>CANSGD010000353.1:0-600000 GCA_947645195.1 Patellifolia procumbens
AAAAATCTAACAAAGCCTTTTTCTAATGAATTTTTATGATTTTTTTTATTCTATAAAAATTAACAAAGTATTATAAGTTAAAGATTATCTTTTGGCCCATTAGTGTGTCGTCCATCTATATGAATAAGAGTTTCAATGCATTGGCATTTGGCTGTGCAAGTACAACCACAAGTTTAGTCTGACAGTTACATTGAATGAGCCTAATAGTAATAGGATTGAGGTGTGAACTATCAAAGTAATCATGTATTGAATCAAAACTAATATTTACATGTAGACAGTACTTTAGGATTTATACGCATTGCAATCAAGTGATATTTAAATATAATTAATGTCATTTAGCGTGAAAACATCATCATTAAGAAAAAACAAGTCATCTCATTTACAATAAGGTGTTGAAAAGTTACAACTTAGCTCTTACTTTTCATCCATATATCATTATTAAGGGGGCGTTTGGATAGGGGTCTTCGGGAAGGGAATTAAATTTTGGGTTTCACTTACTTGTTGTTTGTTTGATGATGATCTCCCTCCCTTTACCCAATTTCAGTTTTAGTTTACCCCAAACTCAACTACATTGATTCCTCTACCCCCTAAGGTTTTGAATTCCCCCAAATCCTCTACAAATCAGCCACCATTGACCAACCTTGACCACTACCTCACCACCATTAACCAACACCTCACCATTCTTGACCACCCTTATTAAGCCACAACCACAACCTGACCACCCCCAACCAACCACAACCACCACCTGGCCACCGCCAATCAGCCACAACCACCACATGACCACCCCCAAACCTGTGAAACCTACCGTAACCCCCCCCTAAACCACCGCGAAACCTACCTCAACAATCCCACTCGGCCAAAACCCTTGAAAACCACTGCCATAGCCATCCCTTCCCTACTCAAAAAAGACACCCTTAGGCCCCAACCCACAAAGGAAAACTTACCCAGATAAAGGAAAGGACGCCGGAGAGAGGGGAGACGAAAGGACGCCGCAAAGGGGGGAGAGAAGACTTCAATGGCATTGATAAAGGAAGAGTAGAACGCCGACGAAACTCGCATGGGTAGAGCAAGAGCTCGAACTCGCCGGCGAAAAAAAAAGTGCCACTTACGGGCAGTGAGGTGGGAAGGGACGGCGCCGCACTAACGAGCAGTGAGGTGGGAAGGGCCAGCGGTGAGGGTGGTGTAAGAGTGAATAGGAAAGTGAGGAGGAGTGTTGGTGGTGCTATGGTGGTGAAAGAAGAGGAAAACAATAACCAAACAACTTTTACAGGAAAGGGTTTAGTTTCCTTTCCCCTCTAACCCTTTCTTGATTCCATTCCCTTTCCTCTACACGAACCAAACGCCCTAATTTTGATACAAATAGCAATAACAGTATGTTGCTTGGTGGTAGTTAGAAGTGTTAAGAATAGGGGAAGATAGATAACCTAACTAGAGTAACCAATACTATATAGGCTAGAAATATAACCTAATTAGAGTAACCAAATGGGCCTTGGACCTATGGTCAAATACCGTCTAACACCTCCCGCAAACGTAACGACAGTAACACAAATGTTACGATTGGACAAATAATAATAATAATAATAATAATTGTATCTCGGTTGCCCACTAATTTCTTGTAAATTGTATGATTTTTTGTCCGATTTTTATAATAATAATAATAATTATTCTTATTCAATAGTTGGAGCTTCAGCAAAAGTCGATGTGCAAAATCCGACGATGTGGGCATCAATTCTTCAGGGGTTTCCATTGGGTTTCGGAGCAAACTTGTGCTCAAATTCATTGGAGGTATTTTGAGCAAACAAATGCTCAAAAAAATAGGAACCCCATTCAACCTGCATAAGCTATCAATTTGGGGAACACCATTCTTTTCGAAGCCGCCAAAGAAAACTGGTTTTTGAGAGCAACCGCGCTCAAATCTTTGGGTTTTTAGAGCAAACCTGTGCTTAAAACTTTGAGAATTGTTAAGCCAACATCAAATTAAGGTACTCCTTTTCTGTTCATTTCCCTTTTCTCACCTCCGCTGCCAGCCACCCGCGTGACTGTCTTTTTTCGGTCCGACCACACATCTGGCCGCCCTAGCTACTTGACAACGCCTTAGGAAGAACAAGCAGCAGGGGAAGCTTTAAGCCAGCGTAGCATCGAAGCAGACAAACGTGGAAATGAGAGACTTTGGATTCCAAGGTGATGTTTTTGGGTTGCAGGTGACATCACTAATTCATTTGAGAATTTGGTTTCATCATTGATTGGCAGGTGATAGGAAAAAAATGAATAAGAAAACATAGACAACAGCAGCGACACGATGGAAGAACGGATACCGACCGATGGGTGTAGCTAAGAGATCAACCACCCACCGGCGGTGAGAAACGGGAAAACTGAGATAAACCCTAGGATCAAAACCTAATATGATACCATGTGATCCGATGATAGATCGACTGGTATCAAGTGGATCTGGTGGATGGTACTGGGATTGGGTGTTAAGAACGCAGTACATGCACCGATTGATGATAGTCCGATGCGAGAACAAGATTACGGCTGATCCGAAAACAACATACGAACTCAACAAAAAAATCGTATTTTCAGGAAGTGGTAAATCCGGTCAGTAGGTTCTTTATTAACACCCACCGACCATCAAAGTCTTTATCTGGAAGCGTAGGATCAATCTAATAATTTGGAGGCTCTGATACCATGTTAAGAATAAAGGAAGATAAATAATTGTATTATTTGTGCTTATTCTGATTAATTACAAATACATCAATATATAGGCTAGAAATATTCACCTAAGTATACCCTCTAACAAGAAGCTTGAAACTCTTTCCTTCATACTTGAGGTTGCAAGTTTTGATTCTTCACGTTGACCAACTTTTTAATGTATGAGAATAAAGTGGAGAGAACTTCTATTTTAAGGGGATGGTGACACGTGGAATATTGCAACTCTTACCTACTCTTTTAAATATATATATATATATATATATGTATATATATATATATAGATGAAGTACTCTCTTAGTTTTATAATGTTCTAGTCACTTTCTATTTAAGTCTTTTTTCTAAAGTTCTATCAACTTTTACTTTATTTAAATGACAAAGCTTTATTTCCTTTTCACACAACGTAACCTACTTCTTGATTACATAATTCTACACTCTGAACATCCCACATTATCTCTTCTATTTAAATAAATTAAAAAGAACCCACTTTCACGGTTCTCTCGTCTTTGCGTAGTGATTGATTTAATAATAGTAATTGGATAGAACATTATGAAACGAAAGGAATGTATCGTAAAATTTTTGCTCCCCACAAAGGGTAGATGGTGCTCCCAGCATGGTGCTCATGCCCATGTCATCATGATGCCAGCATGGTGCTCCGATGTACATTAGAAGCATTCTAGTGTACACAAATAAAAATTTTGAAATAAAAAAATTAATTGGAGCCACTAAACTTAAAATTTGTTCACTAACCTTACGCTAATGTTCTTTCTCGATATTTGACATTTTCAATTAGAAATACATATATGTACATCATAAAATAAACTCAATTTTTTTTTAAAAAATATTCACAGTTACTTGACATATGTTAATTTATATAACTTTATTGTTCATTATAGTTTTTCAAGATGTTCATTTATTTATATCAAATGTTCATTGTAAAATCACGTTCTATTTCAAAAAATTTTTGTTTCAATTAACTTTGACATTTATTCTTTTATATAACTTTTATATTCATTATGGTTATTAAATATGTTAATTTATTGATTTCAAATGTTCATTGTAAAATCAACTCAATTTCTTAATTAACTTTGACATGTTTTTTGTTACATAAATCTAATTTTCATTTACAATGAACATTTGATATCAATATATATGAACATATTGAATAACCAAAATGAACATTTGTATTATGCAAAAATATATGTCAAAGTTATTTGGAACTAAAATGATTTTGGAATTGAGTGTTATTTTTCAATGAACATTTGATATCAATAAATGAATATCTTAAATGACCATAATGAACAATATGTTATATAAAAGAACATATATATGCCAAAATTAATTGGAACAAAAACTCCTTTGAAATTGAGTGTGATTTTACAATGAACATTTGAAATCAATAAATGACCTTATTTAATAACCATAGTGAACATTAAAGTTATATACAAAAGAACATATGTCAATGTTAATTGGAACAAAAACTTTTTTGAAATTGAGTATGATTATACAATGAACATTTGAGATAAATCAGCATATTTAATTATCATAGTGAACAATAAAGTTATATAAAAGAACACATCCAAAATTAATTAGAACATTTGGAGGGGAATTTTTTTGGTCAAATCAATTCAAAATGTCAAATAATGGAGGATAGAGAAGAAATTGGCCCCATAATGGTTATCAAAGATGAACTAATGTTTATTTCGTATTTTATTTATTAAGATGTCTGAAAATTTGTTTTTGGGTACATTGAAAAAAAAACTAATGTACACCGAAAGCAGGATGCACATCTTAATCCGGATGTAGGATCTAATATACACACCCGCGTCACCCCGCCCTAAGAGATAGGGCTATTAATACAAGTAAGGTTTAGTGCAAACTATCCACTAGTCCCCCCTCCCCCTCTCAATGTATAAATATACAATTGTTTTCTTAAGGAAAAAAAAAATCAAGTATCACATTGCATGGATTACTACATACGAAGGGAGATAATATAATTGAAAAGAAAAAGAAGAACCAAGTTAATAGAGTATATGCTGGTGTTATTTGTCATTGCAATGGTATTAGTGTACTCCACTAACTAAAGACCATTGCCGCCAGCCTCATATTTATTTGAAACACTAAGAAACCACAGTGCTAAGCCTTGTCATTTTGTTGTCTCCTCAGCTCCCTTCGACCCTTTCTCCCCTGATTTGACAGCCTTTTTTTTTCTTGTCCCTTGATAAATGGTAATAAATGATAATAACATTAAATCATGTTAATGAAAACTCCATATATTAGTAGTATAATATAGAAGGAAAACTCTATATATTAACATGTTAATGAAAAAAAGCTTTAATACTGTGATTTTTTTTATAAATTTTCATTTTATAATATTGCCTTTTAATAGACATAAGAGGTAGTGTATATAAATAATTTTTTCGTAAAAATCACAAATTTGATAGTGCACAAGTATTACCATATACTTTACCCGTTCTTTAATAAGTGACGCACTTTATATTTGCACACATAACCAATGTACGATTTTAAACATTAATATTTCATCCGTACCAAAAGATCGCAACATTTGGAGTGGCACAAACTCATAGCAAAATTTCATAATGTAAAATTAGGGAGATGATTAAACTTCTAAGGAGGAGAAAGTGAGGTTAGTGATCTTCAACGGCAACCACCACCTTCAACTCCGACCACCATGCTGACCATCAACTGCACCACACCAACCACCACCCTCAACACCGACCACCATCATCACCACCAACCATCGCCACCACCGCACTAAAAGCCAGTCAAATTGAGACCACCACAACCCTAAAGACCCAGATTTCAAACCCCGCCCCCACCCAAACCCATATTTCAAACACCCAAACTCGAACACCCTAACCTAGCTTTCGATTTCCCAACCCTAAAAACCTACCAAATCGATTTCCCAACAACAACGAACAACAACCCAAAAATTCGAACAACAAAACAAAAACGAATGAACAACAACAACGAATGCACCTAAAAAACCTAGAAAATTCGAACCTAAAACCCAAAACATCGATTCTTGAACCCTAGAAATTCGATTGATTGCAGTAAACATTCGATTGCGGTAAATTGAAACCCAGAAAATTTGATTGCGGTCAACAAGGGGTAACAAAGGTGACAAAGATGGTGGCGGTGAAATGGTGACCAGTGGCAGTCGGTGGTTGGTGGAAACGTTGGAGATGACGCTGGTTGAAGAAGATGGGGGTGGTGGTCAAAAAGGGGGTAAGGCTTTGATGAATTGATGAAGGGTTGGTAGTTGAAGATGGAATGAAGGTTGATTAATTGGGTTAGAATTAAGTGAAATTCATTAGTCTAAATGATATTTGGTTAGATTTTAATGATATTTAATAGAGATATAAACAATTATGATTTTCTTAAATGGGGGTATTTTAACCATTTCACACTAAAAAACATCTTAAAGTATGAAAGAAGTAAAATGTTGCAATCTTTATGTTACAGCCTAAAATGGCAAATGTTATTGCAATCCTTTTGATACGGAGGAAGTATATGTAATTATCAATATGTGAAAATTATCAAAAGTTGATATTAAAAAATTACGCATTGAGACAAAACTAACAAGATCCCACATGACTATGTTTTTCCTAAAATATAAATAAAAAATTGAATGGAATAATCCAAACTATGACCGTTCCGCCAAGAATAATCCTACTATGGGTTATTCTTGTATAATCAAATTATGGAGGATACCAGCTACGAATGCACCCAATTGTCTTGAAATCGGTCAATCAGGTACAAGTTGACTTTTCATAAAAAACCTTTAATTTTCCTTTTTTTCTCCTTTCCACCTTACCCAACCACCACCACCACTCCACCCTCACATCAGCTCTCCTGGTAGCTGACAGGCTAAAGTCGTATCACCTAATCAAATATAATCCTAAGTCCTCTAACAATGATAGTCAAGGGAAGTAGGGTCAAATCCACTGAGAGACAGAGTTTCTAACTTAAAATTCAACTAAACAACTACTTTAGACAAGATCAAATAGAAATCAGCTGAACTACCGTTTCAACACTAGAAAGCAGAATAAAGATGGGAATTAAACTATGAATTAAAAGTCTAGGGTATTAGTGCGTCCACCATGCTTATACCAATCAAGGGATCAAATAACTTTCAGAACCTAGGTCGAGAATCGAAGATTAGAGCACGTGTTAAACTATGGTTAAGACTCAACGCTCATAATTCTACATATGTCGCATGTTCACTATCAGAATTACTGATGTGTACTCGGCCTATAAAAGTAAGACGGATCAGTGCAAACAATTATTAACCTCAAGCAATCAATGAAACTGCGAAATAACATTAATTACTCAATAAGAACAAATCACACCATAACCAATCTAATCAGGCCCTAGAAACTAATAGCAATTCAAATGTAATTCATGGTATAAACATGGCTTCCACTCCCTAAAACCCTAGAAATTAGATTACTCACTCATAATTAAGTCAACAATAATAAATCTAATATGAAACCTTAATCTTAACATCATGGAACAATTCAATAATTAAACTAAACAATCAAGAAATAACTAAAGAGATTAAGAGTAAAGAGTAATACCAATTGACGGAAAGCAATAACCTTTATTGAAATAAATCTAAGGTTCAATCACCTCTTGAACTAATGTAAGTGTTTAAACTAAGAAAACTCTCTAAATTAATACTAATGAATGCTGAATAAAAGATGTCTCTCAAATAAATGAGTTTTTCTATTTATAATAACCTCTAAAATCTAATTAAAAATGAATAAAATAAGATAGGGAAATTCGGCTCCGCATCCTCGCAACCCGATCGGGCCAAAGGGCCACCCGATCGGGGTCGGACCAATTTTGGTCCAAATCACTTTTCTTCACGCAAGATAGCAGCAGCAACAATTTTAGGCCTTGGCCCACCCGATGCAATCGGGTGCAAGGTGCCCGATCGGGCCGCACGCACAGGGAGCCCAGCACAGCTCTATGCGTACGCTCAGCTGCAAGCAGCAACAACTTGGAATTCTGGGCCTTCGCCCGATCGGTTCCTTAGTGCCCGATCCAATCGGGTTGAGCCAGAGGCCCAATTCCTTACTCTTCTTTCTTAGGGGTAGTAGCAAATAAATTTAGGTTCGCCCGATTGGGTCGGGCCGAGCCTGCTCGATAAGGTACGAAATCTTATCACCCGATCATAATATTCTTTGCCCGATCGGGCCATATTCTGCCCGATCGGAGTACGGGTCAACTCCTTTTGGCTCTTTGACACTCAATCTTCAAGTTTAGAGCTCTCGGGTCCTCTATATTCATCCGTAATGCTCGTGATGACTTCTACGTGCCCCATAACAACTCGTAAAGTCGTGGTTGCTTCCAAATAGCTCGGAAACAGGGAGAAAACTCCCTAAAACCTGTAATTCAACACTAAAACGTAAAACCATGACTATATACAATAATTAATATAGAATAACTCCGAAGAGCTCCAATGACGCACAATTTAGCTCATAAATAACGAGAAAAACTCTATATAAATACATGATATCAGTGGCTGGTACACAATCTCCACCTCACCCTCATTGCATCCCAACCACCGAAACCGACCACTTTCCCACCTGCCCCAAAAACACCCTATCAATTACCCGGAATCACACCACCGTGCATCCCCACCCACTAACAACCACCACCGAAATTGCACCACCACCTTGAAAACCCAACCCATCCTAACAACCCACTCTAAAACCAATCTAAATCACCAGAGCTATGAGAAAACCCACCCATCGTCGCATTTCTTACCTACCCTTGAATTCATAATTTTAGTTGATATTGTAAATTGTGATGGTGGTTAAAGTTCGGTTTGGTGGTGGTGGGGGGCTATGTTGTGAACTGTGATGGGTTGTTAGCGGGAGAGAGAGACAGAAGCAGAGGAGAAGAGAAAGAGGAGGGGGTTGCAGCAAAAAGGAGGAAGAAGAAGGCTGGTTGAGATGGCGGTCATGTGGGAGGTGGAAGAAGATTATGCGGTGGTGGCTGTTGGGTGGGGTTGCGGGGGTGATTGGCGAAGCTGGTGGCAGTGAGAGAATGAGATATTGGCGGCAGAGAGAGGGATAATGAGAGTGGGGGCTGGGATTTTTGGATGTTGGGTGGTGAAGGGGTGGTGGTGAGGGGATGTGTGGTGAATGCGAGCGGTGGTGAGGGCAGAGGTGTTGGCTGGAGATAGATGGGGAAGGAAGGTGAGGGGGGGGGGATTTTTTTAAATATAAAATAAAATTAATTGTAAACATCCAATTAAAACATGACACGTGGTAAATTTTACCTGTTAAACAGGTTCCCATCCGGTTATGGTGCATTTGTGGCTGATATCCCCCATAGTTGTGATTATACATGAATAACCCATAGTAGGGATTATTTTTGTCGGAACGGACATAGTTTGGATTATTCCAGACAATTTTTCCAAATATAAATCACCAAATCTAATTAAAGTCTAAATTGTGAAAAGTGAACAGTATGCAAGTGTGTCACTTATTAAAGAACAAATGAAGTATATTGACATGATTTGTCCAAACAATAGTACATACTAAATCTATTACTCTTACCATCATAGGCAACATAATTAACCTCTACCAAACGAACCCTTAATTCTTCTACAATTTTGAAAATGAATCATCAATGCTACGTTTTTCCAAAACAAAATTAAATCCAATTCTTGATACATAAATGATATTTGGAAAATCTTTTGTATATTACATGATATAACATGAATATTTTTAGATAGTAATCCTAAATTATGTATCTACAACTTGTTTGGTATGCAATATAATGATGTATACTGATAAACAAAATGAATTTTTTAGACAAGGTTATAAGTTATAGTCGAAGAAAGTCCCCTGCAAATGAACATATTATTGTTCGCGTGTGATAGAATATAAATCTATCCCTATGCATTCAACCATCATCTTTAAACTTATGGGTACAGCCCAGACCCATATGGTATCATAGCCAGACCTACAGCTAGGATTCTAGTCCGTTATTATACCCTGGGCCGGTTGAAAAAAGGGACCTCGCATGTAAGGGGAGTTTGAAGTTTTGGCCCCATGAAACATCACACGTGAGAGTATCACATTGTTAATATTAGATAAAGGTGTTCACCTAATATGTCTAAGGGACTACTCCCCTTATTTTCATATGGTTTTAAGGTGATACCTCCTTTGGTCTTGGAAGCTCTCTCCTCCTTATGGGTGCGACCCATGTCCATAATTATTAGTGCGCTTTAAAAATCATTCTTTTTCATTAATTTTATTATTATTCAATATTATCAGTAGAGATAAAAATGTTGAATATTGTCTTGGGAAAATCTGTCCACAAGACGAGTCCATCTACATATTCTGATAATCTTTTTTGTGTGTATTATAACAATTAAGATAGGATGAGAATCAATATCAGCACTGTATAGGATTGAGACAGATGCTCTAACCAGCTGAGCTCTCCTTCTCCTCTTCTATGCTAATAATCTAATTTATGCCCTCCACATCTTGTTACTCAGGTCTCAATAATGATGTTTGTAAAGTAGGCAATTGATGAGCTTGTGAAAGCTTTCAATTAGTACTCAATTAAGTAGCACGATAGTTCTATGTAAGCGTGGTCTGATAACCACTTCTGTTGATCCCATTGCGCAATTCATTATACAAAACTGTCTTAGCCCACCTCATTTCCCATTTAGGGAGCGACTGTGTCAAACCAAATTTAAGTGGTGGACTTTGGAGAAGACAATATCAACTACTTTAGTCGACTAATTGTCACATGATGAAAACTTTAGTTTAAGGGTTTTGTACACTTAATAGTATTAGATTGCCACTTGCAAAACTTTGGTCCATGATAAAAAAAACAATTTTTTTTTGTCTTTCGCAATTTTGAGTATTTCACAAAATTAGAAGGTCTTGTATACATTAGGGGCATGTTGATGTCCATCTTTTGTTTCTATAGTTAGTCTTTTTCTTATCAAAGTATATTACTTTCTTATTTATGTTTTAAAACGATGCTGAAAATAGATTATAAAACTAACTTGGGCCTTCAACCATTAGTTTAGGGTTAAGATATAATAATAATCATGCAAAGAAAATCGCAGAATAATGCTTGAATATAGTCTTGCCCAGCGGGGCCTTAGTCCCCCCGCTCGGGCCAAAGTTCTCTCGCTCGAGCCAAATGATGCAATATGTGTTTCTAATTTACCTAAAAATTATGCCCGACTAAGCATCTCGCTTCTTTGCTCCTTTCACAAGTCTCGTCTTCAGACCTACACCAATCTAAAAATAATAATGAACATAACCTTGATTCTTTAATGTCATTTTCAAACTTAACATATATAACTCATATAATCAAGTATATGATCAACTTTTTTAAAAAAAATCATTATAACCCAAATTTAAACATATCAATGAACACCAAAAACTGAAAATTAGCAACTACTATATTGCATAATAAAGAGTTATTATTCTTTAAACATAACACTATATACATTTTCAAATAGACATTGCATGCATATAAAATCATACTTTCATAAGCAATACTTGCCTACTTGAGATATAATATGGTCGACCTAACAAAGTGGCCAAATGAGACAAGTTCCACATAATTGATTTATCATGTTGGAATTTTAATAGGTAAAGGATAAAGGCCATTACCCCCCTTTATTGTTTTTGGTCTTTTCCTCATGCCTATGCAAATTGTACATATTATTCAATCAAGTCCACATACCTTATTATACTTCCCCCATGTATATGCACAATCAATATATATAGGTGGAAAACATACGGAACACCCAAAACAAAACGTAGTACAAAAATATAAACAAGAGAGAGTGAGAGAGAGAGAACAAATCTCAAACAATTGACTCTACAATAAACACAATATATATATTTAGAAAACTAATTAGAGAAGTAGAGAAAGAAGAGAGAACACAAGAAAAAAGAGATGATGGAGTGGAGAAAATGCTATTTAGATTTGTTATTAGTGCCTTCTGGTTTCTTGATTATGACTGCTTATCATATTTGGCTATGGCACAAGGTTCGAACGCAACCATTTTCTACCATCATTGGCACTAATTCTAATGCAAGAAGATATTGGGTAGCTGCCATAATGAAGGTAGGTTAATCATACTCTATATTATTGATAATAATATACCATAGTAAATCTTAACTTAAGATTGGGTTAGATCTGATTATTATAATTGCATGATTACTTGATTACCGTTGTTATTGCATTTGAGGTTCATGGATGCATGGTGTTAATTATAATAAGTAGGGCCGTTTCAAGCATTTCCAAAACATACGTATCCAATTATTAACCTTACAAAATTAGATATCACAAAATAAATGTGGCTAAACAAACAAATATTTCAAATATTTCCTTCTATATGAGGTTATGCGCTATAGATTATCTTGCATATATACTCTCTGAGGTGAACTTGTTAGGGAGTGTCAAGTTCTCATGAAAGCATTTCAAAGAGTGTGCAACGTCTACTTGGCGAAAAGAACTCGATTGTATTTTGAAGTTTAAGGTGATTTATGATCAACAACAAACAATTATGCTTTTTAATCCACATAATTGCGAATGAGCACGATTAAACTCTGAAAAAAATAAAATCTTCCGTTATAATAAAAAGTCGGTATAGACTTACTCACTACGTACAATTCTCATTTTACACTATTCATACATTTTTGTTTAATATTTTATAATGATTACTGCATACGGATAAATATAAGCACATTATATCTTATTAGATTCGTCTTGGTATATACTTAATTGTATTTATATGTAATGAAAAATAGAACGGATAAAGTATATACCATTGTCACATGCTATTACCGTGTAATTTATCATCAAACTCTACATATAACTGAAAAAGGAGAACCTCTCACAAGTATTTCATGTACCATACCACCTTTAAAGATTATAAAGCACAATCTTCCTAGAAGATTTGATTTGTTTTATTTCATATCATGTTGTATGTATCAAATATCAAACTCGCCTAACAACAAAACATGGAAAGAGCAAGTTTCATATACAACATAATCGTTAATTAAGGAAGGTAGCTAACTTTGACAATAGAATACTTGTGAAAACTTGGAATGTAACCGTGATTACCTTGTTTTATTTAACATTTTGCGTATACGAAAAAATATCTAACATAAACGGATATAAATGTAAAAATTATGGGTGTTACAACTAACTCTAACATGAAGGCCTTTCAAGGTAGTAACGGTCTAGTAGTTCTTTACACGCATTTTGGCTCACAATTCCCGGTAGTTGGTCTTGTATGCACTAATAGGTCTTTATTATAATAGTGTGAAATGATTTATTATATAGAGGATCAATACAACAAATCTCGTATTCGATTATAATGGAACAATAAAAATTAATGTGATCTTTACCTAATGTTAGAGTTATCCCTTTTTCAACATAAAACTACTTCTAGATTATAGTATTTTTATCCATCTATAACCATAAAATTACCTCTTTCCATTTCTAGTAACCTCTCTACGTGTTGAGGAATTGGCTCACGCGGATACTTACTCCTTATTTCCACATTAATTATTATTTAACCAATGTATTTTAAACATACATTTTTTTAGTGCAAATGATATTTTTCAAAGCATTACTTCTTTCGTTCACATTGTATATAATATTTAGGTGTCCGATATTAGTTATTATATATTCTCTTCGTTGGTTTTTCATAGTTATATTCTTCGTAAATAAATGTCTCTTTTTACATCCTTTTATGTGACAATCATGACCTATAAAAACAAATCATCCCCCCTCTCACTTTTCCTACCATTTTATCCTCATTTTGTGTAAATTTTATAGAAAATTAATGGTTTCCCAATACTTTTTCTCATTCCCGAAATACTTATAACCCCATAAATAGTGCAGGTAAATGTAACAAGATTACCTCTCTACTTTCTTTTAAAAGTTAGACCCATACTTCAGTTTTTTTTTTTTTGTTTGTGTAAAGAAGCAGATATAGCAACATTTTTTACCACTTTTACTTTTTTCATAAATTGCAAGATTTTCCCCATTTTGTCTCTTATCCCACCAAAAATCAACTTCATCCCCCCTAAGACTAATTAATCCCCACCAACCCTCTAGTTACTCCTAGTATCTCCATAAATGGGGGGTATTTATGGGGCAAGGATGGAAATAGTGAATTGTTGATGGTCAAATGATGGTGGTAGACTAGTAGGGGCAGGAGGACTGGGGAAAAACTACATTAATAAGTTTATCTAAATATTTTGAGAATATTCCTTATTTAATTGAGATTTTTTTTAAAAATCCGTATACTTGGAGGAGATAACGAAGGACTGTAAGAAAAGATTTAAATTTAATTCAATAAATAATTTTATAGAAATACGAACTACATACTCTATTCCATAGATATCATTAAATAACTAGTGTATATATTTTCCAAATTAAATTAGTAATCATTCAACCTTGAAATATTTAGTTGTCTTATGTTTTGAAATAGAGAAGTTATGAGATAATCTTGTCCAAATTGAAACTTATCAGTAACCGAAAACTTACTTCCTCTATTCAGTAGATATTGCAATGTTCGGATTTTTGCAGTGCTCACATACTGTGTTTGACCGCCTTTATTCATATGTACACAATGATAAGTTAAAATATGCGGGATCAGTTTCTTCTCAATAAATATATTTAGGATTAGCTTTTTATTGCTTTTACTGTTTAGGTAAATATAATTAATAGTTAATATTGTGCATCTGAAAGCATAAACATCATATGTTACAATTGACATGCAACGAGGGTCGAGGGAAGTATCTACTATGTTCTATAATATATCTTTTTACAACTATAAAAATGAGTATCTAGATTTACGTATACGTTGGAAATTGTGGCATACAGCTTTTGCCCAACCCTTGCTTAAATTAATCGGGGTTTGGCTTAGTGGCAGCCTTGCCCATTTTCCCCACGCACGTTTTGATGCAATTCTTATTACCTCAAATACTTTACTTAATATTGGGAAACTACCGTACTAGGGGTGTTTAGCTCGTAATAATAAGCATACGAATGAGGATCTTGATAGAGGTCAAACAAGAGGATTCCTTAATATATATATATATAAAAAAAACATAAGTAAAAATTATAATCTACTTTCTACCATATGTCACTATTCCTCTTTAATTAGCCTTTTATTCATGTCATTCTTATATATTAAAAAAATCGTCAATAAGAAAATTTTGAACTCACAACCTTAAGTATGAATTAAAGAGCTCTAAGCCTCTAATTATTCCTCCACCATACTATTATTGCTTTTTTCATCAACATCAATAATAATATATGAATAGAATTCAAGAGTTAAGTTGTAAATTTTTTCAATAATATTTTTACCCTATTTAATATTAATCATATTCAACTACTATTAAATTACGAGCATAAAATTTCGGGACACCCAAAAAAAGGTAAAAAAATTTCCATTCAAGTTAATTTCCAAACTATGACCATTGACCATAGTCCAAAAATGAAATTAAACTTTTCAAAGACAACAAAATTGCAACATAAAATAATGGTTCAGCCAAAAGTGCAGCATGACTAGGCCAATTATAATATGTGTAACTTTACATGCATGCTCACTTCTTCTCGTACCAATTGGTTATGTAAAATAAAAGATCAGCTTAATCATACTCATTTCCACCTGATGATACAGAAAAGGGGTTAACATCTGCGTCACGTAATTGCATTATCTTTCCGTTTTCAAGTTCTTTTTTAATTTTTGATGGCCTCATTTCTGTAATCTCTTAAGGAAAGTTTGTTGAGTTGGTGTTGATTAATTGAAGTTGATGGCATAACTAGTTTGTTTGTTTGTTACCTTTCCTTTTTTTGGAGGGTATATTGTGAACAAACTAACTTAGGTTATGTTATTTTTACCTTATTTAAATATTTGTTCGTAAAAAATAATTTTCTCAGAAAAATAGTCTCATGTGATGTGTAAGAAAGTATATAAAAAGGTATATTAATTTCAAAATTACATATTATAATAACCCGAAATGATATAGTAAAAATTGTGTTCTATTTTGTAAAATAGATCATTCTTAACTCTCTAAACAGTGAACAACCTCAAAAAGAGAAAATTGGTCAATCTCTAAAAATTCAGTTTTAATCAATTAGATCAAATTTATCTTAGGTTTGCTTTTAATATATGTTTGATTGGAATCCCTTAAAATATTTTTTTTTAAATTAAGTAATCTATTAAATTTCAGTTTTTAATCTTGTATATATTATACTCATAGTTCTTTATAGAACACATGTAAATACAAGAATATCGTTTGTATTATTTTCTTCGTCATAAATTTATTAGGGTATATGAGCACTTGAATATATTTAGGATATATTTCTAATATTTTGTTGGCAATTAATTAATGTTAAATAGTTCCTAATAATGCAAGATTAATAACAGATAAAACATAATTTCATAAAGCTGATACTTGGAAAGTGGGAATAACTTTTATCCTACCGCGTGGGAAAAGGTGTTACTTACTTTTAATGATAAGATACTTTTTAGGAAGTGGAAAAGTCATTTGTCACACATGAAACATGAAAGGGTTTTACTTTGTTAAGAAGCTTGTGAAGTTATGTTATACTATGTTTAAGGAGTTGGGATTGTGCTAGAAGTGGGCAACCCTCCCCTCTGCGTCGCCGCTATTGTAGATAAGTTCGTGGCATGTGCATAGTGTGCTTACTTTTTGGGCCTTTTGTGTAACTGATTGTCCAAACTTTATGAGGCATATCAATTACGCATTTAACACAATCTCAAACGTTTGTAACTGAAATTGTTTCATAACTATCGCCATGATTTACGTTTCAATTAATGAGACATTACAATTCGGTTGCCTTACAAAAACTATCATTTGAGCTTTCTTCCAGATTTGCATTTCAAACTCTAATCTCCAAAGTCTTTTCCACTGAAACGCTGACCATACGAGTTCCAAATTCTCTATTTAGAGTTCATCATAACTAGAGTAATTATGTTAAATCTTGGGGATTTCCCGTACTGATTTCACTTGTAGGTATCAATACGAATTTAATTTTAAACAGTGTTTTAACTCGTCCTGGTTTCTCATTCCTTCCCAATAAATCCATTGGTCCACATTATATTAACGACCCTCTTTAGCAATGTTATATTATCCTTATCCTTTTCCTAGACGGCCATTTGTGTGAAAAATTCTAACATGAAGAATGTGAAGGCGCCAAAATGTACCATGACATTGATGCCTCACTTATATCTTCCAAACTATCTACTATGTGATGTGAAATAATGCATGAAAATGATGGTATACACGTTTGCATGCAGGACAATGAAAAGAAGAACATCCTAGCCGTTCAAACCATAAGAAATACAATCATGGGATCAACCCTAATGGCCACCACTTCAATCCTCCTTTGCTCAGGTTTAGCAGCCATCTTAAGCAGCACTTACAGCATTAAGAAGCCGTTGAACGACGCCGTTTACGGGGCCCACGGCGAGTTTGTGGTGGCTCTCAAATATGTGACTTTGCTCCTCATCTTCTTGTTCTCATTCTTGTGTCACTCATTGTCAATTAGATTCATAAACCAAGTAAATTTTCTCATAAACACCCCACAACAAGACTTAGTGGTTGCTAGGGTAACACCTAATTATGTGTGTGACTTATTAGAAAAAGGGTTTATTTTAAACACTGTGGGAAATAGGCTTTTTCATGCAGCTCTCCCACTTTTGCTTTGGATTTTTGGACCTGTCCTAGTTTTCCTTTGTTCGGTTGCCATAGTTCCAGTGCTTTATAATCTTGATCTTGTGTTTGAGTCGTCTAATGTAGGAAAAGGGGATCATGATATCACCCATGGAGATTTCTTGTCTGTGCCTTGAATACATGTTTTTACTTAATTGTGATATAAGGAATTTGGTTTTATGAGATAATACTTTGGGATTTTGATATTTTGTACTTTGATTTTGCATTAATCCCATTATAAGGGCTTTTTTTTGTTGATATACTTAATTTAATTGTTGCCGTAAAAAGATTTTTTTGATTATTATTGATAAACAATGTAGATCTTTTTTCCTTCAACAATTACTACTTACAACTTACGAGGCAATTGACGATTGGTTGTTCGCTATGTTACATAACTTACAAGTAATTTTCTGGTCGACTGATCATTTATAGACACGTCATAAACTAACTATATTGCCAAAAAACCATGATAAAAATTCATATCAATTTTCTCAATAAGTGATTACCAAGCACCGGATTTTGACCTATGATATGGGAAGAAAAGGTAATGAGCCTTGCAGAATTTTCGACTATGTAGAATTTGTGGCTCTTCACTTTTGGAGCACGTATTGTAGTTCACTTTAAGCACTATGTAAGACACTTTGGAACCCTATTTTTCCATTCAAAGGTGTCTAAATACTTTGTTGTTTCATTTAGATCGAGATTATATATATTTGGATTTCTCAAATAC
Organism: Patellifolia procumbens; assembly: GCA_947645195.1. Lineage (NCBI taxonomy): Eukaryota > Viridiplantae > Streptophyta > Magnoliopsida > Caryophyllales > Amaranthaceae > Patellifolia > Patellifolia procumbens. The sequence goes on from CANSGD010000353.1 coordinate 18,211, forward strand.
TTTCGGTATCTTCATTTATATGAATTTACAATTTCTCATTAATGTAATAATATTTGAAAGATTCAAATTAGGTAGGAATTTGGATGTTATAAAGTACTCCATAAGTGTGGGATGATTGGGTATTTAATGGGAAAAGATGATGACATGTGGGTCCCAAAAGTGTTGGAAATTGGAATATGAAGATGTGAAGTTTACCTAAATTAGTAAAAGTGAAAGTGTAACAATTAAAAAGAAACGTTTAAAAAAGGAAAGTGTAACAATTAAAAACAAACGGAGGGAGTAGAATTTTATAAACATTTTTCTAACATCAGTTAAGAGGATTCCATAAGTAGGCTAACATTAATATCAACAAAAAGCCGTATTGCCAGTGAACTTTATTTGTTTTGTGCTTCATGATGAAGATGAAAAGTTTCACGTCTGATTCCTCTACCCAGTTCAGACAAGTTATAGATTAGATCACCCACATTTGTATGAGTTGCTAGACTAAGAGAAGGAAATCCAACTCTTTTTGGTAGGGGGGTTGCTTTCAAGATAGGAATATCAGGCTTAGATGCCTCCATCTCATATGACAACTAGTAGTATATGAATATGATGATCATAAAAGTATATATAACCTTTATGAATACTTGGAAAGTAATCCTTCACCACAGTTCATTGTAAGCTTTGGTGAATCTAGGATTACTTTAAGGAAAATGATATATACAACTCTTAAGGCTGTGTATAAGAAATTAAATAAGAAAATTTAAGTAACTTGCAAATATTAATAACACGCGTATTAGGGTAATTTGGTTATTTAAACTCTTAGTCTGTAAAGACGGTTTTTATCTCTTTATATATATAATAGTGCTAGGCAACCTAAACAAGTTAGCCAATTATTCCAATACTCGTACATGTTATCACGAGTCTAGGTTAAGAATTTTTCTCTCTCTCTTCCTCTTAGTTTCTTCACCTTTCGTTTTTTTCTTCCAAACACCAACCCTAGCTCCCTTTTTCTTTTCCTTCGGTGCCACCACATGGCCACCAACGCCTCTGCCTCCACTCGTCGCCGCCAACCCTACTACACCGTTGGTCCATGGCAGCCCAGCCATATGCTGGTTAAGCCACGCATGCCCTAATGGGCGATCATGCGCACAGCCCGCACACCGCGCCTCTTCATGGCTCCGCGCTCGGTGCTGCGCCTGCTGGTGCCTCCTGGCTGGTGAGCCAGCCTAACGCCTACACACAGACGTATGTCCAGCCAGCCTTGTTGGCCTCCAATGCCTCTTTGGTTGGCATTTCTCCCTCACGGAGTCCTCACAATCGGTTTCCACCCGGTTTCGGTGGCCCAGCCACGTCTTATTTGTCTACGTCTCATCCGTCTTCCATCACTCATGCTCCCTCTTCGTTTCTTCCTCCGACACCTATTGCGCAACAATTCATTAATCACGACATCACGAGATTTGTTACGATAAAATTGACAACGCCAGAGGATTTTCTCGTCTGGAAGACTCAGGTTACTTGTTTTTTGTTAACACATCAATTACTTGGTATTGTCGAAGGTACTACCTCTATAACTTCTCCCACTTATGTTGATCATCTTGGCAATTCCACGCCATATCCGCAATTCTACGAGTATTTACGTCTAGATCAACAAATTAAATTGTGGTTGTATGCTACGTTATCATGTGATGTTATGCTTGATGTACATGAATTACATACTTCTGTAGAGATTTGGAATCGTTTGAAGTCTAGATTTTTGCATGCTAGTATGGCTAGATCTATGGAACTGAAAGGTAGATTGAGTCATATGAAAAAGCCTGAACAGCAGACTATGGAAGCGTTTTTACGTGACATCAAAATCATTGTTGATTCCTTAGCTGCTATTAAGTTTCCTGTTTCTCAGTATGATTTGGTTCAGTATACTTTGACTACCTTTGATCGTGATCGTGACTATGATTCTCTTGTTACTACTTTATTACAATTCCAAACGTCAAAGCTACTTCAGCATGAGCAACGCATTAAAGCTATGCATGCTTATGATGAGTCACCCACTACTTATCAGGCTTTAGTTGCCGTTCAGTCTGGCTCTTCAGGGTCCCAATCATCTAGTTCGGGTGGTTCGAACTCTAAGGGTCAAGGGCCGGGGAGGGTAAGAATAAGAATCGCAATAATCGTAACAACGGTGGTCGTGGCAACAATGGCGGTCGCGGCAATGAAGGACAGGGTGGTCGTGGCAATGCAGGCCGAAATAATGGTATGGGTAATTTATCTAACGTTTCATATGTTAATTATTCTTGTGCCAATTATATCGCCAATGATTTGTCTTCCGCATGAAGTAATCCCTCTAACGGCAATATAGCCACTACTTCTTCCTCCGATACTTGTGGTCTTTGTTGGTATCCAGGTCACCAAGCAGCCTTTTGTCCTCAGCGTTTCAATCACAACTTTGTGCCTTCTTCTCCTGATGGTGTCACACATGCCCTAGCTGCACTGTCTGTTGGTGGTGAAACGAATGACTCCGTTTGGTATCCAGCAACTGGAGCCGCATCTCACATGACCTCACAGGATGGTAAGCTATCTAATGCCCTCCCTTATACTGGTTCGAGTTCTATTGTTGTTGGTGATGGCACAAGAGTTCCCATCAATAAATTTGGAAATTTAACTCTGTCTTCCCCTAGTCGCCCCCTTCGCCTCACGAAGGTGTGTTATGTTCCCCAGTTAAAACATAATCTGATGTCTGTTCAAAATTTATGTTAGGATAATTCTTGCATAGTTTATTTTGAATAGTCTTTTATTTGTGTTAAGGACAAGACCACAGAGGTGGTTCTGTTGCGGGGAATCAGTAGGAATGGATTTTATCCTCTTCACCCTCACATTCTTGAGTCAGAGTCTTCTTCCCAAGTTTGTTTAGAGTCTTCCCGAGTCTGCTCAGAGTCATCTGTCCCTTCTCTCATTGCAACCAAGGAGTCTGGAGATGTTTGGCATGCTCGCCTTTGTCATACTTCTGCTAGCGTTTTAGGAAATTTACGTTCACAAAATTTGATATCATGTACTTCTAAGTTTCATGACGATTGTGTTCATTGCAAAGTAGGAAAGATACATCGTTTGCCTTTTGAGTCTGTGACTCATCGTGCCCCCTATCCCTTATATTTGATACATAGTGACCTTTGGCAATCGCCTGTTAAATTGAACCAATTTTTTCAGTATTATGTGGTGTTTGTTGATGATTATTCGCGTTTTTCTTGGCTTTACCCACTTAAACTGAAATCTGATGTTTATTCGACTTTCTCAGCCTTTCAAAAACTTGTTGAGAATTTGTTTCATTCAAAAATTAAGTTTTTCCAAAGTGATGGTGGACGAGAGTTTGATAACACGCGTTTACTGCAACTTTTCTGTGATTCAGGCATTTATTTTCGAAAATCTTATACTCGAACTCAAGCGCAGAATGGTGTTGCGGAAAGAAAACATCAAACCATTATCGAGATGGCACGTACTATGCTTATTCAATATGAGTTACCAACTCGATATTGGATCGATGCGCGTTATACGACTGTTTATACAATTAATCGTCTTCCGAGTTCGACATTAAAGGGTGCATCCCCGTTTGCCAAACTTTTCCATCGTCCTCCTTCCTATGAGTTTTTGAAATGTTTTGGTTGTGCCTGTTTTTCCGTTGTTTTTAGATCCTAAAATCTATAAATTACAGGCTAATTCGATTTATTGTGTTTTCATCAGCTATGTGCCACATTATAAGGGCTATCGATGTCTTGATCCTCTTTCTGACAAAGTTTACACGAGTTGTCATGTTTTGTTTCGTGAACGTAAGTTTTCGTATCGCTCCCTCGTGTCTAGCAAACCCATTGCCTCAAAATCTGACGAGTATCTTGACCCCTTGGTTTGGTTTCTGAGTCTTCCTTCGTCTAGTGGGTCAAGTTTGCCTTCGGTTGTGTCCCCTCATGTGTCATATGGTCGTCCTAGCGTCTCTTCGTTGCCTAGCTCGCGTCTAAACGCCCCGCCCACAGCCACTCACTTACCTAGGACGCCTATAGAGGCTGCCTGCCCGCAGCCGACCTTCCCTGCGCCCGCAGCATCACGGGAGCACATGCAGCAACAAGCTGCCTGCCCGTAGGATGTATGCGCTCCCGCGGGTTGTCGTGCAAGCAGTAGCCCCCCGCAGCCTCAGCTCCCCGCGCCCGCAGCCTCATGCGCTGTTACGCAGCCACAAGCTGCCAGCCTGCGTGCTACGGCTGCGCCCGCGGTCTCTCCTCTGCTCCTCATTTCACCACTACCTTTGTCTACGACCATTGATGTTCCCATTGCGTCCTCCCCATCTCCCTTTTTCCCCACTCCCAAGCTTCCTCAAAATTCGTCTAAGTGTGTCAATCCCACTAATGTCCATACTATGGCTACTCGTTTAACAGACGAAATTGTTCCAACTAGAAATTTAATGAACTTAAAAACGGATGTTGTTGAGTCTCAACCGTCTAATTTTAAACAAGCTTCTAAAGGTTCCTGCTGGCAACAAGCCATGCGTGATGAATATATGGCATTAATTAAGAATGATACATGGGAACTTGTGCCTCGCAACAACAATAGAAACGCTCTTGGTTGTAAGTGGGTGTATAAGATTAAATATAATTTTGACTGTACTGTGAAGCGGTTTAAGGTCAGACTTGTCGTTTTTGGTAATCATCAGCAGGCAGGTATAGACTACTTTGAAACCTTTAGTCCTGTTATTAAGCCTACTACTGTTTGCTTAGTTCTAACCATTGCTGCTACTTTTAAATGGCCTATTCGTCAACTCGATGTTAATAATGCTTTCCTTCATGGTTTCCTCAATGACGAAGTCTATATGCGTCAGCCTCCTTGTTTTGAACATCCTTCTAAACCTCATCATGTTTGTCGGTTACGAAAATCCATTTATGGTTTGAAATAAGCTCCTCGAGCTTGGTTCTCTCGTTTAAGCAACTTCCTTCTTTCTATTGGTTTCAAGTGCAACAGTTGTGACACCTCTATGTTCACTCTCAAACTTAGTGGTCATATTATCATTCTCTTGCTATATGTTGATGATATTGGTCTTACAGGTAGTAATTCCTCTTTGCTTTAGAAATTTATCATTGTTCTCTCTGCTCAGTTTGCTATGAAGGATTTGGGTGATTTGCATTATCTTTTAGGCATTCAGGTTATACGTACTCCTCAGGGTTTGATGTTGTCTCAAAAAAAATATGTAGTTGATCTTCTTCACAAATTTCATCTTCATACTGTCAAACCCGTACGTGTCACTCTTTCTCTTTTAGATGGTGAACTTCTAGCTGATCCCATAGATTATCGTAGTATGGCTGGTACATTGCAATATTTGACTATGACTCGTCCTGATATTGCCTATGTTGTTAATTCGGTTTCTTAGTTTATGCATGTGCCTCGTACTACTCACCTTCATGCTGTGAAAAGAATTTTCAGGTATCTGCATGTCAGTTCTGATTATGGTTGTTTCTTCAAAGTACTGGCTCTCCTACTGACCATTGCCTATTCTGATGCTGATTGGGTCCGGTGTCCTAACACTCGACGTTCTACTACTGGTTATGCTGTCGTCCTAGGGAAGAATTTGATCTCCTGGCGCTCCAAGAAGAAACCTACTACTGTTTCTAAGTCTTCTACTGAAGCTGAGTATCCTACTGTTGCCTACACTGCAGCCGAAACAATTTGGATACGTCAATTGTTGGCTAATTTAGGGTATCTTCATCGTCGGCCTACCATTCTCTATTGTGACAATGTTTCTGCTATGTATCTTCTGCCAATCCTGTTCATCACGATCGTAGTAAGCACATTGATGTTGATTATCATTTTGTTCGTGAGATGGTTGCTAAAGGTAGACTTCAGGTCAAGCACGTTTCGACACAGTTACAGGTTGCTGATATTTTTACTAAGGGTCTTTCTTCTGAGTTGTTTTGTAAACATCGCTCCAATCTATCCGTGATTCCTCCCCGTAAAGATTGAGGGGGTGTATTAGGGTATTTTGGTTATTTAGACTTTTAGTCTGTAAAAACGGTTTTTATCTCTTTATATATAAAATAATAATGTTAGGCAACCTAAACAGGTTAGCCAATTATTCCAATACTCGTACAACGCGTGATTGTACCATAAATTCACAACTTAGTTTTAAGTGTTTGGCACATTATCATTACTAGTAATTTCAACTAATCATGATAGATTTCAAACAAAGTACGAACTATAATAACCATCTCACATAACCGGATTAATGATTTCCGTTATTAATCTTAATCTATTGCTAGTAATCGTTATCTTGCTCGAAGTACAAGTCCTTCTATTCCCTGTTAAACCTTTATATGTAAAACAGTGGTAACGAAACATCAACAAATAAATTAGTACCAAGAACTTGCAATTCACATATTGCCACAAGTTCTCCTGGAAAGCTTGAATAAAAAGTAATGGATGTGGAAATAATTGGTTTATGTAAAAGGTGTAAGCTGGAGGATATTTTCGAGACATCTTTGTAATGGGGTTTGGCACGTAATGTGACATTTTTTGGTCCATTTCATAAAGCACAATGCAATCTAGTATCCCTTTTCCATATGCTTTTTAATGATAAACTATATAAGATAATATATTGCCATATGAGTAGACTCGTAGTGCTAAGCTTTCATGCTTTCAAGGCTTTAAATTTTGACTAATGTGACATGCTATGATGTCGGATGACTTGTGCATCCTATTAAGCCTTTAATATAGATGACAACATTTAAATTAAAAAGGTTATTCATCTCTTGTAGATAGATAATCGAGATTTAGCATTATTTTAAAGGCAAAATCTTGTAAAAGACGGTCTTATATTAAACTTAATATAAGACCAGTCTAATAGACATCTTTCTAAGCCAACCTTCTTTCCATCACCCCCACCCACCACCGTCATTCCCCTCACTCCATTAGCCCTATTAATTATGGATTTTTATACAAAAGTTAAGGTTTTAGGTTGGAAAGTTAAAAAAAAAACTCAAAAGTTAAGGTTTTACGTAGAAAAGTTAAAAAATCAAATTGTCTGGGCTGTTTAGCGTGTGACGCGCATAATTGGGATTTTAATTAGCTTATTGGGCTAGTCTGACGTTAAGACTTAACCTAAGATCGTCTTATAGTAAACCTACTCCTATATTTTTTCAGTTGGAAAGAACGATTAATAAAACTACGCAACGATGTTCTATCTAGGGCCGGATTCGAGAAGTCCCCCGATTTTTTTTTTTTTGCATTTTTGTTTAAAAATTTATGTAAAAACAATTATATATGGAAAAAAATATTGAAATTCAATTTTATTATTCCATATTGAACATTTTTTTATATATATATGTAAGGAGAAAAGAGAGATAGTTAGGAAACCCTCCGCTCGAGGGAATTCCTATCATATCTTTACAAAGTATTTTTGACAGATCTGATCCATGCCAGTCCGCAATAGAAAAAGAGTCTAATACTAAATGACCAGCATTAGCAATCCAATTTGCTGCTTGGTTTCCTTCTCTGAACACATGAGCAATCTGAAACTCTTGGAATTCTCTGAGGTTGATTTTTATGTCTTCAATAATGTTATCAATCTGCCACGGTGTAGACCAAATCCCTTTGATTGCATTTACGACCAGCAAGTTATCGCCTTCAATTGGAAAAGAAGAATGTCGAAACGTTAGGGCTTTAAGAACACCCCTATGAAGTGCAGTAGCTTCTGCTGTAAGGACAGACGTGTTTCCTATGTTGTGGGCTTCAGCTGCTAGGACCGTACCCTCGTGATCTCTAATGATAAAACCTGCTGCTGCATTATTTTGCTTGACGGAGCCATCGAAATTGAGCTTTATGAAGCCCACAGGAGGGACCACTTGACGAGAATGGAATGAGGAGATGCCTTCTCATGTACCTGGGGGTGGGGGGAATTGATGAGTCATATTAATATAGGTATTTCATGATGCATTTAGGTTGCATTTTAAGATCATTTAGTTGCATTTTTAGTCCATAATTGCATATAGTTACTTAAGTTGAGAAAATATATATTACTCTTGTGTGTGTTTTCGGTGTTTTTGCTAGTTTTCAGGTATTGAGAACACAATTGGAGTATTATTGGACAAGTTTAAGCATGAGAAGCATCTAGGAAGGAGCTAAGTCAAATGAGAAGTCCAAAGGGCAGCTTCGAGTTAGATTGCAACCCAAACATAGCGGAAACATATTAAAAGAAGTATGGAAATCAAGTCATGTGCACTCTTTTGATCATAACTCTTTATCCAGAGATAGGAATTGAGTGATTCCAGTGGGGTTGGAAAACTAGACTTGAAGAGCTTTCCAACGGTGTATCTCACGCCCGATACGACTTATAGTTTCTGAGATATGGTCTTTGCAAGTTGACGCTGTTTTGCAGGATGAAAACCCATGCACGCGGATTATTCCGTGTAGCTTATAGTCGAATAAGGCCTTATATTTTGATGAATTTGGCTCTATTTTTCTAGTTGTTTTAGGAAATAGAAAGGTATAAAGACTCAAGGGAATATTATTATTTCCTATCTTATTTTCTATTTTATTTTTCCATCATTAATTCATTTTAGAATAAAATTCTTTTTCTTTCAATTAGTTAAGAACCCTAGTTTTGCTTTTTCCCCAATTTACATTGAATTTTCAATAGAAGCTTTCATTTCTCTTCTCTTCTTATTTCTATTCAATCCTTGATTATTAATTCATGTCTACTTATTTAATTATGAATATGTTTTCCCCAATTATGATTGAGTAGTCTATTTCTAGGGTTTAAGGGGATCCATGATCAACTATGAAGGGGTGTCTATAAAGTATTGATTTTTGATGATGTATGTTAATTCCTATTGAATGTTTCTATTTCTATTCAATCCAATTTGGCCAGATTTGATTGCTATAGTGTTGCAATATTAGGTTACGCGCCGAGAGGTATAAACTTGATATTAAGGCTAGTTTCAACAGGTAGAGTTGGTATTAATAAATTGCGAGAGCCTGTTCATACCGTTCTATGGTTGATTTCGATTCGAGAGAGTAAATCAACCTATTCAACTACATGGTTTATATTGATTGTTGTGTTTCATCCCGAAATATTGTTCATTGGTGAACCTATGCCCTAAACTCTTTATTATTGATATTCTTGATTTAGTTATAGTCTAATTTAGTATAATTACCCACAACACTCGTTCCCTATGATCTGGATTTGACTGACAATTAGGAAAGGAACACTGTTTCTCTGTGGATTCGACCCTACTTCCCTAGCTACTATTTGTTAGAGGAATTTAGGATTAGTTTTGATAAGGTGATACGACTTTAGCCTGTCAAAATTTGGCACCGTTGCCGGGGAAACGGTTTTGTTCCATTTTCTTTAATTGTTTTAGAGTCTAGATTACATACTCTCGTTTCAGAGAACACTTGTTCTTTGGGACAAAATCTCTTAATTGTTTTTTTTTTTAGTTATTTCATGCGCAGGAGTTTGAGTTCAGATTTGCCTGCCATTTGATCCCGAAATTGAAAGATCCTTCCATAGACAGAAGAACTTCTTCTGACTGTTGCGAGATAATTCAGGGGAAGATAATCCCTTGGGTTCTCACACTGATTCTAGCAGCATTATTTCTATTACTCCACAAAGAATCAAAGATGGCTCGGAGACTTACTGACTTTTCCCAGCCCTCCTTGGATGAACTTCCCAAGAGCAATCAAATGCCTGAAATCGAAGTTGTTAATTTCGAGATCAAACCTGCATTGTTGAACATGATCGAAAGAAAACAATTTGGTGGTGGACCTAATGAATACCCTAATCTCCATTATCAGGATTCTACTATTAAGCAGCATGGAGTGACACAAGATCAGATTCGGGAGATTCTTTTCCCATTTTCACTTTGAGACAAGGCAAAGATGTGGTACAATGGGATTAATCGAGCCACTCAAGCTGACAAGGCACAAATTGAGTCCATTCTAGCTCACAATAAGATGTTGGAGAATCAGTTGGCACAATTGGCTACTTCGAACTCTGCTCGACAACAAGGTGCTATTCCAGCACAACCTGTTCAACCAATAGATTCGGCAAATGAAATCACTCTCCGAAGTGGTTCTCACTATAATGGACCACCCATGCCTATTGATGATACTTTGAGTGTGAGAAACGATGAGGAACATGTCCAAGATAAAGCTAAAACTAACAAGGAGAACTCTAAGAAAGCAATTGAACATGAAGAGACAAATGAAGCCAAAAAGCCTTCTATTGAGGTTCCTCCTATCAAACTGCCTTTCCCCAATCGTTACCTCAAGAGTAAGCTGGACAAGCAATTTGGTAAGTTTTGGGAAGTCGTCAAGAACCTTCATGTAACAGTTCCTTTCACAGAATTAATTACTCAAGTGCCTGCTTATGCAAAATTCATGAAAGATATCTTGACTAGGATAAGGGCTTTTAATGAGGTGTAGACAGCTGCATTTACTAAAGAATGTAGTGCCCTTTTACAAAATAAATCTCCACCAAAATTAAAAGATACTGGTAGTTTCTCCATACCTTGTCACATTGGTAGTTTGTTCATTGATAAAGCTTCATGTGATTTGGGTGCTAGTGTGAGTGTTATGCCATTGTCTGTTACCTCAAAATTGAATATGGGAGTTTGAAAGTTACCAATATTACTCTGCAAATGGCTGACCGTTCTGTTAAATAACCCCTAGGTATTTTAGAGGATGTACCTGTTAGAGTAGATAATTTTTTATTCCTGTAGATATTGTTGTACTTGATATGGAGGAAGACAGGAAAATCCCAATCATTTTGGGTAGGCCGTTCCTTCATAATGCAGGTGTTGTAATCAATGTGAAAAATGGTAAGCTTACACTATCTGTTGGAGATTATGAGGTCACTTTTAATCTGAGCACTGCTTTGAAAAGTCCTATGCTAGAGGAAAAGTGCTATAGTGTTTGTAACAACCCAGATCTACGTCCAACTTAATTAAGACCTAAATGTAGCGAAAAACCTAATCCGGGCTGTTACCATCACACTCACCACGAGTGTGGAGCTCAAAAACCTTGACTTTTTAACACTTTTATACCGTAGTGACTATATTTAAACCTGTAACTATAATAAACTTTATTAAGTGATCCTAAAACACTTTAAATAACTAGATTTGTTATTAAAAATTCTACTGAAAATCCGGCAGAGTTTCGTTTGTAAAACGGACCGCCTAAAACCTTAATTTAGGACTCGCGTCCACTTATAAACCTGTATTTATCAAAATCCAACAACCATTATAGTTAAAACTTAATAAACTCAAACTCTTTAAACTTAATTACAAGTTAACTATTAACGATGCTATTACAAAGTCGATCGTCCTCACCGCAATACAAATAATAGGGATAACATATTCGAGTCTTCTTCAACAATACTACCTTCATGTACCCACTAATAAAAAAGAATGGGAATGAAGAAGGCTTCGAAAATCGCTCCTAAAATCGCACCCTGACTCCAAAAACGAACCACAGAGTGGAGCTCCTTGCTCACTCACTTCCTCACGTTATTACTGGTTGGTTTCCCGTCGATTGTGCGGCGGTGCTCACCATTGGTCTATGGTCGGCGAATTGTTGTGGTCGGCGAAATCCCGTAGCATCGTTCCTTCACCTTTCTTCTTTGCCTCCTCCTTCTCCCTCTCTACTTTCTCTCTTCCTTCTTTCTTTTTCTTTTGGTTTCCTTCTGATTCTCACCCCCAAAGCTCTTTTGTTTCCCTTTTTGTTTTCTTTATTTTTGTTTTCTCTTTTTGTTTTCTCTTTTTCTTTCCACTTAAATTGATTTTCTAATTTACTCTAATCTCCCCTTTTGATCTATTTATCCTAATTACATAAAATTCCTCTTCTATTACATATATCTAAATATATCTATTTACCTTTTCAAAATATTATTTAAGTAATGATACAAATTCATATAAAACAACAATAACCAATACTCGTTAAAAGAATTAAACTCAATATTTCTTGAATTCATTTCATTAAAATGTCAAAATAATTAACTAAATTAATATAATTAACTTTTCAATAACTCTATAATCAAATCTAATTTCCTTTAATTAAACTTGAGGACTATTAATATATAATCAGACTAATAAATCATACTTAGCTATTAATAAAATACTCTTTAAAAATAGGGGTATTACAGTATTGATGTGGTTGATGTGATTTGCCATGATAACATTTCCCAAGCTCTCTATGGAGACCCATTGGAGGCGGTACTTTGTCTTGATTCTTCCACATGTGATGGCAGTATTTGGAGCAATGAAGTAGATGCTATTGAGAAGGCTCTAGCAAGTGAAGAGTCTGACCTTGATGGATGCCAAAAGGTAAAGGGGTTAGATTGATTTGTGTGTAATGTTGAGGTAAAGAAATCCGAACTTAAATCTCTCCCCTCTCACTTGAAGTATGTGTTTTTAGATGAGCAAGAATTAAATCCTGTGATTGTCAGTGCTACAGTCGATGATAGCCAACTTTCCAAACTACCCGACCCCCTGAGTACCCCGTCGCTAGTCAATCGGGCAGGGGGCCAATCAAGTCAATCAGCAAGGGCTACGGTAGCATGATCATTAGAAAAGACCAGTTAAGCATCATTGGCTTCGTCCGCTTGACATCGGGTTTAGGACATTCCATCTTGGGTTTTTCGTATCAGTTCTTTGCTTTCCTTCCCCAGCTAAAGAAAAATCCTAACATCTAACAATGTAGATACAGAACCTGGCTGGATCCGGTCTAGGATAGTGGCGCCCGGCAAAGAAAGTTGCAACCTAAAATACGGGGTATTTTTTGTTGTTAGGGAGGAGGATCCTTTTTAGATACGAAGAATTATAGGATGATTCTTATTCCAGATTTTTCCAGGCACTCGTAGACACGGGTGCATCGCACAACTTTATTGACGAACCCAACAATTTGGTACTAGATCAAGGATTGGAAGATCTGGGTTTACCAGATCCATCATACGACAAGAATCTAATCGAGGTTTTGAAAAATCAGAAGAAGGCTATAGGGTACGATATTGATGATTTAAAGGGTATTAGCCCCGATTTCTGTATGCACTAGATACACCTTGAGGATGATCATAAGCCGTGCATTCAATCACAAAGGAGACTAAATCCAAACATGTAGGAAATGGTTAAGAAAGAAGTGATGAAACTACTTGATGCAGGTATTATCTACCCTATTGCTGACTCTAAGTGGGTAAGTCCCGTTCAAGTATTACCAAAAAAGGGTGGCATGACTATTGTGAAAAATGAAAAGAATGAGCTAATTCCTACTAGAACTGTGAGTGGATGGTGTATGTGTATAGACTATAGGAGACTCAACATGGCCACTAAAAAAGACCACTTCCCTCTGCCTTTTATTGACCAAATGCTTGAAAGGTTGGCTTGTCATAAATAGTTCTGTTATTTGGATGGGTATTCAGGTTTCTTCCAAATCCTCAATCATCCTGATGATCAAGAAAAGACAACATTCACATGCCCTTATGGCACTTTTGCATATCGTAGAATGCCCTTTAGTTTGTGTAATGCCCCTGCCACCTTTCAACGATGCATGATGAGTATCTTTTCTGAGTTCATAGAGTCTATCATGGAAGTCTTTATGGATGATTTTAGTGTGTTTGGTTCTACTTTTGATACATGCTTAGTTAATCTCACTAAAGTCTTGAAAAGATGTGAAGAATGTAATTTGGCTTTAAACCTAGGAAAACTGTCATTTATGATGACTAAAGGAGTTATTTTAGGCCATATTGTTTCTGATAGGGGCATCCAAGTGGATCAAGCTAAGGTCCAAGTGATTGAGCAATTACCCCCACCAGCTACTATTAAAGGGGTACGAAGTTTCCTTGGTTATGCGGGGTTTTATTGCCGCTTTATCAAGGATTTTTCAAAAATTGCTAAACCACTGACCCAAATCCTCCTTAAGGATGCTTCATTTGTTTTCATTGATGAGTGTCTTGAGTCTTTTGATAGGATCAAGCAAGCTTTGATAACTGCACCTATTATCCGTTCTCCCGATTGGGAACTCCCTTTCGAGATAATGTGTGACGCAAGTGATTATGCAGTTGGAGCCGTGCTCGGTCAACGCAAGGATAAGGTCTTGCATGCTATCTATTATGCTAGTAAGACATTGGATGAGGCTCAAGTCAACTATTCTACTACTGAAAAGGAGTTTTTGGCTATTGTCTATGCTTTAGAGAAGTTCAGATCCTATCTGATTGGCTCTAAAGTTATTATCTACACAGATCACGCTGCTTTGAAGTACCTTCTCGCTAAGAAGGAAGCTAAGCCTAGGCTTATTCGATGGATTCTCTTGCTCCAAGAGTTCGACATAGAAATTCGTGATAAGAAGGGATCGAGAACGTATTTGCAGACCACCTGTCAAGGATCAGGCATGAAGATGGTATGAACTCAACTCCTATAGATGATTCTTTTCCTGACGATCATTTATATTCAGTCACAACACAGATTCCTTGGTTTTCTGACTATGCGAATTATTTGGTAGGCGGTATAGTACCTCCTGATATGTCCTACCAACAGAAGAAAAGGTTCCTCCACGATGTTAAATTCTACTTTTGGGATGATCCTCACTTGTTTTGTGAATGTTCAGATGGTCTTTTTCGAAAATGTGTCCCTGAGTGGGAGGTCAATGGAATTATGAATCGTTGCCATAACTCAACTTATGGAGGGCATCATGGCCCCTCAAGGACTGATGCAAAGCTCAATGAATCGGGTTTCTTTTGGCCGACAATGTTCAAGGATGCACAGTCTTTCATCATGTCATGTGACGCTTTTCAGAGGACCGGCAACATTTCGAGAAGGCATGAGATGCCCCAAACAGGTATTCTAGAAGTCGAAATCTTTGATGTTTGGGGTATTGACTTTATGGGACTGTTCCCATCATCCAATGGAAATTGCTACATATTGGTTGCCATTGATTATGTCTCTAAGTGGTTTGAAGTCATGGCGTCTCCTACTAATGATTCTAAGGTAGTCATAGCTTTGTTCAAGAAAATCATATTTCTAAGGTTTGGAGTCCCACGAGCTGTGATTAGTGATGGAGGCTCCCATTTTCATGAATGTCATTTAGATACCCTTTTGAAGAAATATGGAGTCTACCACCGTACTGGATTAGCATACCATCCTTAAACAAGTGGACAAGTAGAGGTTTCCAACCGCGAAAAAAAATCCATTTTTGAGAAGGTAGTTACAAGGTCTAGGAAGGATTGGAGCACGAAATTAGATGACACATTCTGGGCTTACAGAACCGCATTCAAGACACCAATTGGTACTTCACTGTATAGGCTTGTGTATGGGAAAGCATGCCACCTCCCCGTTGAATTAGAATATAAAGCTTTTTGGGCGATCAAGGAGCTTAATATGGACCAAAAGCTTGCAGGAGAGAAACGCCTTCTACAACTCAATGAGCTTGATGAGTTTCGTTTGTTGGCATATGATAGTGCACGAGTACATAAAGAGAAAACCAAGAAGTGGCATGACAAAAAAATCCTACCTCGGGAGTTCGCGATGGGAGACAAGGTTTTACTATACAATTCTAGGCTCAAAATCTTTCCTGGAAAGTTAAAGTCTAGATGGTCAGGCCCTTTCACAGTTACTAGAGTGAACAAGTTCGGTTCTGTAGAGATTATGAATGAAAAAGATGAATCGTTCAAGGTGAATTGTCAACCTCTGAAGTTGTACCACGAAGGAGCTCATGTGGGTCTAGTTGAGGTACTCTACCTCCAAGCACCTACCCCTCCAGGTCATTGAAAAGAGGTAAACAGTCGTGCGGGACCTTCATAAACCAGCACTACTCGGGAGGCAACCCGAATCTCTAACTCTTGCCTTTTCTTTTAATCTCAATTTCTCAAAACAAAAGAAAAAAACAAAAATATTTTCATATTGAATTCACTTGAATTCAATTGATTTTTTTGTATTTTATTCGTATTTTAGTTTTTGAATTCACTTGAATTTGTTTCTTATTTTTTTAATTTAGTTCGTTTCTTTTATTTCTTAGTTTCTTTTAGTTTTTGAATTCCGTTGAATTCAATTTTCAATTTTTTATATACTAACCTTGCTAAAAAGTGTTGTTTAGTGGTTTTGGTGTGTTAATGTTGTTCCTAGGTGAAAGCGCGAGCTCAATCATGCGCACGAGGGATTTCAACCCTCCATGCTAAAACTACTGCTCACCCGCGGGGTTTTGCATCCAATATCATCCTCCAGCCCGCGCCCCCTACTCTAAAACCCGTGCCCGCAGGCTCCGTATGCATTCCTAGCCAAAAATCTACCAGCCCCCAGGCTATAGCGCGCGCCTGCGGGCATTATCGTGCATCGTTCACAGCAGCCCGCGCCCCCCACTCGAAACCCGCGCCCGCGGGTGCCCTTCCCCCTATTACTGAAACGCCTGTCCGAGCTCGCGGGACTTGCGTGCTGCAGTATATTAGAAGAATTTTTTTAAAAAAATTAAGAAAAAAAGCAGCATTCAATGCAACAGTAACAACACAGCAACCCCCCACACTCCGTCGCCCTCTCTATTCCCGTAGCTGGTCTTCGTCCCCTTACCTCCCGTAACGCCCAACGCACAAACACCCCCCACTCACAGATTCTCTCTCCCCCACCTCGCAAATTCTCTCTCTCACCCCACCCCTCGCCGGAACCCCACACCATCAGAACGCTCCGGCCACCGCACTCAGAATTCACCGACGAGCCGACCCCCCAACCCTTTTCAATTCCCATATTTCTCCAACCCTAAATTCTAAAATTGAATTGGGGATTTTTCTTGAATGTTCTTTGAAACTTCAATTGGGATTCTTGGAAGCACCATTGGAAATTCTTGACAACTTTTCTTTTACCAATTTTGCACTTAAAGTGGTAGTAAGTTTTCGATTTGTTCAATTTCATTCCGACTTTTGAACAAATATTGTTTGTTCCTACTACTCTCATTATTGGTAATTGGTTGATATTTGAAGTTGTTTATTGTTGATCAATCTTGATTGGTGCTTAGATCGTGGTGAATTTCTGATTGGAATTGATTGTATTTTGGTTATTTGGTGGCGACATTTAGTTGAGATTAAATTGATTGGTATTATATTGGTTATGTGGTGATTGTGATTGGTTGTGAAGTTATTGTTATTGGTTGTGTGGTGATTGTGATTGGTTGTGCGGTTATTGTGATTTGTTGTGAAGTCATTGTGCTTAGTATTGCTCCGTTCAATTGTGCTATTGCTTCAAAGAATCATGAGATCATCGGCGAGAATTTTGTCTAAGCCTAAACCTATCTACAATCCCAATGAGCACTCACGAAAAATCAAACACAACCACCCTTCCAAACCACCTTCAAAGAATTCCAAAACTTCAAAATTCAAAGCACCTAAACCCAAAGCATCCACTTCCAAAGCCACCACCTCCACCCCAACCCCTCAACCCCCTCCACCTTCTTCCTCACACTCACCTTCCACTTCCCAAACGCGCCTTACTAAGCTTCAAAAGTGCACCATTGTCCCCACCCTATATTTCTCTCTGAGTGTTGTGCATAAGATAGGTTTTTATTGGTATTTTGAGTACATTGAGCAGACACATCATTGGGGCCGAGTATTCCGATTGAAAGAGTGGATAATCCCTGAGCTCGTAGTTGAATTTCTGGACTCCCATGCTGTGGGGACGTCGAAAGGTGATGTAGTTTTCACCCTTGAGGGTACCAAGCATATCATGTCTTGGGATGAGATAAATGTTCTGTTTGGTTGGCCTACAGGTGGTCATGTAGGTCCATCTACCTTCATGCAATTACAAGATGACCCAAATTGTGATACTTTTGATCCCATCACCTTTTGGAAGAAGATTACTGGGCGTTCTGATTGGGCATCGGGTTGGGTTCTAGCAAGTCCTCCTCTATTGGTTGTCCTGCCCTCCACATGCTTCACCGCTTTATAATTAAGCTTTTCCGTCCCAAATCGGAATCAGGGCAAGTAACTCTACAAGATCTGAAACTTCTGTGGTTTCTTTCTATGTCTCCACTGACTGTGCACGGGAAAGTGAACATTGCTAAATTCCTTGTGGGTGGATTTCTTTGGGAGCGGGATCTTAAAAAATGTGATATATCCATGGGTTGTGTTTGCTGTAGACAGAGGCATTGATTTAGCTACTAAAGTGACTTTTGCCTCCACCAACCTCCTTAACCTCGCGTCTATGGATCGTTATGGATGGCTCTTTCACCACGCTAAGAACAGGTATGTATGGTTCATTAAGCCTTGTCATTCCACAGAAAATTGACTTATCTATGATATTCTCCCTAGTGCTCATCCTGAGGATTCTAGTATTTGGTTATGGAGTCCCCGTACTATCTCTGAAACTATAGAGGTAGGTGATAAGCACTTTATTGTGGTTAATCATGCATCATTTTTAGTGTCCTTGCATGTAGAATAGAGCATTTTAGTCTAGCATTGCATGGATTTTGTCATCTTTGGTTCATATTGTCGCTTCACTACCCGTTTAGTTGTTTTTGGATGAATTCCAGGCTAACTATCAGGTTTTTGAAGTGTTTTGGTCATTGGAGGACCTCTGGTGGAGGCCTAGCCTTGGGAGCACATGGAAGCAGGCCTACACGGTCATGTAGCTTTTGACACGGTCGTGTAGCATTTTGTTGATGGGAGTAGTGAAGGCTCAAGTTGCTGACTGTTTTGGCGTTTTGAAGAGGACACGGCCGTGTAGATATTCACACGGCCGTGTCGTGTGTTTTTCCCACGAGCAGTTCCCAAGCTGCATTCTGCTGATTTGAGGAGAGCAGGTCAACACGGCCGTGTAGATATTGACACGACCGTGTTGGCTATTTTATACGAAGGCAGTTTGTTTTGTGGAAGCTGAAGAAATTTGAAGACCAGGTCTACACGACCGTGTCGACCATTTTCCACAAAGACAGTAACTTTTGTGAAGGATGAACCGTGTCGACCTCTATTCGGGTTTTTTCCCTGTTTTTCCGTCTTCATTTATTGGATAGTATAAATAGATTTGGGCGTTTTTGTTTTGTATTATCTCCATACTTAGACTCTAATTACATAGTTAAACACTCAAAACTCTCTCAAACTCTTAGTTTTTTTTTATATTGGCACTATTATTGAAGATTCAATCGTCTATTCAATCCAAGTAATTTTCTTTCAATCTCTCTTCTTGATTTCATTGCGTTGTTAATCATGTTTAATTTTTTTAATCTCTTTTGCTTTGAATCCATGATTAGTGAGTAGCTCCTTATCTAGGGTTTGGGTGAATGTATGAATTAGGGATAATTAAGATGTTCATGTAATTACTTTATTAATGTCTACTATGCATTAATCTTGGTGTTTTGACACCTTAGGGTAGACCTTGATCAAGTTTATGCTAGAGCTTAGATTTCAATTTAATCTTAACTGATTGTTGTTGTCTTGTCATCCCAATGGATCAACTTAATTCCCATACCAAGATATTGGATGGAAATTAAGAGGATCCTTATTAGGGGTTTTCCAAGCAAATTGAATTTTTTAATTAATTGGCTAAAGACCATTCGAGAGAGGATTTAGTTGAATGATTAATTGATTACTCTTGAGGACCATTCGAGAGAGGACTCAAGTACTTTAAAGGGAAACTTAACCTTGCATGTTATTCTTTGTAGTTTGGTTGTTAAATTAATATCGTGTCTTGCCCGAGTCACTACTACAAAAAGGGGCAAACATAACACCTAAATACAATAGGTGTTTTCAAGTATTTTATATAACACTTAAATATAATAAGTGTTATCTTTGATTCAAAGTAGGAAAAAAAATTATATTTTAAAAAGTACAAATAACTTAACATAACTAGTACAACAAATCAGTGTTATATATTGTTTTACAATTATCTTTTTTAGTTTTTAAAATCCCAAGAAAGATTAATTAGGTCGTGGACTTAACCGCCAAAGCCACAACACTTTCACTGTTTCATCACCATCATCATCTGTGTTCTCTGCGTCCTTCCAAAAAAAAAATTAATGTTCTTTGCTGAATTGCGCGCGAATCTAATCCTTCTTCAACCTTCATAGTTGACGCCGGCCATAAAGCTTCAACTTTCCTTCAACACTGTCACAGTTTCACCATCATCTCGTAAGTTCTCTCTCCCTCTTTTATTTTGATTTTAATTCATATTTCGCTGAATTAGACTGATAATTTTCTGAATTACGCTGGTAATTTTTCATCTTATAATCGATTCATTGGTTCAATTAATTAATCTTTCATTAAAATATCAAACCTTGGTTGAGTTTCTCCCATTCACGAGTGTTTTTGGTAATGTTTCATCTTATAATCGATTCATTGGTTGAATTAATTAATCTTTCATTAAAATATCAAACCTTGGTTGAGTTTCTCCCATTCACGAGTGTTTTCTGGAATTGAAGATTCCAATTGCTTTTCCTTCATTAGTGGATTTGTTATTTTTCAGTTGAATTTAGTTCAATGCTATATCTTTTCTAGTCAATGTGTATTGTGAATTGGGGTTTCTACTTCTGATTTTGATTCCCTGAATTCACCCAATCATTTGTCCCGTTTCTCTGAAGAAAGCAGTCAGTCCAAGTATTAAACCTTAATTCTGCCGTAGAACTAGAAAGAACACTGTTAGATTTATAAACATGATTATCTTCCAAAATCAGTTAGTTAGGCCATCATTATTCATGCTATCACTTCAAACCAAACCCATGAATATTGTTGAACTGACTCATTGAGGTGAAGTTTATGGTATTGTTGAACTGACTCCCCCTAATATCTAAATTAGGCCAATATCTAATTAGGCTTAGGCATTACAAAAAAAAGCATTGATGAACATGACATGAAACTGGTACTGTTGATGGTTGAATATCTAAATTAGGCCAGTATCTAAATTAAGTTTATGGTATTGTTGAACTGAGTGCTTACATAACACAATAACCCACAGTAGCTAATTGATGGTTGAAGATAATGGAAGGCACTAGGTAGGTCATAGGTGCTTTTGTGTTGTTTCCCCATCTAACAGATTGTGTTATTGCTGAGGGGAGGAGGGTAGAATTTTAATGAATTTAGATACCATTAAGAAACGGAAAAGAAAAATGAAACTTAACCAAACACAAAGAAATGGAATTGTTGTTTCCTTTCCGTTACCGGGAGCCTAAAATTTGTAAACCAAACATGTTATTAGTATGGTATTTTGCTTTTTTCACTGTATGGTTAATTTGCTTTCTGACTGAGTCTTGAACCATGACGTTTCCTTTTTCCTTGTTACCAACTAGTTTCTTTGTCCTTGAAATCATTGTTGGCTTTTCTAGTGTCTTCTTTTTATATGCTCAGTTCAATGCTATCACTTTGTTTGTAAAATGGAAACAACCAAGCTTAGTTTATGGCAGTTGCAAAAATTGGGGATTTCTTTTTAGACATTGGCTTTCATATTAATTTGCCCTTAGTTCTATTTATGGCCTGTGGCTTTGATAGTGGTCATGCTTCCACATGGCTTCATTGGTACATTGGTACATTGGTACATTGGTATTTGGTCAAATGTCTTTGTTTTAGAATGAGAGCTTTGCTCATGCTTATTACATGCCGTTTTTCACGGAGTCCTATCATTTGATTTGGAGGAAAATTATCACAATCAAGAGGAGCGAACCATTTTAAAATTTCAATGCTTGTGATTGTCATGCTGTCAGGGGCGGTCTGCTATGTTCTGTCCAGGTACGGGGGCGGGATGGCGGGGGGATCTGCTCTGTTCTGTGCAGGTACGGGGAGCGGGCTGGTGGGGGGTCTGCTATGCTCTGTGCCCGTACGTGCAGGTACCGGGAGGTGGCAGGGGGTCTTTTATAATCTGTGCAGGCTGGCGGGGGTCTGCTATGTTCTGTGCCTGTACGTGCAGGTAAGGGGAAGTGGCAGGGGCTCTGTTATGTTCTGTGCAGGCTGGCATGGGGTCTGATCTGTGCAGGCTGGTAGGGGGGTCTGTTATGTATAGGCTGGTAGGGGGTCTGTTATGTATAGGCTCGTAGGGGGGCTGCTATATTTTGGTGCGTATTGGAATTACCTTGATAAGAATACTTAAAAACAAGCGATCTTTCAAACCTAAATATTGCACACACACACGAACCTAAATACGACATTTAGGGAGTATATAGTGTATACTACTCCATCACTTTTTTTTGAGGGATATACTGCATACTTCAAGGCTATATCACACAAAATCTAGCCTAAGACAACCATTAATTTCATCTTTTAGATTCTCTGAATGTATATATATATATATATATATCTCATATGTATCATCAATTCAGGAATTCCCCAACCGTCCAATACAGTAAAATAAAAGGAAGTACAAACAAAATAGTAGTACAAAAGAAAGAAATCATTGATTAGTGTTAGACATTACAGTTGTTGCTTTTACTAGTTGATTTGATAGTAATAAATATGTATATTTGATTTTATATTAGGTTTATCATTTCTAGTAGAATTTAGTATAAAAAATGAAATCTCTTTTTAAGTTATGTCTTTGAAGACATGTGAATCTTTTGTTAATATGTGATGCATAATTCTTCTATTGCTTGGTCTGTAGTAATGGATCGGAGTTGGATATGGATGACTAAACCGGGGGACGAAGAATATAATGCCGGAATTAGAGAATTTATCAAATTTGCTGTTAAAAATGGTAGAGGTCATTCTAAGTTGCGATGTCCGTGCTTTATGTGTCATAACCTTATGCATCATACAGTTGACAAGATACTTAATCATTTGCAAAAATGGGCGTTTGATAGAACTTACATGCGTTGGATCTGGCATGGAGAACCTAGGGGAGAGACTTCAGCTGGCACTTCTAAGGATAATGAGAAAGAAAGAGATGACAATTTTAATGAGGGTGATTACCTAGATGACTTGTGGCATAAAGTTCAAGATGAATTCGACGGGAATCGTGCTATATTTGAGAGATTGGTAAGTGATTCTGAGACGCCTTTGTATACGTGCTCTAAATATACGAGATTGATGAGTGTGCTTAAGTTGTATAATCTGAAGACAAGTGGTGGTTGGAGTGATACAAGTTTCAGTTTGTTACTTGAGTTGGTGAAAGACATGCTTCCAGAAAACAAAGTCCTCCCAAGTGGTACATATGAGGCCAAAAAGATACTGAGCTCAATGGGGTTGCCTTACGAGAAAATTCATGCTTGCCCTAATGATTGCATGTTATATAGAAATGATTACGAATCTTTAAAGAGTTGCCCTATTTGCAATGCCTCACGTTTCAAGAAAAAGGAAGGAGTTCCTGCAAAGGTTTTGTGGTATTTTCCAATAATACCTAGATTTAAACAGTTGTTCTCAAATCCTAAAGATGCTGAGAATTTAACTTGGCATCATTTTAGGGAGACAAAGGATGATAAACTTCGACACCCAGCGGACTCACCTCAATGGAGGTTTATAGACAATAAATTCCGTGATTTCAGTAAAGAACCCCGAAACCACCGTCTTGCATTGTCTACCGATGGTATGAATCCTTTTGGTTCCCTTAGTAGTACCCATAGTACTTGGCCCGTCATTTTAGTGACGTACAATTTACCTCCTAAGTTGTGCATGAAAAGAAAGTAAAGTATTTATTACTAATGTGTTGATATTGTTTCTTGTTAGGTACTTGAGTGAGCTTTGTCATAAAGAGAGTATTTCGGGGCTATATGGATTTTGTGATACTAATATTCTCTCTCCTATGATACCAACGTCACTTGAAGAAGGAGATCCAAGGTCTGATTATTTGGCTTGTATCTTTGCTTGTAACAGGGGTAAAAATTACAATCAACTTTTTTTGGCTCCGTATATTGAGTAGTAAGTGTCTTCATTTTTTTGATTATTGTTTGGATTACAAAAGTATGGTGATATCCAGATTGGTAATTATTTGGTTTTCTTGTTATTGTAGTCACCATTGGATGTTAGCTATTATAAGTCGGTGGCATGGATTGGTGTATTGGTTAGATCCAGCAGGTTTTGAAAATGAAGTTCGAGTATTTGCTAAAAAGACTATCAATGAGTATGCAACAAAGGACAATGCTATTTTATATTTGTTATGATGATGTTATTTTTTTTACTCACCTTCTTATAATGATTAATTATACAGGGGAATAATTAAATTCAGCACACAATATCGGAAAGATATCAAGAAGATTAAAAAGAATCCGGAAATTAGATAGAAGCAAGTAAAGGTATCTAATTTCTTATTTAAAATATTCTATTTGCCGAAACATATTCTTCATCCTAACATAGTATTCTTAATCTGTTGTGTATAGTGCCCTCAGCAACCGCCCGATTCTGTGGATTGCGGGTATTATGTGTGTCGTTACATGCTCGAGACTATACAATCTAGACGACAAGTTATTCCAGAAGAGGTACATTGTTGTGCACATTTTGTATTAAATGTATTTTATAGCCATGAGAATTAGTATCTAGGTATAAACATCTTGCTTTAACAGTATATTGAATATGTGTTGTATGGGAATGTCTGTCTGTTGTGTGCATGTACGGGGGGCTGGCGGGGATGTTGTGGTGCATGGGCTGTACAGGTCTGTGTCTGTGCACAGGGGCTGTGTTAGGAGTGCAGGCCAGGGGCTGTGTTGGGGGTGCAGGCCAAGGGCTGTGTTGGGGGTGCAGGGGTTGTGTTGGGGGTGCAGGCCAGGGGTTGTGTTGGGGGTGCAGGGGCTGTGTTTGGGGTGCAGGGGTTGTGTTGGGGGTGCAGGGGTTGTTGGGGGTGCAGGGGCTGTTGGGGGTGCATGGGCTAGATGCAGGAGAATTGTGATCATGGGCTAGTACGGGGTCTGGCACCGTCTTGGGTCTTTGCACGGGAGCTATAGGGGTCTGGCAGTGTCTCGGATTCTGTGCACGGGCTGTACGGGTGCTTTCATTCTATGCATGAGATCATATTCTCCATGTCCTTGTGCTTTCATTGAGCTATTAATTAATCTCTTTTTATTATTATGAACTTAGCGTTTTGCTTATCAGTGTTTATGATGACATGTTTTTAAAAATTGCAGTATTATCCCGGCACTCCACGTACTTATTCTCAATACCAAATTGATGAACTTCGGGACTTATGGATTTCATATGTCGATGTACAATATGACGAAGAAGAGATGATGGAGTAGTTGTAACTTCGTTTTTTACACTTTTAAACTTGTCATTTTTTTATGTATATACTTAGCGTTTGAAATTTTGGTTATTTTCTATCTTTGACACTTGAGAATAGATGAGTTATTGATGGATATTGATTGTTATTTGGATTATATATATATATATATATATATATATATATATATATATATATATATATATATATATATATATATATATATTATATTATAATTTTTTTATATGCAAAGATAACAATTTTTTTATATTGATTGTTTCCGTATATTACAGGATATTTGGGAAAGAATGATACAGGTTGGAAACTGTATATATATGCAGATATTTTTAAAAAAAATTGCAACATAGATAACGTTTGAGTGACAGAGGTGTTATGTAAAGTTGTAACCAAAGATAACCCCTCTTATAGATAGGTGTTATCTTTGCTATACTTAAGATAACATTCATTTCATGAAGGTGTTATATTTGCTTCTACATATTGATAACTACTATGTAAGATAGGTGTTATCTTTCATATACTAATAATAACACCCTACATAGGGTGTTATATTTACTTTACACATCAGTCACCTTAACAACACCTAAGAGGTGTTATGTTAAGCCTTATTCGAACGTTATGTTTGCCCCTTTTGTAGTAGTGAGTTCATGCGAGTAGCGCAAGCTCTAGTGTTTTCCTTATTATATTCATATCTGTACTTGATTATTAGTTGTCACTCTTTAGTTAGTTATTAGTTGATAATTATTCAATCCTTTACACCCCCAATTACCCTTCACTTAGGTATTTTTAGACTTAATAGACCTTAGTCAATCCCTACTTCCTTGTAGTTAGATCCTTGACTTTCCATTACTACGTTCATAGTAGATGCTCGTTAGGATTATAAGTATTGTCTGTTTAGCGGTTCTTAGTGCCTTAACGACACACTAAAACCCTCTTATCAGTAGGTGGCATAGTTAAGGGGACAATCCCGTGCTCTCAGTGTGTTGCATTATTAGCCCAAGAGGTTGTTGTCTCTCCCACATCACCAGCACCTCCACCTCCAGTTTCTGAGGACCCCTCGTCCAGCACCACTGTGTTTCCTGAGCCCATGGAAGCCCACCTCAGTAGCTTCATGAGTTCTTGTGCATTATTTCAGACGACGGTGTTATCTCGCCTTGAGACTGTTGAGCATCATGTGGAGGACCTTCGTGCAGAGGTCCTTGATCTACTTCAGCCGTTAGAAGCTTTTGGCATCATCGCTTCTAGCGTCGACAATACTAATGAGCCATCCTCGATGAAGGAGGCTCTCATTGAGTGAGCTTTCTTTTTCCCTTCCCTTATTTTTTATATAGTGGGAAACTGTGTTGTATCTAGCTTGGGGGAGGGATACCCTATCCTTTATTGCTTTCTAGTGTAGTTTTTATTGCTTTGTAATTGTTACACGCTTTTGCTTGTTCATTAGGAATGAGATTTTACGTGTAACCAAAAAATTATACTGCTTTCTGAGTTGCATTTTAGTGAGCTCATCTCATATTAGTTTTCATTTATGGGACTATTGTTGGCCACCTTTGAGAACTTTGTTGATATCGCTATTACAGCTCTTCGGCTTTGTTGTACAGTGGTTTCATGATTCTTCATAGCATAATTGTGATACGATTGATTGGCCTTGGTAAGACTGTTTGATCTCTCTCTTGATGGCTTTAACTTTACTGTGTAGACAAATTGACCCATGTGAGCTTCTGTACCTAATAAACTGACGAATCTGTGTCAGTTCTGTTCTTTCATGAGTGATTAGTTCCTCGGTTGATGTATTGATCTTGATTTTGACCTAGTAATCCTTGATACTTGATTATATACACTATTTGATATGATTGAGGCGTTCATTTCATGATTTTAGCTCCAGAGTTCTACTTGTTTACATATTTCCCCTCTCTAGCCCTGCTGAGCTTTCCTGACTTTTTTTTGATACTTTTACCCATATTACAAGCCTTGGCCTCATTTGATTATTGACAAGCCTAGCTTGGGGGAGCGAGTGTTAGTTTTGGTCAGATTGTATTACATGGATGTAGTTGATGCGTGGTTTTGTTCAAAGAGATTTTGGCAATATAGAGAAAAAAAGAAAAAGAAAAAGGAAAACAATGAAGAAAAAAATGAAAAAAACAAAGGAAGTGAACATATTTTGAAAGAAAAGTGAAAAGGATATATATGAGTTACTATGCGTGAAACATATTCTAGCGATATTTTGGTAATGATGGTGTTATATGGAGTTGTGAATGCCTTGTTAGGCCGTTTTTACCTTGATATTTGCTCCCCTTCTTGACTTTTCCACCACCTTTCCCAAAAGATTATCCGTATCCTTAACCCTAGCC
The DNA here is from genome assembly GCA_947645195.1 of Patellifolia procumbens. Taxonomy (NCBI): domain Eukaryota; kingdom Viridiplantae; phylum Streptophyta; class Magnoliopsida; order Caryophyllales; family Amaranthaceae; genus Patellifolia; species Patellifolia procumbens. The sequence goes on from CANSGD010000353.1 coordinate 45,680, forward strand.
TCATTACAACCCTTGAAAGTCCTCTTGATCTTTGTGTGTTGCATTTTCGTGTTGAAGGTAAGTCAAAAGCTCAAAGTTAAAGAGTATTGCTTCTTCTGAGTTGATATATATAGGTTGAGTGTCATTGTTTTTTGCCCTAAACACATGAGGGTATGAGTGCACATATCTATAGTGAGGTCTGTCAAGTTTTGTTAAGTTCAGCTTGGGGGGAAGGGTTTGTGGTAAGATTGTTGAGTTGATTGGTCACATGACGTGCTATGCGGCTTTGTTTCATAGATGCTCGATGCTTGGTTCGTGTAGTATTGATATCTCTCTTTTTGGATTGTATGCTTAACCTTGTTTCAGTCCCATATTGTAGATTATCGTATTCTTCCCATGTCTATTGTCAGATTGCTTGGGGATAAGCAACAACTTAGCTTGGGGGAATTTGATAGGTCACATTAATATAGGTATTTCATGATGCATTTAGGTTGCATTTTAGGATCATTTAGTTGCATTTTTAGTCCATAATTGCATATAGTTACTTAAGTTGAGAAAATATTACTCTTATGTGTGTTTTCGGTGTTTTTGATAGTTTTCAGGTATTGAGAACACAATTGAAGTATTATTGGACAAGTTTAAGCATGAGAAGAATCTAGGAAGGAGCTAAGTCAAATGAGAAGTCCGAAGGGCATCTTCGAGTTAGATTGCAACCCAAACATAGTGGAAACATATTAAAATAAGTATGGAAATTGAGTCATGTGCACTCTTTTGGTCATATCTCATCATCAAGAGATTGGAATTGAGTGATTCTAGTGGGTTTGGAAACTAGATTTGAAGAGATATCCAACGGTGTATCACACGCCCCGATACGACTTCTAGTTTGTGAGATATGTTCTTTTCAAGTTGACGCTGTTTTGAAGGATGAAAACCCTCGCACGCGGGTTATTTTGTGTAGCTTAGAGTAGAATAAGGCCTTATCTGTTGACGAATTTGGCTCTAATTTTCTAGTTGTTTTAGGAAATAGAAAGGTATAAATACTCAAGGGAATATTATTATTTCCTATCTTATTTTCTATTTTATTTTTCCATCATTAATTCATTTTAGATTAGAATTCTTTTTCTCTCATTTAGTTAAGAACCCTAGTTTTGCTTTTTCCCCAATTTACATTGAATTTTCAATCGAAGCTTTGATTTTGCAAGATTGGTTCTAGAATTGGTATTATTTCTCTTCTCTTCTTATTTCTATTCAATCCTTGATTATTAATTCATGTGTGCTTATTTAATTATGAATTTGTTTTCCCTAATTATGATTGAGTAGTCTATTTGTAGGGTTTAAGGGGATCCATGATCAATTATGAAGGGATGTCTATAAAGTATTGATTTTTGATGATGTATGTTGATTCCTATTGTATGTTTTTATTTCTATTCAATCCAATTTGGCCAGATTTGATTGCTATATTGTTGCAATATTAGGTTACGTGCCGAGAGGTATAAACTTGATATTAAGGCTAGTTTCAATAGGTAGAGTTGGTATTAATAAAATGCGAGAGCCTGTTAATATCGTTCTATGGTTCATTTCGATTCAAGAGAGCAAATCAACCTATTCAACTGCATTGTTTATTATTGATTGTTGTGTTTCATCCCGAAATATGGTTCATTGGTGAACTTATGCCCTAGACTCGTTATTATTGATATTCTTGATTTAGTTATAGTCTAGTTTAGTATAATTACCCACGACACTCGTTCCCTATAATCTAGATTTGACTTACAATTAGGAAAGGAACACTGTTTCTCTGTGGATTCGACCCTACTTCCCTGACTACTATTTGTTAGAGGACTATAGGATTAGTTTTGATAAGGTGATACGACTTTAACCTGTCACGAATCCATATGGGTAGGGGACAAAGCGAATTCGTCGTAATGGAGTCGCATCTTCCATTCGTGGGATAGTATTCTTGCACGATGGTAGATTCTGTGTAAGTTCAAATTTGTGGTGTTGAAGATAATGTCATTTCGCTCTTTCTAGATGCTCCATAAGATGAAGGTAAGCTTCGCAACCAGACCAATGTCCTTCAGCTGTTTTCTATAAAGCTCTTTGACAGTATGGTTGTCAATAGAGCAGCCCAACCAATATTTCACCTGTGGGAGTGCCCATAAGGCTGCCACCTTGTGGCAGTTGAGAAAGAGATGGTCTATTGTTTCTGGCCATGAAACATCACAGATGGAGCACGTTTCAATAGGGATAATCTGCCTTTTAAACAGAATAGCTCGCACACTAATTGCATTATGTAGAACTTGCCATATGAAGATCAGGAGCTTTAAAGGTAAATGAACTTTCCAAATCTGACGAAATTTCATTTGGGGGTGTTAAGACTGATGTTATGTACCAACCAGTTTGCTGATTTGACCGTGAAATCTCCATGGGGAGACTTACCCCAAATGGGTGTAAGTATCAATATTTTGAGTAAGAGTTATTCCACGTACCTATGCTATTAGATTGTGAGGTAATATTGTATCTAACTTTTCAAAATTCTATTTTCTATCATTGGTGATGAAGGCGTCCAAGAACAAGTCAGTATTTATGTTATTAAGGTCGGGTCTTAGAAGTTCGAATAAAGATTGGTTGGTTAACCATTTATCTAACCAGAACAAAATGGTTGAACCATCTCTATTTTCCATCAAATCCCTTTTCTCAAGATGTCATCATGTTCCATGATTTTTCTCCATATGGTGGAATGGGACGATTTTGACGTGTATTGGAATATGATAATTTTTTCAGATATTTCTGGCGTACTATGGTGGCCCATAAATTCCCAGGATCATAAAGGACTTTCCATCCTAGTTTAGCCAGGAAGGCCCTGTTAAGAGGGAGTGTTTTTCGCAGCCCTAGACCTCCTATGCTCTTAGGCGAGCAGATTTTATCCCACGCTATGAGTGGGATTCCTTCTTTTCCCGGCCCCTGATTCTAGAAAAAAATTCTGTGAATGGAATCAATATTGGAGGCAGAGTTTGCCAGAAGCATAGTTGCTGCACTTGCGTAATTCGGGATAGCTTCTAAATTCGATTGGATGAGGGTGTGCCTTCCTGCTTTGGATAGGAGTCCACCCTCCTATAATTTAACCCTATGATCAGTCTTATTAAGTAACTTGGCTAGATCTGCCTTGATCGGACGAAAGGAACTGAAATGGATTCCTATATACCTTCCCGTGCAGGCTTTGGTGGCATATTAAAATTACTTGCCAAAGAATCCTTACGTGCCTTGGGTACTTGCTTGGAGAAAATAATGGCTGACTTATGGAAGTTTACCAGCTGGCCTGAGGTTGCGCAGAAGCAATCAATAATTTTCTTTAGATTATTGCATCCGCTCTTTGTTGCTTTACAGAATAGTAGGTTATCATCAGCAAAAAGTAGACAAGAGATCTTAGTAGTGTTTGGGCACACTTGGAAACCAATACCACTTGTCTTGGTACATGCAGATTGAGCTAGTTGTCTGATAGGCCTTCCATACAGATAATGAAGAGATAAGGGGAAAGCGGATCACCCTGTCTCAGACCACGGGTTGGTTTGAACCAACTCGTAGTAGTGCCATTGACTGTTACCGAGTACGAAACAGTGGTGACACATTGCTTAATCAAATCAATCCACTTAGTAGGAAAACGAAAATGAGAAAGGCATCCCCACATATAGTTCCATTCAATCCTATCATAGGCTTTTTCCATGTCCAGTTTCAGAGCACACCACCCTGTTTGTTTTTGGATTTGTGGAAAGTGTTCAGGACTTCTTGAACAATAAGGACATTGTCATGATTGGAACGGCCTTTGGTAAAGGCATTCTGAAAAGGACTTATTAACTTGTCCAGTATAGGTTGGATTCTTGAGACTAGGATTTTCGAGATGGCCTTGTAGAGGGTGTTGACAAGACTAATTGGTCTGAAATGGCCTGGTTTTTTTGAGATGTGTAGAGGGATAGTGGAAGATGGACATGCTCAAAAAAACTAGAGACTGCTAGGTACACATCTTTCTTTATGGTTTCCCATGAGTTTTGGCAAAAACCTGGACCGAACCCATCGGAGCCTTGGGATTTATGTGAGTTTATGTCAAAGAAAGCATTTTTTATTTCCTCTACAGAGACTTTTGCCAACAGATTTTCCGCATCCTGGTCAGAGACAATGGAGGTGAAGTTTGCAAATGCTGTAACATCAGGTACTGACCTTGATGATGTATAGTTCTTTTTGAAAGCATTTTTCAAAAGGTCTTTGATACCAGATGGGTTCTCCATCCAATTGTCATCTTCATCCCTTAATTTATGGATGGTATTAAGTGAAAACCTTTGTTTCATCCTATTGTGGAAGAAACGTGTGTTCTATCACCTTGGAGCAACCAATTCTTTCTATTTTTGATTCCCCAATGGGATTGTTGTAAACAATAGGATTTTTTCTCGCTGGTTAATGAGCCTTTTTAGGTGGTCCACTAAGATTGGGTTATAAGGTTGAGACCAAAGTCTTTCCTCTATATTCTGTATCTTGGCAAGGTTCTGTATGAGCTAGCTTAACGTGCGCTGAAATTTTTCATAGACCAAGTTTTATAGTAGACTTGATCTGTACAAGTTGATTTTGAACTCTGTAAAACTGAGATCCTTTCTACGTATTTTCCAACACAAGTGTTTTTTACAATGGTGTGAACTTCGGAAGCTAAAGCCCACGCTTGGTGAAACCGAAAACGTGCTGGAGGGATGATGGGGTTTGTGACAGTGTCACAAATAAGAGGGGAATGGTCTGAGACCGTAAAAGAACCATAAGTGACAGTCGTATTTGGAAATAAGTCTAAGAAAAGCTGATTGCAAATACTCCTATCAGGTCTTTCATACACTATGAATGAACCATAATGTTTTTTCCAAGAGTACGCGTTTTGTTGCGCTGGTAAATCCAAACACTCGGTGTTTCGTAGAAAGTTTGGTAGACGTTGTACTTGTGATGTAGTGACAGAGCGCCCTCCTACTTTATCAGATGGGGAGAGTAACTCATTGAAGTCACCTAAAACGATTTTAGGCAGGGATTGACGGATGAGGTAGTCCGTCAAATCATTCCATACATTGTCTTTTTCCTGTTCTTGGACAGGGAGATATACTCCCGATACTAGAAAGGAAGATTTAGCAATCTTAGAGTAAACGTTCAAGTGAGCACATCAATCCCAAAGAATATAACTATCTATATTTATATTATCATCATTCCAACATACCCAAATGCCACTACTATGATTAACGGGATCAATGATGAGGGTATGTTGGAAGTGAAGAGCTTTCAAGATTTTCTTACTATTGAAGTTATTTGTCATAGTTTCCATGATAAAAAAATATATCCGGTTTGATCCTATTCTTTAGAAAGACTAGTTCGACAATAGCTTCGGACTTTTTAGCACCTTGCATATTCCATGAAATTATCTTCATTTAAAATTGACAATTAGATTTAGGAAATTGTTCACCGTAGTTACTCGTTTCCTAGAGCAGACGAGTACCATCATAGTCCAAATATGGGATGTAGCCCATAATTCCAAGGTAGTGGCAAAGCACTCGGTTCGCAAATTAAATACACCCAAACTTAAGGAAACTAACATGACAAGAACAAGAAGTTTACAAGTTGGGTACAAGAGGTTAGTCCTAAAAAAAAGGACCTAACAAAGCATTTATACAGGCTGCTTGTATAAAGTAGCTAAACCAAAATAAGATATTAAGTTGTCTTGAGGTGTTAGACTCCAACACAGCCCAATTTTTCAAGCAGCAGTTGATCATACTCCCTAGCAACAAGTTGTACTTCCCCCACTTTGAGTGCTGAGAAGCTAGTAAAGCAACTCTTAAGTACCCTTAGCATGAAATAATGCAAAGTAATAAGCTTACAGAGGGCAGGAAGAGTAAATAGTTTGCTAAGTATAAAATCAAGCTCTACACCATACCACTCTGAGCTACTCTAGATGCAACTTTTCCAAGATAACCAAGACTTGAAACCAAGAGAGGATATGAACTAAGCAAAGCATATAGCCAACGGAAAAATAGAACACCAGGACAACTAGAGTCATATAGTTAAGATTTTGCAAGGAGAAACATGAAAAATTCCTAGCTTGGTTTGAAGTACAATAATTAAAAAAGGCAGACCAGTTAATGTCAATAAACCAGCAGTAGTGCAGTAGTAGTATGAAAGAACCAACATCAAGTGTCATGAACTCATCACCCACGGAAGCATAGTTGGATTTATAAAGAGCAACAATCGAGTCTTTTAAAGCACTGAAATACGACCTCACTCTAGATAAATGTATCACAAGAGAAAGAAAAATCAGAGTACTCACTCGTAAAACGTAAAAAGAGTTGGTTCAACAGGCTGAGATAAATGATCGGAACAACATGAACACATGCAATATCAAAGTAACCCAAGTTGAGCAAAAGCCAAGGATAAATAGTAGAGGTATGCGAAAGATAATAATATTCAATAGACACCATAAATCCCTTCCATAGCAACTGTAAAAACTGCTTACAACCAAGGGAATAGCTTAAGGTTAATGTATTGCAGGTGTATAACACACAAAGGAATAGGCAATACTGAACAGGAATAAGTTATAGGCTAAAGTCGTATCACCTAAGCAAAGATAATCCTAAGTCATCTAACAATGATAGTCAAGGGAAGTATGGTCGAATCCACAGAGATACGGAGTTCTAAGTTAATATTTAGCTAAACAACTACTTCAGACAAAATCATGAAAGAATCAGCTGAACTACTAATTAAACACTAGAAACCAATATAAAAAGGGATTTTAATCTATGAAATAAAGGTCTAGGGAATTAGTTCGGTCCACCATACTTATATCAATCAAGGATCAAACGACTATCAGAACCTAGGTCAAGAATCAATAGATTAGAGCAGTGTCAAGCTATGGTTAAGTCTCAACACCCATAAATTAACATATGCAGCATGTTCACAAACATAATGTGTGCTAGGCCTCTAAAAGTAAGACGGGTCTGTGCAAACAATTATTAACCCTAAGCAATCAATAAAACTGCGCAATAACATTAATTACTCAATAAGAACAAATCACACCATAATCAATCTCATCAAACCCTAGAAACTAATAGCAATTCAATAATCAAGGTATAAACATGATTTTCCTCCCCAAATCCCTAGAAATTAGACTACTCATACATGATTGAATAAACAATAATAAAACTAATATAGAACCCTAATTTCAACATCATGAATCAAAATAATAAATAAACTAAGCAATCAAAAGTAATTAAAGAGATTAAGAGTAGAGAAGAATACCAATTGACGGAAAGCAATAACTTTTATTGAAATCAAATCCAAGGGTCAATCACCCTTACACTAATCTAGAGTGTTTAATCTAAAAGAAATTCTAAACTAAATTATATTGAATGCCAAAAATAATGATAATCTACGTGAAGTCCAAGCCTAATCCTCAATTATAAAAAAGTCTTCCTATTTATCCCCCACCCTCCTCCCAAACCCCCCCCCCAACACCCCACCCCACCACACCACCACCACCACCACCACCACCAACCCCCCCCCCCCCCACAAAAAAAAGAATCCATCAATCTATCTATATATCTATATAAAAGAAGAAAAAAGGTACACGTGTCAAACAATCAAACAATAAGACGACATGGCAGCATATTATTAAAAACGCATATGTGTCAATTGCACATTAAATATGCATATGTGTCGAATGCACAACAATTATGAGTTGCTTACCCAAAATAATTCCCGTACCAACAATTATGAGTTGCCATTTTCGAATTATTTTGCACAATATGAATTTTTAACGGGTAGGGAAATCTTCGGAAATTTTGCACAATGTAGTAACTTTGGAAATGATCAAATTGGAAGATATCATGATTGGGCAAATATAATGTAGTAGCTTGGGAACGGCAACATAAAGATGTAATTAAGAAAATGTTCTTGCCAATATAATATAGTAGCTTGCTATATTCTTGCCAATATCATATAGTAGCTTTGGAAAGAAAATGTAATTAAGTCAATTTGATCATTTAAATCAAGTTTAGGTTTATAGGCAATTTGATCATTTAAGCCAAAATTATTCACGTGTAATGAAAACGCATATATATCAAGGAACATATAATAATCTTTTTGAAGGTATGAAGAGTTTCCTTATTCACGCAAACGGCAATTAGAACCGGGTATAAATCTTATCTAGGCACAAAAATATATATAAAAAAAAAGCAAGAAAAAAGGCACGTGTTAGCTTCTAAGGAATAGTAGTGCCACATGTCAAGCAATTAGAATAAGTGACATGTCATACTTATAAGACTTTGTAATTTTCGGCTAAATTTCAATACTGCAATGAAAAATATAGAAAGTAGAATATTAGGGATAATAAATTATTCTATTATTTTTCGAAAGTCTAAAATAAATTAATAATTTATAAAATATAAAGGAGGTTGAACACTGAATGTGCATGTGAAAGCCTTGGTGGGTAGTAATCAAATATATCATTGGATAGACATTTAAGCCAAGTTTTTATAACTTTTATGTAACTACATTGTCTAAAACAAGAAATAATAAAATAGAATAATAAATTTGAATGTCAAGGGTTATTTACACAAAATATGTGCTAATATAATGACCATCCTACACTGTAAACATTCCTTTACCTTAAATTTGAATGTCACTGGCCATTAACACAAAATATGTGCTAATATAATGACACTCCTACACTGTAAACATTCCTTTACCTTAGACTAAAGTTTCTCAAACGATTATAATTTATTTTAGTCTTGATTAAGTTTCATTAGGATGAATTATTATTAAAAAAATCCAATAACTTATATATTAAACCTTTTAGATAGAACCGGGTATCCCGTGCATTTTTGCACAGATATAAATCTAGTGATGAAGTAATCAGGAATTAAAAGATAGGAATTTGGTTGTGGGGCCTGCATGAAAATTGGGCCAATCAAATCTTCCCTTTTATCCCCAACAACGCAGCATTGACATGTTAAATAATGAAGCGCCTGAATTGGGCCGCAGCACAGCAAGCCCATAATTTATCCTCTTCGTACGCGGATAAGGCAGCAGCACAGGTTTGCATCTGCCCGATGGAGTCGGGCCACCTTCACCCGATCGGGCCGCGTCTTTCTGGCGAACACAGCAGCAGTAAATTCATTTTGGGCCAGCACGATCACCCACCCGATCAGGCCTTGTGTGCCCGATCGGGTTGGGCTTAAATTGCCAACCACATTTTCTTTGTTTTTCCATCCGATTGGGTCGGGTGATGTCAGCCCGATCAGGTGCGAAACTTTACCACCCGGTCAATAAATCTTCGCCCGATCGGACCATTTTCTGCCTGATCAGTGTACGAGAAGCTACTTTTGACTTTTTAACTCTTAATTCTTCACGTTTAGAGGTCTTGGGACCTCCTGAACTCTCCATAAAGCTCATAACCATTCAATACTAAAACCTCATAGCCTCGTAACAACTCGTAAAGCCGTGGTTGCTTCCAAATAGCTCAGAAATAAGGAGAAAACTCCCTAAGACCTACAATTCAACACTAACACACAAAACCACAACTATAAACGATAATTAGTATAAAATAACTCCGAAGAGCTCAAATGACGCACAAATTAGCTCATAAATAGGGGAGAAAACTCTATATAAATACGTTATATTAATAAGGTATATACTTGTCCAGGTCTGAACACAAGTAGGGAAGATACTCCAAATTCTGTGGAGAGGCTTACTAAATAAGCTGGAAGATTTCTTACTAGAATTAGTACGTTTCATAGAAAAGGTAAAATTATTAAGCAAGACCTTGGTCAACCAAATCAAGTACATGGAATAGCAAGCAATTTCATCGCAATGACTGAAGATGAAATTGTAATAGTTGTTGGTAGCTTTAACACAGAGGATGTAGACAAAATTACCCTTAATCCTAATCAAATTACAGAGCAAAACATCATTGACCCTTTCTATTTTGATTGCAAAGCACAAGACATTCTGTAGGGAAATTAAAATAGATACGAAGTAGAAATTTAGTGGAAAAGAAAAGTTCCATGAGACGCTGGAAGCAGCGAATACATTAGCATCTGATTGGTGTTGGTCGTTCTTCACAGGCTGCTGCCCGTTTGTGGCCAAGAAACTAAGCCAATCGCGTCTGCGTCTGGCTCCGCCATTCCGCGCGAGCCTCCGTGACAAGGGCGTTAAAGCAAAGAAGTTTGTACCGAGGAAGATGACGTTGAGATGTCGGGGATTTGATGTAGTAGAGCTACATGGGCAGCACGCTGAAGTGCTTAGCGAAGACGGTTGTAGATACGGGAGGCTGTGTCTAATGGTTGGCTGGAGCACGGGCAGCGGCTATGGTTTTGCTAGGGGTAAGGTATGGTGGTTTCCATTTCCTCTCAGGTCTCTTTCTCTCTCTAGAATTCTCTCTCATTCTTTTGGTGTCCTTATTCTATATTGAACATGGATATCATACATTAAAACAAGTATCGTAATTTGTATTATACATTCTAAACATATCGTTGTTGCCTGCTGCAGCAGCCACCCTCACCCCTACTGCACAACTGCCACCCCTACCCCTATTGTACCTCTATTGGGCCTAAGCAGGTGACTAGCATTGGTAAAACTTTTCTATTAGTGGAAAGACTTTCGTAGAATAATGTTGGTTAACCTCAACACCTCTATAAAGTATGAAACTATTCTGGCTGGGAGAGATTAGTTTGTTTAAGCGTGGCCTCGGTCTTTGAATTAACAATGATTTTGGCTATCAACTTATAAGAAGTTGTACAAAGGCTTATTGTTCTAAACTGTTTGATTAAGGAAGGGCGATCAGTTTTGAAAATGAGGCTTATGCTAGTTTTGTTGACGCTCTCAGGCATTTTAGAGCTGAAGAAGACCTCTTGGGCAAAGGAGAGAAGTTCCTACCTGATGGAGAAGACCTCTTGCGCAAAGGAGAGAAGGTCATACTTGATCTTCTTCCATTAGTTCTGGAAGAAAAAGTTTTCAATAACCATCCCAACCTAGAGTCTCCATGGTTCCATGCTAAACAAAGCATTTCTCCCTTATCTCAGAGATGGTGGAGCAGAAGATGGGACGAGTCCAGGTCAATTGTCCCACAAGGTATCCCATTATTTGCTATTATTTTATCCCGTAACTTAAATAAAATAATTTTTTTGTTGTGATTCTAAAAGCTCCCTATTAGTAAATCCTTCTAAAAGATAAAAAATGAAAAAATTACTTTACTTAGTAAAATAAAGTGCGAAAACGATTTATTTTCTTTTGGCTCCTTGTTTTACTAAGTGAAGTTTATTTTCTTATTTTTTATTGTTTTTAGAGAGTATCATTAATAGGGAGCACATATTAATTAAGTTAAAAAGTTCTTTTATTTAAGTTATGGGACAAAATCTCTATACTATAAGGAAAGAGGAGGGGGTGGACACCAAAAATAAGAAGAAAAAATAATTATAAAATAAAATAAATTAAATTAAGGAAGTTAAAGTTCCCAAATTTAATTAAGTATTTTTTGTTGACATTTTTTATTTCCAATCATACACATTTATTTCAAATTAATTTCTTTTGGGTTATAAAGTACTAAGTATTCCTTTTTATAATTATTTTATTTTTACTCTCCTACGCTTTTTGTCCCTTTTCAGCTCTAAATGACATTTTTTATTAATCTTTTGGTAGATTTTTTTTGTTTTCTTCGGCGTTTTAATTTCAGATCACTATTGCTAATATATTCTCTAAAATTTATTACTCATTTTCTTTTATGTATTTTTATATTGTTTCACACTTTAAATTCTCTTGACATTACAATTGCACCCCTCGAAAAAAATTTAAAACTAAAATTTAACGATTATTTGTTCAAAGCATGAAAAAAATATACACTTCACTCTAGAAATTACAATACGATGTCTCCAAAATCCTTACATATTACTCTTTCGCACGCATCGTGTGCATATGGATTGAAATAGGACATTTTTTCATAAGAATAACAAGGTAATATGGCAATTAGAAGAGAAATATCTATTATTTCTATTATACAATGGAGGGGAGGACTTGGTGTCCACGTGAAATTACAATCATACCCCCTTCTTTTGCTAAATTTCTATTCTATAAGAAAAGAGAGTAAACCCTAAAAAAGTTTTAAAACAAAAAATTACAGTCCTACTTGAAAAGATAGAAAAAAGATAAAAAAGGGTAGTTATTTCATTTCCGAATTTGAGTTGCAAATAAATTACAATTTGGTGTCCACGGCCAAACCCCATGCTAATCTCACTGATGCAATAATGCTGGTACTAATAAAACTACCTTCAGAATGTATTCTATTTATATTACGGGCCACAGCCCACTATCCATTAAATTAAGCATAATACTATTCTGACCTAGTCCAGCCCGTGAAGATGGAGCAATACCTTCGGAATGGATAAGCAGTATAAGGCCTATTCACATAACGCAGATTATCTCACGCCCTATATCTATTCGGGCTAGCTCATAGGTCATAGCCATTCTAGTCTTATACTAGAATTACTAGTAGTTTAGAGCTTGTTTAGTATCATTGTAGTTTTTTGGTTTTTATATTTGAAAGCAGCGCCGTTCCTGACATTTTCAAGGCCCGGGGCGAAGTCAAAAAATGGCCCCCTAATATATTCTTGATATATAAATGTCTACCACATATAATAAGGTTGTTCCTGACATTTTGGTGACATATAAAGTTCTCAAAAGTTAAGCGATATACAAATAAATTGTAAATGAGAAATACTTTTATTACATAAAACAAATCTTCGTATTAGTATCGTGACTAAGCAACTTTATCATAGAAAGTCATAAATTGCTTCTTAGATATATTATGTCATTATGATCACTGAGCTGCCAATTGATAATTGTTTTTCATATAAGATAATGTTGAAAAATGTGTTATTGATGGTTTTACCCTTTTGGATTATTTCTCTAGTATTATTTGTTTCAAATTGGGTAAGAAAAGTAAAGTCATTATTTGGTGGTTTTAATTTGACTTTGTCGATTAACGTGTACCCTCAAACACGTTTAACCTTTGGCATCTTTATGTTAAATTCCAAAGAATACTATATTTTGAAATTGTTAATGGACAACACAAGAAAGTAATAACATTTTTACCTTAGAAAGATTAGCAAAAAATAACATTGGGTGAATTGGTGGATGAGCCGGGAGAAATTTTTAGTTAGTTAGTAAAAGAAATAAAAATTCTCTATCTAATGGTATTGTTATATAGCCAATTGGAGGAAGCCACTGAAGTTATGGAATTAGAGAAAGAAAAAGAAAAAGTAACATTGAGATTGAAAAGGATCGAACACTAATGGAAATTGTGCATTGGATATGTTCCTCGCCGCTACGCTAACTCCTTGTTCGACAGCAAATTGGGCACTAATTGGATCTAGTTGTTATTTCTAAACCCAGTAAATTGATGCTTTCATCCTTGGGCCCTGGGCGGGTGCCCTGCCTGCCCTGGCCCAGGGCCGGGACTGTTTGAAAGTCATATGATATATGTCATATAATAAATAAAAAACTAGTCAAACTTATTTGAAACCTAATGATTTTGAAAACTGACAACTAAAAAGTGAAAAACACTTTTTGTGGTTTTTTGTTTTCAAAAAAACTGAAAAGTGAAAACGAAAAATGATAATGAACAACAGCTTAAATGTCTGTTATGTTGCTCGTGCTTCTCTTATGCCTAATAGAAACAAATTTTTTATGCACACATTTGAATTGTATTTGACTAGCTTTATATGCACAGGGTAATTTTGTCTATTTCTGAGTTTATATACGTGACAAAAAACGTATTCATGTTGAATGTTGTTTGATTTATCTCAATCTGTACATTTTAAATTAATTTTTTTCTAAGCCTAATTTGAGATATCAGTTTTTGAAGTTGTGTCTCGGAAACTGTACAAAAAAAAGCAAATGTAGCAAATAAAAAGAGATGGAGGAGTACAATATAATACAATCACTTGTGATAAACAGTCTATTTATAAACATGGAGACGAACGAAACTTGTAGAATTTTAAGTTAAATTTGTGATGATTTAAATTTAAGTTCAAGATTTTAAAATTTTTAACATCTCACATTTTAAAATTATAACCTTAAACGTTACTCCCTCTATTTTTTTAATATGTATGTTTTACCATTTTGGGATCTTTATTAATATGTACCTTTTTACCTTTTTTCATAAATGGAAGGTTGGCCCACCTAATTATTACACTTCTGTCCTACTTTTTTTTCTTCTCTCTACCTTTTTCACTTTTTCCTTACTTTTACTAGCCTTCTCTCCTACTTTTGCACTTTTTCCTTGATCCGCACGGCCCGCACAAAAGCAAACATACATATTAAAAAACGGAAGTAGTATTATTTAAGTTAAAACTTTATTGTTTTCAAATAAGCTCTATTTGTGGATATACCGTCTACCACATAACTTATTCACAATATAATTAACATTTTGAAAAATTAGAGTATCTACAATTGATTATACTTTCTAATTACCTAACACAACCAATATTTTTTTAATGTAGCTCAAAAATGTGCCATTAAAAGTACAAATCTTTAACGGGACAAATTTGAAACAATCTTTAATTAAAGGTGTTTTTAGCATATATATGCTATAATATTTCCGTAAACCACTTTGAGAATTATGAAAATTATGAGGTTTAATGTCAAAAGTGCAATTTATTTACCAAAACACATTATTAATTAAGCTGGGGATGGTGGTGGTGTGATGGTTGATGCGAAAGCGGTGGGAAAGGCCTATGGCGACGGGCGAAGGGTATAGGGCGCGTGGGTGTTAGTGGGAGGAGGGTTATGGCTGGGTGGTTAGGATTGTTGGTGGTTGTAAACAGTGAGAAAAGGTGACGTGAGGTTGGAGCGGCAGTGGAAAAGGGTAATGGGGTGGATTATCTGGTGGTGGGGACGTGGGGGGTGGTGGTCAAGGTTGGTCAATGGTTGGTATAGGATAGAGGATTAATGGAAATTGCAAACTTGGGGTAGGCAGGAGTAGGGATGGCAATGAATCTTGGACCCCCGGTCCAGATCCGTTGATAGGGTCTGGATCTTCATCTTTTGGATCCGACGGATCTGGATCCGGGTCCTTGTTTTGCAAACGGATCCTCAACTGGATCTTGCACTTGAGATCCAGATTCGGCCCGTAGATCCGTTTTAAAATACTTTTTTACTTCCTCCGTTTTAATATAAGCGATACAATTTCTATAATTGGGTGTTTTCAAATAAGTGAAATATTTTATTAAGTTTTATATATGGTAAACTTTTGCTTGTAAATTGACATAAATACCCATACTTAAATTTATAACCACACCTTAACTTCATTTAACAAATCTAAAGGTAGTGGGGATGGGGATCACACATACTAACATCACAATTAAAAAACCCCTAAACATACTTAGAATCTTTTGCCTCAAAATACGTTAATGGCACAATGTATCACTTATATTAAAACGGAGGAAGTAAAAAATATAACGATAAATAGTATGTAAATAAAATAATAATGTAATAATCTTATTAGGTAATTAATAACTTTAAGAATAAATATTAAGTGAACCACTACACAATAAATAGCTAACAATTATAATAAAGTCGTTACTCCCAAACATTCATATAAAGATTAAAAATATGGTAAATGTTTTGCTTTACCCCTGCTACAATTATGTATATGAATTTTTCGTGTAAGAAGTACAAATAATTATCTAAAAAGTATGCATTAACTTTTTTTTAAATAGGAAAAGAAAGGATCAGTTCAAGATCCGTCAAAGATCTGTGGACCTGTTGGATCCTCGGATCTGGATCTGGGTACTTATTTTCGAGAACCGACGGATCAGGGTCAGATATGGATTTGTCTCTGAGGAAACGGATCTAGATCCAACAGGATCTGGTTCAGATCCGGCCCATTTCCATCTCTAGGCAGGAGCGGCAGGGGTACAGGCGTACCACGACTCCGAAAAATAAAAAATAAGTAAAAATACAGAAGGCTCAACCCATAGTATATGTAGTCTTTTTTAAGGTGAATATGGGTCAAAAAGACCTTTAAAACTCATTTTTTGGAACAAAAAAAATCTGATCCAATAAGGATTTAGAGACTCTCGCTCTCTCTCTCTCTTTCATTTTCACGCCACTCACCTCAAAGGCTTAAACGTCACCTCTCCTCTATTCATGCGACAAGACGTTGGTTTTGCCAAGATTTACTTTTACGTTTACATTTGTTTTTTGCAATATTTAACTGTTTTTTATTTTTTTTTTCCGGATGGTTGATTTATTTTATAATCGCACCCCCGCCTTTCAAATCCTGGATCCGCCATTGAGGGGCGGAGAGGGGGGATGGCAGGAGCTACGACCTCCCCTTTGGTCCCAGTTAAAAAATGTTTTTGCACTAGATATACTTACAAATTTATAACTTTGATTTTATTGGGGATTCGATAACAAGTGACAATCCTATACCAAGGGTTCAATCCCCATGACAAACATTTTATCTCCCTTATTTTTAATTTTCCACTTCTTCATTTCTTACGAATCATAAAAACTAGCTTATTTTTGATCCCCTTCAAATTAAAATTCTGACTCCGCTACTAGGGGTAGGATGCATATGGGAAATCAGTTAAGGATAAGTAATTGTAAAATTGAAAATTGAGTAAAAAGTGTAAAAACACATCAAATAAACATTATACAAGGGTAACAACTATTTTCTTTCTTAAAATTCCTATCAAGACACCTCTTTAAAATTCTGAGGTCAAACCTTCAATATACATTCATGCCATGTAAATTCATTAGAATTGTATTGAAACATGCAATCCACAGACCTTTAAATTAAAGCTTCTAAACGTCTTCAACATGTTTTTCCTTAGTTGCTAAGTTTTTCATCGAGGTGTTAGTTCGGAAGTTCTTCATTTGCAAATTTGCATGTGGCTTTCTGCATGAACTTTACTAACATAAATTAATTATATCAAGTACGTGGTCAAATAAAAGTATATAGTATTAAAGTAACAAAAGAAAGTAAAATCATATAGTAGCATCAGACCGACTTTTAATTATAATAAAAAGTTGGCTAGCTCCTAGCTTGAAGCCATTAAAGTTTCCCCCAACTTACATAAATAGGAGTATCAGGTGGCTTCTTTTCCCATACTAAAAAAAGGACTAAAAAAAGCACTAAGGAGAGAGCTCAAAAGAATAGAAAATAGTAAAAGAAAGAAAGAAAAAGTAGTAGAGTTCTTTATTTCTTTCTCTTCTTTCGGTCTGATTTGTCCTTTTCCTGCTTTTTCCCCCTTTGATTTACTTGTGAAGTATAGGAGCCACTCTCGGAGCTTGTTTGTTTAGGGGATAAGGGATAGGGATAAAAACATAAGTTATTTCACCAAAATTATACCTAAGGGGGTGGTATAAGAGATAGGGATAAGAATTATGGATAAAAAAACTAACATACCCTTAATGAAAAGGGAGGAAGGAGGAGAGAACGAGAAAATTAATAAGGCTATTTAAGTAACTTTATTAATTATCCCTAATCTTATCCCAACCCATACCAAAGATTACTCTAATTTTATCCTTATCCCACCTACCAATTCCTTATTTCTTATCCTAATCTTTATCCCTATCCCTATCCCCATAACATACCAAACACCCCCTTGTGGTATATAGTTTATCCATATGTTTATAGATAGATCATCGTATTTAATTTAAATAATAGTGTCTTCATTTATCATTTTGTGTAAAATGTTTCAAGCTATAAGTGAAATATGAAAAAGTTTAGACATCATAGACTTTTAAGTTAAAACCAAAATTTCTTTAACTTAAAGTTCTATATTTTTTTTGGTAAGAAAAAGTGGTCCGAACACCTAAGAGTAGGGGAAAGGATAACGGGAATTCCTACCTTCAAAGTGCCCCTAGTGGGGATTTGAACTCCCAGCTTTGAGATTGAACGGTGTAGTCTTCTTACCAATAAACCAACTTAAAGTTCTACATGACTAATCCAAATAATCATGAATAGATCGTCTAATACGATTTTTATAATTGTAAACTTTAAACTTTCACTTCTTGGTTTCAAAGATATATAGATTTGTTTTTATATTTAGGTTGTTCATCACCACGCCTCATCAAACTCAATTTTAACGGGTCATCTACAACTTCTTCTGCAGCAGCCGAAATAGTTCTACGGGATAATAGGGTCATATCACAAAAGCCATGGCCTACAAATTGGGACAAGCCTCGCCACGTATTGTTGAAGCAAATGGACTCTTACAAATCTTACAGATGGGATTCTCAGATATCAAGGTTGAAGGAGACAATCTGCTCGTCATCAACATTCTTAAAGGCATATTTAGCACCCTGTAGTGCATCCAAGCACTCATCGATTATATTCGTGATCTTCTCTCACAATTCCGGACTACCTCTATCTCCCATATATTCCGCAAGCTAATCGGGTTGCCGACTACCTATATAAGCAAGGACTTCATCTTACAACAAAATCTCGCTCATATGATGTCTTTGACGACTAGCAGCTGTATGTTCTTTTTCTTTTAGATAGTTTAGGATACACCCTTGAGAGAAGGGTCTCCTAAACTTTTCTTGTATCTTATTAAATATATATATATAGAGAGAGAGAGGTAGTTCATTCTTAACTTCTAATATTTCAGAGCATTAGTCATGTACTCATTTTACTTTTAACACTTGACAGGTTCGATGCTTTAAATAAAGCAGTGGTGTAACAATATTACTTAGGCCATGTTCTTTTGGACTGCATTAAATGAAAACATTCCAGTTCATTTCAGCTCCATTAATTTCAGTTCAATTTAATTCAGTTGATCTCCTTTTGTCTCATAATTACAGTTCTGTTTAATTTCTAGGTGAATTATAAAAGGGAAAATTAGATCAAACAACACAAACTATACGTTTGTTTCACAAAATAGCACCAACAAAAAAAGGAGAACAAAACAGCACGAACTTTTTCTAATTGGTGCAGAAAACTACATAAGTGGATTTTTCGCCTGAGATTCCCTATTTTCGGTGAATCTTTAGTATTTTAGCTTTTTGATTTATAAACTGTAGACATTCCTTTTGATTTTTTTCTTGAACATTTGCCACTCATCCTCCAATTCTAGAGTTTGATAGACAAAATTAATTTGGGGGAAATTTTATGGTTTCAAAGAGGAAATAAGATGATTTTTACATCCAATAGTTTATTTAAAATGATGGGGGAAATATAGCAAAATAAAAAAATAGCTAAAATACTAAATATTCGCCGGAAATAGGGAATCTCAGGGGAAAAAACCCACTTATGTCGTTTTCTGCACCGATTAGAAAAAATTCGTGTTGTTTTGTGCACGTTTTTTTGTTAGTGCTGCTCTGTGCAACAAACATATAGTTTGTGTTGTTTGATCCAATTTTTCCATTGTAAAAAAAACCCTAAAAATCGAGAATCAACTCAATTCGACAATGAATATGAAAGATATATTAATCAATTAAGAATAATGTCAACCATAATTTAATGAGATGCATAAGAAATTAAGGGATATCTGGTAAATAAGCTTTAATAAAATAAATTGGGAAGTGATTTTATCATTAATTATGAAAATAACTTATATAATATGTCATCCTTGAGACTTGTATTTATACCATTCTTAGTAACTCATTTCGTAAGTAGTGATATAATATATTAATCCATGTAATTTTATTAAGAAATTGTTAGATATTGTCAAACTCCTTAATTGGAGTGATTGCCATTGATCAATATATATAGTGTTTACATAACATAAACCTAATCATATTAGGAATCCTAATGTAATAATAAGATTGAATTTACATCAAAGATATATCCTAAACCTATGAGGAGAATTATTGACATATATTCTCTATCACACCCCCGCAGTCGTAGCGGGAGGAGGTCGAACGCTAAGACTGGATCTGAAGTCCAAGAAGAGTTGTCGTGGTAATCCTTTGGTGAAAATGTCCGAAAACTGATATCGTGATGGCACGTGTAAGACCCCTATCTAACCTAACGCCACCTTTTCCCTAACAAAGTGAATATCCATCTCAACATGTGTTAGTGCGTTGGTGTTGGACCGGGTTGCTAGACAGGTAGATAGCACTAACATTATCACAATAAACTAATGTAGCTTGCTTTAGAAGACAATGGAGCTCCAATAAAAGATTACGGAGCCAACAGGATTCTGCAACGACATTTGCGACGCCTCGGTATTCTACTTCGTCACTAGAGCGGGAGAGAGTGGGTTGATGTTTCGACGACCAAGAGATAAGGTTGTCCAAGAAAACAACAATACCCTGAAGTCGAACGTCGAGTGTCTGGGCACCTACCCCAGTTAGCATCAGTGTAAGTAATTAGCTGTGTAGAAGTAGATGGATAAAGATGTAACCCATGATCAATGGTGCCCTGAATATATCGCAAGATGCGCTTTTTAATGCATTAAAATGTGATTCTCTCGGATCATGCATAAAAGGCACACTTGCTGAACCGCATAGGCAATGTCAGGGCGAGTAAGAGTGAGGTACTGAAGAGCACCAGGCAAGTTGCGGTAGTGAGTGGGATCCTGAACAGGAGGACCGGAGTCGGCAGTGAGTTTGGCATTTGTGTCGACTGGAGTAACGACAGGTTTGCAAGAGCTCATGCCTGCACGTTCTAAGATTTCCCGAGCATACTTCTGTTGAGAGAGAAGTAGGTAAGAGGGAGTGCAGCGGACAACAATGCCCAAGAAGTAGCTGAGGGGGCCCAGGTCGAACATTGGAAACTCTGTGGTCAGCTGTGCAATGAGCCGCTCGCGAAGTTCATTAGATGATGTGACCAATATGATGTCATCAACATACAACAATAAATATGCCATATCAGAGCCATGATGATAAGTGAATAGAGAGGAGTAAATAATGGTGGTGACAAAACCCAATTGTTTCAAAAAGATGGCAAATCGGTGGTACCAAGCTCGGGGAGCTTGCTTGAGACCGTATAATGCCTTCTTCAAGGAGAAAACATGATGAGGATATTGTCGATCAACAAAACCAGGAGGTTGGTGCACATGTACACTATTTCTTTCAAATCACCATGGAGAAAGGCGTTTTTAACATTGAGTTGATGAATGGACCATTTGCGAGAGAGTGCAACAAGGCTGAACACTGTGCGAATGGTTTGTGGCTTGACCACCGGACTAAATGTTTCATCACAATCCATGCCAACCTGTTGATACCTGCCATCACAAACAAGACGAGCTTTGTGGCGCTCTAAAGTGCCATCAGATTTTTCTTTATGTCGAAAAAGCCACATACAATTCACAATATTCACCCCCGTGGGCATAGGTACCAAATCCCATGTCCCTGTTTTAATCAAAGCACTATATTCATCCAACATCGCCACATTCCAATTAGGGTCATGTAAGGCTTGTTTGTGATTTTTTGGAAGTGGGGAGCGATATGTGGTGACGGCTTGTGTGTGAAGGTCAAAAATAGTGTTTGGTTTGTAGATGCCAAAGATGGAGCGAGTGGCCATTTTTGGGGACATAGGTGGTGGGAATGTGGGCCGAATGGGGGGATGTCGCGCATAGGTGGGGGGTGTAAGTGGGCTGATGGCTACGGGGCCTGACTGGGGCAGGGGGGTCTGTGCTGGAAGTCCAACTAGGGTAGGGGGGTCTGCAGGCCACCAGAAGTGGGGATGTTGGCGCCACAATGTGGGGGCCGAGATGGGCTCGCAGTGGGCGAGAGTATAGGTTGCGATGGAAGAGGCCCAAGTGTGACGGGTTGGGGAAGACTCATGATGTGATGGGTGAGTAATGGTGAGGTGTCAGTTGAGCCCAAGTACGAGTAGTCAGAGAGAGTGAGGCGGGCTTTGTTTTTGTAAGGAAAAGTGGACTCATCAAATGTAACATGCCTAGATATGATGAATTTGTTTGTGGAGAGATCAAGACACCTATAGCCACGATGGTTATTTGGGTAACCTAGGAAGATACACGGAGTGGACCGTGGAGCAAGTTTGTGAGGAGCGGTGGAACTCAAGTTTGGGTAACATAAGCAGCAAAAAACCCTAAGGTGATCATATGTTGGGATTTGATGGAAAAGGGCTTGAAACGGAGTCATGTGTTTGAGAGTTTTTGTTGGACAAATATTTAGGAGATAGGTGGCCGTTTCAAGTGCTTGGCCCCAAAATGTAGGGGGAAGGGAAGCATGGAAGAGCAAGGTGCGAGTGATATTATTTATGGTTCGAATCATACGTTCAGCTTTCCCATTTTGAGAGGAGGTGTGTGGACGAGAGAAACGGAAAACAATTCCATTTTTAGCACAAAATTCTTTAAATGGGGAATTATCAAATTCGCGACCATGATCACTTTGAAAAGCTTTTATGGGTCGTTCAAACTGAGTGAACACAAACTGTTGAAATTCAAGAAAGGTTTGATATGCTTGTGATTTGCGAATTAGTGGAATGGTCCATACATAGTGAGTGAAATCATCAAGTAGAACAAGATAATATTTATGTCCAGTGGAACTACGAAGAGGACTTGTCCATAAATCAGCATGAATAATATCAAACGCACAATGAGTATGACTTAAGGAATTAAAAAAAGGCAATTTAACAAGTTTTCCAATTTGACAAGAGTTGCAAAATGGGCAAACTTGCTCCTTATTACAAGAGATTAAATTATTCTTCCTAAGAAATTCTAAAGAAGCTACGCCTGGATGGCCGAGACGGTTGTGCCAGGTCGAAGTAGGAATAGCAGCAAGAGAGGTGGCTAGGCAAGTGGACGGCTTCTGGGCGGAGGTGACAGGATAAAGGTCCCCATGGCTATTGCATCTCGTGAGAATGTTCCCTATGCGTAAGTCCTTTACAGAAAAATCATAGGAGTCAAATTCAATGGAAACAGAATTATCAGATGTGAATTTACGCACAGAAATTAACGTTTTAATTATTTGTGGTGCTAGGTAGACATCACGAAGGACAAGGGGGTTGTTAGGAAGGGTGGTGTGATCATAACTGGTAATTGGAATGCGATGACCATTGCCAACTAAAATATGATTGGAAGTGCTTAAATTAAAAAGAGGCATGAGATTACCTGAATTATTGGTCATGTGAGAGGTTGCACCCGTATCCATGTACCATCCATTGTCGTTTTGAGCAAGGGACATGTTTGCAAAAGAGGGGCCCAAGTCTGTCAAAGCCATTGGGGGTCCGTATGGTACTGGGCTGCTGCGTAGGCCTGCGACAGTTGGGCTGGGCCGCCCTGATAGGCGAGCATGGGAGGGGGGCCCTCCGTGGGATAAGAAGTGGGTGGGAGAGCCCACTGGTTTTGTTGCCATGCTTGAAAGGCAGCCCACTGCTGTGGCGAGATATGAGGAGAGGCAGTTGGGCCGACCCAATTTGAGGGTGCAGACCCTTGTTGTGAATTTTGGGCAGTGTTGGGATTGTGACGGTGCTCCTTCCTTTTCCTTTATTGTTCCGACCACCTCGTCCCCTGCCGCCGTTGTTGGTGCATCCCCCACCACGGCAACGACCACCGCCACCACGGCCTTGGGGTGGCTTTGGGGATGGCGTATTGGAAGTAGGGGCCTCAGTGGATTGGGCGGCAAAGGAGGCGGGTTGTGAGGTTGGGTCATTGGCTTTACGTGACTCTTCAAGCAATAGGCGAGATCTGGCAGTCTCGAAAGGTGGTAGGGGCTCAGTTTGTTGTATCATGGAAGCAATAATGTCAAAATCGATGTTCACAAGACCGGCGACGCGTCGTAATACAAGTTTCTGTTCCGAGATGGATTGATCGACAGTGGCTAGTTGATCTATCAGGGACTTTAATTGCTGGCAATAGCTTGTGACGTCTGCAAAGTTGATAAGATGTAATGAATTAAATTGATTTTCAAGATAAACGGCACGAGTGTGTTTGTTATATTGAAAAGTTGCTTTGATTCGGTTCCAAGTTTCTTGTGCAGTGGCCCCACGGTATAGGACAGTTTGCAAAAGGTCCGTGGAGATCGTGCCATAAATCCACTTTTTGACAATAGAGTCGAGACGTTACCAGAGTGTCTCGGAAATAGCAGTGGGACGTGGCACACTTGGGTCAATGTGATCCAAGACATTGAACGCATGACGGTGAGTTTCGAAGAGTTCTACCCAATTTAAGTAGTGGACGTTCTCACGATCAAGTGTGAGAGGAATATCTTTCCTAATGTTGCCGACGGTAAACGCAGGATGGAATTCAGGATTGTGTTTGGGAGGAGTTTGCTCAGAATCATTAGTCATGGTGGCCGTGAGGGCAGGGCGGAAGCGTTGGTAGTGTGGCACGAGACCCTAGACGGGTGGGAATACATGACCCTAGGCGGACCGTGAGGAAATTGAAGGGAGAAAAAAATCACGACAATTTTACCTAAGCTGTGATACCATGTTAGATATTGTCAAACTCCTTAATTGTAGTGATTGCCATTGATCAATATATATAGTGTTTACATAACATAAACCTAATCATATTAGGAATCCTAATCTAATAATAAGATTGAATTTACATCAAAGATATATCATAAACCTATGAGGAGAGTTATTGACATATATTCTCTATCAGACTGACTCTCTCAATGTCTAAGATTGTCTGAGATAGTACCCCAATAAAGATCCATGTAGCACACACTAATATTAATGGTTGCAACATTTTGACTTTTACACTACTTATATGCCTTACTTTGACCATGATTTTTAACTAACACATAAAACCAAATGTTAATAAGTATAAGATGTTTTTAGATTTGTCTCAATGTATAAATTTGGCATATCTTTTTTTCATAATTATTTTAACTAATTGATAGTTAGCTATATTAATGGTCAAAGTTGGGTATTGGCAAGTGTGTCAGTCAAACTGTTGCAACTAATATGAGACGGAGTTAGTGATTAACATTACCACCTTGAATACTACTACTCCATCCGTCCCATAATATAGTGCTTATATTTTATTTTGGGTGTTTCGAACTTATTCTTATTTCTCATATTTCCGTTTAAAAAGTAGTACCATATTCCTAAAATATCCTCATTAAATAATTTCAAAATAGACCCCCATTATATTTTATTTCAAAATATCCTTCCCTAAGTACTTGTCATTATTGCATTGTGTTTTTCTTTTACATCTTCAAAGTTGTTTTTGTTGTCACAAGTACTCTAATCATTGCTTTAGTTAATGTATTTGTCTAACCTTAATTCTTGTAGAAAAAACAAGCACTATTATGGAACGGAGGGATTACTATTTACCAAATTACTCTTAGTTTTCCCAAAGCGTATGGTGTAACATGTTACGCTGTAATTATACGTAACTAATACGCATGACACAACCAAGTAGTACTTGGTTTAATGGTAAGGAAGAAAGCATTCCAATCTCTAGGTTGAAGTTCCATCCCCACTAGGGGACACTGTGAGGGTAGTGATTCCCTTACAGTTTCCCTACTCTCAAGTGCCCTATCTCGCGTATCCGGACCAGGTGGACCCGTGTGGGGTTCCGGCCCGATAAGACAATCCCATTACTTTACTAAAAAAATACGCATAACACATGAACAATAATCGAAAGATAATGATTGCGCGCTCGCGCCCATGCTGGTGGGATAAATGTTTGTCCTGTGTGATAATATACCATTGTTGTCTTGCTCCTTGCTCTATTCTTTTGCACTTGACTGAACTGAACCGGACTAAGCTAGACTAAACGGAATTGGACTGGACTAAAGTGGACTAAAATGTTCTGAAACTTAATTGTGAGACAAAAGAAATGTTACTTATGAACATAATTCCTAGTTTCTAATCTGTGAAAGTTTTCATGTGAATTGGGATCATTTCTTATCCCATAACTTATATTTATAAGGGCTAAGCTTATTTGGACCAGTAAATTATCAAATCAAGAATAAATAAATAAATAAATTGGAGTACTAATCAAATCATGAATGATTCTTAATGGAACAAAAGACGTTTCATGAGATTATGGGTTGCTGCCTATGTGGTCGGTGGCAAGTCCAAATCAAATGTCTTTACTCTTTACTTGTAGTGCTCCACCATGTGGAACAACCCCTATCCTTCCCCTTATTTACTTTATTGCCTGTCGCCTTTTAGGTCACTATGTATTTTATTTTCTTTAATCTTTGTTTTCTTACTATTAAATCCGTCCAACGTTCTTTGTTAAATAGAGGTTGGGCACAAATTTAGGTAGAGCATATGAGAAGGTTGGAACCTTTTTTTATTTTTTAACAACGATTTATAAAATACTACTTTTGATGGATGTAGTAAGTAATTGTTACTTGGTTATGGTGTCGTTGCTTAAGCTACGTTAGAATGCACGATTAATGGTTTACGGTTAAGTAAACGATAACAACAATCATAACATGAGATTGGGGAAGCAAGCAACGAAGCAAGACGAAGGCGTGGCTGGGCAGGCAGGGTCGCGGCCCGCGAGCCAGGTCGCCCCCCGCGACCGGTGCTCGCGACTCGCGGCTCGCGACCAACCACTGATCCTTTGTTGCGTATGTTTGCGGTTTTGGCTTTTGGGCGGTTATTGACCGTTTCTATGCCTATTGACGTGCATATATGTGGTGAAAACCACTGATGAATGTTCATAAGTTTGATATCTCTCTCTCAAAAGCACTTGTTCTCAAATTTTTTCTCTACATTGTTCATCAAACAAAATCTACACAAACATTTGTTCTCATTTTGTGATTCTCATACGAGCTTGATAATCACTGTCTTTTCTTTGTATCTCGGAGGTGAATTCCGTGCAACCCGTGCTTCGTATAGGGTCGGAATATCGCTTTTGGGAAAGTGTTCTCATACACGCCTAGAGGATCGTTTATTCGTTGTTGTGTTCATTGTGTTCATATTTATTTCCCGGTTACTAGCACTAACAGTAATTGTGGGAATAAGATAAAAATAAAAGCAATGAAGTGATAAGTATAGTTGGGACCATAAGCCAAGAAAGGAAAATATAGCAAATAAAATGAGACACCCATTATGTTATATGTAGCAAATAATTTGAGACGGAGATAGTATTATTATTCGTTTTTATGTAATGCTTTCAAAAACATATCATGGTTATCATAAGGGAAAAGAGAAAAATGATCATGAAAAGGATTGATATAGGTTACGTTAGGGTAGTTTACCTGACACCGACTCATATATTTCACTAGACAAACCAAGTCTTAAAGAAAAAAAAACTTCAATTATTTTCCATTTTAGGGAAGCTTGTATAAGTTGGTATAAGATGTTACAAAATGTAGATCATGTAGCAAATAATTTGGTAACTACTAATTTACATCAGCCATGCATTACATTATCACGGGGGAAAGCTTGACTTGTTTGCACAAGAGCCACTAAATTAGACACTTTATGACTTTTTAGTATTGATAACTCAGAAAATTAGGTCATGTTTATGAAATGCCCTTTTCAGAAATGTACAATAAAATAAATTAAATTAAAATTGGTTGCTTAGCTTGCTAATCGAATTTGTCTCAGTTTGAATGGCCTATAAACAGTCCGAGCAGCCGTCATCACTTTCAGGTCTAATTGCCCTCTCTCCATCAAAAGGCAACCCAACAATTATTTCATGTCTTTAATCACATCAAACATATGTCACTTGTTAATGAATATTATTTCTGTCATTTTTATGAATTTTCTTTTGATTGAGCACTCTGCTCTTTAAATATTTTGTTGTACTTATAAAATTTATAATTGTTAGAAAATAAACAATTGAAATTAATTGGCCAATTAAGCGCAATATTTACAAATCAAACACTATTATATTTTGGTGTATAAAGAGTCATGTATAAAAGTTAGATGACAATTGATCTTCATACCCGTTGTAATGTTGTAACTAACGGAAGATTATGGGTTGACCTAGTGGTTTGAGACCCTCCCACTCCCTGTGACAGGGGATTGATTCTCACCCCTTGCAAAGTTGGGATCCTCATCCCCCCCTCCCCCACACTTATATTTCAAAATGTTGTAATTAACCAATTGAACTATCACTCAGTCTTGCTCAAATACCATTGTTATTAAATTGATTATTACATAAGGTTGAGTAGTTTAATCCTGCAAGAACATTGAGCAATAAATCCTTGTAAAGGACCTAAATTATCCTCTAAGCAATCTATCATTGGTCTTTGCTAATTGGTTGTGTGGAAGCGAACAACTGGTGTTTTTTGAAGTGTTGCAATTTTCCATAATTTGTAAAAACTTGTAATTTCAATGACGTGATGGTGTTTTTTCGATGGCATGTGAAACCCTAAAATTGTAGAGGGAAGAAAGAAAGAAGATTGAAGATAGTTTCTTCTTTGAGATCAAACGAAAGAGAAAAGGAAGAACCGAGATCTACTTCCTCTATCTTCTTCTTTGATCTAAGTTGGTTAAAAATTCAAGAAGAGGAGAGAGGTGGTTTGTGTTGTATTCGATATCTCTAAGTGGTTTCTCGGTGGCTATGATGAGCTGATGTAGGGTTGTTTGCGGTTGGTAAGGGTTTGTTTCGGTGGCTGTATGGTGGTTTTCCGTTGGTGTGGGGTGATCTTGGTGGCATTGGATTTCTTTCTTCTCTTATGATAACAATAGGTGAATGAAAAGAACGCTCCTAAATGTTGTCCGGTTGTTATAAGGTGGTTTTTTGACGTTCTTATAGGTGCTCTTGGTGGCAGTGGTGGTAGAAATAGTGGTGGAACCGATGTCATATAGTGACGTATATGGTGTTCGGGTTCGTTGTGGATGGGACTTATGGTTCATTTGTTTAATCAAGGTTTATCTATGTTTGTTATTTTAATTAAATTACCCTTCTTTTACTAAATTGTGAATTTGTGATCCCCAACTTTCTCTTTAGTTTCATTGGCTTTCCCCCACTTTTTGTGTTCTATTTATTAAGAAATAGTGGAAGTATTATTTTTGTCTTAGGTGACATATTCTGTAGACTCATATACAAAACACTAGTTATTTAATTATGGGGATTTTACTAATATGAGGTTTTTAGTGTGTCGTTAAGGCACTAAGAACCGCTTAGCAAACAAAACTTATAAACCTAACAAGCAACTACTATGAAAGTAGTAATGGCAAGTCAAAGGTCGAACCACAAGGAAATTGGGATTGACTAAGGTCTACTAAGTCCAAAACTACCCAAGTCAAGGGTTTTTAGGGTGTAAGATTGAATTAGCTACCAACTAACAACTAGCTATCGAATACCAACTAATAATCAAATAAGAAAATTAATATAATAAGGAAAACACTAAAGTTCGGGCTACTCGTATGAACTTGGGCTAGACAACGATAATCAACACTATAGCGATCTACAACGATGACAATACAAGGTAAAGTTTTTCTCTAATTTACTTGAGTCATCTCTCGAATGGTCCTCAAGAGTAATAGATTAATCAACCAACCAAATCCTCTTTCGAATGGTCTTTGGTCAATTGATTAATAGATTCAATGAGATCGAAAAACCCCTAATTAAAGGATCCCCTTAATTCCTACCCAATCCCTTGGTCTAGAAATCAAGTCGAAACATAGGAATGACAAAAGGGATTAAAGTTCGATTAAGAACAATAGAAACCCTAAGTGCCCTAGCATTAATGTGATCAAGATCTATCCTAGGGTGTCAAAACACCACATTCAATGCATAAACATCCAATTGAATCATAAAAAGCATTAACAATTTACATTAAGCCCTTAATTCATACTTTCGCCCAAATCCTATATAATGAACTACTCACTAATCATGGATTCTAAGAAAAAGAGATTAAACATGATTAAACATGATTAATAAAGCAATAGAATAAAGAAGAGAGATTGAAAGAAAATTACTTGGATTCAATTAACAATTGAATCGATCTTCAAAGTTGCAATAATGAGAAAACTAATGGTTTGAGAGAGTTTTGAGGAGTTCACTAAGTAAATAGAGTCTAAAGTATGAGATAATAATCGACAAAAACCGCTAAAAACTAAATATAAGGTTAATTAAACTAAGACGGAAAAACGGGGTCAAAACCCGAAGTCAGACCGCCACGGTCGTGGTGAAAACACCACGGTCGTGGCGCCTCAAAATTGTCTAGGCAGCAGCTCCTCTCCAAAGAAACTGATCCTATGAAAGTCGGGGCCACGGTCGTGGCAAAATCACCACGGCCGTGGTGACCTAACTTCGTCGAATAATCAGTCCCAAGTCTTCAATATTCTGCCTTGCTTGCTACAGGTGCCCACGACCGTGGTGTTTGTGCCACGGCCGTGGTGGCCTATTTCCTTCAATTCCCCGAGGTTGACTCACTCAAGCATCTCCAAAGTAGGAGCCACGCAACCTCGAACATGCTCCAAGTCCCTAGATCACAAAAGTACTCCAACACGTGCCATTTCTCTTGAAATACATCAAAAATAACCAAACACTCGTGAAGTATATTTGAAATCCAAAGGAAGGAAAACCATGCAATCCTAACTCTAAATACTCTAAAGCCACATGCAATGAGACTTAAAATGACCTATAAATATGAACTAAAACGGACTGGTCATTTACCTACTTAGATAAATAGAAAATTTACGTGAGAAATTATTTTGAAAGAAATAAAAAGGTTATTATAGGAGTAAGGGAGTTAAAGGGTGCGTTCTTTTTCACCTTATATTTTCTTAATTTATTGGAACTTATCTGAACTTATTAGCACTTAAGATATGTTCTCTTCAACTAAAAATAATTGAAGTGATCTGAAAAAATGAATCGAATAGTACAATGTGAGAGTAAAAGTATTGTCAAGAGTTAAGATGAATTAAACTGATGTTGAGCATGCCTTTAAAGGCTAAAACTTATTGGAGCTTATCTAAAGTTATTGAAACTTATATAAATTTATCAAACCTGAAACTTATTTTCTTAAGGCGAAGAGAAGACACCTTCTAAGCATGAGCGGATCGAGGGGGTACATTAGGGTACAGGCGTACCTTGACTCCGAAAAATGAAAAACAAGCGAAAAACGGAAGGTTGTGCTCAACTCGTAGTATATATGTAGATATCACTTTTTATGGTGAATATGGGTCAAAAAAACCTTAAAAACCATCTTTTGGAAACAAAATAAACCTGACATGATAAGGACTTGAAGACTCTAACTTTCTTTCAATTTCACGCCACTCACCTCATAGGCTCAGACCTTACCTCTCCTCTTTTCACGCAACTAGACATTGATTTTTTGTAAGGTTTTAATTTTATATTTATATTGATTTTTGTAATACTTAATATTATTTTTTACCAGATAATTAATTTATTTTATAACCGCAACACACCTTCCAAATCCTGAATCCGCCGATGCTTCCAAGTATAAGTAACTCCAAAGATAAAACCCATACAAAACAAAACAAGTATTAACCCTAGAGGCAGCTTCATGCCAGGATTATGTAGACCCCACAAATTCCTTTTTCCAAACTTACGTGTTTACTTTGTTTTGTGTTCTTCCCTCACTCACTCACTTCCTTTTTTTTTTTCCTTTCCCTTTTTTTTTAAAAAAATACTTTCCTC
Source organism: Patellifolia procumbens (assembly GCA_947645195.1). NCBI lineage: Eukaryota > Viridiplantae > Streptophyta > Magnoliopsida > Caryophyllales > Amaranthaceae > Patellifolia > Patellifolia procumbens. Next base: position 77,176 of record CANSGD010000353.1, read on the forward strand.
ACCCCAACTCAGAGGCCTATATGAATGGCTCTACCACCATACCTCTTTCCCCTTTTCCCTCTTTCTCCTCTCAACCCCCCTATTACTTTTCTCTCTCTATCCCCTTCATTCCCTAATTAACTAAGTTATGAATCCCCAACAAAAACAATCTCCATTCGGGTCGGGTACTAATCCCATGAAACGCAGCCCATCAGAGTTAGTCCTTGAAGCCCTTGTCAATAGCACATCAACGGCTCCCATCAAAGATTTCCATGTTGATGATCATGCTACTTTATTCGGAAACTATCATGATCATCATCATCAACAACATGCCCCTAACTTCCTTGATCCAACTCCTGGTGTTGTTTCTGATGACCAACATCTCCCTTTTGGATTTAAAAATCAGGTATTTTTTGCTCTTGGACCAACCAAAATAATTATTACACCCTTTAAGTTTGCTCAAACGTAGAGACATACACTGTTATGCGCAATAATAAAATAAACTAATAAAGTTATAAGAGCTAAATAACACAATAGTAAATTAAAATGCCTAAACCTACCTAGAACAAACTTATGGAGGGATGATTTCACCACTTTCGCACACTTCTGTTTTGTTTTTATTTTCTCTCTATGTTTGGCTCCCTTTGTCAATGTTCTCTAACGTTTTTCTGCTGGAAGAGTACGATATATTTATATAGAGGTCTTATGGTGGTATGGTTATATGGTTGGCGCTTTACTCGACTATTTCCTACCTCTACTTTCTGCTTACTTACTACATGCACGTGACTTTCACGTGTTTTTTTTTTTTTTGTGTCTTCTTTTTACCCTTTGCATTCCAGCTATTTACGTTCTTTTTTTTTTTGTTAATGACAAGATTGTGAGGAGAATTACAGCGGTAAAAATTAGTGACTTCGTTTGGACGTGTAAATCTTTGGACACTCTTGAAACTTGACTTGTGTGACTCGTGTCATTTAATTTGAAGTATAATTTTATTTTAGTTTCGAAAGTTTAATAATTAAAATTCTGTACTTCTATTAATAATATTACTTAGATTTGTTAATTAGAGTAGACAATAATTGTATAAATTTCATTAAAATATAATAAGGAGTGCTTTTATCTTATGAGGTAATTGAAGAAATCATAACTTACATCAACTCCCATCTTGAACCGCCGCTTTAAATATCTCCAAGTTCTAGTTGTATAAGGGAAATACAGTATGTTCTTCATTCAATAATTCTGTAATTAATGAGAATCACTTCCTAACTTTAAGGTTGAGAATTCGAATTTAAGCGTTTCTCAAATTTTTGAAGTGTTTAAGAAAACTCACTAATTAGTTTTAGCCTTGGCCATTGCTTTTTGGTAATTTGGAATCCTTTATTTGATTCACTTTTTTAAAGTTGTGCTATCTATAATCCGCTAATTTCCAGATAAATAAAGTTTAATCATTGTCCTTCTAACTCTTTAAGATTAAGTTTCGTGAGATCATAACTTTTAATATGTTCTTCTATTATTGTGGCATACATAGTAAAAGTTTGAATTTGTTAAAGAAAGTTTAAAACAAAAACAAAGGCCGTCTAGTTTATATATTTTATGTGCAAAAAACAAATTACTGAATTAATATCATAAAGTACTGCGAGTATTAAATAGTATACCTCGCTCAAATCTGTACTTTGATGTTGTTGGTTACAACTTACAAATTACAACTAAAATATTTGGCACAATCATTGTAAATTGAAGACTCGTATTGTACTAGTACTATGAGATATGGTACTTTTTTCGTATCAAATTAGATGCTATGCTTTTTTTTGCGGACTTCAATGCATTTTTTTTATGTGTGAGAGAGAAAGAGAGGAAAAGTCATGTGGTAGGAATCTAGGAGAGACATAGAGAGAAGGAAAAGCAGAATAAAGAAGTATAACATCTAATAAGAAATTTCCTTATTTGAAAAGTGTAGCAACTAAAAAAACAGATAACGTATATGATTTTATGGTGGTCTTTTCTCAAAACGATCACTAGAAACCTCTAATTAGCTTTTGTCCATATACATGATAGAACTTTACCGTTTTTAATTTTCTTGGTTGGTTATGTCATTAAAAAGAAAAGGTGATTATCATTATTTATTTTTGTTACATGTTTATTGATGGTAATGTCATATCAGTTAATGACTTACACATAACCAAATATATATTGACATAAAAAACAACGTATGATAGTTTTATTTTTGAAAGACAACCATAAATTTTTATGATAAAAATGATCATTTATTGGTAATAAACTTTGTCACGTGTATTTTTTTTTTTCTGTTTCACGTATGTCTATAGACTCTATACTATCCCTTTGTAGCTTCGCATAATGAACCCGTTATCTCTCCTCCTTATCTCATGAACCATCATTTTATGTTATGCTTTTTAAATCGGGCATTACTAATATTTGCCAAATAGGTTCTGCCGTACAGGTTGATAATATAAGTCTCGTTGTTGTCCCTCATAAGATGAGTTATTCAAAGTTGATGGCTTGGACATTATTATGTGATAGATACTGCAGGGAATTTTATGTTTGGAGAACTTTTTCCTGGAAGGAGATTTTTTTTTTTTTTTACAATTAAGAATAATTCGTTTATTAATTGTACTTCAATTCTTCAATATTGCGTGGATAATTTATGAATTCATAGAACGCACAGATTTGTAAATACTACTATAATTAAATTTAGTATATGGCAATTTTGTTAATCCTTGGTTTGAATAACTGTCATATATACTGTTGGTAACAATATTTTTTAAACCTTTTCCTTCAATCACATTGTTACTTCATTCTAAATGGAAGCATAAAACCATAAACTTTATTCATCTTATTTATATTGAGATATAATTTAAGACGACAAGTTATTAATAGTGTATCAAATCATCAATTCTAACAAATAAAGATAAGTTCTGATAACAAAATAGGTTAAATTTGACTTAGTTTAAGGAATTATCTTATACGATGTAGATGATTAGCTAATATTTCATGTGTTCCATAAAAATTTCTTTTTATCAACTTTATACAATTTTGACATACTTCTATATCTTTAGCCAATAATCATATAATACAATCCTTTTCTTAAGCCTTTGTTTTATTTTTAAAAAAACTTCTTTTTTCATGTGGTTTAAACTTTGTAAGTTGAAAGCTTAGGTAAGAAGAAATAGACAAATTATATAAAAGAAAAATGAAAAGGATTCTTTAGGTGACAATAACGTAAAGGGTGAGTACTTAAAAAGATACTACTCCTACTAGTCTAGTATTATGTGTTGTGATGCACACCACCTTAGTTGGTGGGTCCCACGGGAAAAGTAATAAGGTGGGACAAATTATTTACGTATAGAAAACGTCAAACTCTATTTAAACAAGCTTTCCATTTTCAGCTTTAATTAGTGAGTTAGTGGTAACACCACCCTCTAATTTCTTGTCTTTCTCTTGCCATCTATCTTTTTCTTCACTAATTTTTGGACTTCCATTTTCTTGGAGAATTTTTCTATGCCTCAAGGTATTCAACTTTAATGCTTTAATAAGATTTTTTAATATATGCTTATTAAGAAGTTTACATAGCTTAAAGTAAGTTTGGATTCTGGCTTTTCCTGAATTATCCTTTTTAATATGATAAATGTAGATTTTGACTAATGTTCAAAAAATATAATCATATTTTCCAATTCATATATGTTGAGAGCATGGGAAATTCATTACACATTACATGTCGAGGAGAGGTTATGACTTAGGAGTGTGATTGATCAGCTATTTTCTTGTAAGAATTAGATATGTAACTAGCTATGTGGAGAGACTCCAACATACGAGTAGATCTCATTTCACTACTGTTGGAGTTTTTTATTAAGTATGTGAGTAAAACTCTTAGTTGCTTCAAAAGAAGGTGAAAGGTTAGTAGTTCCACATAGGAAGAGTAAAAGGTATGCAATGGGTTTATTAATATATTGATATTATTCTTCCTATTACCTATTGAGTAGGTTACTTGAGAAGTTTTTTGTTTCCACTTCCTGTTAGTGGGCTACTTCCACTTTCCCACTACTGTCGTTCCACTTTCCCAAAAATAGCCATGATTTGTTTCCACTTCTTTTTCCCAGTCCTTATATATACATGGGTTCTGGTATTGTTTTGGGACACAGAAAAACTCCTCATACTCTCTTTTACAATCTCTATTACTGGGCAATATTAAGAACGTTCTCAAACTGTCTCTTTGTACTACACCGGCGAGTCAGTGTCGTGTTAACCCTGGAGGTTGGTTTGCCACGAGTCCGTGTGTTCGTAGCGGGGCAATTTCAACTTTAGGGCAGTGATAATATCACGCCACGACAATTCTTCAGATAAGTTTATTATTTTACCAGTCATAATTCCTACAACTACAGCACTACTAATGTGGCACCATTACGGATAGAAATGAACCAATTAGCAGCATGTGTCGTGAATGCGTGATACATGTCTTGTTCATGCTTTTTAATAGTACTATTGTAGTCATTCATTTTTTTTTAGATTATTGTGTTTAACACACTCGAAATTAGTTGTCGCGCACGTTATATAAGCCTCTTTGTTAAAGGTATATTATTTTATTACCCTGTTAACATAATCGAAGCCTGTATTTGGAAACCCAGTTAATCCTAAACTAGTTCCACCATTATAATTGCTGCAAAACTCGACCCTTGTTTACATATAACTTTGAAGTGTTACATATCCTCCCATACGAAATCTTATACCATGGTCATAGGGTGTATTATCAAATGTTGATAATGATACATAACTTTCTCATTTCTGTTTGTGCTTCCATAATATTGACATCTGGTTTTGTGTTTGTAATCAAATAAAGCAGGACATAATCAATAACTTTTCAAGTGGTGGCGGATTTGATCAGCAAACACTTTCATGGTATCAAAACTTCACCCCACAGCAGCCCTGCCTCTCCGCGACAATCGACTCTCAATCATCCATATGCGGTATGAAGTATATGAAATTTACATCCAATTTTTGTACGCTGCAATATAATGTGTTAGTCTTCCACAATAGTATTGTGTCATAAAATTAGAGGAACAGGGACTTGTTAGCATAATTATGTGAAAAACACTAATATTTATGATATGTACAAATGTATTACTTGTGCAGCTGGAAGTCCAACCTCAACTCTCATTAAGCCGAAAGCCGGAGATAATCAAGGAAGTGGCTCCTCAGAAGATGATGATGGAGAGACTGAAGCCGGTCAATGTGAGAACAGTGATGATCCTGCTAATGTAAAGCGCATTCGAAGGTATACGAGTTGTATATGTATACTTCTTGTGTCTCCTATCAACTATTGCAATAATTTGACTTTTGAGGCCAAACTGTTAAGTTACAAAATTTGATCACACATGTTCGTTACTACTGGTAAGAAATAGCTTAGTCATGGATAATATCTTGTTATATACTATATCTCAAGATGTAATTTGTGATATAAAGTAATTTAATTGAGACAATTAAACCGTGAAAGTTAAACTATCGTTGATAATATGGTATAGAGAGAGTATGTGCTAGTAAAAACTTGAATGACCATTTGAATTTGTACATGAGGATATTTTTTTCTGGATGAAGATAAGTAACGCGTTACCATATTGTATACCTTTCAGGATGCATTCAAATAGGGAGTCTGCTCGTCGTTCCAGAAGAAGGAAGCAAGCGCATCTATTAGATTTGGAAGTACAGGTGACTTATACATAAGTACATAACCTGTTTAGTAAAATTTTGAAGAATTATTGAACATAACATATGAGTTCAGATTTTGGCAAATGGTGTATTCTAGACCTGGTTATTGGACAGGGTAGTCCAATGGCATAAGGGTCAGGGTCAATCTTATAGGGTATCTATTGGACAGGGCTTTATTAAGTAGGGTCCTTATTGGACAGGGTCATTTATAGGGCCAATAAAGATACTCTATAATTTTGAAAAATAAAATATATTTTGCTAAAAAAAATGACATGTATGTTTTTGTATCCTTATGTACTTACTATTGGCTATCTTTGTTTATTGTTTTTCTTATTCGTTTACCGACCCGCCCAATATTGACCCGCTATCGGCCCATTACCCATTTTGGCCCGACCCGCTATCGACCCGCCAGTAGACGACCTCTTATGACCCGACCCGCTTTTGACCCGCACCGACCCGCCCCGACCCGCCCAATAACCAGGTCTAGTGTATTCTTAAAGATTTTTTAAAGGAAAATCCGGCTATAGTGACATTAAATTGTGGATAATCTTGAAAACAAAATTTTGACAAAAAATGTTTGTATTTTACAGGTTGAACAACTTGGTGTAGAGAACACTACGCTCTTCAAGCAGCTGAATGAGGCAGCTCAGCAGCTCAGAGAAGCCACAACAAACAACCGCGTGCTTAAGTCAGATGTCGAAGCATTAAGAGCTAAGGTAGAGGAACTGAACCCCCTTAATATAGTTTAGATTAATGTAATAACTGTATTTTGGTTATTATCATAATTTCAAGTTTTAGGAACGATAAATGACACGTACATGTAAATCCAGGTGAAATTAGCGGAAGACAGGGTAACTCGAGGCACTCTGAACCAACTGTTTCAGAATACTAGTTTGGGTACACCTTCACCTCAGATGGCAGCTACTGCCCAAAACATATCTCGGGTAGCGAATGTCTCCCCGGAAATCATGGTGCAAGGGCAAAATGCACCTTTTAACGGGGCATTTTCATGGCAGAACCCGAACGATAATAGCATGGATCATGTGTTACATGGGAATGCTAGGAGTGGCCTAGTGAGTGACAGTACAGGTAGTGGTGTTAGCTGTGTGACAGGAATTTGGTCTTGAGAGTCTCGATTTCGAGTGTATATCGAAGTAATCCTAGATGGTTTTTGTGTTCTAGGAAGGTCATAGGGAGATCAGGGAAGTGGTTGAATAATGTTTGTAAGTTAAGCTAGTTATTGTTGCTGATGTTCTAAAGTTGTTCTAATGTTCTGTAATTTTATGTATTAGCGTAAGAAATTTTAACTCAAACCAGGAGAGTCTATATATAAATGAGTCGCTTGGCTGGTTTTACATTGTGCTGCGAAAGGTGCAAAATGAAACTGTTATGCATTATGCGGTAATTTGGGTTTCATTAGTGCTTAATAATAGTCCATAATAAAATATTTATTAAAACAATTGTATGGGGTCCACCTAGCAGACCTCCAGCTGGCAGCAGCCTGCCACTCCACGTCAGAGCGCCTGGAGCAGAGCAGACCTCCTCAGGCAGACCGCTCCGGACATAGCCTCTAGGCTGGAGTTTAATGAAGGCCTCGTTCCACCTTGACCCACTTCCAAAGAGGCCCACTCACTTTACTAGGTCAGTTACAAGTCCATGTCTCATATAAATACCCATGCCCATGCATGGGTAAGGTACGTTCAATAAAACACTCACAAAATACTTGCACTTGATACTCGTTTTCTCTCTACTAGAGATCTTGTGCTCAATTTGGACTGACTTAGGCATCGGAGAGACGATCCTCGGAACCACCCCCGAGGTTTCTCCTTGTTTTGCAGGTAACCACCACCACGAAGGACGTTTGAGAGCCACGATTCCACCGAGTACCCACCACCACATTCACTGTTGCTGTCTTGGACAAAAACAATTTGGCGCTAGAAGGAGGGGAAAAGTAGAAAAGCCCAATCTACAACTTCGCAATGGTGGTTCCAACCTCAGAAACGCTCGGTTCCGACAGTTCAGGAGGAGAAAGCAACTCTCCACTGAGAGAAACAAACACGAGATCAACAAGAAGGGGTAGTGCTGCTACCACCAGATCAGGCAGGAGGGAAAACACCATCACCCCCCACCGTGAAACCAGGCAAACCCCACAGCCAAGCAGCTTAGTGGTCATGCCCACACCGGAGCAACTTCAAGCAGCCTTTCAAGTGCTGCAGTCTGCTCAACAGTTTATGCAAACTGTTGGAAGCCAACCTGCTCGAAAGAGAAAAAGAACTGGAACACACGATTCAGTTCGAAGGCACCTGCGGCTGTCATCTGAAGAGGAGACAGCCACAGCAGACCCCTTATGCGGGTACAATTTGACGAACATCACACTTACCCCGACGTCGGAGTATGGCCTATCTAGCCGCTCTGGACCCGGGTACATCAAGAGGGGCTGGCAGGAAGCAGAGTGGGATACTGAAATAATGCAGCAAGATCATCCCAGTATGTTCAAGGAACCGACACCCACAGGATATACGGCAGGCTCAAGCCGGAGATCTGTCCACAGAGGAAATCCAAGGGGCGTGGCCCAGAATGTCCAGCCGCGACCCAGAACCAGGCACAACTCAGGAGCTGAAGAGGCCCTGTCTGCGCATGGTGGCGGAACGATCATAAGGCATGTCAGCCTGAGATTAGGAACAATACCAGAGGAGGGCTCTGGCGATAATGGAGCCCCCACAGACCTCAGAGGACTCATAACCCATAGAGTCAACTCCAGACCCATTGTGGTCTCACCAGCAGAGGAGATTAGATCTCCTTCCAAGTCTCCCTTCACACCTGAAATCATTGCGGCCAGAGTGTCGAAAGCGAAGCTCCCGTCCAATCTCAAGTTCGAAGGGGAGGGAGACCCAAAGGAGCATGTGGCAGCCTTTGAGACCCACATGGAACTAGGAAATTACAATGAGGCCACATGGTGCAGACACTTCCCTGCCACTCTGACAGGGATAGCACAAACCTGGTTCAGGACTATTCCCCAGGGAACGATTGCTAACTTTGATGAACTGAAGAAGAGATTCAAAGAGCATTTCGTTAGCGGAAGTAGGAGGAACAAATCCACACATGAGCTGCTATTGCTGAAGCAGACTCAGAATGAAAGCTTGCGAGATTTCATAGGGAGGTTCAACAAAGAGCTGGTGCACATCCCAGAGCTGGAGCAGAAGCTCGCTCTGCACGCTCTGAGGAACGCCCTACCCCACACCAGTAAATTCAGAGATGATCTTAAATGGGTCACCATGAAAGAACTCAGCGAGGCCCTGGCCCTGGCAGAAAAATACATAGCCGTCGAAGATTTCAACAAAGCATCGACACACGGAGCAGAAACAGGCAGACCTGCTAGACAGGATACCAGGCAGAATAAGCACCAGTTCATGGGAGGCAGACTGAATTTTGGAGGCCCCAGGCCCCATCAGAGCAGAGGGAGAGAAAAACAAAAAGAAGCAGAGAAAGAAGCAGACCGGCTGAAGGCCCAAGAGAAATATAACAACTATAGCAACCTCAGCGCGCCAAGGGCTGAGATCTTTCTGACCCACAAAGATGACAGCAGGTGGCACAGACCACCACCCACCAAGAAGAGAAGCCTAGGCTCAAACATGGCAGAGTTCTGCGCTTTCCATGAGGCGCCGGGCCACAATACAGAAGACTGCATAAGCCTGAAAAACGATCTGGAAAGCCTTATCAGAAGAGTACCTCGCCTGGAATCAGGGGATCAAGGAGAAGGAGCAACAGAGCGAAGGGCAGACATTGCAGGACAAGCGAGCAGAGATCAAGGAAGGGAAAAAGAAGACGGTATACGTCATATTTGGCAGTTCTAGCTCGATAGGGGGAGAGAGGGCTCATCTAAGGCAACTCACCCACCCCAACCTCTACTCCATCAACCAGGTAGAGCTGAGCCCAGATCTACCAAACATGACCTTCACAGCAGAAGACTGCAAAGGCATCAGTTTCCCGCACTCTGACCCTCTTGTGGTCACTCTGGAGATTAGCAGGATAGATGTGCGAAGAATACTGGTAGATGGCGGGAGCGCCGTGAATATCCTTTATAAGGATACCTTCGATAAAATGGAGCTAGATCGTTCAATGCTGAAGCAAGGAGGAACTCCAATCGTCGGATTCACGGGGAATTCCATCATCCCAGAGGGGAAAATACATCTGACAGTGACCACAGAGGGGCAGAACGGAGTGAAGAGAGCAGTAGTACAAGAGTTTCTGGTGGTAGACCTCCCGTCACCATACAACGCTCTGATGGGAAGGAAGTTCATCGAGGCAGTACAGGGAATCCCGTCAACCCATCATCAGACCATGCTTTTCTTAAGCAGTACTGGAGAAGTGGGCAGACTGAAGGGAGACCAGAGAGCAGCTAGGTCATGCAATCTGACCGCCCTAAAGAAGGATAAAAGACCTCCTCCTCCTGACCACTCTGGGTCCAGGAGAAAGAGGAGAAAGGAAAAGAAAGAAGGAAAGAAGAAAGAGGCCGAAGAAGCCAAGAAGGACCAGGCTGAAGAAGCCGGGGAGGCCAAGCAAAGAGAGGAAGAGTGTGCTGCTATCAGTGAGGCCGATGCTCGTCCAGAAGCAGAGCAGGAAGCAAATAAGCCTGAACCGGGGGAAGAGACCGAAGAGGTACTCTTGGGACCGGAAGGAGAATGCAGATGTGTTCGCTTTCTCGGCAGCTGAGATGCCTGGGGTGGACCCAGCCACCATCAACCACAAGTTAAACACCGCTGCAGGATACAGACCTGTGAAGCAGAAGAGGAGGAACTACTCTGCGGAGAAAAATAAAGCCATCGAGGAAGAAGTTCAGAAGCTGCTTGAGGCAGGGTTCATAGAGCCCTGCAAATATCCAGAATGGTTGGCCAATGTGGTAATGGTTAAGAAGACGAACGGGAGTTGGAGGATGTGCATTGACTTCACAGACCTCAATAAAGCCTGCCCCAAGGACTGCTATCCCTTGCCAAGAATCGACCAGCTGGTAGACTCTACCAGTGGGCACGCTCTGCTCAGCTTCATGGACGCGTTCAGCGGATACCATCAGATCTTCATGGACCCTGCAGACAAGGAGAAGACGGCATTCATCACCCCCTATCGGGGTATTCTGCTATGTCATGATGCCCTTCGGGCTGAAGAACGCAGGCGCCACCTATCAAAGGCTGATGGATCAGGTCTTTGCCGGTCAAAGGGGAAGGAATTTGGAGGTGTACGTTGATGACGTCATCACCAAGAGCAAAACTGAGATTGACCATATAGCAGACCTCAAGGAGACCTTCGCCAACCTCCGCAAACACAGCATGAAACTGAATCCTAAGAAATGCGTGTTTGGAGTACGGTCAGGGAAATTCCTGGGCTATCTGGTCAGCGAAAGGGGGATCGACGCGAATCCCGACAATGTGAAAGCAGCTATGGATCTGCCAGAGCCTAAAAGCATCAGAGACATCCAGAGGCTGACAGGCAGAATGACAGCCCTGTCCAGATTCATAGCTTAGTCTGCGGAGAAAGCTCTCCCATTCTTCAAAATATTGAAGGGGAACAAAGAGTTCAGGTGGGAAGCAGAGCAGAAGGAGGCATTCCAGAAGTTGAAGTCACACCTCTCTGGCCTGCCAACTTTGGCCAGACCCAAGACAGGGGAAGCTCTCTTCCTATACATTGCCGTTACAGCTGCAACTGTGAGTGCAGTCCTGCTGAAGGAAGAGAACAAGAAGCAGCAGCCGGTATATTTTGTAAGCCACACCCTCACGGGTGCAGAAACACGCTACCCATTGATAGAGAGGGCAGCCTACGCAGTAGTGCTCGCCACCAGAAAGCTGAGGCCATATTTTGACGCACATCCCGTCACTGTGCTGACAAATATGCCTCTGGAAAAGGCAATGGAGAAGGTAGACAAATCAGGGAGAATCATGAACTGGGCCCTGGAGCTGACAGGGTTTGGTATCAAATTCGCCCCACGAACCGCCATAAAAGCACAAGCTCTAGCTGATTTCCTAGCAGAGTGTTCCTATCAGGAATCAGTAGGAGAGCCCAGAGCCTGGGAAGTCTTTACAGATGGGTCTACAACCATCAACGGCTCTGGGGCAGGCGTGGTCATCAGAACCCCAGAGGGGAAAATCATTGAATATGCCTTGAAGTTCATGTTTTCGGCAACCAATAATGAATCAGAGTACGAAGCGGCCATCGCTAGATTGCAGCTCTGCCAGACCCTGGAAGCCAAGCACGTCCACCTCAAAATTGACTCTCAGTTGGTAACCAACCAAGTCAAGGGGGAGTATGAGGCCAAGGAGCCGACGATGCAGAGCTACCTAGCCAGGATGAGGTCTCTGATTTCAAATTTTGAAACTTTTAGAATTGAACAAGTGCCTAGAGCACAGAACGCACAAGCAGATGCCCTGTCCAAATTGGGAAGCAGCAGCCTGCAAGAGCTGAACAGGTCTGTTCTGGTGGAAGTCAGACCCACCAGTGCAATCTGCGAGGATGCAGAGCGAGTTTTGGAACTGGAAGATATGCCAGAGTGGATCAAGGAGATCGCTGAGTATAAACAGACTGGCAAATTACCAGAAGGGAAAATGAAAGCAAGAAAGCTCAAGCTGACAGCATGCAGATACTGCCTGATCGGGGACGAGCTATACAGGAAGTCTTTTTCTCTGCCCCTACTCAAATGCGTAGGGCAGAGAGATGCAGACTACATATTGAGGGAGATTCATGAGGGACTCTGCGGACACCATATCGGACCAAGAGCTCTGGCCCATAAAGCTCTCAGAGCCGGTTATTATTGGCCCACAATGAAAGCTGACTCTGAAGCTCTGGTGAAAAAATGCGACAGCTGCCAGAGGTTTGCGCCGAACATCAAGCTGCCCGCAAACGACCTCATGCCAATCTACAACCCTATCCCATTCGCCCAATGGGGGCTAGACATCCTGGGACCCTTCACAACGGCCCAATTTCAGAAGAGATGGCTAATTGTGGGGGTAGATTACTTCACTAAATGGATAGATGCAGAAGCCCTATCCACCATCACAGAAGCAGCCGTCAGAAAATTTTTGTGGCAGAACTTCATCACCAGATACGGGATTCCGAAGGCTTTCGTCTTCGACCACGGGAGACAGTTTGACAACATGCCCCTATCAGGGTGGTTGGAGAAGTTTGGGATCAAATATGCCCTATCTTCAGTCTGCAACCCCCAGTGCAATGGTCAGGCCGAAGCCGCTAACAAGCAGATCCTGATAGGCGTATAGAAGAAGCTGGAGGAGCAAAAAAGCAAGTGGCTAGAGGAGCTGCCTAACACTCTGTGGTCGATCAGAACCACAGTCAAAGAATCAACTAGGCAGACCCCCTTCCACCTGGTATATGGTTCTGAAGCTGCCATGCCTGTTGAGATCGGGTCCGAGAGTCTGAGGATCAGCCTATTTGAGCCAGGTCTGAACGACGAAGCCCTGAGGACAAATCTAGATCTGCTGGATGAATACAGAAACGAAGCTAGGTTCAGAATGGAAGCCTACAAAGCCAGAGTCAACAGATACTATAACCGGAAAGTGAGGGCTAGGCCTCTGGAGGTAGGGGATCTGGTACTCAGAAATGCAGCAGCTGTGCAAAAAGACAAAATACACGGAAAGCTGTCGGCTAAGCGGGAGGGACCCTACCAGGTTAGTGAAGAGCTACACCCCGGAACCTACAGACTGAAAAGAATGGATGGAAGTGAACTGAAAAGCAACTGGAACGCCCGAATATTGAAAAAAATACTTCGTGTAACCCAGATTGTATCAAAACGCCCATGAATGAAAGGCCTTTGAGCCACCCTTTGTCCACCACTCTCCATTTTCGCACTAAACCCCCATCCCCTTATCAATTCTTTATGAAAAACAAAATGCCAAAATCAGATAGACCCTTAGCAGACTGAGAAAAAATACCACAGTCTGGCAAAAGAAAACAGGGTCTGAGTCAGACTGAAGGCTGAAGAGGCTCTTCAGACACAGAAGTAAACTATATAATGAAGAAAGGGAACCGGCCAAAAGGTTAACTCTGTCCAGAGCCCCTGAGGCCCGCAGAGTGATCGGATGCCGGCTCGACTTACCGATGTCATAGACCTCTACCTCTAAACCTGCAGGGCTGAAGGCCCAAAAAGCAGCAAGGATAAGTCATAGACACCTAAGGTTAATGGGGACGCCAGAGTTCCTAAGAACCAAAACGTACCCCGACACGAAAAAGATGGCAGAAGGAGCTAAAGGGTGAACCCCAAAACTCCCAGAATCATCGTAACTTAGGGCGTCAAAATACCTCCTTTGCTCTGCTATTGTTGAATCCTTGTCATGCATAAGGCAGAGCAGAAGAGTAAAGGGCCCCTAAAATCCCACCTCTGAGCAAATCTCACCGGCCACCAAGCCAAGTAAATGACAACGCCCAGATATATTGCTTGATGGCACGGCAGACTCATCATCAGAGCAGAACGCAAGTACTTAGCAGAAATAACAAAACTTGGTATGCATCAAATAGAAAGCACAAAAGTCAACAGAAGAACGCAACTCGCATTGCAGGAAAAATAATTGAATCTTACATAAGAAGATCTGGCTATAAGCCAAATCAGAGTGCTACATAGTACTACAACAACGGCGGCTACCTAATCAAAAGAAGGGAGCAAATACAGATGAAAAGGAAATGTTTGACTATTTAGTTACAAATATTACAAGATAAGTCAATTAGGATATCATCGGAGGGCAAAAACGGAGGACTGCAATCAGTTCATCACAGGCTCCCAGCTCACCTACCTCAGCAGCTCAGACAGGAGTCACAAGAAGACTGAGGCGAAGCATGAGATAGCCGTCCGAGTTCCTATTGCTTAGGAACGGAGCTGCCATCCTTTGCAGAGCTCCCATCAGCTTGCTGCTCTGAAGACTCTCCCTCTGAAGGCAGAGAGTAGAGCAACTCAAGATCTCTGAGCTCCTGAGTCACCGGAGGTCGCATATGCACCTGACTGGCGTAGGCATCCTCAAAGGCATCCCAGTTGAAAGAGGGCTGCAAATGCCAGAGAACCCTGCGGACCGCAACTTTGCAGTCCTCCCAGTACTTGTTCCCGAACGCCTCCTCCATCTGCGCAGCCCGGGCAGCCTCCTCCGCCAGCAGCTGAGCCTCTTTCTGCTTTAGGGCTACCTCAGCCTCCTTAGCCTGCTGAGTCTCCCTCTCAGAAAGCAACTTGGAGAACTCTGCCCCTAGCTCCTCCTCCTTCTGTCTCAGAGCTGCCTCAACCTCCTTGGCTTGCAGAGCCAATTTAGCAGGGCAGCCTTCATGTTCAGCCCGTATAGCAGAGAGCTGACCCCTGAGTTGTTCCTGCTCCTTCAACGCTGCCTGCAGCCGGGCCTCGGAGGTCTTCAGCTTAGTCTCCACTGTCGAAGCGCGAGACAACGCCTCACTAAGCTCGGAAGAGAGCCGGGAATGCTCAGCCGCGATAGCCTCTGCTTGCGCCGCCTGACCCTCCATGCGTTGGTTGACGGTCCGCAAGGTGTCGCGCTCCACGATCAGAGCATGCTGGTCGTCCGCCGATTCCCTCTGCAGAGAACCTGAGCCAAAAGAAAGTCCAGTCAGTTCCACAGAAGGGAAAAGGCCGGAGTTAAGACCAGGTAAGGGGTACACACCTTTGGTGGCAACGTCGTCCTCAACAACAACGATCCGAGGGGAGTCAGCAGGGAGGCGAGTCTTCTTCTAAGGAGGAGCTCCTTCCTCACTCTGCCTCTCTGCTGGCCTCTTCTGGGAATGAGAAGAGACCTCAGGCTCAGCCATAGTCTGCTGAGCACCCTCTGCAGGGGGTTTAAGTTGGCCCGCAGTGGGAGCAGAGACCTGAAGAGCCGCAGCAGACTGCACCTTCCTAGCCCTCAATTGCTGCTGAAGAAAACAAAAGGTAAAAAATGTCGTCAGCAAAGTAAGGCACAGAACGAATTGACCCTACAAGAAGGAAGAGAGGAAAAGGAAACACTAACCACACGCGCCAGATCCTCAGGAGTAGGGGCAAGGACCTGCTTAAAGCCTCTGGGAGGAGGAGGAGCAGCCTTCCTACCAGGAGGAGTAGGCCTCTGGACAGGAGGAGTAGACTTCTGAACAGGGGGAGACACGACAGTCTCCACCACTGGGGCGGAAGCCGAGCTCTGCTGCTCCACCCTCTCATGCTGGAGAGGCTCCACCACCTCCTGGGTAGTCTGAACAGGCGTAGGGACGGCCTGCCCAGCGGAACCTATCACATTAAAATAAAAACAGGGAAATCAAGAAGGTGCAGGTAAAAAGAAACCTATAAGAAAGAGCAGTCTGGGTCTGAAGAAGACACCTACCTGACTGGCCCTCACTCTGATCCTCCGCAGACTGAGTCGTGACAGTCTTAGCAGCCTCCGCTCCCGTCCTGTCAAACTCGGTCATGGCTTGGTGAGACTCCTGACCAACCTCATCAGGCTGAGCAGAACCACCCACTGGAGAAGGTTCTTTCTCCGTCCTGTCAAACTCTGTCGCCGCTTGGTCAGGCCCTCCCATGGGCACATCCTCCACCACAGGCGGTTCTGAAAGTAAACAGAGAAAATGAGAAGCGATTAGCAGAGTGCACACAAGCAGAAAGAGTACCTTGTGGTTCATCATAAGTAGTACCTGGTTGCGCAGGAGGAAGATGTTGCAGGGGCTCAACAATCAGAACAGTCCCTTGCAGAGTGTTGGCCCCCTCTGCAGATCCATCATCATCATCGTCTTCCGGCAGATGCGCAACACGCCGGGAACGATGGATCTGCAGAGGAACAGCCGCGGCCTCCTCCTCGTCATCAGATTGAATCTCTGTGACAGTGGCAGAGGGGCCCCCTTGCGGCCGGGACGTCCCAGTAAACCTATCCACAAGTTCCGGGCGCTTGGTCCGGAGGGAAGGATGGTCCAAGGAGGTAATGTTAATCTCCCTGATGAAATCAGGGACGGTGTAGGTCCCTGGGTCAGGTACCGGACGATACGTGCGACACATTGAAGACTGACTCAGACCCAGCTCCCAAGGAATGGCAGACCCCAGAGTCTCTGCAATATCAGAACATTCGTTAGCTACAGCAAGTCAGAATGCAGAAGGAAAATAATGGAAAGGGGCAGAACATGCCCGCCAGCTCAAAACCCACCCTTAATCACTTGGCGAACAAACTGTCTGCACGGAGCTGCAGCACAGTACAAACAATGAGTCACAGCAGAATGGAAAATGAGAAGCAGAGTTAAGGGCTGGCAGAGCGCTTACCAATAGTATAGTCAGGGGACAGATGGCCTATCCTCAGGAAGGCATTGTGACACATCACATAATGATGCGGTAACCAGTACTTGGGAAGAAACTGCTTCCTGGCAGTAACCTTGGATCTGGACTTGAAGTAGTAGTAAGCTACCCTCTCGTCCCAGTTCAGCACATTTGGGTCCAACTACTTCTGGAAGTTAGGCTCCACAGGGCGCAAAGGGGCCTTAAATTGATAAGGGTGCCCCTCCTCCGTCGGTACCCTAACAAAGACAAAACTATCCCGCCTATCTTTCAGACTGAGATCAACGGGATAGACCGTCAGATGATTGGCCCGCACCGAGCCGGTGAAAAAGCTATACTCCCCCCCTGCTTCTTAAAGTAAAACAGGCATTGAAAGAGTTTCATGGTGAGGGGGAAGCCCAGAGCTTCACAAACCCAAATAAACCCCAGAATCTTCTTCAGAGACTGGGGATTGACTTGGCAGAGAGCCATGTGATACCGGCAGAGAACCCACTCCAGAAACCAGTGGATGGGGAATCTAAGCCCGAACTCCAGCTGCTTCATATAAACAGCAGTGTACCCCTCTGGTACATCTACCAGGCTCTGACCCTCTCGGGGAAGCACTACCCAAGACCCGCGAAGCGGCTTGATCTCCGCAACAATCTCAAGGTAGTATGCAGCATGCGCCCGTTTGAACGCTTCTGCAGATTTCTTCGCCAAATAAGGCTTACCCTTGCTGTCGTAAAGGGCAAGACTTCGCATCTCATGGTCGCTGTACTTCCATTTTACTGTGGGCAGAGTGGGCTTAAACTTGTAGTTGGGAGGGAATCTGTTGGTTTCAGGACCCAACAACTCCTTACGAAGACCGTTCCAGGGGTCAAAGATCTCCCATTCCTCCGGAACCACCTCGTCCTTACACCGAGGCAGATCCAACTTTAAAAATGGGGACTGAGTGTCCATCGGGTAAGGCTCATCCGGATCGGACGAAGAGGTAGATACCACACCCTTCCCACGGGAAGCAGCAGATTGAGAAGTAGACATTCTACACAACACAAGAAACAGACGACAGCACATCAGACTTGCAGTCACAACACAAGACAGTCTGGCACCTCAGACCTACAGACTGAGCTACCAGACTGGGGGGCAAGGATATGTATGGTATGTGAAGATCAGAAATAGCCAAGAAATATGATATTTTCTTGCTTTTCTTACAAAAAGATACATGCAAAAATAGTCTGGCACCTCAGACCTACAGACTGAGCTACCAGGCTGGGGGGCAAGGATATGTATGGTATGTGAAGATCAGAAATAGCCAAGAAATAGGATATTTTCTTGCTTTTCTTACAAAAAGATACATGCAAAAATAGTCTGGCACCTCAGACCTACAGACTGAGCTACCAGACTGGGGGGCAAGGATATGTATGGTATGTGAAGATCAGAAATAGCCAAGAAATAGGATATTTTCTTGCAAATAACGCAGACAAAACAATGAAGGCACATCGCAGGCTTACAACCCAGCAAGTAAAGAGGATAACAGGGTAAACAAAGCAAACCCTAAAAATATTAAATGTCAACAGTAGAGCAGAACTCAGCTGAAGAAGCAGAGCAGAGCAGAGCCTACCAACCAGAGCAGAGTCCTGCTGAAGAAGCAGAGCAGAGCCTATCATTCAGAGCGGCAGAACGGAAACGAAACAACACCAAACAGATCTATGAAACAAAGAAGTAAACAATCGCATCTGAAGACCAAAGGAAAGAAACCCTAACCTCAAAAACACAGGCAAATAAGTGCGTACAGAAGGAAAAAGGGGGAGAAATCCATAAACACAGAGAAGATCACATCAAAACCATCCAAGAAGGAAAAAACTAAAAGTAGATCTGGGAAAAAGAGTTTACCTAGATGGAGAACGGAAGACGCCAAGGAAGAGAAGACGAAAGCCACAAACGCAACAGTATCAAATATCAAATTAAGCTCCAAACGCAGACAAATCCCAGGATAATCGAGAGAAATCACTCGAAAATGGCTAGGGCGAAAAGAAATTCTTGAAGAACAACAGGAAAGTTTGAAAGCAAAGAGTTCGAAGGAGAGGAAACTGAAAAGTTTCACAAAAGGTCGATTCAGCCTTTAAATAGGCATAATTCGTCCACTCAGCACCAACTTATCATCATTACATTCCTTGGGAACCCAAAGAGTCACATCAATTCAATTCAATTCAAAATGAATTAATGACCCTTGCTCAACACCCCAACCAAATGGGCGGGAAGAATGGAAGCATTCTGGAGTTTGTGAAGAGCAACTCACAGACAGCCACGTATCATTCTGCGAAGAGCAGAATTCCAGACCAAAAACAAACGCACCCAGCATATTGCAGTCTGCAAATACTGGGTCCGGGGGGCAAATTGTATGGGGTCCACCTAGCAGACCTCCAGCTGGCAGCAGCCTGCCACTCCACGTCAGAGCGCCTGGAGCAGAGCAGACCTCCTCAGGCAGACCGCTCCGGACATAGCCTTTAGGCTGGAGTTTAATGAAGGCCTCGTTCCACCTTGGCCCACTTCCAAAGAGGCCCACTCACTTTACTAGGTCAGTTACAAGTCCATGTCTCATATAAATACCCATGCCCATGCATGGGTAAGGTACGTTCAATAAAACACTCAGAAAATACTTGCACTTGATACTCGTTTTCTCTCTACTAGAGATCTTGTGCTCAATTTGGACTGACTTAGGCATCGGAGAGGCGATCCTCGGAACCACCCCCGAGGTTTCTCCTTGTTTTGCAGGTAACCACCACCACGAAGGACGTTTGGGAGCCACGATTCCACCGAGTACCCACCACCACATTCACTGTTGTTGTCTTGGACAGAAACAACAATAATAAAGAAAAAAATAAATAACACAAAAATTTCACATGGTTCAGTTTATAAGGCCTATAGAAAGTTACCAACAATGCACAAACATTATAAACCTGACTTAGTTTGTGCATTCGGGGGTATTGTGTACCGCGCTCGGGGGCACTTTCCACCCGTTCATATAACATCTTAAAAACGACCACACTTTTGATTATCCGTCTGCTAGTATGATTAATTGTCCGGACAATTCTTCTAGTTTCTCATAGGACTCAACATTCAAGGCACAAATTACAAATTTGAGGGGCCAAAATCTCCTAGAATAAAGTATGGCCTCCTTAGTCCGTAGCACTAGTCCAAGGCTTATCTGAATTGGGTACGCAGAGCCCATTATCTTTAGGCTGTTAGGCAGTGGCTAAACTCAAAGTGAGCTGATTTTGGCTAACCTTTTCTCATCCCTTTAATCATCATTCACCTTTTCTCCCTTTTATCAATACAGAACTAACTTGTACCTACAATCACATCTAATTCTTCACAACACTAGCAAAAAAACTCCCACGAAAATGCCTCTCCTGATAGAAAGTAGAAACAATGTTCTTCTATTTATGTGCCATTTATTTGGGAAGGAAGACGTATTGTTACAACTTAACAGCCAACTAGTTTTTTTGATCGGGCGATGCCTCGGATACGTTATAACTCGTAAGATTTATGATGTAAGGCAGACCCGCAATTAATAATTTTTTAATAATTGTGTAACTCGAACAATTTAGTTAATAAAGCCTTGTGATATTGGTTTCAAGATTTGAATTGGGATCGAAATTCGTCTACACAGCTGCACTTTGGCACTCTTTATACAACAAAAAAGATCCTAAAATTTATGACCTGCAATTAATCACAATAGAATAATTTTTTGAGCCATTTATGTTGAAAATCCATGTTAAAGTTACTTGGTTACTTTAGATACTTTGGTGCATGATTGAGTAAGTTTTTTATAATAAAAATAATCTTAAATTTGATGACCCTTAAAAAATTACGACATATGCACTTTTGTGCAGTACCTGTTTTAGATCCATGCTCTCAGTTACTCCGATTTGCTTAATCTTGAATGGGCGCGGGATCGGGAAGTTTAATTATCTTGATACTTTTGAGATTCTGATAAAAGATAAGAAAATAGAAAGAAAAAATTAAGTTTATACATAATTTTGTATTAATATAAAATGACTTAATAAGTTCGTGCATATCCTTGTTTTTATTATTATAAATTGACTTAATTTTTCCTTTTATGAAACTTAAGCAACAAAAGACCACATTTTATGAAGTACTTAGCACTTTTTCCTTACTTATTCTCTTCTTATCTCTATCTTTTTGTAAATTTTCCTTGGTCTAAGTTCAGAGGCAAATGCCCATATCTAAACAATTCAATTTTAATTAATCAAATAAAATAGTTTGATTTCTAATATTAAAATATTTAATTATTTTCTTTAATATCATTAACGAGCTTTCTAATATTATCGTTATACCTATTAGAAATTCATATAGTCACTTTTAATAATAAAACATATTACTTTTGTAATTATTTTTTAAATATTCTTTTTATCACTATTGTTTTACTATTAGACCATTATCATATTTATTATTATTACTATTACTATTAGTCTTATTATTATTATTATTATTATTATTATTATAAAATAAAATAGAAAATAGACAAAAATCATACAAGCTACAAGAAATTAGTGGGCAACCGAGATACAATCTGGGCACCCACTCCTCTAGCTATAGCAAACCCTATCCTAGTGAAAATGTGGGCAGCAGCACGTGCCCCTATATCCTGTGTCTTCGAGAAAGTCTGAACCCGCTTCACCAACGCAATAGCCACCTCATCCAATTCCCCAAGAGAAGAAAAGGAAAAGGGAAGGAAGCCATACCTAATAGCTCGACAACGAGCTTCATACTTGACCCGCTTCCGATGATTACTATTATTATTGTTATTATTATTTATTATTATTATTATTGTTATTTCTTTTTTTGGTGTCCATCCCTTCTTCCCTTATATACTAGAGATTGATAAGTCATCATTATCCCCTCCCCTTCCCTCCGTGTATGAATTAAGTTTGGGACTTGGGGTTGATGAAAATCAAACACTACTATATGTTCTTTATGGACCAAATCGATCTTGAACTAAAGTAACTCAACTAAAACTATGTTCACCAAAATTGTAAGAGAAAACCAACACAGCTGAACTGATGATACGAATTGATTAGAGCTAAATTATTGTATTTAAATCAGTCCAAACAAAATATGCCTAAATAATCGTAAATATAAAGGTATGAGCTCGACCAATAAACTCTAACATTATCTTTGATATTATAGCAATAGCATATAATTAAAATAGACGAATATATATATAGAGAGAGAACTGGCTAAATATCATGCAAAATTTTGGAGGATCACATTTCTTCATGTAGACCTTTTTTATGCTATTATGTTATTGATAAAAAAAAGGAATATGAAAGAATGAATTGGCTAAACTTGTTGGATATCTTAATTACATAAGATAAGATGGCATGATTCATTATAACATTTTGAATATGAGAATCATCCCATCATCAACTCAAATTCATGGAAATCAACTTTGCCATCAAGGTTAAGATCAACCACCTTAATCATCTTCTCAATTTCACTCATATCCCATCCATTATCTAACCCTAAACACATCAAAACCCTCTTTATTTCCTTTGCATCAATAAAACCATCTCCATCTTCATCAAATACCATAAAAGCTTGTCTAAGAAGTTGTTGTTTTTCTCTCTTCTCTTCTGCCTCGAGCTCAATGAGTACTTCTTTTGCCTCGAGTTGTTCATCAAGCATATCGAAGCTCGATTCTTCTTCGTCTTCCTTGACTAAACCTAGCTGTTTCACTACATTGCATGCTTTCTCTTTGGCTATTTTTCCATCTTTGTCCATGCCAAAAACAGCTATTAACGCTTTTGCCCTAGACTCATGGGCTTGAGCTACTTCCATCTTGCATGGGGTTGGAAGGGCAAAATCGGAAATCGTGGTGGAGGCGTTTGAGTGAGGAACTACTCCTAGAGAAGGAACGACATTGCTCACAAGCAATTGGTAGAGTTTGCGAATACCCAACATATTGAAATAATGGGAGTAAAATTTTTATAAAATTTGTCAAATGAAAAGAAAAGAAATTAGGGCAAAAATTAAGTGAAACTAGAAATGATGGGAAAATTAGTAGTTTAGGTGTTGCTTTGTGTTTGATTTGAAGGTTAACTACATTTATATAGTGGAATATTGTGAAAGATGGATTTGTAGCTAGCTAACATTGCTTAGGTGTTTCCTGACAATTTCTCAGGAATGCCAAAGCCACTACATGCTCAATAATTGAGAAAATAGTACTATTATTATCATTTGTTTAGGTGTAATTTTTGTTATTCAAAATATTCTTGGAGCATTAATTTGCCTTGTCTGAGGGGATATGAACTGGATTTATTGTATATAATATGGTGTATTATGTGATACTGCAAGAAAAGTGGCATATACATTTTAGCTTAATTATTGTACGAAACTCGATTTACTAGATAGAATCTCATAATTAATGTAAAACTTCGTTGCTGGATAGAATATTATAGGCAATTTAGTGATTTAATTTACATTAATTAATCACGTCTATTAGACAAGAATATCAACCACTTCTATTCTAATTTGCGGACATTTGTAATAAATTTTAAAAATAATTGTCATAGTTTACGAAAGAGCAAATTAACAAAAGAGAAGTATTAAAATATTCTCAAATGAAATGAAAAAAAATTGTCAAATCAAATATAGACTTCTAACCGAAATACTTATCTTTTTGAATCAGTATTGACATATCTAGATGAGACTTTATTATCCACTCAAAAAAAAAAAGATGAGACTTTATTATTTATTGTTTTTCCTCTATCCTAGACTCTGGAGTAAGTCAATGGTCCTCATTAACATGATCCATTAACGTATAATTAATCTCTAAGGTTTGTTTTTATTGTTGAAAATCAAAAATTAAAATATGAAAACTTACATCATACTATATGATTCTAGATCTATATAAACCCACAACAAGAAACTCATAGTGATATCAAACAGATCTAATTAATTAAGTATTGATTTTTTAAAAAAGAAAACTTACATCATGGGATCTCATTTCAAGAGTTATATATTGTCTGAGATAATTCTCTAAGGATCATATCCGTATATTATTCTTCACCTAATGCATCATGCATGTACTCTTATTTAAGTCGTTATAATTAAGGAAAAATAGAAGGTGAACCACTTTGTGTAGCTGGTAAGTTGCCTCATATTGACCTAACAACTTACAACTTTTTCCTCCCTACCCTACCCCTCCACTCTTGCCTTTCTCAAATAGTCATTTTTTTGTAAATAAAATAAAGGTTAATTAGGTTACTCATTTTGTAATGTCTCTTGTAAAACTGGCTTTTGATTAAAATAGGTAAGGCTACTCAATTACTAAGAACTGTCAAATCTGATTCATACCATTTACCTTATACGATCGGAATGAAAGCTATATGTGGAAGAATATGATTCAATTCTAACATGCTCTAATTTAGACCTATGCAATAAGATTCCAAAACTAATGTGATTACCTACGATGCAATAAACTTGGAGAACGTATTATGTCACACGCATCTAACCATAACATTTGGTCAAACCACTTTAGTTTGTTTCAATTTTTTTCAGTTGGATGTATTTTGATTTTAGTTGTTCAGTGGATCCTTCTATTCTTTCAGTTGCATGTGTTTTAAGTTCAGTTGGACCTTCTATTCATTCAGTTGGATGATTTTCTATATGTTTGAGTTTCAATTAGAAGTATTTTAGTTTTAGTTAGATAAATTTGAGTATCAGTTATATAAGTTTGAATATTAGTTTGATGAATTTGAGTTTCAGTTCAACATAATTTAAGTTTCAATTATATAATTTTGGGTTTCATTTATGTTTCAGTTAAATATTTGGGTTTCGGTTAAATTTTAGAATAAAAGAACCAACTGAAAGAAAAAAGGGACTAACTGAAAGAATAAAAAAAACCAACTGAAAGAATAAAGTAATCAACTAAAAGAATAAAATGACCAACTGAAAGGATCAAATTTCTAAATTGAACTTAATTCAACGAAGTAAGAGAATAGGAGAGAGTGATGACTTCACGTGTCCCAACAACAGAAGCAAGGGGGAAGAATTGTCGTCCATAATTGGATTCGTTAGGGTTTTCAGTGTCGAAAACAGCAGCTCCATTATCGGAATTAAGAGTAGTGGTGGCGCGAATTGTGAACGGCGGCGATGAACGGCAGAAGTTGCGACGGAAGAGCTTAGAGAAAGGAAAGTGGTGTAAGAAGGAGAAAATGATTTGGTGGAGGTATGTGAATTGAGGAATGAGAAGCATGGTGGAGAAGCTAACGCCATTGTTGAAGAAGAAGGTGAAGTATTGGGCTCTACCCGTCTGACACTAAGCATTGGTCAGACGGTCTCCCCCAATATTTTCACATAAACTTGACTATCACTTATTCAAATAAATTCAGACGGACCCAAATGGCTCAGTAGTACTCCCTTCGTTGCACTAAAATGGTTACAATTTCCTTTTTAATACGTTTCACAAAAATTGTTACACTTCTAGTTTAACCATTTTGGGTATATGGCCCACTATTTTTTATTCAACTAAATTATTAGTGGGGCCTACTTATTTCTTTCACAGATGCTTTTTATTTTTTTTATTATTTCTCTCTCCTACTCTTGCTTTTAGGGTATTTTTTCGCACATTTTCCTTGGTTATTGTGTTTTTTGGGGTGTATCGATCATACTGAAGGAGGGAGTATGATTCAATCCACCATCCACCCTAAATCTACTTAAATGACTCATCTTATCAGCAGAACATAACTTAGGATATTTTTTGTAGATTACCACCTTCCATGCTATCATTTTTTTCAAAATTACCACTTAATGCTCTTTTTTTGAAAAATTTACCACCAAAACGTTCCTAACTTATTAAAAGTTCCCACATGTTAACTGATCAAAACATTCATCTGCAATGGAATGACAAATTATAAGGGATTTTGGAGAAATATCTAAGTAAATTAGATCCATTTTAACTTCAATCACCGAATTCAGGTAATGCACCAAGTCTAATTTAGGAATTAGGGTTTTTTTGTAATTATGAATCCTAGGACTTGTGTCTGATTATTAAGGGAATTTTTCAAAATTGGATTATATAATTGATGCTTGAATTTTGCAATATGACATTTCTAACAAGTAATCTATTACTAATTTCATGTTTGCATGTCAATTAGTCAATTACTTGGAAGGGTTTGTAATTGAGAATGTGAGATTGGAGCTTTTCTAATTGGCATTGTATTTTTGTTTGGTGGACCTAAAAATTGTTATTATTGCTTTAATTGTTGTTCAATTAGTTCATGTTGCTTGATTCTTAGTAAAAGCCCCTTTTGGTTGAATTTTTTTATGTTGATTAATGATTAATTAGGCTAATGAAAAAGGTTGGAGAAAAGAAAATGAATCAGCTCATATGTGTGGGCCACAAAATGGAGCAATTTTTCTCCATTGACATGTGGGGACTATTAAGACATTAGGAAGGTTTTGGTGGTAATTATTAAAAATAACTTCAAGGTGGTAATTTTGAAAAAGAAAATGATAACATAAGATGGTAATCTACAAATTATCCTATAAATTATACTGAATCGAGTCAAATCAAACCAAATCAAACCAAATCCAACCCGGACATCATATCCTCCGAGTTCTAATGATTCACAAGGCCAACTCATGGAACATGCCATGATGCCAAACTACCCCTACTACATATAGTTTATGTCTGTTTTAAACAGAAGTTTATAATGAAAAGGGTAATGATATAAGATTTTGAATTGTATCAGTCTCATCCTCTTAACAAAATTGAAATTGAAGTTCAACACCAAACCTCATTATATTTGTTTTAAATAAAACATGGAGATTATAATAAAAAGTTTAATGATATAAATTTTGAATCGTATCAATCTCATCCTCATTCAAAATTATCATTGAAGTTCTACACCATATCCTCAGCTCGACAATAACGTTGAATTGATTGATACAAAATTAACAAATACGTTGAACTGAAACATAAAAATCTAATTTGTCAGCCAATTAATTTTACATAGAAAGTGGAGATCCGACTAGACATGTTGTCTATACTAAATTGGTGCTACAACGGAACAACTCAGAAAAGTCAGAATATTCACACAGAAATACTCTTTTAATTAACTATTTCAATATTTTCTGATTGGCCTACATTTTCAGTGTCAGTGTGTTTAGTGACAACCCATTTATTATTCCATCTATTGCCTTCCTTGAAGGTGGGTAATGGGCGTTCTATAATTTGTTCATTGCAATTTGGGTAAACCATTTCGTATGTAGTGGGTTTGTTTTTTAATGTCTTAGAAAATTATGGATAATTCGTACCATTAACACCATCATCTGATCTAGGAATTATTATATAAAAAAAGTCATGTTACCAAATATGCAAGATCCATGCTAGCTGCTAAAACGCGTTTTCTAGCTAAACTTGTTTCCTCCATCCTTCTCTCATTTTCCTTCTTGTACGTTTCATGTCCTTACTCATTTATTGATATTAGCAGTTTAGTGCTAATTATTATCATTATAGATGCCAAATTAATCTTGATGATAACGAAGATTGTAGATTGGCGTTGAGTCCAAGGGCGGTTTCACTTATTTATTGGACTAATTCAATCATCTTTAATTTCACCTTACGTTAAGTACCTTGCTGATACATGATTATATCTGATGAGTTATGATTAGACCTGATTAAAATTCTCAAATAACTCCTTAAGTAGGGATGTCAGTGGGGCGGGTGATAGGGTAAGGTTTCGCGGGGGGATGGGGCGGGAATGGGGATGAAAACCATCCCCGCCATGGGTAATGGGGCGGGGTGGATGTTAGTCCATACCCGCCCCATCCCCGCCCGCCCCGTCTGTGCCCCGCCATAGGTATTTTCCAAATGCCTAAAATCCTAAATGTTATTAGTTGTTTACTGCTTTTATTTGATACTTTTATTTTCCAAAGGCCCAAAGGCTGAAATCCAAAATTACTTTTAAACTTTTGTTTCCCTCTCCCTTAATCCTAATAGATTGCGGCGGGTGCGGGGATAGAGCGCGGATGGGGCGGGTGCGGGGACTCGCATGGGGATAGATTTTATCTTATCTTCGTTAGGGCGGGGATGGGGACAAGATTTTTCCCCGCCAATTATGGGGCGGGGATGGGGATGAGTTTTTTAGGCGGGGATGAGTTTTTTAGGCGGGGATGGGGATAAGAATGCCAACATCCGCCCCGCCCGCCCAATTGACATCCCTATCCTTAAGGCTTTGGTGTTATTTAAAAAGTTGGTTCCATCAAAGCAAATAAGTAATAGAGAAAACTTTTAATTTAGAATTGTGTTGGTTAGTTGATTCCATATTGGAAGCCTAAAGCCTTGGTGAAATTACACTTTGATGCCCTACAATTTAACCATTTACGTCTTGATGCTCTAATGTTTTAAGAAAAATTTCACTATAAATTCCTTTACTTACCTCCTCCCCGCCCGCTCTTAAGGACACTTTTCCCTTTTTGTTACTCTTCTGGCCACCTCCTCTGCTCCATCGCTTTCTCTCTTTCGTTGGCTATACTATTCCCATCCTCGATTATGGTGCAAATTCAATGGGTTAGCAAAAATTCAACCAAAAAATATAAGAATTTACGAAAACTAAGAAGAATACAGCAAATAGGGACCAAATTTAGATTCAACAAGAAATTTGACGTCGGGTAGTGGGTCCTTTTGCCAAATAAACATCTCAAGGTGGTCAAACCGTCGTTGATTGAGGATCAAACCTCCGTTAGTCAGTGGTCAAACATCATTGACTAGTAGTCAACCATCTCTGGTAAAGGAGAGACAAAGAACCATTGAGTCTATTCATTTTCTTTTCTGGCCTTTTCTCCTCAAATATTGCAGTTAATAAGGTCCCTCAACGTCATCCTCTTGATTTAAACTCCACGTGTAATTGAGTTTTCCCTGATTACAAGATGATTGAAAGAGCATTGATGGTAGAATTTTTTTTGTTTGCTCTTATCATCATATAATATTTCGATTTTCTTTCTTAATCATACAACAAATTTGTATCATCCCTTTTTTCCTGTACGTGCTAATCATCATTCTTTAAATAAAAAAAGCCAATAAAAGTGTGTAAGCTATCAATCTTTTTCCCCACTGTATTCAACTTATCTAGTTTTTCGTTTCCAAATTTACTCACACACCATACTCATATGATTTTTTTTTTCAATTTGCTAAACACAAGTGAATCCATATCTTAGTTTTTTTTTCTCAATTTGATACGCACCAAGATTCGTATTTATATAATTTTTTCTCATTTTTCTAATCAACAGTCATTTAATTCTTATGATATTCACTCCGTTTCTTTTTGTTTGTCCTACTTTATATTTTGTCCGCTTCTTTTTGTTTATCTTACTTATTCATTTTTCCCTATATGAGAAAATTATATTACTCTTTAACCTCTACTTTATCACTTTTGGATCCCACGTGTACCTTACAATTTTCTCTCAACTACTTTAATAACTACTTTCACCATAAAATAAGGGGTTGTTAAACTGCGCCCACAAATCTACAAAAAAACCCACACTCTTAATTAAAAAGACTAATTTACCCTAACTTAATTTAACCACACCACTGCTCTGACCCAACAAATTAAACACCTATCTTGTACCACCAACAGCACCTGAATTCGCAGTTATACTCAGCAGCTTAGAGAACAACAAGTTCAACATCATCTTCTCCAATCTCCATGGGAGTACTGCTTCCATGTTCAGTAATCCAACTGTACCCTTCTCTCTCTTTAACAAATTCCAAATCCAGTAATTCAATTGCATATGCAAGAGTAGCAAGGATAGCAATAGAAGTTCCATCACCACAACTTGTGAATATCACGAAGTTCAGAAGAACTTAGCTTCCAACAAAGCTTTGGATAGAATTGAGTTAAAAGTTGTGGTTCACTCATGAAGACCAATTCAACAATGGGAGAACCGGTCCTTGGAACCGGTTTTACCATAGGAGAACCGGTCCTTGGAACCGGTTTTACCATAGGAGAACCGGTCCTTGGAACCGGTTTTACCATGGGACTTTTGCTTCCATGAAAGTGGTACCTCCATGGTTAAACCGGTTTCTAGGACCGGTTCCCTCATGGAGGAGCCGGTTTCAGTGGTCGATTCCCTATTTCATTTTTTAATAAAATATCTCACAGAGCACAGCGGCAGCGAAGGTCTCGTGGGTGCGGCAGCGACGGTCTTGTATGGTGGGCGATGGCTGATCGTGGAGGCACTGGGGGCTGTGGTGGCTGAGGTTGTGAGAACGGAAAGGGAAAAGGGGAGGAAGGAGATATTTTGTAAAGGGTAAATTAGTAATTTATTATATTTATTGTGGGCGTTTTTTGTATATTTGTGGGCTTAAGCTCTTCACAAAATAAGTGGACTCCTTAATTGTTGTCCCTACCCACATGCCTATGACATCAACTTGCTTGGCATTTGAAACTACAATAAATAGGACAAACAAAAAAACGGATGAAATATATACAT
Source organism: Patellifolia procumbens (assembly GCA_947645195.1). NCBI lineage: Eukaryota > Viridiplantae > Streptophyta > Magnoliopsida > Caryophyllales > Amaranthaceae > Patellifolia > Patellifolia procumbens. Next base: position 107,648 of record CANSGD010000353.1, read on the forward strand.
TACAAAGTTCCTTTTTTATATATTTAAATTTATGCGAATTTATAACACTATTTTGTAGTATCATTTATTGGGTTGTCAATCTTGAAAAAATAAGATCACAAATTCACCTTTACGTATGTAAATATTATAAGAAAATTGAATAACAAAAGATAAAGGGGGAAAATATGGTGTGACATATGTGAATTGTGTCATGTGTTTAATCATGATTCCCAAAATATTTCAAACCAAAACAATTAAGGGTGTTACTTTTACTCGATAACTAAAACAACTACATGGTATTAGGAATCAAGTTATAACCCTATATTAACTTGATTTCGTTTCTGATTCCAGACCATACCACCTTGTGAACCAAAAATGACCTTAGTTTTATAATCGTTTATTAATAAGCATGTGGGTAGGCGGTCTATCAAAGTCATACCTAGGGGTAAGAATAAGCTTGTCCTGTATGCGAACAGTTTGGGATTGACTCGTTCAAAGCTAGGTTAAATCTTGACTTGTAGAAACACGGCTCGGACTCGAGCTCGGCTCGAAAGCTTAACGAGTTGACCTGAGCTAGGCTAGACTCGGCTCAAAAGCTCGTGAAAAAAGTCACATTTTACAAACCTAAACTATTTCCTACAGAACAAATAGATTCTTTTTTTTAAAAAAATGGTTCAAAAATGAGCCTACAATAATAATCGAGTAGAGCCGAACTCGAGCCCCAGAATATTTCAGGAGCTCGAGCCGAGCTCAGGCCCCAGAATATTTCAGGAGCTCGAGCCGAGCTCCCGATTTCCAGACTCGCCGAGTTGAGCCCACTCAAAAACTAAACGAGCCGAGCCGAGTCCAGAGATGTTCAGTCTCGGTTGGTGCAATAATCACCCCTAGTCATACCCATTAGTATGATTGAATTGCCTTTTTAAGACTCTATAAACCAAAAGGAAAAAGGTCAGCATGAACATTGATTAGGTTGTTTCAATTGTTATATGTGCTTTTGCTTTCGTGGCATGAGCATAATCGTTAAAATCTCAATTCAGATCGTAAAATGTAATTTTACGATTTAAATATGGTTATATCACTCGCTTCATGAATCTAAACAATTCTATATTTTTTTGTGTTCTAGCGAAAACGTCATTCACCTAAATCAAATTTAATCAAACTACCTAAGCTATTGATGCACAAATATGGCCCATATTTCCTATTTAATGGCTAAACAACCTTTTTTGTCAATATTTCCTATTTAATGGCTAAACAACCTTTTTTTTCAATTATTAGTTATTAATATGAACAATATCTAGATCATACATGTTTGTGGATCTTACATTTCAATCTACAAGCCGATTCCAAGATCACTTTACGATTCAATATAGAATCCTCATTTTAATAGCCTTGACGAAAAGTATGACAATTTTAAGATGGAAGAAAATTGAGGACAGATGTGTGACAACCATCGAAATAAACTGCAGAAGGCTAGATCTCGAAAACCATGGATAAGGCAGTAATTTATCGGCACGCCTAAAAAAAGACGGAAATTTTCATCCATTCAAGATTTGTTAAAGGAAGGCTTGACAATCCAATATTAGCATATCTAGGGCACGTTCTCTCTCCAGATTATTTTCAGTTCAACTCAGCTCCAATCATTATTAAACCATTTTCGGTATTATTATTATTATTATTATTATTATTATTATTATTATTAATGTAACTTATTTTAGTAACTATTGCTACTATTAATATAGTTAACAATTATTTTAAAAAATTTTTCTTTACGCTTTATAATTAATGTTATTGTATTATCATCATTATTATTTCTAATTATCATTAATTTATTATTAACAATTATTATTATTGCTATTATTTTATTATTATTATTGTATTATAATTAGTTCATCATTATTATAATAATTATACTCCTCCGTTTCACTTTAGATGTTACACTTCTTTTCACTCTTATCAAGGAAGCAATTTAAGAGTGTAAACAAGTATTTATTTTCAATGAAATTTTAATACAAGCAAGAATGAGGTTCTATATTATTTGTGTTAAAATTTCATTGATTAATTTACTCGTTTACACCCTTAAATCGCTTCCTTGATAACCGTGAAAAAAAAAGTGTAACATCTAAAATGAAACAGAGGAAGTATTAAATAATATTATAATAGTATTGATTATTATTTCACATTACCATTCATATTATAATTATAATTATAGCAAGTATTAATATATTATTACTAATAATAATGAGGAAAATCCTCATTAATGGCCCTATACTTTTGCGTTTTTGTTTTGAAAGCAAAAAGAAAATGTTATTGAGATCAGACAGTGCTTAATAGTATTATTTTATATTAATTTCATATTATGATTACTATTAGTTATTGATATATAATTATCAATCAATAATAACTGAAATATTATTGTTATTACTTATTTATTGCTATTACATATTATAATAATTATCAACTATTTTATCTTTATTTTAATACTCCTTGCGTCCCAAAATATAAGTCATGTTTTATTTTGCACAGTCTGCAAGGCACACCTTTAACATTCTATATCTACAATTACGTATTAGTAAAAAATATGAAAAGTTTGATAATATGAAACTACATATTATGGCAAATCTAACAAGATTCCACATGGAAAGGAGCTTATATATTAGACAAATGGAGTAATATATTAATATTTTTTATCTATTATTTATTATTAATTAAATTTAATTAAAATTTAGTTAAATTTAGTTAATTCAAAAGAAACAAAATAAATAATGGAGGGAAGATTTTCTCTGGAGAGGCACTGCACTCTATCCAGAAATCATGCCGTCGCCGCGATAGAAAAGTTCATTCAAGCTCTAGAAAATTATAGCTTCTTTACATTTTTGGGAGGGAAGGGTATAAGTTGTTTCACAAAAGAACACCCGCCTTGAAAGAATCCACACGCGGCCACCAGCTTTCCAAAAATAAGGGGAGATTTTCTGCTTACCGCTCACGAAAACATCCAATCAACCCCATGTTCATGCTGGCATGGACAAATGGGTGCATATACCACTTGCTAACGGGAAGGCCTAGATTAGATAAGGCCCTATATATCTCTAGGCAGCACCTGCTTGTTTACGACACAAATCGCAGGTGTACAGGCGTCAACACGTCTACAACATGCATTGACGTGTGTGCCACAAACACTATCTGTGGTGCACAAAAAATGCTCCACAATTGTCATGGTATCATATAGCCACCAAGTCGTTCATTTTTCTTGTGACAATTTCCTTGAACACTCCACACGAACTCTTGTTAATGCTACTCAGGCTTTAGGTTTCCTTATTTGACTATACTATCCAAGAATTTTTGTTCTTTGTATATAATCAATAAAATTTATTTATACAACTTGCTTGCAGCATCCGTGTCTTTATACAATTCCTTCAGGTGAAGTCTCAGCGTCAGATCCGACAAATATACAAAAATACAAAAGGTCACAACAAAATTCTTGATATGATCTCAAGAGGAGGATGAAATGAAGAAAAATTCAATTTATCAAAGGCCTTTCAGAATTTAGCGCTGAGTTTCCTTCCTGACCAACACCTGACAACTTGAGTAAAGGGAGGTTCAACTCCGAACAAACCAGCTGAAGAATCTCAGCAGTGACACCCCCAAATGACATTTTGTTTAGGGTAATGGCAATTGAGAATCTGTTTTTTATGTCACAAAAACCAGTTGACCCACCCATTCCCGAGTGACCAAAGCCAATAATGGATCCATCTGTGGAGATCATTCGCTTAAATCCCAACCCGAAATCTCCATTTGACAACGCAAAATTCCCATACTCTCCTAAACCCATGAAGGCATCATGAATTCTTGGGTTACTGAAAAGTTTCTCAGACTTACTATTATGATCATAACCATTTGTATCACTACCAAGTTCATTCTTCCCAGCAGAACTGCTGTTGCTACTGCTACTACCCTCATCACTTGGAACCCTATCATAAACGGGACCCTTTACAGTCTTTTTACCTTTTTCATAGTTAAAATTTTCAGACATCATAGTTCTGCATAAAGAAACCAGATTTAGACGCTTCTTATGGGTGCTGGTCTTACGAAGTTTCTCAGATGGAAACTTTGGGATATGGGTGTGTCTGCCAAGGGGTGGTGATGAGGAGGGAAGTTTTGGAATTGTTCCACAATCAGCCAATGAAGCATAATAACGTGCAAGAGCACGAGCAGAGCAGTGTCCATTAGCAGCAGGTATGATAGCACGACGGACAAAAAGAGAATTGAAGAGGGCTGGGAGTGCAGTGGCAACCTGAGCAATTTGACTTGGCTGAAAGGAGGAAGGCAGGTCAGAACGGGCATCCAAGGCAGAAAGTTTCTTGAGATCATCGGTGTCCAATGTAAGTGTTGCTAGTCGATCTTCAACTCCTGACTCAAAATAATATGAAACAGAAGAGACACAAATTAGTTGAGAAAAAAGGTAAAGGGGAAGATGAAAACAAGAATGCAACAATGCCAATGGAGTTGGTATTCAAGTCTCTCATTTTCATTTTAAATCACTTCCAGTGTAACTAAGTATTGATCAGAATTTATAGCTTGAAAAGACAGATCACCAACATAAGAATGCTAACTTACCTGGGGGAATGCCAATATAGAGCTCGCCCTCAATACTTAGTGGACTAATGATTGCCTCTTCAAGAATCTCCTGGAATTTCTTCCCACTTGCACGCTGTTAAATCCAACAACAGTGCGGAAAGCAAGTTATAAAGGTTTCAGTACGATTATGCAAGTATTTAATAAAAAGATGATTACTGAAAGTAGAGCCTGAAAAGGAGTCTGGCAGAAAATAGCACACTCAGGATCACCAAAAACCCCATGCAAGTGAAACCATGTCCAGTATAGATGGAATGAAGCCAATAGTTCAAAATGTAACCTAACAGTATAACACAAGATGCAGGTTTGAAAACGGGTCATTTAAGTGTTCAGTTTGGTCTTGGGCTAAATGGGTTTGGGTCATTTTTGTGTGATAAGTCATTTGGTTCAATTTTGGTTAGTTTGGGTCGAATCATATTCAAGCTGTTGATAATACATTTTTTTCTAAAATAAAGAATCAATATTTCCCATGTTCACTTTCAGGTTGTTTAGGTCACATCGAGTTATCTACTTTCGGGTCCTGTTCAGGTTTGTATCAAGCAACTTGCTCCAGGTAATCGGATACGGGTCATTTTGCCAAGTCTGCCACAAGATAAACCCAAAGTGCATAAACCCGTGCAAATTGAGATAGATATGGGTTTGTTAGATAAAGCGCAGATTGACCCTGGACCAAAATATAGGGCAAGCGAGGCTCACTACATACATCAAACTGAGACAGAACACCAAAAGAGAGAACCATTGAGATAAACACAACCAATTTCTTCTATCTAATAGCAGAATGCAAGAGAAAAGCATTTTAGCATTTTACAAGGATAACATTATCAATACCTCAACAATTCCTCCACATAGCCATCCAAATGAGAGATAATGATACAACTGTAGTTGACCAGGTTCACTCTCAGGAGTAGACTGAGCAATTTGTTGCAAACATTCATTCCAATCAGATACCAATAAAGGAGAGTCTTTCATGATGTTTGCCAATGCATTGTGGAGACCAGATGTATGATTAAGAACATGATGAACCTGCACGGGAAAGACATTTAATGTAATTAAATTGAGAAGGTAGCAGCAAGGAATTGGAGCACAGATGTCTTTGAGCATGTAAGCCTAATACCTTTATCATATCCTTATTGTTTGATCCAAATTCAGGCCATAAAAAGGCAATATTTTCATCATACCTTAATTTTCTGCATGATCAAAATAATAAAGAATTATCCAGCAGAAAACTTCAAGATGCATAAGTACATGTATGTCCATTAACGCAAATCTTCCCCAGTGTAAACAAACATCACAAATTCAAATTCCTGAATTTTCCAAGGGACTAGATGTTTGTGATGCTGGTTTTTTATGCCATGTACACCACCCCCTCTTCTACAGTAAATCTTTGCCACACCCATAATTTCATAAAGGAAAATTTGTTCAGATCCATGATTTATAGGCAACTTTTTGTCACAAACAACCTTATCAAGATTTTTGGGCATAAAGCACCTAAACTGTAATTTTTATTCTTAATTAGGCCCCTCTTGCCAGAATCTTGACACTGACCATACCTTTCCGACGTTGACCATCATGTGCATAATGCCCTTTCTTATTCTTTCTTCCCCTTCCTTTCCAAAATTTCCCATTTCTTTGGATCATTTTCTTCAAATCGTCTTCTGTTCTTCCCCAATCTCCATTGTTAAAGCCAGGAAGGGGAAGAAAGGGCGTTTAATGACCTGATGTACAACTGACCTGATGTGTATAGCACATGATGGTCAACGCTGGAAAATTGAGGTCAATGTCAAGAATTCGCCAAGAGGTTGCTAATTACAAAAGAAAAATCTAAATTTAGGTGGTTTTGTGCCCAAAAACTTATAAAAGGTAACTCTGACAAAAAATTGCTTATAAAAGGTGGTTTGTGAAAAAAATTCTTTTGTAATTGTGCATAACACAAACTTGTATATTTACATTTGAGAGCAAAATGTCAGATATCAAAATTCCATCAATCAAACAAGCTATCTCAAGTTTGGAAATTCAACATCAAACAAGCAAGCATAGAACATAAAAGCTACCATTAGTTCAATATTAGAGTGAAAATTTTCAAAAATCATTCAGATATATGATATGACACAGGTTTTGATGCTCAACAGCTCAAGTGATTGCAGAGAGACACCCCCAAGTAAAGACTGTAAAAGCTTCCATTAGTATAAGTACAATGGTGGAATTTCTTCCTAGCTGCAATCCCAACCATGGAGACTCTGCGATATCAACCCAGAATCTCAGACCAAAATTCAAAAGGACAAAGAGGAAATATTACATCCTATCATAATTCACACATGCAGGAGAACTCATTCTCCTACAATTTACAATTTATTCTCTCCAAATCTGCAATCTGCAATTATTCTCCTACTTCATGGCTACTTGTTTCCCTGACAATCTGCAACTTATTCTCTCCAAATCTTCTTGCTGCCATTAAATTTCGGACTCCACATATCATTCAGTATATCCTGCACCTTCCTTCTTCTTCCCTTTCTCTTCAAGAAGTTCATCTCTTTTACCCTATTTGATCTTCTCCTCCCCCCAACCCCCCCCCCAAAAAAAATACAGAAAAAGAGGATCATCTTACTGTGTTTCCAGCATCAGGAACCTTGTTTCTTTCCCAAAAGGTTTCTAAACAGTAAATAAACGATAGCACGAACGGGAACAGGTTACAGCTTCAGACCCCCATATTAATAGAGATACAAACATAGCACAACAATAATCGAATTATACCTTTTCTCAACTAACCAATGTAGCAATCCTGCTGTGATACCCTTTGTCACTGAAAAGACAGGAAACAATGAATCAGGCTGAACTGGGCGGGGATCATACTTTCCTAGCACTCCAGCAGCTGTGTCAATGATGACTTCCCCATCTTTGTAGGCACAGATCTAATTGGCATTTAAGAAAAGATCCTGATGAGTGATGTTCAAAGGGAACTCTTCAAATGCCTTAATTTGCTCTTAACAGTAATAGCCTAGGTAGTAATTGAAAGCAAAAGTTCTCATTACAACATCTGCAATATATGCTCTTTGAAAAAGAATATACTCCCTCCGTTTGTAAATACTTGTTCCACTTTGGCTTTTGCCACTATTCACACATCTTTGACCATATTTTTTTACTAATACATAAAAACAAATGTTATTATCCAAAATGTTATTGGATTTATCTCAATAAATATTTTCAAAATATAATTTCTTATTAATTTTGCTACAAGCTAGGTAAAGATAGTGAATGGTCAAGGTTGTGCGGCAAAATTGGAAGCCAAAGTGGAACGACTAATAACAAACGGATGAAGTATTATTCATCTCTATTTGTTAAAACTCGGTAATGAATTTTTCCGTGGCTTTATGCATCTTCATTAGCAAACATTTGCGACCAAGAGATTCCATTTAAGACTACAAAGTGATCTTCCCTACAATTCCTAATTCATTATTGTATACCAAATGAGCCTACAACAATATTTGTAGGATGGAATTAAGTAATTCAAAAATAAAAAGAAGAATAATGCTTCAACATAACTTCTCTGCTAAATTGTGTGACTAAATACAAATCTTAATCATTTGATACTCGTGCTCTTAATAGATGGCACGCGAGCATTGAGCAATTAGAATCTCCAGGACATAAAAGGAAGAACTTAACACAAGTAAACCTCTCTTTTCGCGGAACATGTTAAAAGAAACATGCATATCAAGTCACAAAGGACCCCGCATTGTCGCAAACTATGTTGCTAGATTGAGTAGATTCCTCTCTCTGTTTTCAGTTTTTATTGCAATTCTTGAACACAAACGGAAATAAGACAATCCAACCAAAAGTTCTCCTAGAATTAGGACTGTATAGATCTCCAATCTCGTGAACTACAAAGGAGATATTGGTAAAATTCAATAAACTCCATGCTCCCTCAACCTGCTCAGTCCTAAAAGTTTCCCTTCCCAACTCACCAGAAGAAATAAGCAAAGAAGAAAAAGATCAGAGAAACAGAACACAGATGAAAGATGTGGGCAAGCAGGAAAAACTAAGCAAAAAGACGATCAACAGATATGTATCTTTTTCTTTTTCACCCCCTCTTTGGCATGTGGACATTTATGTATCTTACTTGCGCCATATGGACAGGTTTCATCGGTAAACAAGAGCACTGTCACATAATTCGCTGGGGTGGTATGCGAATTTCGAATTCGTTCCCAATTCGCCAATTTCAAAGCTCTATTCAACGAATTGCGTTCGCAAATCCGTTCCCCGTTCCGAAGCGATCTGCGAATTATGTGACACTGAGCAAGAGGAAACAGCAAGAGGAAACATACAGGCCAAAAGGCACAGAACGTAAACAAACCACAACCAAAAGATTCATTGATATTTAACACTACAAGGGGACAGAGAATAGGTCGTGAATGCATCACCAAAGTATCTCATTGATAAACAAAAGTATACCTGAATACCAAGTATCTTTCCAGCATTTCCCATATCGATCAAAAGCTTCCGCAGCTTTCTCTCCACATCTGAATGTACAGGAGTGTCACAGAGCCATCGTGTATTCGTTGCTGGTCCCATATTAATAATCCTGAAAGGTAAAATACATCAACGTCAAACAAGAGACGAAATTGAAAGGAAAAAGAAAAGTAAATCCACATCTGGCTGATAAAATCAACACACCCGCCCAAAACAGACTCGGCAAACGGTCTCATTATATCAAAGTAGACAATCCGAACATCCATTGTGGCAGAAAGACCTGAGAGAAAGCAATTCGTTTAGTAAGTGTCACAAAAAGGTGTGCATATTAAAATTTCAGCTAATCAAGTCATTTACCCCTGACCTCTTAAGAGATTAAGCACCCGTGAAAATATCACTATATCTCCAGGAAAAGCATCAACCTAAAAGATTCAGAAGCCAATACAATGTTCACATTAATGTATAACAAAAGTAATAGATAGTATCATTCATTAGATTAAGTTAACTTACAGGATTAAATCGTTTAACTTCTTTGTCATCAAGCTGCATCTTTTCCTGGAGGTCCTTCAACTTTTTTGCTCTTTCTTCTGAGAAATTCTTCAATGTTTCCTGGACAGTAAGCAAGAATTTAAGAAATTTTTGAAATTTCAAAAGCAAAAAACAAGTGATGATAACACCAAAATCTGATACTCACAGCAGCTTCACTAGCAGGATTTGAGCTACGAAAGAATACTGTTGTCACATCCATTGCCTGTTCAGGTAAGTCCATGCACAACTTAAGTCCCATTTCTGCAAATGCAGACAAAAGTGCCACGTGATCCCCCTGCCATTGGTAGCATCAATTATTCGTATGTCTATCTATCTGTTTTTCTAAAAGAACTTCTACAATGCTCAGTAAATTGCATAAGGAAAAAAAACTGAAAACTAAAGAAATGACATTACAATAACCACTTACGAGATCAAATTTACTGAAACCATGGCTACACTATAAATAAAAAACAGCATAGATATCATGAATCTGGGCACAACAGAACTATAATAGGAATCTCTCACACTGCAGATCATCATTATAGAGCATCGAGTATTCAAGTAGAGTCCTAAGAAAACAAGAGTTTAGCTCAAGATTGCCGAGAATCTGTCCACGCCTCATATTCTAGTCACGTATGCCTGGAACGAAACAAGCTGGAGATGGGAACTAGTTGTAAAGGAGGGCAGAGAAGTCCTTTAACGTTTATTTATAGAAATCTAGTTATGCAATATAGTTCGCTTATAGCAGTAAGAGAGATAAGAATCTTATAGCAGTAGGACTGTAGGATAGAAAAGAATCTCCTGATGATGTAATAAATAGTGAGAAACGGGGAAAGGGAGAGTTATGCAAATACAAAAGAAAGAAGAAATTTCAAGTCCTCAATCTCTCGAATATTGAGAAAATGTACTGATTAGCTTTCTCTGGTTGACTTAAGCAATTATTACCCTTAGTTAATAATTTATGTTGCTTACCTATCTTAAGTTGAGATTTAGCTTGATACTTGGCACCCTACTTCACCGTTAAGGAGGAGAGCATAATTAAGTTAGACATTCAATATCATCCTCTGCAACGCTCAAAATTCCATGTACCATGTTGTGAACGTCTGAATGATAGATAATCTAGTTATAAAGACTGACACAATTTTAGTGAGCAGACACATCAACACAGCAACGAACTTTCCCTCATTATTGATTGCAAAATTGCTTCTAGGCATACAAAGCGAAGGAAAGATACAAACAGAAAAGGTATGACAAATAATAATCTCATGTACAAAGACCATTCCAACATAATATACAGAACATTTACAATCTTTAGATATTGCAAAATTTGGGGAAGAGAGCATTACACTCATAATACATTCATCTAACCCTGAATCCCTGATGCATTTCTGGGTTACAAAAATTTATAGCATGGGGAAATGAGTGGAATTAAACTCAAGAATGCATGCCTCCTCAAAGCCTAATTGCTAAAGCAAAGTTTGATAGTCTTCACAGGTGAAAATACACCTTAAGAAACACAATAAAGTTCCAACTAACCTCCACAGCTGCTAAGAGCATTTTTGCCAGAGCTTGTTTTGTGGTTGTAGGAAGGGACTTTGTGAGACCAAAGTCAAGCAAGATTGGGCGATGCGGAAACTCTTTGCTCACAAGAAAGTTTCCTGATTTACCACAACAAAGAACCAGTTAACAGTAAAATTTAGTTTACATGCCATTGAGTACTCACATGTTAACTGTAAGCAAGTCCAAAGCCAACGAACATCACAAGGTATTGACAAGCATCAAGGATGGACAGCATGAGAGACATCGCGTACCAGGATGTGGATCGCCATTGAAGAATCCATCCACATAAATTTGGTGGGCATATGCACGTGTAATTTCTTCCACGAGCTTTTTTCTATCAACGCCCAGTGCTTGCAGAGCAGCAAAATCATTTAATCGAACCCCATCCATATACTCCAAAATTATCACTTTCTCAGTTGACTGCAGAATCAGAGGGGACGGAGAGCAGAAAACAAGCAGGGGAAGAGTCATCTTTTAGTGCAACACATTAAGGGAAAAGGAAAAGGCAGGACATGAATAGGTCTAACTGATAAGACAACCTTATTGAGCCAATTTAATCTTGACTCCGTCAACCATTAGAAATTTCATATCTCGTAAAGGATTTTATCTTGGTTGTATCTCAAAGTGTGTAAATTTTCTGGTTCACATATTCTTTTATTTCCACTATCGTAAAAGAAAGAATTTCAGGATGATTTTGCTCTTGCTTGTGCAATATCTGCTGGAAATAAAACTACACTTTTTACTGCCATTTCATTCCTGTATCAAGCATGCCATCTAGTTAAGATCTTACTAGAGATCGTTACCTGTATAACTGCTGGAATCAAAACATCGACACAATTGGGGACCCCAGTATCATTGTTTAAATTGTCGCAACCAAGATTGCTCGCCACCTTTCTGGTATTCTCTACAGTTATGAGAGGAGTATTAGTAACAACACATGCGTACTGCAAGACCATACTAATTTTGATCAACAGAATCAATGATAGAAGAAGACTGTCGCACTTTTTAGCGACTAGTAGTTCCAGGAAAAATAGGTACCAGCTTCAATGTTAAAATCAAGTTCTTTTGGTGCTTCTTTGCACCATTCATCTATCATGGGGTTGAAATTGTAAACAGGTTCAGCCCATGCTATCCACTCAACAATTGACTTTGCGTTCTTCAAGTCCTATGTGTGAACAAATATTACACCAAAAGCTTATAGGTTGTGACTTTCATCTCTTATTTATATTTTAGTTCCATATTCTAATGCAAAATTTTGGAAGGGGGAAAAAGGCAATAAGAACCTCCAATATGACATCCTTGATACCCTCGTGCTGAACTTTGACCACCACGTCCTGTCCATTTCTCAATTTAGCACGATGAACCTGTGCTATCTGCACAAAATCATGAATCTAAGTCAAACACAGAGACTACTATATTAGTTTGCTGTCAAAGCATTGAACAAAGCACTTCATCTTAACAACGAGAAGCCAAATCTGAATGATGCTTGCATATATACAGATTAAGTTATATCAACCAACGCATCCACAAGTGTCATAACTCATAAGCCATCCTAAAGAGTTATAGGATGTCCATATAGATTAAAATAAGCAAAATACATGACTAAAGATATGCATACTAACACTGTCCCTCATCCTTACAGGCCCTACCCACGATGCCAAACAAACAAGAAAAGAAACAAACAAAAGATAGATAACATCATTGATGAACATCTAAACATTTTGGCAGGGAACTAGTAACATATAATTATTTAAATAAAAACAGAACAACAAGGAGCCTAGTCTATAAAAACGGCACTCTCATAAAAACAGCTTATTCTATTTTCCAGTGTTGGCCATGAGAAAACAGAAACAGTTATGATTTCAATCTTACTGATGCTGTAGCCAGAGGTGCTTCTACAAATTCCGGAAACAGCTCCTCCACAGATTTTCCCAACTCCTTTTTGATAGTATTACAGACCTGTGTGAAAAAGAATAACATTAAGGGGGAAGAAGGAAATCCACAGGAACATATATTTTGAAGGCCCAATGATATGCAACTGTTCAAGTACATTCACATAGCTTCAAAAAGGAAAGATTGCTAGCAACGAGCTTCAGTCTAAAATGTCCACTAAAAGTTAGCCAACAATAGTTTAAAGTAACAATTGAATAACTTCCAGTAAAACACAGACAGCATATACTGTCTACAGTGAGAGAAACATCTTGTACATGGTCAAGTTGCTCTTTAGCAGATGAAACCAGCAACACTTACCCAGAACATTATCTATGTCACCTTTATGCCAATGAACTTTTAACACACATAGTGATAATGCAACTAAAGCTCTCAGGAAAGTGAGGGTTAAAAAGTATATGATCCTTTCAGAATTCAGAGTGCTCAGATTCAATGTGACTATTCGTCAAAACTCGTTAAGTATGTTCCTATTCTGATTGTATCTTAGAGCCTATCACATTCAACTTCATCTCTGAATCTTTCATATCATATTGTTGAGTGCTGGAAGACAATATCGGGCCGAAGAAACAATGTCACTCGATCATTCTGACTGCAATCTTTTTCTGTCCGTGCGTTGCAAAAAGACGTCCGGGCTCCAAGTTGTTCAAGACAAGAATAGGGCCGAGCGAAATGGGAGCAGCCTAAACCATGAAAACGGGGTTTGGTCCCGCTATTCGGAGATGCAAATCCAATTATCTATCGTTGAGAACGGGAGCAAACAGGACTATCAAAAATACACAAGTTTGAAGATTAAACCTAAGTTTCTTGGTTCAATACTCGATAAATAGGTAATTTTACTAGCAATTTCAAAAAACACTAATGGCATAACATCATTTTGCTCCTAGAAATGTGATATGACCTAAGTTCCCACATATCAACTCAGGCCATAACTCTATTCCAAAATGAGTTGGCCCTTGAATAGGCCCCAACAATTTACATCCAATGAAAAAGTTTTCCTTTAATTCTCACCTGCTTCCCAGGTTCCTTAGTTTCTATAAAAACCCAATATAGGCAGCACTATATGATCAACCAGACTTATAAAAAAGGACGCAGGTAATGAAACAAATTAAAATTAACAGGGTTAAAGGAAGAAAAACAAACTGTCATCTCGACTTAAGAATTGATCCTTTACTCCTTCCTTAGTATGTTCTTAAAGGGCGAACCTGCCATCCTCCAAAAAATGTCGGTTGGTAGGTTGGAATAATAAGAGTTTGGCGGAGAATGGATTTTGATGGAGAAGAATCATCCTACTACTCTACCAATATTGAATTAAAGGGTAAAGGACAAGACATGATTAGCAGATTTGTAAGAATCAAGGTGATGTATATTTACATATGCATCACAAGGTAAACCTTGAGAAAAATTTGATGTAAGGACCTTAAGGTCAACCAGGTTTCTGAAAAGTTCAATCGGACCATCTTCTATAGGACCTTAAGAAAAATTTGTTCACTTTGGATTTCTCAAGGTAAACCTTCTAAAAGTAAAGAGAGGAATTTTGATGTGTATTGCAAATTCAGGGCTATAGATAATAACAACTCACTAAAGCAAATTCCCGAAACAGTCTCTAGATAGCCATTTCTACCCATAGCTAAACTCTAGCGGACATTCCAATACGACCCTTGCTGAAATCTCTCCCCGAGACTTGTCATTATGTCATACGTATTAGCAATCTACTCTGCAAATTAAAATACGATATGCAATGATTACATCAAACAGGTATTTTTAAAGCTACATCCTCTTCAAACAAAACACTGAAGTGACAATCCATACTTTCTCCTACTCCAGCTAAATTCTGAAAATCCAAAAGTAGATGGAAAATAACCTCATTTAAGGGACGTGGAGGAAGGGAATCCTGTAGCTGTTTAAGAAGCCGTATATAGGCCTCTGGAAGAACATCAGCACGTGTAGACAGATATTGACCAAGTTTAACCCACAAACCCTCCATTTGTATCATAAAGTTAAGTATACGCCTAGCATTGCGCTCATGAGCCTTCTTCCATACAGAAGCCTTTTTAGTTTTGTTTTTAATCCATTTACTTCTCTTCTGCAAAGCCTGTAAAACCATAATGCCACAAAGGAACTTTCATCATATAACAAATTAAAGAAAGAAAATAAAGGCGAAGAAAGGAAGGCAGAAAAGTTTCCTGAAAGCATAAGTATTTACCTTATAATCCAGGTAGATCACCAAGGCCAATGTAAAGACCTTGATGCGCCTCTTATATATATTTCCCCACCCCATCAGGAAAGAGAGAAGCTTCTTGATCTTCTCATAGAAAGACAAAAATAAGATCTAAATCTGTTAAACTCAAAAGTAATAGAAATAGAATCCAAACAGTCATATACTTCAGCAACAACAAAACAGAACATGTATATTACACAAACGAGAGCAAATAACACCACCTTCTGGTGTGATAAAGTAATTAACTTACTAAACTTACGATTTGATAGACACACATAACTACATAAGGATATATAACTTTAAGTTGCAAGAGTCTAGCAAAAATACAATCACTATACCCGGACTTTTTTTTTTTTTGAGAAAATGTAATAAATTTCATTGCTCAAAGAAAACATTTACAAGCCTACATGGCCAAAGCCAGAAAGACATACATCAAAGCATCCAAACAGAACACTAACAGACACACCCACACTACAACTCCCAAAAAAGCAGTCTAATTACACAAGATCTAACCAATTTCTATCCTGTGCACTAATTTTCTTGGACACAATCATGCCTATTTTCAGCTTAACATCCTCAAGCAAGTTCTTAATTACAAGCTTAGGAGAGACCATACATTGATTCCGTAAGCTATTATTCCTCTGTCTCCAGATGTTACATATCATCCCATTGAGGCAAGCATAAACCACCCTCTTTCTGGTATAACCTCTCACATTTCTCAAAATCCCCTTCCCACACCTAGTCAAATTTCTCCAATCTCCTTTACTATACCCGGACTTCATACACAGAATTAATCTCACATCACACTATAGAGGATAAAGCAACAGACAATGAGACTAGAAATGAAATACCAAGAGAGAGAGTAAAGTTCCCAGTGCCAAGACCATGAGTTAAAAGGTATGGGAGATATGGACTGGTCACATAATGCATAACCAAGATGGCAAGAAGCAATTAAAGATGAGAAACTAATAAAAAAATTAGCGTGTCATTTAATACAAGAGATCTGGTAGGACTAAGGAAGAAAATCACGGATGCGGTCGCGTTTGCGGTAACGGTCGCGATGACCACGGTAAACATCGCGTGTTTTTTTTCATTTTAACCTCGAATTTGCATTTTTGAAGTTTTATAAGTACTTTGGGTATGGTGAATAAAAAGTTACTTAGAGACAAGAAATCTATATCCTATTATAAATATAAATTGATACTAACTCATATATTGTCCAACTTGAAAGCCTACGGCAAGTTTTTCTCCTTTAGTTGGTGTGTACCTATTGTTTTTGTGCTATGTGTATTTTCCTATTCTCTTTTTCTTATAAAGTAACGGACGTAACAGGTAAAAAAGCTCTAATGCGGCGAGTCACCATTACGTATCGAACAACACGGCGAGATGGACATGAACTTCATCGCGGTGTTACGTAACACCATTTTGCGTGACGGCAAGTTCAGAATTTTGTTACAAAACGGCCGTTGTGTAACATAACGGCCGACTCTTGTTTCCATTTAGGAGATACTCCCTCCATTCTTGATTGCTTGCAACACTTCGTTTTAATGCTTGCAAATGCAATATTTTAAGCCTTAAATCTCTAATTATTGATAACTACAAATCACTATCTTGAAATTTGATCCACATTCTCCTAATTCTTAGCATGCCATCTATACATTGGAATTACAAAATTGCCTCAAAGTTATCATACAGATAGACTCTTATCCAAATAATCTAAAAGAATTGGCACACGAGCAAAGTTCCATTATGCCTAGAGCTGTTCAACGGAACATCCATCCGCCGCCATCAATATAAGAATAACTAACACAAGGAATTCGCAATTGCAAATTGAACTCTTTTTTTAATGTCTCAAGGAACTCCAACCACTAATTAGTTAAAATAGATCATTGTAACTAAAGCATCAAAATACTTCACCGCAAAGTCACTCACTACAAGAGCAGCTACCAAACTCTCAAATTCAAGTAGGCGTAATTCAACAGTCCACTATAACTCAAATTCAACGCAATACACCGAAATCAATTCGAATCACTTAGGTATCATATTAACTTATCTCAAATTCAAAATTACACAACTTCAATTCGATTGAGGTATACAACATACTACACTCATAACAATCGTAAGCAAAAAATGAACAAATTAAGAAGGAAAATTCAGTTCTGATCAAACAAAATTGAATTGCGATCATAACAAAGAGAGAAAAAACAGATGAAGAACAATCACCAAATTGAGAAGCCACATGATGAAGATGCGAAAATATTGTTGAACAAAGCGAGGAATAAGAGAACTTACCGAGAAAAGAAGTAAAATATATGTGATGAAGAGAGAGGAGAGAGAAAGAGGCGAGAAAATAGGGGGAGAAAAATGAGAGATTTTTTGGTTGTTGTTCTTCTAGTGCAAGTGGTCCGAGTTAGTAGTTGCAGTAAGAGAGGAGAGAGAGAATTATATTTTTAGGTGAAGAAAGCAAAGAGCCATGAAAGCGAAAGAATGGAAAGTTTTTAGAAATGTGTATAAAAGCAGATGATTTAGATGAAGAAGAGTCCAACGAGATACGCACACGATTGTGGAAAATGTCACTCATACGTTTACGCGGGTTTTGGTTTTAACTACCGCCGGATATTCATATTTTGGTGGAGAAATTTGGATCGTAGTCTTCTCCTTATAATATTTAATTCGAGTGTGCATAGTTAGAGCTTCGGATTAAGTAGAGATTATGCATCATATGATCAGATGTATTATAAATATGATATATCTAAAGCTATTTAAATAAAAAAAATAGTTTTTGATATACCTCTTTGATGTACCATGCTCACCATACTCATAGTACACTTATAATAAAAATTGTAGGATATGTATGAGCATTTAAAACACAAATAATAATAAATATCATTTGATGCATACTTTGCCAAAAATTTCCCAAATTAATACTATTTTAGATAAAATATTTAATGTTTATACATAACCCTAAGAGCGATGAGTAACAAAACCCAAAATACCTCAAAACTTTACGTTTTTGAACTATTGAAGAAAAAGGTACACAATTTTACTAGAAAAAGAATTCCAATCAATTGATGAACAAATGTAATTTACTAGAGCAAAATGGAGATTATGTTCTCCCTAATGTTTAAAATCTTATAGCTTTCTAGGTAGTGATTACATTATGCATAATTATAAGTGGCATTGTTTCCTCTATGCAGTCTCTGCATATTATGAACATATCTAATATTTTGACAAGCTGCCAATCAACCCAAGTAATCGGCTTCATTTTTCCCCTTTCATGATCCCATTCCTCTCTTCCGCCAAAGCAATGCCTCACTTAAGTATTCTAAATCAGTTTGTGGCTATCGAATGCAAAATCGGCATCATTTCAAGAGCAATTTCCTACTTCGCAAATTAAATGGGAATATCCAGTATAGAATTTAATTGATAAGTGGTTGACAAGAAACAATTACCCAGCAAGCAAAACTAAGTCTTGTCATAATACAATAGATGATCTTCTAGTCTTCCACATATAACTATCATCGTGGAAATCATCTAATCTCTAAAAACGCTATCTACTATAACCTAGCACTTCTGTGGAAGAAATTACAAACCCAAAAGGTGAAAATGGGAAGAGAGACAGCATCATCGAAAAAAAAAAAAAACAACCTATTCCGTAAATAGTACAGCTACCAACTCCAGCAACATAGGTCACTAGACATTTTTTCACAAAAGAATCGATACAAAAGAACGAAATTTGTGCCTAGTCAAGGAAACCCAACAGGGGGTAATTGATGCAGACATCAATCGGCTCTAAAATCTTCCAAGAACTTGGTTGAGCCTGCAACAAGAAAAGATGAAAAAAAAGAGTGAGATACTGCTAAGTTTGAGCTTCGTTCAGATTGAAGAGAGAATTTCAAATTTATGCAAAGGGAAAAAGGTGTACTAATCATAGGCAAAAACTGAAGTGCACGGATTTAGGGGAAACATTCAAAGAACAAAAGAGAATGGGACATGCTTAAAAAGATTCATATGGAAAACGATACTGTGCCAAACCCTTCTAAATGTACAGGCTCAACAAGAAGCTTCCAAGGATATACAGGGTGGAAAAATAAGACAAACTAGATTTTTTAAACACGGTCGCATCCTTGCATGGGTGTATGATTTACTTGACATTTTAAAGGGCCTAGCATGGACGCGATATATCATTTCGTTGGTTCTTATATAACTTCAGCGAATTCGATTTTTCACAGTATATTGCCTTTGAGACGTGGATTTAATTGTAATGGAGACTGGGAGAACATGATATTGATTATGAAGACAAAAGGGATATAAATGAAATATATCCTTAAACGATGGGGGTGAAAGTATATGATGATTGTAAACAAGCAACGTAAATACCCAAAAAGTGAAATGAGTTCATGTGAAAAGGCTTCTGAATGTGCATGTTGTGTAGTTTCTCAAATTGTGATTTAGCAATATGCAATTAAGAATGAAATAAATAATACATAGAAAAGAGAGAGATGAGTTATGTGAAGGCTTCTATGTATGATTTGTGATTCTGAGGCAAATTATTGTAAGTCTAACCTAAAACTAAGAAAATATATTAGAAGCAGTAAACTTTTTGTTGGTGCCTCTAATACTTTTATGTTGCTAACTCTAAATCCTTCTCACCTGCGATCCCTTATCACGGAAAAGGAAAACAACAAAGATTCTATCCATTTTCTACGGTAACTATGGCCTTAGAAGAGGGAGAACGACGCCAAGATTTGTACAAATTAAGCAAATTCAATTAACCTGAGCTATTCAATCTTTTCTTTCTTCATACCCGAACAAGACACACAATCTTGATGCACACTCCTTTAGTGCGCAACACTTTGAAGGGTTCATAACCACCAGTCCACCAGGCCCCATTCTGTGTTTCACAAACTTAAAACACATTGACTCAGATATTACAGCACAACAAAAGGAGCACATAGACAATGAGGAGTGATAAATCTCTAACGGTTAAGGGACGTGCCTTCTCACACAAATTTTTATAGTGTTTATATTGATTAATGTAGTGTTGGTAAAAAAAATTGAAACAAAAAAACAAGAGAGGAAATACCAACACTATATAATATCAACACCAACACTACATAATATCAACACCAACACTACATGTGCAAACACCAACACTTTAAAAACCATATTAAATTTGTGTTGGAGGGCATGGCGCCCTCTAACCTTTAGAGATTTATCATTGTGATGCCCTATTACTTAGCACTCTAGCTTCCATGCCTACTTCAGACTCATTAATAAAGAAAACAAGAGCTTGATTAAAGTCTTATGATTATTTCTTTCCCTCTTCAATCTACATCTCAGGCAGTCTTTGAGCCTCTGCCATTGGAAAAATACTAATGATGTTCAAATGGTTAAAAAATGGTCAATCCTGCAATATAACCTTCACTATGACTCTCAGAGTATTGCTAACCGCACCTTTCTAAAGTTGATTAAAAAGATGTAGAAATTTTGAACAAGTCAACTTCACGACGGATGAAACTGAATACTCCAATATGTTCTCTAAAAACATAGGCCTTCCCCCACTGGCCACCACACCCCCTTTTATTTGTGGCTTTGTTCTGTTACCTTGAACTGTAGACACTAGACAGTGACCTAATTTTACAAGCTCTCAATACTTCGCTACCTCAAACTTCTATTACAACTGTCTATATTGTTATTGGCTATGGTACTTGTCCTTAATGCAAGCTTCCTATAGATACTTCTCTTTTTTCTTTGCAAATCTATCAATAAATTCCCACAGCCCCTCTCCGGTGGTGAAACTGTAACCCATATTGACCGACATTGTCATAATATCTTAAGCCTGTGTTATCTGTTTATCACTCTGGAAACGAGGCGGAAAAGGAGATAGCAGAATCAGGGGCATGCAGATAATAAAAACATAGCATAATAGCATCGATGGACAAGAAAATACCTATTCAATAAAATTATTATATAGAAGGGAAATTCCCAATGGTAAGCCTGTGGTTTTAGGAATTCCCAATGGTATGCCTAAATTTTTTCTAATCTCAATGGTATACCTAAACTAATGTTAAGTACCCAAATGTAGTATTATTAACTAAAACCGTTAAAATTTAACACCAAACCACCTTATAATCACCATAACCACTCCCAACCACCACAAGCACACAGCAAGCCATCACCTGTAAACTGATTTTTTATTTCAAAAACTGATTTTTTATTTCAAAAACTGATTTTTTATTTCAAAAACTGTTTAAAAAAAAAAACTAAAAACCCCAAACCCTTCCCCCCCACCAGTAAACCGCCCATCTAACCCCCCCACCCCTTCCCTAGCCCACAGCAACCTTCCCTCCACGCCGTCCCTCTCCAGCCCAAACGACCATCCCCCATTCCCACGCTCGAAATCTTCCCCCACCCCGTCCCCCTCCAGCCCCAGACGACCACCCCCCATTCCCATGCTCGAAATTTCTCCCCACCCTCCCTTCCCAAGCGACATGAAACCGTCCTCCACTCCTCACTGCCGTTTCGTTGGGGATTTAAGGGTGGTTTTGTGGGTTTCGTGGCTGTGGTGTTTGCCGGAGATTTAAGGCTGCTTTCGTGGGGATTTGAGGGTGGTTTGGTAGGTGGAAGGTTGGTTGTTTGAGGGTTTAAGGGTGGATGGTGGTTTCATGGGTTGTTTTGGCAGTTTGAGGGTGCTTAGGTGGTGGAGGTGGCTCAGTAGTGGAGGTGGTTGGGTGATGGCCGGCGGTGGATTTGGGTTGGATTAGGGGTGGTTTTTTTTGTTTAAATTGATGGAATGTTCCGTTACTTAAACGGAATATTCCATCCATAATGCTACATTTGGGAAGCTAGCAATAGTTTGGATATACCATTGAGATAAAAAAATTTGAGGCATACCATTGGGAATTTCCCTATATAGAATATTGGGGAACCTCAAAATCAAGGAGCGAATAGGGATTGTTTTAGCTCCACAGTCCTGGCCTTTGTTAGTAAATCATTCAAATGAAGGTGCCGATGAGGAGGTTTTGAAGAAGATTCTTGAAAGCACTAGATACAAGAAAACTATTTGTGGTTGGAAATTGGTTGCAAGTGAAAACTAGACTCGGCATGACAAGATGGATTCCTTAGCTTGAGGGTTGGGTTTTTTTATAACGCCCCTTTTTAGAAGGAGAGGATATTGCTCTTACACAGGTTGAATTAGTAAACAGATACTATCACCTTCATGTCTTCTTTAGCTGTATAGAATCCTTACAGGCTAATATGTCAAAAATTGCATATAGGATCATCCGGAACTGATAGTAAGCCAACAGTTGCATGTGGGATCTATCCAAAACTGATAATATGTCAACAGTTGCATACGAAAACCATAATCACAGCCATAGGATGAGCTTGGTCAATATTACTCATAACTCCATTCACATAAACAAATTTACAACAGAAATTCGAACTGAGTCCCAAAGGTCAAGAAAGTGTATAAACTCCAAAAGCATTAAGGACTAGACTCGGAGAACAGTACACTGCAGAAATTAATTGACATCAATGGTGGCAAAAGTACCTCAGAATTCCCACAAAAGCAAAGTAAACTAGATGCTTTATTTGTCTGAATGTCCCCTTTTACCCTTGCGACGCGCATGATGTGTGTGAGTATTACGAGCAGGCTTTGGTGATTGTTTGCTGCACCATTAAGTCATTGTTGAAGGACAATCAGACGTCAGTTTCATACTATAAAGTATATAGTTTTATACTATAAAGTATATCTTCATTTTGATCTAGCTTTCTTGGATTCTTAATTGAAATAAAAGAAAATCTTCAACTTACCAGAACATAGCTGAGCAGATTCTAGACAAAAAGATGACAGGAAGGACCAAAAGAGCAGAGGCCTAATAGGAGAAAATTACATAGCATTAAAACTTCAGAATATTGTGCAATGGCAAACTGAGCAAACACCAGGATAAGAAAGGACTTTACCACAAACCAAACCAACTCCTTCGTTGCTAGAGGTCTTGTAACCTCGTGCTGCTTCAGCTTCTCATGAACCTTATCTTGTACCTAGCCATTGCATTACAAAGTAAGAGCAAATTTTTTTTCCAATTCCAAATATTAAGTAAACCAATGCCCGCTTCGATGATGTAGAACCAGAAGAAAAGGGCATGAACTTAATAAAACTAGGTTACAAGGCAGCAGGTAGGATATATAATTGATAGACTGTAGATCGACCACTGAGCAGAATGACAATGGAGTTTCAAGTCTCCGATTAAAGAGATAGTTTCTCTGCCATCAAACAAGATCGCATTTTCACACTTAATGCTTCCACTTCTAAATTTCTTTCTCAAATATAAATCGCCATCTACTTCAGAGATTCCTCCTGAAGCATTTTTCGAATACAAAAGCTTAGTATCTTCCCACAAATTAATAAATATAAACAGGAAACAGGATTCTACTGAGCACTCACTCTACTTTCCGTGTATGAGTCAGCACAGATTAGAGATGTCAAGCCCAGAATACTCAAATGAACTGGCCTAATCGGGAGGAGTAGTGTAGGAATTGCTTTTTTAATTTGTTAGTAGTAACTTAAAGAGAGTGAGTTAGTAAGAGGAGAGGAGAAGAGAGGAGAGGGGAGGAGGGAAACAATCAGAAATGCTATTATGTAGAGGAGATTAGGGAGATCCAGAAACAGAAATCTAATCTAGTTTTGTTCGACACCTCGGAGTAAATCATGCCACTGAAACACTTGATACCTCTATCCTTTACATTCAGTATCATGATACATCGATCAAAATCACCTCCTTTAATATATGCCATCATAAACTAATAATCAGCAACAAGAATACCTTCTCGGGAGATTTTATGGCTGCAATAAACTTTACAGAGAGAGAAAATTGAATAAGATGTCAAGGTTTACGGGGACATGAGGTTGTTGGCCCAGTTATCCTTCCATGGCTTCCAACAACAAAAGGAGAAAAAAAGGATTCCGGAAAGTGATCCGGGCTGAGTTTGCAATGATCACATGTAAACTGAATCAGAGGATTTCAAATCTCAGAGAGAAGTAGAGCATGCTCAAGAGTCAAGGGAAAGCTCCAACCTTAGTTTTAAAAGGCGCGAGGCGCACCGAGGCGCAAAGGGTCTTTGGAGCCTAGGCGCGAGGCGCGAGGCGAAGGCGCACGCTTCTTGTAGGCGAGGCGCATATTTATTTACTTTTTATTTTTTAAGATTTATTTTAATTTTTCTGGTCTTGTGGTATAAATTATATTATTTTACTATATTCTTTCTAATATATTTAAAAATTAAACTCATGTAGAGGTAAGAAAAAAATATAACAAATGAATAAAGAGTTTTAAAAAAGACAAAGCAACAAAAAGAAGTAAAACTGGTTAAATGAAGAGAGCAAAGGAAAGTCAAAGTAGGTAAAGTAATCTCACATGTTATGATGTCAGCCATATTCAGAAGATAACAAAGCCATACAGTAAACATTAAACAAGCAACGACACAATGAAAGGGAAAGAAGTGAAGAGCAGGCGACTCATCTGAAACAAATCAGCAACCGCGCCACCACAGGAGGTCGTCGATGACGGCGGAGATCATCGTTTCACTCTGGTTGGAGGGTTCTGTCACAGCTTATGTGGGTGGCGTTTGTCAATTTCGAATGATTCTCAAATTAGGGTTTTCACAATTTGGGGCTTTTTAATTTATGGTTCATATTACAACAATTATATGAAATTAAATGAGGGATTGTGGTCGAATTTGACTCAAAAGGCCTGGGTAAGTCTTAATTTTGTGATTTTTTAACTCCTAAACTCAGATCTTTCATTTTCTCTCGTGTTTCTACAAGAGGCGGCAAAGGCGTTGCGCTTGCGCCTCTCCAGAAGCGCACCAAAAAGCGCGCCTACATGCGCCTAGATGAAAACGCCTCGCCTGAGGTTTGAAAAGCGCCACCACCGGCGCCTCGCCTCGCCTGCCGCCTAGGCGCGCCTCAGGCGCGCTTTTTTAAACTAAGGCTCCAACCCCCTATAATTTATGTGAAAGATGTCATGATGGCACAATCCTTTCATGATGGCCCAAAAACATACAATCTTAACCAAAAGACCACCCACTTCACCCAAGCCATAAGACTCTTCTGACAACTCCACCACATTATTCTCCCCTGGGCAACACACAACCAGACAGCTGTAACTCATACCGAAGCTTGGTCTTTGTTTCGGCTGTTCAAGAAGTAGGATGAGGACCAAGCGAAAAGATAAAGACGATGCAGTAGACTGGCCTAATGAAGGGGGTAGTTTAGGTATTGCAATATAAATTTTGGTAGGAGTAAAGTAGCAGGAAGAGAGTTGGTTAGGGGAGAAGAGGAAAGGAAATCAATTATTTGAATTAAAACTAATATCTAAAAGAACCTCTTAACAATTACCTACCCCACTGTCTCCACCCTAAGAATTTCACAGAATTTTGTGAGACATTGAAGTAGTATATGTTGCTATAGATGCTAGAAAAAAGGGGGAATCCCATCAATAGTTTAAGTCATCCAAATATGAGGAACATAGTCCTCCATCTAAAAATTTAATCCACGTTGGGGTGTTAGTGAAGGAACATAAGTACAAGGCGAAAGAAGCCAGTGATCATTCCTCCAACCACAACAAGATCAAAGTAGTCAAGCACGCACATGCCTACATGTCTTTTGGTCATAATTCCTTTTTCAGCGCCAATAACCAATCCAGCAAAATTCCAAAATCAAAATTGTATTTGGGTAGGATTCCTCTCCTTCTATATAGTCACAAAACACAAGAAAGTTACCATCAAACAATGCAAAATTCTAAATCTCTCTATTCATGTAGCGCGTACACAACATCATGCAGGACAGCTTTATTTATTATCACTAACTAGAAGCACGTGGTTGAGCCTTAGCACGGGAAAAATTAGTCAAGGAGCAAAGGGATCTAGAAGGAGAAAGTGTGCTTGAAGAAGAGCTAGACTCATACAGGGGTAGTATTTCCCATGTTCCCCTGGGAGAGGAAAAAGTGTGCTTGAAGAAGAGTTAGACTCATACAGATAGTTTATCGCCTCATTTTGGTTGACCTCTTACCTTCTCTCCATCTTCCTCTCTCTTCCACCACCTACCAAAAAGCATCAGCAGTTCCACCCTCATACGCTCTTTATTTGACTCACTGTCACATAATTCGCTGGGGTGGTGTGCGAATTTCGAATTGGTTCGACCGAATTCGTTCCCAATTCGCAATTCACAATTCGCCAATTTACCTAAAATCAAAGCTCTATGCAGCGAATTCCGTTCCCGAATTCGTTCCCCGTTCCAGAGCGATCTACGAATTATGTGACACTGATTTGACTCCTTTTATACCAATATCTCCCATTGCAGAACCATTTCAAATGATGCATACAAACATGAGGAGCTTAGCTCAGAGCAAGGGAAGTAACCAAGAACAGAGTTAACTCATACCTCAGACCTGAACATCACAAACCCAAGGTTCCATGACCTGTCTCAAGATCCAAAGGCCTACCTACATCTCACCAATTCGATGGTCAAGTTTAAACATGGAAATGTTATCGTGGACGAATTACTTTTTTTATCTGATGCTAACAAGATCATGTTACTCTACAGCTGTACACTTCAATGAATGAGGGTCATATTTAACTTTCTACTTGAGCAAGCTTCCCATCTCCTTAAAATCTGATGGATTTATCGAGAAAAGATGTCACCCAATGACAACTAACAAGATAAACAATCATGTGAACAGTAGAGGCGATTGATATAAGGAAGGGATATAAAATAAACCTTAACTTCCATTTTCCACAAACTCAATTTTCTACCTCCGTTTAGATATCATGATGGCCCATCTACACAGATAGTGGTCCAACTCTCTCATACAAAAGGTACATCTCAGGTTCATCCCGATCCCAATATGCATTGAGAGCAGACGAAGACTAAGAAGACTTTCGGATAGCACGTGACCATTTCTCTCCAATTAAAGAGGAATTTGGAACACCAATTAAAGAGGAATTTGGAACACCAATTAACTTTAGGACCTAAATTAGTCATGACAATGCAGCTGGCATAAAGCACTAACATTGGAGATTTATCCAAGTCATATGATGTCAAAACTTTTAAATCCACTATGTCCAAAGGGCCATTCATCATATTTCAAATGGTTGGTACTTGGTAGCCTCACTCATCCGTTCACCATAAATCAGAATACATCATATTTTTATCCTATTTTGCAATGTCTAAAGAAATGCTTCTCTATAGTTATAAGAAGTATCAAGCTGGCCTTCATCCATCTAGCCCATCCAGGCAGCTTTCCTTCTTTACTAGGTGGCTAAGCTAGAGTAAGTGAAATGAGCACCAACAATAAACAACAACAACAACAACAATTAAGCCTTATTCCCAAAGTGCTTTGGGGTCGGCTAACATGAATCGTCAACTGAAACTGTTGCCAAAGGAGATGGCATCGACAAGAGTGGAAAAAAAGTTTTTAAAAGGGTTTAAGTTTTAAGAATTTTTATAAAGGTTTTTGAAAACAAGGTTTACACCAAGAAGTTTTAAAAAGGTTTTAATACCAACACAATTGAAAAAAACAAATAAATGCAGTAATCATACCCCTTCCTCCACATGGATACTGCCCCTCCACCCACTTCTATCCAACGCCATGCAATAATAAAAAATAAAAAAAGTGGTATAATTGCAAACAATACCTGTTGATGATACATAGTCGCTGATTCTAGAAATCTCCCATAGACATGAACTGCCTTCTTAGTATACGGCTTCAAGGTAGTCCTAGCTTTTTCTACATGAGGCTTTGCCACGGTGGCCACCTGATCAATGTATGGCTTGCTAAATTTCTTTACATCCTGGCATCATGAGACACGTCTCTTAGAATACCATACTACATGAGTACAATAAATAAAAAGAATACAAGTTCAAGTACCTGATAATAAGGGTCCGCCAATTCCTGTACTTTAGTGATGTGTGGCTTAACAGCATTTTTAGATGCCTCAAATGCCTCAGCGGACTTGGCGGTTAGCGTTTGGATATGCGGTTCAACATACTCTGTTACCATCACCCATTGTTCCTTCATAGCTGGGACCAATTTCTTCATAATCAAAGCCAAATGTCAATATGATGCATAGGAAAGCTTCCAAATATCAGCATGCTCGCTCATGCATACAAATTAACCATAACAATATACTGAAAATACTTCTGAGAATGGACTTTATTGAACAGAAATTGGCACACATAGAAACACCTTCCATGAGTAGTCATAGATCGCTTACAGTTTTAATAGTTTCGATGTGAGGTTGAGCCCATATTTCCGCCTGACCCTTCTTCTCGAGTGCCTGGCAAAGATGTTACGCAACAAGCACTGAGTTGGTGAAATCTAACTTCTGATTGACATTCTTGTAAAAAACATAACAGAATAGAACCAAAGATCCATTCAATACAAAAAAATGAACACAAGTAATGACAATAGATCAAAAAATTTAAATATTACAGTATCACCTTCTCAATCAAACTCCCCATAACAGGCTCTCCATGCTCAATCCACTTGACCTGTATGAAAGACTATAGCAAGAAAAACATCATCAGTTAAACGGAAGGAAACAGGCTTAGCGTTATGTGGGATAAGATGAAAGAGAAACGATGAAATAATAATTTACCCAAGAACGAATTGTGTGATCCAAAAGCCATGGTGGAAGCCATGCACCATGCACCTAGCAATATATTAAAAGATCAGTTTTACCAATTTGCATATATTGGCGCCAAACAATCATCAATGTCGTAACTTGTTGAACTAAAGTAGGCATCAGACTAATGCAACAACTAAAAGTTGACATTTAGATGTTCTGAACCAATCATTACCTCCATCAATTCCTTACTCCTCGAGGTGGCCTCGAACTTGGCTTTCATCATCTCTTCCTGAATAAGATTTACAATAGAAGGAAAGATAGTTTTAAAATATGCTAAGGTAAATCATATATATCTAAAGAAGAAGTAAAATCCATTAAAAAAAGGTACCTCGGCCACTTGAAGGGCACGCTCGGTTTTACGAATTCTGCTCTTCTGTTCATCATTGATCTTCTGAAGCTGTAGAATCAGACATACAACGGAATTAGGAAAAAAAATTATCAAAAACCTATATGAATATTCATGTAACCAATCACTTGAAGGTTAAACCGAAGACAAAGTAACCATCTCAGAGTTGGATGGTTTAGATATTTACATCAATAAATCTATTAGTGTACCTAAAAACATACACTATGCCACATATCAACCACCTAAAATAAACTTATTAGTAAGAATATAATTCTTAAGGAGGGGTTAACATAACACGTGTCAATTACAAAAACCAAAGAAGCAATAAAATGATTTAGTTACTTTTTTCAGGCCAGGAGTTCTACATCTAGTGCTCTGTAAAGTCAAAGAGATGTGACTCGGCTTTTAACAGATCCCAAGAGGCAGACCCTAGAAGTACATCTATGACAACAGATAAACAACAACATCACCCCCAATGACTAAAAGGCTTCCTCCATAAGGCGAGGTAAGGGGGAGTCGAATATACGCAAACCTTACCTAGGTGTTGAATACACAAAGAGGTTGTTTCCGCATGACCCAAATATGGAAATTGCATTGAAATTGCATTGGCCACCCGGCTTCATAGTATAACAAGAGCAGCTAGTTTAGGATGCCATTTTGGTTGGTCCATCATATTCCAGAACCAAAGAATAGAGAGTCTTTGGCTCCATTGGAAAAAAGAATCAATCTATGACAACAGATGAGATAAATGAAATCAAAGAAGCAAAAAATTAATTTAGTTACTTTCTTGGTATCTCCACATTGCATCAAGAAAACCCCAAACCACTCTGTCACTTAACACTACACTATGCAATACGGTCACTGCTTACGCTACGCAAGTACAGATGATGCATGATTGTCAACATCCCTCAGCCCATAGTGACCAAGAGTGTATCCTTCACTACCCATTGCTTCATGGGTTTCCATTAGCAGGGGAGAATACATGGAGGAAAGGAAGGTAACTATTGAATATAAACAGCATTTTGAAAGAGCCATGGGTTTAAACAAATTTAAAGGAAGAACTTGATCCTTCATCTTTATATAAGATACCAACCCCTCGAATGCAAACATAGTTCACTGTAGTATCTAATGACAACCACAGGGGCTTTCGCTGACAATTATCCTTGTAGCTTCTACTGAAGACACGGGTACAAACTCTGTTCTGTCCAATATCTCTTGGTAAGTTGCAAAAATTGGGACAGAGACTTGAGGGAACCCATCTTGTCTGGGGTAGGACATGGGATAGGCAGTGTAAATTACAGTTAAAAATTAAAAACGCACATACACACATCCAAATTCCAATTAATAGTTTCACATAATATTTAAGTAAACCAAATATAATGTGATGAACAGAAAAGAACAAATAGATATTAGCATATTCACCAACTTGCTTGCAAGTGTAGCGATTAGAGCCACTACTCTACCTTATCTAGTTTTGAACTCAATTCCTCAATCTTGCTCTCTGAATCTTTAGCTCGGGTTTCCAAGGCCTCCTTTTTCTTTTTCTGCTCTTCAATTTCTTTGTTTAACTTGTCAACCTACGAAACATAAGAATGCAATTATATATCTTAATTAGGATTCTAATTTTGAACAAATAGTTTCAAGCATTTCCTTTAAACAAAGCTACCTGCTTTTGCAACTCACTAGCCCGAGCGTGCGCCTTCCCAACCCGCTCCTCGGCATCTGATGTTCCTTTTTTCTAACACATCGGAAAACCAAAATAAAAAAGGAATTAACAATATGCTCAAATGCTTGACATTCTCCGAAACCTCTTCAGCAAGGTTCAAACCAACCATGTGATCAATTTGCACATAAAGTCAGTAATAGTTTGCTAAAGCTCTTTTTAACCCAATCCCTTTCCCCACAACAGAAGGCTAGAATTTTTCCACCCAAAGACCTGAAGCATACACACAATAACAACAGCAAAAAACGTAATATCAGACCTGAGCGTCCTCTATCTCGCTTTGCAGTGATGCAACAATATCCGACTTCTCCTGAATGGTTTTCTCCAACTGTGATATTTTCTCATCCTTACTTTTCAAACTTGCATTGCTCTCATCAAGGCGAGTTTCTGCAGCATGCAAAGAGCAGAATTAACATATAAAAAACAAAACTTCAACGCACAACATTGCTTAGATCACAATGCTAAAGATTTTCGACACAAACAATGGAATAGGGTCGTCATCAATTACCATAACATTATAACCTACAGGTTCATCAACAAACAGTAATAATGCCAACTAAACTTAACATTTTAACAAAAAATCAACGACAAAAATGACACCTACAGTTGCATTTTGGTTATTATGCCACAATAACAAACTAATTTTCAATGATAACAAAATGTACCACCCATGTTCAATTATTTGGAAAAACAACCATACGAGTTACGACACAATGCTCTACAAGTCTACAGTAACAGCAATGCTCTCAGCTGCATACACCTCCGAATTCAATAGATAACTTATAATTTGTTTCTTTGCCTAACTAAAGGCACATTATTTTGTGCACCACGGAGCACTACTCCGCCAAGGTACATCAGGTGTTTGAAAATACACAAGTGTGCTTTTCAACTACAAAGTGAAAACATCCATATGCTTGTGAGAATCACATAGATACTTTTGAAAATTCTTCATGAATTTGCCTACTATACTATGAGCATAATTACATATTATACTAACAACAAACAGTATATCATTCGTGTTTCTGTTACAACACGGCGAAACTAAATGTGCCTTTGAGGAACAACAAAACACAATCAAAAACTGAAAATCATTAAATAACGAAAAGACAGGTTATTATTCATCCGGATTCAAATCAATCATAGCTAACAGTCACATATAACGTTAAGATTTCACTATACTGATAAAAACACAATAATTGATAAGAAAAAAGCATAACGTTAAAAAACAAAACATAAAACAAAGTAAAAAAGAAGAAATCTAAACCTATAGAAGAGAAATTAGTACGAGTATGGAGCGGAAAAAACGAGGAAAAAGAAAAAAGAGAGAAATGAGAAAGATAACCTAAAAGTTGGATCTTAGACTTAAGCTGGTGAAATTCAAGCTTAAGAGCGGAAGAATCATCCTTAGAATCCGATCGAACTTCTTCAATAACTTGCGAATTCACAGACTCTGCTATTACGCCGCTGAAGATTAGCGAAGTTAAGAGAAGTAGCGATAAGAAAGCGAGCTTGCAATCCGCCATTGAAGAGAGAGAAGAAGAAGAAGAAGAAGAAAGAGAGATTTCAAAGCATACGATTATAAAGTTCTTCGAAACCCCCGAAGAAGAAGAAGAAGTGTAGAGACGTGGTGGGATGAGAGAAATGAAGTAGTATAAAAGGAAGTGAAATATCTTACCAAAAAATAAAGTTGAACAACTGGAGATTATAAAAATGAAGATTATAAAGTTTGTTTTTCCTTTCGAAAAAAAAGTTTGTACTCGATGCTTTATATTAGTTGTAACACTTTGATATTTGTATAAATCACCGATCACATACTATTATATTTATTTTAATGACATTTGTCTGTTACTTAAAAAAGTTTTATATGAAAGATGCATATTAAAAAGAAAATTATATATATTCATATATTTAAAAAGTTTAAAATAAATATTGAACTTTAATAATTTAGATTTATGCATAATTTAATGATAATTTCTAAACTTAAAATACTTATATATATAGTCTTTAGAGTTAATTTATCATAATTTATATTAAAAAGTGTAGAAGTCAAAATATTATAATGAAAAAAAAATGTATATTTTAATTTGTGATGGAGGAGGTGCAAAGTGTGTGGGAGTGCATGCTTAATTACTTGGAATAAAGAGATTGGTTGGGAAGGAAGATGCAGACAAGTAGAAGGGGGTAGTTGCCTAGTAGGAGATCGAATCTTAGAAAAGGTATTATTGTTGAATCTAATATGGTTGGATTTGTGATTATTTTCCAATTCCCTTGTAAAAGGTATTCAAAGCCAACAAAAGTCGGTACGTGTTCTTCTTTTTCATCATGTCTAAAGACTTTTTTTCCTTAGGGAAGAGTTAAGCTTTTAAGTTTAATACGAAATTTTTTATATTAAAGGTGTTTGGTTGGGAAGAAAAAGCAATTGAAAAAATATTTTTCACTGTTTTTTGTTTGGTGTGGTCCGTATGTGAATGGTGGAAAATTGTTTTCCTAATATTATACTCTTTCAATCCTTTCGTTTTCATCTGATGTTCCCATTTGAATATGGGGAAAAACCAAAACAAATTAAAGAGGATAAAAAAAATTTAAAAATTTATATTGTATAAAGTGTATTTTGGTACCTTTTTGCTTTTGAAAAAGTAAAGAAAGAAAAGTGAGTGATTGAGAAATAAAAAATTCTAAAGTAGGTCTTCAATAAGACAAAAAGTAAAAAAGTATAGTAAATATATGTTAAAGAGTAAGATGGGAAAATAAATATTTTTAAAATAGAAAATATTTAAAGTGGCAAGAATTTTTTGAAACATCCCAAAAAAGAAAATAGAAACATCAAATGGGAACGGAGGGAGTATGATAGTTTTATATAGATTGAAAAACATTTTCTTTCTTATTTCTTACCGTTACCGATATGTTTCCTCCACCCCATCTATCCTCCATTATATTTTCAGTTTTTCTCTTCCCTGCAATGTTTTCAAGTAATCAAACAAAGGAAAATTGATCTACAATTGTTTTTCCTTAGAAAAATAGTTTTCTCGAAAAAATATTTATCTATTGTAAATTGGACATAGGCTTAATCTTAATTATGGGCGATTTTGATTCAATAAATTTTGACTTTTAAATTCTTGTAGTTTATATTACTCAAACTCGACTACAAATCTTACACTGGATAATGGGGTCCTGTTGTCGAAATCAGTTATATTATTGGGAAAATGTCTAAATTTTGGGTTCAAAATAAGGTATTCAAGTGTATAACTAACGAAATAAGAAAATTAGAAGAATCACAAAACAAAGCTTATAGTGATCACATAGTTACAGCCTTATAGGATATACTTTTCTCAAATCATAATTTCACCTAAATAGGTCTATTAAATTGGTTAATAATGACATTTATATGTTGGGCCGCCGAGGTACGCTCATTCACACACTAGTACAATATTGTCCGCTTTGGGCCTAGCCCGCACGTATTTGTTTTTGGGCACCTTCCCAAAAGGTCTTGTACTAGTGTATTGAACACCACTATACGAATAGCTCATCCACTTTCTATTCTTTCCACGTGGAACTTTTGGGATGAACATGCCCAACAATCCTTCCCTCAGACCAAGGACCACATAACTCATATGGCCTTCCCTTGAACTATAAACCCGATCTATTACTTGCCCCTTTCAGTACCGCCGCTACACCACGGGACTCGCAACCTGATTACACCATCAGGCATCAGCTACCATTGTTCGCTCTCGGCTACATGCCCACTCGATCCCCACGAGTTACAGGGCCAACCAACAGACCACGAACCATCTACCGGACCACACTCACTGGACAACATGCCCACTCGCTCCGACCACGAGTTACAGGGCAACCACCATCAATCTCAGCGCAACCTTCGTTCAATACAACTAAACACACCAGGAAGACTTTCGATACAAGGGCCCACCAGATCACCAATTTTTAGGACGGACTCCCACGCACCGCCACGACAGCCTCCTGTCCTGAACCGAACCGCCCGGCTCTGATACCATTTGTTGGGCCGCCGACGTACGCTCATACACACACTAGTACAATATTGTCCGCTTTGGGCCTGGCCCGTACACATTTGTTTTTGGGCACCTTCCCAAAAGGCCTTGTACTAGTGTATTGAGCACCACTATATGAATAACTCATCCACTTGCTATTCTTTCCATGTGGGACTTTTGGGATGAACATTCCCAACACTATAGCTCATACATTCACTTGATCGGAATAAACAGACTTTGAAATAGTGTTCTAATTCACCAAATTGTAATAGGTTTATTAATATAAGTTGAGAAATTGCAGAAGCTGCAATCTTTTCCAGTTTCATGATCCCAACAAGAACCAAAATAATTTTTTGGATTAAACTCTTTTCACTTCACCTTATTTTTGTTAAATTAAACTTATTTTTACTGATATAAGTTTATTTATGCTAAGTTGAACATACTTATTTTCATAATTTTCTATCATTTTCTTCTTTATACTTACTGATTTTAATTGAATAAACTTATTTTTACAATACTGAACTTATTTATATTAAATATTATTGTTTTAAGTTGAAATGAGAGGGCCTTAATTAATAAGTTTTAGAAAGTAATGACTTGATTTGGGATTAATTAAAAGGTGTCAAAAAGTATTTAAGATTCTTGTAGTTGTTTTTAATAGGTAGGGAAAAACAAAGTGGCATTAGGAGACCCACCGCTTGAAGAGAACTCCTAAGGCATCATGATAAAGGATGAACAATAAAGAAGAGTTGTTAGTGGTTACAAGGTGTGATACAAAACATGTCAGTGATTAGGTGACAAACAATGGAGATCCAATCTGCTACCCCGTTTGGTTCACGATAAATGTGGTCAATTGTGTAGTCTTCGAACTAATGAAGTATTAGTTAAACCTCTCCAATGTTTGTGATTTGCCACGATGGGGAAAATTTTTGTTGACTGCATAGATGGTGATAAGGTTGTCACATTCAATTTACGATTTTGGAGATATGGTGGTGGATTGTGTGGAGAATTCCTTTGTAAAAGAGTTGAAACCTCTACGACTAAGGAGTTGGCCTTCCCCAATTTTGTTGCTATTGGATGAAGGGTGTGGTCAGTATAATCGCGCGTGATGAAGCCCGCTGTTGTGGAGGAAGGGTTTGCTAACTTGTCGAAGTTGAGTTTGTTGTAGCCTTCTGGAAAAGATGCCAACGAACAAAAATGTTACTTAGGTTAGAGTTTATTGTAAGGGAGGGGCAAGAGGGAATCTCGTGTGACGAAGCGTTCTTGTGTAGATGGTCATCAAGTCGGCTGCATACCCATTCATGAAAAAAGAGGGTCGTTCTAATGTAGGCTTTTTTAGGCTTAAAACTTGTATTGTGAAAAACGTACTATTATGCTCCTTCCACATACTCCATAGGAAGTCGCAAAACCTGGCAATGGCTATTTTATTATCCCTAAAGTAGGTAAGGATTCCTTCTAGGGATGTTTGGGGGACGCGGGTGATTAACCATAGTCTAACTTTGGGAGGGACCACAGATTTATTGTGTACATGCAGCCTGAGAAGAGATGATCAATTGCGTTTTCCTTCGTGCTACAACAACACTTATTGTTAGGGAGGAGTATCTGTCTTATGTGGTGGATGGCCTGTACTCTAATAGCTTTATTAAAGGTTTTCCATAAGAAGATTTTATGTATTAGTGAAATATCTAAGTTCTAAATCCAATTGAAGGGCTAAGTTTGGTGTCAAGTGGTGGTGTTCCATGGGCCAACCAGATTGTTGACTTCACCGTGAAGTTCCCTTGTGGTCTGATCCCCCAGACTAGAGTTTCCCTCTATTAAAGAGACTTGGAGGGGGGGATACCTTTAATAAGCGAAATAACGGAGACGGGTAGTAGAGGCCTTAGTTTGAGATGTCAAAGAGTGGTCAGGGAGGATGAAATCCCTATGTGATAAACCTCATACGAAAGTAAATACCATATCTTTAGGATGCTTTTATTAGTTGCCTAGTTGTCTAGCCAGAAAAAATTATTTTGGCCATCTCCTACTTTTCATCTAACCTATTTCTGTAAGGTTTTCCGTTGAGCTAGGATATGTTGCCAAATAGACGAGTCTTTTTTTCAGCCTTACAATGAAGAAGGGTTTAATTTATACTTTTGATTAATGATTTTAGTCCAAAGGTCTGAGGGATTTGTAACCAGGTCCCGCGCTAACTTGGCGAGAAAAGCTTTGTTTAAAGATTTAGCGTTTCAAAGCCTGGGCAAAGCTTCTATATCTATGTCTCGGGGCCAAAAGAAATTCCGATGAAAGTCATCTATGGCTTGGCTATGTGGATAGGTAGTTTAAAGGCAGAAATGCGTATGTTGGTATAGTTTTGAGGTCCAATTGGATTAGGGTCAGGCGGCATACCTTGGAAAGTAACCTTGATCCCTAATGATGGATCTTGTCCCCTATATTGGAGAGGATGGTCCTAAAACCCGATTTTGTTGGGTGGAAGGAGTTGAAGTGGATCCCTAAGTATCTTCCCAAACATGACATTCAGAGTATGTTGAACTTGCTAGATAGATGGGTTTTTTCATGTTTGGGACACATTTAGAGAAGATGATGGGCGAATGTGAAAGTTAAATACTTGATCATACATGGAATGTAAATTTTCAATCGTTGTTAAACAAGCCTTAAAAGGTAGCTTTGCATAGAAGTAAGCTATCATCAATGAACAACATGCA
Source organism: Patellifolia procumbens (assembly GCA_947645195.1). NCBI lineage: Eukaryota > Viridiplantae > Streptophyta > Magnoliopsida > Caryophyllales > Amaranthaceae > Patellifolia > Patellifolia procumbens. The sequence continues at coordinate 145,446 of CANSGD010000353.1, forward strand.
TGGGATGTTAAATGATTTTGGGCATATTCTAAAGCCAATACCAGAAGAGTGTTGCCTTGGATAGTTTCCATGAAGATGATAAAGAGGTAGGTTGATAAGAAGGTCTCCTTGTTTTAGTCCCCAAGAAGAGTTAAGTCATTGTGTTGTTCTTCCATATACTGATCAATCCATTTTGGTCAGAAACTAAATCTTTAGAGACAGTCTCAAAAAAGTCTGATTCGATGCAGTCTTACGCTTTCTTCATGTCAAGTTTCATAGCAGACCGTTCAGTCTTTTTTTATTAATGAAAATATTTGAAAAATTCCTGACGACTCATGACGTTGTTATGAATGGACTTTTCAGTGGTAAAAGCGTTTTGTAAGGGGCTTATTATGTAACAAGCAAGAGGTAAAATATGTTAACTTCTATTTTTGAGATGTTTTGTAAATGGAGTTTACAAGGCTCCATAGTCGGACTCGGAAGTGATTCGGTGATTCAAGGCGCTTATTTTTTAGAATTAAGGTTGTTATAGTATGAAGGCGGGGAAATAGCGTGTGAGAAGAAACTTTGAACTGTTGGGCACATGTCTAGTCCAATAAGATGCCACTATTTTCGGTAGAAAAGTAGGATTTTGGAAATATAATGTATTTTAAAAGCTACAAATAAAAATGTTGAGTTGAATGCATGTTTAAACAAAAATGTGTTGAGCTATGGCAATAACCACTATCTTGAGAACGATATTAGTTCCGATCAAGCCATCGAGGGGGTAGTGTAATCAGCAGTACGTTCTCCGCGAACAACTAATGAACACTAAGGGGACGTTTGGTTGGTATAGGGGAAAGTGAATGGAATCAAGAAAGGGTTAGAGGGGTAAAGGAGTTTAAAACCCTTTGATGAAAAAAGTTGTTTGGCTTGTTTTTTTCCCCATTATCTCTTTCAGTCATTACCAAAAGCAACACTGGCAAACAACCCACCTACCACCATCTATCCTCACCGGTGTTCTCACAACAACTCTCCCTTTCACTTCACTTTCTCTCTCCTTCCTCCTAGTGGCGTGCGTAGGTTGTTCATGGGTGGTTTTCGTAGCAGAGTTGGGTGGTTTTCGGGGGTGATCTTGTTAATTTGCGGTGGTTGCCGTGGTTGCCTAGCTGGGTTCTCTTCCCTCTCTTCAGATTTGGTTGCGCTTGCCATGGTTAATGGGTGGGCTCAGGTGGTGTTGCGGTTGCTTCCGTGGTTAGTTGGTGGGGTTAGGTCTAGTGGTTGCGGTTTCTGCCGTGGTTAGGTGGTGGTATACTGGTGTGGTAATTGCGGTTGTTGTCGTGGTGGTGGTATGGTGGTGGTGTGGCGACCGGTTGCTGTCGTGGTGGTGGTGTGGTAGTTGTGATTGTTGTCGTGGTGGTGGGAGATGGTTGTTTATAAGTTGATTGGGTGGTCAGAGGTGATGGTCAAGGGCTTTCCATTCCCCCATTTAAAGTAGAGGGGGTAGTGGGGAATCAAAATAAAGGGATTTGGGGTAATGGAGGGGAGAAAGGGAATCACAAAACCCCCAAAACATACAATTTTTAAGGGAATGGAATCAGATAATTTCCTTTCCCTTTCCTGTAACCCGCTAACCAAACGCCCCCTAAATGCTTTTCTAGTACAAAAATTTGATAATTTAATAATAAGGAAAAATTGTCAAGAATAAGTCAACCTTTGCGTTGTAACAAGTCTACCTTCATTTATTCCATTAACAAGTAAACCTTGTACACACTTTTTTAACAAGTTTTTTTTACCTGTAACCTGATAAACCTGTAAACCCACTTCTTAATTTCCCCCACTTTCCTTTGACTTGTTGACTTTGAAGAAAACTCTTATTCATTAACTGATTTCCCTAGGATTAGGAAACTCAACAACTCAATCCACATAAACCCCCCAAAAATGCAAAGTCAACAATGACTCCAGTATCATGTTTATATACCCATAAACATTAATCGTCATCTTGCCACCTTAGCAAAATGAACTGAAGCTTTCAAATACAGCAGAAGTGAAGGGGGATGTGAGCATCATCCAAAGCCTAAGTGATGGTGAAAATGGCGCGGCCACCATAGAACAAAGCAAAGATTTGCACTCCCTCACATGTGAAAACAACAACATCATACACATTGCAGCAAAACACGGGCACGTAGATTTCATAAGAGAAATTCCAAAGAGCAAGAAGTTGACTAATCCGACACTACCTAATTCAAAAACCTCAAACTCTTTAGGCAAATTAAGATAAACCCATATAAAATTTAGAAAATTAAACACACCCAGAAAACATAAACATGCCAATTATGGTTAAGAGCAGATTTCATCAGTACCCAGGTTAAAATTAAGAAAAACCCAGATATAATTTGACAAAATTAAGACTACCCAGCAAAAATCAAGACTATAGTAGCTGAAATTGAGAAGAACCCAAATATAATTTGACAAAATTAAGACTACGGATAAAATATTAAGACCATAATAGCTAAAATTGAGAAGTAGTAAGCAAAAAAAAAAGAGAGAAACATCTGCAGGTAATACTCATCCCTCCAATCAATTCACATCCGCCTAGTACATCGATTACAAACCAGCATTTTGCAACAGGTGCTAATCTTCTCACTTCAGAAATTAGAAGTGCATCATCTGATGAGTTGGCCTCATCATCAGGTATAACCAATATCCAATTCTGATTTTTTTGTTTGATGATTGATGATTGTTTATCGCTTTTGATTAGAGGGGGAGAATTGGGAATTGGGTATTTATAGATGATAATATGAAAATCTTCAAAGTTTTGGTGTATTCTTGATCGGTGTTTACTACCATTCAATTGCTAAATTGCCAAGAAAAGAACAGGGGGATATAACATATAAGTTGCAGGTTGGGTAAAGAGAGTGAAGAGGGAGGAGAGAGAAACAGGTGGTGGAGAGGAGGGAGAGGTTGTGGAGGAGTGAGGGCAAGGTTTTTATATTTTTTTTCATACAAATCTAAAACTTAAAAATATCAAATGAAAGGGTGATACATGTCGCTTTAACCTGTTAAACAGGTTAACAAGAGGTGATTACCGGTTTTGACTTGTTAAAAAATAATGAGGATAAGTCATGCTCAAAGATATCTATATTATACGAAAACCCTCAACCATTGAAAAGAGAAAAGAAGATGTGAAAGAAACACGTGTTAACCCCCACAAATTAAAAAGACTTAAAATAGACAGCGCAAGGAATTGTTGGACTTGGAACCTCAACCTCATCATGAGAAGGAATGCCAAAAGAAAAAATGATGTTTCAACAAATGGTACAACTTCCGTGAATTGTAACCGTGAATGCCAATAAATGTACAATTTTGTTAAGCTCCGCCAATAATTTTAGAAACTTACAAACTGTTTTGCAAGGTTGATAAGTCAAAAGAGAACCTTCAATGCTTTGAGCACGATATCTAAACAGTCAACAGAGAGAAAAGTGATTGAAATAAAATCTCATCACCCAACTAAGCGATGTAAAAACTTCAATGTCTACAAATATTACTCATTTGTTACTGTTTAGAGAGAATCCAAGTTTGAGTTATTGCATGGATCAAAACGAGACCTCCAATGCATGAGAAGAGTTGTGATCAATGTTTTTGTGCAATTTAGAAGGTCTTTTATCCTTTTATTAAACTCATTTGTAATTTCAGGAAATACTTCATTTAGATTCATTCTTCTAAAATACATTAGAAATTTTGCTGTTGTCTTGAGCAATAACTACAGCATCCGCAAAGAAAAAACTCAAACGGGAATCATAGAAGTCTACATATGAATCCTGTGAACTCGACCACTGAGATTATAAAAGCCAAGGAATGCCCAAGTGAATCTTCAAAAACGGCAAAACAAGTCTTACCATACATAAGACAGCTAAATAAAATGTTAAAGCTTTAACTATCTTCAACAAAACATGCTGGCAGTAAACAAAAATACAGAACCACAGTAACACAATTAGAAAAGAGAGGTTCCCTTTCCCTTTTTGTCTCCACCGATCTCAAAGTGCTTGCAACGCTGAAATTTACAAGTAAATATAATCAGCAAAAACATAATACACACTCGAGATAACCGAATCAAATTGTCTAATCAAACACAAACCTTGATGGGGTGCTGCGATACATGCTTGCATGACTGGCACTGTAACCTCAAAACAATCTTCTTGGTAGTCTTAGCCTGTCAAAGAAAACCCGAGATCCATCAATAAACAGCACTTAAGAACACTTCCAATGGGAAAATAAAGACACAGGGTCATTACCTTCTTGTGAAAGACAGGCTTTGTCTGACCTCCATACCCTGACTGTTTGCGATCATAACGCCTCTTTCCTTGGGCAGCTAAACTATCCTTACCCTTCTTGTACTGGGTCACTTTGTGTGTGGTGTGCTTCTTGCACTCCTTGTTCTTGCAGTAAGTTTTCTTCACCTTGGGTATGTTCACCTATAATCAAAGGACATATAAATCAGATGGAGACACAACAGTTTACGAAATTGTGACACCAAATACTAATCAATAGCACAGAAATACAATCAATGGGAATCCTGATCAAAGTCCTCAACCAAAATCAAAAGAAGAAAAATAGTGGTCCGAGTAAGGGGGAAAACGCGATATCCTCTCATTCCAAACCTACCAGGTAATAATAATTCTCCTAATAAACTCCAAACGCATTCAAGAGAAAGGAAGTACTAAAACTCGACCCAAGTCACATTCCTACTAACTTGATCTATTCCATTATATTGTGAAATTTAAAATGTCATATAAAAATTAAAACAGAGGGAGTTTAAACTCTATTCCCTGCATCTTACAAAGAATACACAATTCCTAACTTATAAGTATCCCCTAGCACACCGCCGAGCGTTAACCTAAACTAATATCCGGGGACTTCATTCACCAATGATAAAACTATGGGAATGTTAACATCAAGAATCAAAGTGAAACCAGGAAAATAACAACTAGACATAGTCCAAGGCGACAAACAAACTACTATTAGATGGACTACAAGCCGAAGAAAGAAAGCAATGTTGATGTGTAAAATGAGTGCCTTCAGTAAACACAATCACTAGCTACCAAGTTCCTTCAGCTACTATTAAATATTTATACATGAAACCTCTGCAACGAGGAAACAGATCCATGGAAATACAACCAGTGAAACCGACGGCATTTGCATTTCTATTTAGATTTGGCGTAAAAGGATAACAAAAGCAGAATCAAAACAACAAAAAAACAGTCATTATAACAACAACAAAAAAAATCAAACAAACTCAAAGTGACAAAACCATCAATTCAGGAAATGAACAAATTCTCTGAATTCTTTGTTTCAGCAATTACTATGTTGTTTAGGAAGATAATCGACTAATCGTATCATCGGTGAGTTATTCAAATCAAGCGCTCAAAAACAGCATTTGTTGGCAGTATTCAAGGTATTAATCATATATCAAAGTTGAAATTATTCACATTTCCGACATCGAAAATAACAATAACTACGCTGATAAGTGTAGATTTAACTAAAGATATACAAAAAGCGAATCGTAAAAATTGACGAGCAATCAACAAATCTCGTATACAATTGCGCGTTAAGAGATTTAGAACAGAAGAGAAGGAATGAAAGAGATAGAGAGAAAAGTACCATGGTTACGGGCGTCAAGGAGATTGGATGATAAACCCTAAAATGAAGAAGACGACTAGAACTAACATTTCTGAAGGCATTTTGCATTTATATGAAACTGGTCCAGGGTTTCTGTGTTTGGGGAAATGGGTTGGGCCCAGCAATTTGACCACATTGGGCTTCAATCACTTTCATTTTATCTATCGGCCCGTAGCTGCTACTAATAAGTTAAAAATTAATTCATAGATTTGTTAATTATCAAACTACTTCCTTCGTAATGATTTAATCGTAATAATTGAATTTATACGCATTTTAAGAAAGAGATTTAATAATGTAAATGAGTAAATTAATCAAAAATATTTTTAATATTAGTAACATCTAAACTAATTCTTGATTGTATTTGAAACCATTTTGATTAATTTGTTCATCTAGACCCTTAAATAGCTTCCTTAAAATGCGTGCAAAACCAATTAGGGGGTTTTTGGTTCACAATTTATTGTCCATACTAATGTTATACTAAATACTTAAAAAAAGTTTATTTTAAGTAAAATATAACAATTTATTGTCCATTCATTTATTTACACCTGTTGTTTACCAAGCAAGCTCTATAAAATTTTTACACGTGTATTCTTCATTGCACTTAATGTACTCTCTCACTATTTGCTAATAGTTGTATTATATTAACTTAATTGATAGTAGTTGTAATATGCAACCTCGACGTTGTTGCATGTGGACGGGATGACATAGAACAAGCAAAGTGCTCTCTAATTTATATATTGCATATTTTGTTGCATATGTTACGAGAGTCATATATGAGACCGTTTTTGTTCACAAGTTCTTTAGTTTTTCCTGTTACGCATACAATATTCCCAACCTGACAAGAAGGAAATCAACTTGTATGTAAAATGATAAAAAAATAACACGGAAAAATATTTAATATATTTTTTATTCATAATATTTTCTTATCTGGTAGTACGTTAATTGAAACGCTCGGAATTTCATTTTGTTTCTTGATGTGACCAACAACTCTATTCTTCAATCCATGAATTGCATTAGCATTCTCGACAACCCTAAAATCGAAAATATTTGTAAAATTGTACGATATCAATGACATTGTATGTCCGTTCATTTGTATATATTTTACTTACCGGTTATGTAATGTAAGTGAATGGGAGTATCAACATTTTTTTATAATAGAAATAGGGGAGCTATGCCACTTTGATTTTGCAAAAAAATCAAAGTATAATTCTAATAAATAGTAATAATAAAATGTCACCTCCTTTTAGATGACACGGTAATCAGTCCCAACAGTAACTCGTCTCTTCACCATATCATATGTTCTGATGCATTAAGAGTTCATTTATTGTGAAGGGTTTCTTGATGTTTTCCACTTTTTTTCCTTACCTTACAAAAAACAGGTTCAAATATTTAAGTGACCCCATTAATAAACATGTGTGAGTTAGAGTTGAGGGTTATCGACCTATTTAATAAAAGGTGGGTGTTAGTTTCAAAGTTGTTGTCCCATTTAATAAACGACTTGAGCCTGGGTTGAGGGTTGTTGACCCCTTCTATAATGAGATGGGTTAGGTTTAAAGTTATTTAACTAGTTTTACTATGACCTGACAAGCTCGACAAGAATAGATTTATCTGCCAACCTTATTCGGTGGATAAAAGGGGTGGTGGAGAAAGGACAATTTCGAATGTTTGAATTCACCATGTGGGTGATGCAAAAGGATGAGGATAATTTTTTTTTTACCGAACTTATGATTTTTTGTAACAAAACATCGAATGATTTCTAAAAAGAAGAAATGGAATCAGTAGGGGTTAGCTACAATCCCCACTTAGGAGCAAAATTGAGCTTCAAATATCATAAGAACGAGATAAATTGCAAAAATGTAGTACTAGACACTCCCCAAAAGTTTAGAAAATCAAAGTAATAAATGCAAAACTAGAACGATGCTTAGCAATTTGTCGAGGACAATTTACATTCATTATTTTGCCTGAAGTTATCTATACATACATAACAAAATAATTGTGTACATGTGTCACGACTATGTTAAGTTTGCCACATGTCATATGCATATTCATTTTTGACACATGCTAATTTGATATAAAATATTTAGCCACGTAAATGTCCACTCATCTCTATATATATGTAAAGCAAAATATATGAATTTATATCTACAAAATCTTCTATTTGTCGCCAATAAATCTACATGTAATATAATATATTCATAAAGGTCAATGGGAAGTAAGCTACCATAGTTATCTTGACTGTACTCATTTTTAGTGTTGTAACTAAATTATGGTATTATGAGCAAGATTGAGAATAAACCTTTTAATATAGGAAAATGTTTTTGTAACAGATATAAAGCCTCAACAAGTGTATGAAAGATCTACAACTTCATATAAAATTTCCAACTTATTAAAAATCGTCATGCAATAGATGGATTCATAATGGAAAATTCTAAGGAAAATTGCTTCTAATAATGCAACCTTTTGACAGTTCGCAAATAATAAAGCAATCTTTCGATTATTCGGGAATAATGCAACCTTTATACCCCATTTATTTTAAACGAGACAAAACCGGTTACAACCTAAAGTATGGGTTAAATGGGATACATGTCACTTAATGATTGGCTCTCATAACTATATAATTAAAAAAAAGCATAAAAACAAAATAAATCCCCCTCCCCGTAATAACACTCTTCTCCACCCTTGCCACATCTCTCTTTCTCCATTCTCGTTATCTCCCCGAAAAATCTCGAAAAACGCCGACAAATCCTCCATCTCCGATGATGATGGAGGAGAGTTCGAACATTGAAGATGGTGACGGTGGTGGTGTAGCTTTCGTACTTCGAAGATGCAGATTCGGGTGGTGGGTTTTCAATGGTTATCGATGGTGGAGGTGGTTTATTGGTGGGTTTTTGGTGGTAATCGAGGGTAGGGGTAGGTTTTGGTGGTTTCAATGAGGAAGAGGTGGTTTAATTGGATATGGTGTGATTGTTGGGCTGATTGTTTCGGCCAGAATGGTGGTGGTATTTTGGGCGAATTTTGGGTGGTACTTCTCAATGAGGAAGAGGTGGTTTTAGGGTGTTGGTGGTGTTTTGGGAATGATTGGCAATAGTTGGTGGTGATTTGGGGTTTGGTGGAAGTTTCAAGGTGGGTGACGGTGGTTGTGGTGGCTGGTGATGGTGGTTGTGGCTCGTGGCTGGGAAAGGAAAGAAGGAGGAAGGTGGTTTTGTGGCCGGGGAAGGAGAATGAGGTGGTGGTTGTGGGTGGGAGGTGGCTGTGTGTGACGAATGGGAGAGTAGGGGGTTGGCAGTGGGTGGGGAATGGGAAGGTTAATTGTTTTTTAAAAAAATTTTATTATATAATTAATTAGAATTAAGAGTTAATTACTTTTTATTCAGATTACCGGTAACTTGTCTCATTTAAAATAAATGGGGTATAAAGGTTGCATTATTCCAGAATAATCGAAAGGTTGTTTTATTATTTGCGAACCGTCAAAAGGTTGCATTATTAGAAGCAATTTTTCCAAATTCTAAAGACATGATTTATAGTATACTAGCCTTATATGCAATAGATGTGTTCGTAATGGAAAATTCTAAAAGCTTAATTCCTTAATGAATTAGAGGAGATTGATCTTCCTTGATTTAATTTATTTGTCTTATCTTTTTTTATTTTTGGTGTCCAACCCCACATCTTCCTTATAGTATAAAGATAACTAACCATATATACACGCGATGCGTGCCTCGTGCGAAAGATCAATATGTAAGGATTTGAGAAAAACTACATTGTAATTTTCCAGTGAAGGGTATACATATATTTCAAATTTTTAAAAATAATTGTTAAGTTATACTTCATCCATTTTGAAATAAGTGATACTCTTTCTATTTTGGGGTGTTTCAAAATAAGTGATATAGTTTGTTTTTTTTGCTTAATATGGTAACTTTTTGCTTGTGAAATGACCTATGTGCCCCTTTTTTTTCTAAACACATCATTAACAACATCTAACAATACTAACTTTAGAAGGGGGTGGGGGACCACACCCATTAACTTCTCCATTAATTATACTCTAAACACATTTGCAATCTTATGCCTCAAAATCCGTAAAAGCAACAATGTATCACTTAAATCAAAACGGAGGAAGTAGTTATTTTGTTTTTCTAGAGGGTGTAATCATAATCTCAAAAGAGTTTAGATACTAAAACAATTTAAATATATAAAAAGAGTAATAATATTATTAGAGAGTAGATTAGCAATAGTGATTTATAAACAAAACGTCAAAAAATGATTTATAAACAAAACGTCAAAAAGACAAACAAATCTTACAAAAGATAAATGGAAATGTCATTAGTATCATCACTCATGAGTAAATTTCCTCTCCCTTTATCACTTTCTCACTCATCCTAAAATATTTTTCATGTTTCATAATCAATTTGATCAAATGCATCCTCAGTCATGAGCAATCAATTACTCATATATGTGAAAACTAAAATAAATCAAAAGTATATAAAAAAATATAGCAAAGTGGGTGTCTATTTGTATATCTCAAGAAAATATAACCATTGATATTTTTTTTATTTTTTTTTCACTTTGTAGATTTTTAGATAGTTTTGTTTGAATTTTAAACATTTTTTGCTAAAAATCTGATGGCTAAGTTTGGAAATAAAACTTAATTACTTAATGATTTTCTTGATTTATTTTATTTATTTATTCTTTTTTTGAGTTTGGTGTCCACCCCGCCTGTTACCTTATAGTATACAGACTAGCCATATATGCACGCGATGCGTGCCTCTTACGAAAGATTAATATGTAAGGATTTTGGAGATTTTACATTGTAATTTTTCCAATGAAGTGCATACATATTTTTCACACTTTTAAAATTAATCGTTAAACTTTAGTTATTATGTTTGTTTGGGGTGTAATTGTAATTTCAAAAGATTTTAAATAGTAAAACACTTTTCATACATGAAAAAGAGTAATAAATATTAGAGAGTAAATTAGCAATAGTGATTTAAAACAAAAATCCAAAAAAGATAAAAAAAATCTAACAAAAGATTAATGGATTGGAAGATGTCATTAGTATCATCACTCATGGGTAACATACCTCTTCCTCTACCACTTTCTCACTCATCCTAAAATACTTTATCATGTTTCTTGATCAATTTGATCAAATGCACCTTCACTCATGAACAATCAATTAGTAATGTATTTGAAAATAAAATATCAAAAGTATATAAAAATATAGCAAAGTGGGTGTCTATTTACTTCACTCTTTATAGACGTACTTTATAGAGTATGGTCGAGGGACACAAATAGTTTTTTTTTTGACAAGGAAACTAACTAACAAACAAACAAAACTAAGAGACGCGGCGGTCGTGCGTAGCAAGCACGTGTGCATCCCGAATAACCAAACGAGAAACCTTAACGCAAACAAAAGATTGAAAACTAGAGGCAAGAGTAAGGATATGTCAGAGAAACTGCTGGAGCAAGGCATGACAAGTTGATGGCTGAGAGAGCGTTGAGACGACATTGCAGGAGTCAACCCCAATCCACAAGGAACGACACCGAGGTTGAGCAGCTGTGAGCCCTGCTGAAAAAGCAAGGAGTTTCGCGTGGAAGGGAGATAAGGCAAAAACACGATGAGAACCTTTGAGACACTGGTCCGGAAGAATGAGTTTCCAGCTAACCGCAGCACGAATAGAACCAGGGCTGTTCTCTTCGGCTAATTCTAACTGAACTGAACTGAACTGAACTGAACTTATTGGAGCTGAACTGAACTGAACTGAACTGAACTGAACTTATTGGAGCTAAACTGAACTGAACTGAACTGAACTTATTAGAGCTTAACTGAACTAAACTGAATTTATTAGAGCTGAACTTATTGGAATTGAACTGAACTGAACTGAACTGAATTGTTGAATTAAATTATAACAAATATATAAATAATAGTAAATAATAATAATTATGAATATTAAATAATAAGTAATAATAATTCTAAGTACTAATAGTTATACTAATAATTTAAAATAATATCAAATGAATAATGATACTATTATTTTTGATGTTACTAAATGATAGTTATAATTAAATAAATAATAATAATGATAAATTAATTTTAAAAATAATAATTACTGATAATAATAATAATTAATAATGGATAATTATTATTATTAGTATTAATATATTAATACTTGATGATGATATAATAACAATAATGTCTATGAAGTAAATTAATATTACCATTATAATAATAATTTGCTTAAAACATGGGTAGATGTGTGCTTCTAACCAAACCACGATTTGAGGTGGGTTGGTCTATGATAGAGATACGCCAAACCCCACTACAAACTGTCAAAGTATCTTTAATATGCAATGTAGCAACAATGTTGTACCATAGATAGTACTGCAGTATAATTAGCAACTTTCTAATTTATTCATATCTTCTAGCTTTTTGTAGCTTACTTGTATAATGTAATAGTGAACATTTAGTCGGTAAAATAAAACAACAATTGTAAATTGAAATACTCGTATGAAATTTGGTTAAACCGCGCACCAACCCAAACCTTGCTCAGCCATAATAATAATAGTAATAATGATGAGTAAAGATATAATAACAAAAATAATATATATAAATAATAATAATAATAATAATAATAATAACAATAATAGGTAAAATAAATTAGACCAATAATAATATATTAAATAAAATGGTTAAATAATGAATGGAGCTGAACTGAACTGAACTTATTGGAGCTGAACTGAACTGAACAGAACTTATTAGAGCTGAACTGAACTGAACTTATTGGAGCTGAACTGAACTGAACTTATTAGAGCTGAACTGAAAATAACACTACAAGAAAAACCAATTATTACAACGACTTTTAGCAACGACTCTTTTTACGTCGTTGCAATAAAAGTTTTTTGGCAACAAAAAAAAAAACTCGTTGCCAAAAATGAAAATTCCATTTCCCTCCTACCGAATATTGCGCGGGTAGGCTGTGAAAATTTACTCTATTAATAGCAACAAAAAAAGTCGTTGCTGTTAAATAATATATATGTAAGGCAACGAAAAAGGTCGTTGCTATAATATGTCACTTGTATTTGTAACGACCTATGTCGTGGCAAAATAATCATTTATACTATAGTAACAAACTTATTGTTGTTAAACATATTTACGTATAAATTGGAAAAGAAAAAGAAAGGCAAAACAAACATAAGTTTACATTGTCTTCTTCAACCCAATATCCTTGCTCTCACAACATAACCCATAGCACTCAATTTCATTCACCACTACGGTAAAACCCCCGACCACCACCCACGGCAAAACCCCCGACCACCACTCACGCTAAAACCACCACCACCTTCGACGCCAAACTACCACGCCAAAGCAGAAATGGGGCAGCAACTATTTAACCCCGGAAACCCATTGAAATTACACCTTTAAAGCATCAATTTTTAAAAACTGGCAAGAAGCATTTTCAATTTCGGGTGATAGTATGTGGAAGGAGATACAGGTAATATTCTACCCTTTTGAAATTGTTAAATAAGGTTGTTGTAGACACTAGCATTTTGTTATTCTAATGTTGTTGCTTTTGGCTAGGAAAAGTTTCAAATCGTTGAGTCAAGTAGTTACTTGAAGATGTATGCTTTTGTTGTCGATACCATGCAACGCTTTTATAGATTATGGAAATGTCGACTACATTACTACTACAAGAGTCCAAAATGCGGAAAAACTGATGCAGAACGAGTGAAAAATCCTCCTCCTGATTTGCCCCAAGAACAATGGGAATATTGTGTCAGACATTATGCATCTGATGAATTTAAGGTATTCATTTTACATGAGGCTTTACTTAATAGCTTTACTTTTACTAATACCATTCTATATGACTATGAAGATAGTAAGTGAAAGGAACTCAAAAAATCGATTGTCTGACAAAAGAGTTATTCATACCACTGAAATTTTGGCTTTTGTTGAAGTTGAAGATATATTGGTAAGACATAATGTTCAACGTAGCTACAATACTTAATTATATGTCTTTTTTTTAAACATTAAAGTTATATATTGACAACAATTATGGTGTTAGACAAAGGAGAACAACAATGTGAAGCCTTCTATGTGGCTTATTGAGCACACACGTAAAAATGATAAAGGCGAACTTGAATGGGCTGATGCCATACGATCCAAAACTATCGACGTATGTTATCAAGTTCTAAGGTCTAATTAATATACTCAAACATGTCATCATTTACAATGAATTTTTTGCACTTCTTTTTTTTTTGTTTAGGATAAACTCAAACATGTAGTTGCTGAGGTTGGTGACACAATGACACAAGAGGAAATTTTGATTCAAGTTTTGGAACCAAGGTCTGGATATATTCGTGGGAAAGGTACTGCCTTACGCAGTTATGTAAAAGGAAAACAACAAATGGAACAAAGAAAACTTGTGGAAGAACCACAAGGGAAAATACAAGAACAAGAGCAAAGGATAAAAGAGTTAGAAGAAAGCCAACAAAGCCAACAACGAGAATTAGAGGAACATAAAGCAAAACAAGAAGCTGCAATGGAGACTTTCAAACAGGAACTAATGCAGCAGCTAGCAAATAGAGGTGTCTAATAACTACTTTGAAGAATTGTGCTGACAAGGTAAATATATATATATGAATCATTTAGAGCGTATTGCTATCATTCTTGGCAGGTTTGTAGTGGTTATTTTTCTGTGTTCTATTGTTGTGTTTGCGAAGACGTGATAGAGTAATTTGGTGGTGATTTGCTACTGGTTCATGATTGCCTAAAGAAGTTTTTTTCATGGCCTTGAAAGGTTCTTTTGTTGCTTGTTATTATTGTAATTGAGAGTATTAGTTGACTGATTTTATGTATAATTGTATCCTGAATCATTTATAAATAGTTTGTGAAACCATCTCCATTGGGGAGTTGTCCAGAATACAGAGGAGACTCTGACGAAATTTTTACTCCCTTTATAGTGTAATCGTGTACATTATACTCTCAGACACGATATTGTAATTTAAAAACTAAGATTGATTTTTTTTTCATATGTAGCACTGTGAAGAAGGAGGAAGTTGCATTTTGGAACGAATTTTGAAGCTAACATTATGATATCTATACGTTTTGCCCTTTTGGACATTTTTTTTTGAAGGTAATGTGGTGGACCCCTGGCCAGATCTCAACTAGCACGGTATTTTGATCTGGTGTTTGCGGGGCCCGACATTTGAGAGCAGGGGGGAATGGTAAGGGGATCCCCACCCCCAAATGCCCCTAGTGGAATTTGATCCCATGACCTTCAAGTCATGAGATCAAACCTTTACCACTAGACCAAGCAAGGCTTGGTGTTTTGCCCTTTTGGACATGTAGTACAAGAATGTATCTTTTAAATTTCCGTAGTTGGTATGTATCTTTTGGACATGAAATATAAGGATGTGGATGTAATACATTCTAAATATTAATGCAAAAAATGGTATTATGATCTTATAATAGTGTCCCATAATATATAGTTTATTTATGCTTTTCATGATTACCCTCGCCTTTTATTTTAAAAAAATAGATTTATTATTGTTTAACGATTTTTCCGTTGCAATAAACAATTGTACTGCAACGACTTTAGTTGTTGCAAACACAACACAATGTACTGCCATGACAATTGTTGTTGCAAACACAACACATGTATTGCAACGACAGTTGTTGTTGCAATAAATAGGTTACATTTTGGCGGTATGAAGAGTGATTTGCAACGACATGTTTATGGTAACGATAATCAGTCGTTGCTAAACAATCATTTTTTGCAACAACATTCGTCGTTGCAAAAGCTTTTGCTACGGGCTTACCCGCAACGACCTTGCAACAAACCTCATTATTGTAATGACAATCGGCTTTTGGGAACGACTTCCGTCGTTGCAATAAATGATTTTTCTTGTAGTGTTGAACAGAACAGCCCCCAGTGGCAGTTTGCTTCCACGTGCCATCAACCAGTAGACGTGGTAACGGTGGATGGATAGGCATTCCTGCAAAATAAATCATAGGGGAGGGAACTGTACGCCCCATATCAAGCGCGAGTTGTGTCTCCGGCAAGTTATTCAAATATATAGTTTTTGAACAACAATAACCCTATTCCATTCAACTTATTTTCAATCATTATCAGATAGAATAAATAAGTTCAAACAAGTTTTAATAAGTTCATATATGTTTACATAAGTTTAGATAGGTTTGGACAAGTAAAAATAAGGTTTAAATAGGTTCTAACAAGGCCGTGTTTAATGCACCTTTATCGTACGAAATTATACTTGTTGCTGAACAAAATTATTTATCTGTAAACTTCAATCAATATTTTTCTAATTATTTATCAATTTGTATACCATGATATCATCTAATATTTTTTTGACTTTTAACACAAATTTATTCATTAATATTGGAATATACATGCAATGATCAAACAAAAATCCCCGTGTAGACTACACGAAAATAAAAATTAGTATGAATGATATAAATACAAAATTCCAAATATTACAATTGAAAGAAACCGAGGAACTAAAAAGTAATATTAGAGCTTGTTCTCTTTGGTTGAACAGAGGTGAACTAAACTGAAAGGATTAATAAAATATAATTTTTTTGTACAGAATTAAATTGAACTATATATTGTCGATAATATAAAATAACGATCAAGGATACGTTAAAATTTGAAACTCCCATCAATTAATTAAAGCACAAAGTGAGTTACAAGCCTACCAGGCTACAAGTCTACCTCTATGGCAAGAGGCCTAAGACCAACATGGAGTACATGGTTAGTTGAAATTCTCTTCACTCAATAAAAATCTATAATATTAAAAAGTGTAAGCAAGAGTTGCTTTCCGCCACATGTCACCATCCCTATTTGAATAACATTTTATCTAACAACATTCGCATATATTAAAAAATGTCAATGTAAAGATTCGAACTCCCAACCTCATGTATGGAATGAATAGCTCCAACCACTATGATACCATATTATTATTGATGTTTCTATCAACAATAATGATCATATATAAATGAAAATCAAGAGTTAAGTTATCTAATTAGAATGACTTATATTTTTTTAATGATATTTTATACGCCAAATTATATTAATTATTACTAACTAATAACTCGAGCATCGTCAGGGAGTAATACTAGTGGTTAGTTGAAATTCTCTCCGCTCAAAAAAAATTAGGCAGTGTTTACTGTATAGTGTATACTCCATGTGAAAGTTGAGTAGTTGAGTAGTTGAGTAGTTGAGTTTCAAAGATGAACAAAAATTGATTCCCACAAAAGACGCTTTGCTTCCACTTTCACTTTCACTTTCACTTTCACTTCCTGCTGCTTGTATCTTCTTCAACAGGCGGCCATTAACGTCTTCGCTCCCTTTCCTGTAACTTGTTTTCGTCTTGTATCCGTTTTTCTACATCAATTCTCCTCCTTTGTTTCACTGTTTCTGCAATTCATTCTGTGCATCCATGGTTACTGTTCGTTTTTGTTTCCCCCCTTCCAACAGTTTTCTACTAGTTTTTCGCTTCTAAGGCTAATTTCGTTAAACTTTTGTAGGGTTTACTTTGAGCAATAATGGATGGAGAAGAGTTGACTGAGCAAGAAACTGCTTTGTATGATCGTCAAATTAGGGTATGGGGTGCTGATGCTCAACGAAGGTATTCCTTTATGTGCTTTTCCCTCTCCTCAATTTCACTGCTTTGGTGCTAGTATTCCATCACACTTCGTTTCGCTATCATTTTAACCTATGATTTCCCCTTTCCACCCTTAGCTTGTGTTTTTGTTCTGATATTAATTCATAAAACTGAATTTTGGCAGATAAACTTGAATGTTTCATTATATTTATATTTTTAATATAGAAAACTAGCCGTAAATGCAAGCAATGCGTGCGTAAGCCTGTAAATCGTCATTGGAAGAAAGAAGATCATGGAAAGGACCGATAGTTTCTGTTAGGGTGTTCTGCAAATTTATTTCAAAAATAAAAACTGTGAAACAATTAATTATAGAGAGGGAGTTATGCCATTTAAATTTTTGAAAAAAAAAGTAAATGTTGATTTTTGGTGCTGCCCATAGAGATTTACAGCTTGTTTGGATAGCCAAAAGAGGAGGGGAGGGAAGGGGAGGGAAGGGGAGGGAAGGGGAGGGGAGGGGGAGGGAGATGGCAAAAATCCATTGTTTGGATACCAAGTGAGGGGGTGAAGGATTTGGAGGGGAGGGAAAGGAAAGGACTAATTTGTGAGAAATTCCTCCCTCCGATATTGGAGAGATTTGGAAAGAAAACTCATTTTTATTCCCTCCCCTCCCCTTCCCTCCCCTTCTTTTGCTTCCCCTTTTTCTATCCAAACACACTTTTAGGGTCCATTCTTTTCAACTTATTGCTCATATAAACTTATTTTTGCTTATATAAACTTATTAGACCTTATTAGACTTTCTTCGACCTTATTAGATAAAAGTATAAAACCTTATTAGACCTTATTAGATGAAACTTTATTAGACCTTATTCGACCTTATCCGAACGTATCTGTACTTATAAGGACTGAAAATAAGTTGAAAAGAAAGGATCCTTACTTTGTTTTTGTTTTAGCTAGAATTGTTTGGAATAGAAGTGAATAGTCAATGCAAAGCTTACAATTATATTGTTATGCTTTGACAAAGGCGGTTGTTTTCCCTTTGTGTATTTGTGTGTGCAAGATGCGAACAGTGATTTTTCCTTTTGTACAGGGAGGCTATTATATTTCCGAAGTAGAATGATTGTAAGTAGTTTAGGCGTGATTGCTCATAATGTTTGTTTTTGCGTGTGTTGTAGACTTAGTAAAGCCCATGTGCTGGTTGGTGGGATGAAAGGAACAATTGCTGAGGTTTATCTCTCTCTCCCTCTTCCTCTCTTCCCTTTTGGAAAATTTGCCTGATGCAACATGAATGTTTATATGCTGTCATTTCTTTTGAGTACATTGCAGGTTTGCAAAAACATTGTGTTAGCTGGTGTTGGAAGTGTTACTTTGGTAGATGATAGTCCAGTGACGGAGGAAGCGCTGAATGCTAACTTCTTGATTCGTCCAGATGAGAAGCTTTATGCAGGACGTTCTATTTCAGAGGTTTGTTGTGACTCTTTGAAGGAGTTCAACCCTATGGTTCACGTCTCTGTAGAAAAAGGTCTGCATTCTATGTTTAAGTGTTTATGCAAATTAGTTTTTAGTTATAGAATTGGCTTTTTATTTGAAATTGGAGGAGACACTTGTCAAGTTTTGAAGGTTGGTTTCTTGAGTAACATAAGCTTTTGGATCGTCCGCTATGGACTTTTACTGCTTTCTGAACGTTTCGTACTTAGATATTGCTGCAGCAGGTCCTACGCAATGTTTCATAATCAATTTAATAGAGAAGTACAGGGGCTCTAATATTTTAGAAAAAAATTAATGAATATTGCATTTTAATTTGTTTATTGAATGTGAAGATATTTAAAATTAATGATTTGCATAGGCCTTGTTCTTTTGCACTGGATTAATTGAAAAAGATTTCAGTTTAGTTCTGCTCGGCTCCATCAATTTCAGTTTAACTTCCAACATTTCAGTTCAACCCAGCTCCTCTCTTTTTATCTCACAATTCCAGTTCATTACAATTCAATTTCAGTTTAGTTCATTTTAATCCAAAAGAACAAAGCATAGTTTACCGTGGTTTGGCTTGTGAAAGAGGGGAACAAGTGGAAATATAAATAATATTGAGTACACCTATATTTCCTGAGTATTATGTAGTGGTGCTTATCATTTACTGAGGATTAGTCAAGCATCTAAATCCAATCAAGGTTTTGGACATGCATTTTGAGATGATCAGGTTATCATAAAGTGAAGAGGTTGGTTTATATAGACACCCTAGACTTCGTGCTTAAGTTATCCATTTTTGACTATGGCCATGTCTTCATGTCATGAAGTATTAGGTCCGCTAGTTAGTTCTACAATTTCTTTTTAGTGGGTTATAGTTGGTTTTTGAGACTAATGAAGTATAGAAACATTTGAAAACATGTGTTTGCTTGCATGCAGAATGTTAATGTGGCTTTGTGCATTGATTAACAACATGATGCTGCAGCAATAATCACAGCTAGGCTGGTTGTATTTGACTTGATTGAGAAAAGGGCTGTCAGCAGAAGGAAGTTTCTATAGCCACCTAAATTCGGCTGTGAGGCAGCATAAAGGTGGAAAATTTTGATGATCACCTTTTTTGGGTAATGCTGCAGAATAGAGGAAAGAAATAGTCATCTGAAGGATGATGGAGCCAACCAAGACGAATTAGTGTACTAGTTTTGCGCTAGATGCGTTGTGAGGTCTAGGCTTTATATTGCTTAGAATTGTGAAACTAGGAATCCACTTCAAACCTTTGGTTTAATCTAAAGAAGAAACCAATTGGGGATT
Source organism: Patellifolia procumbens (assembly GCA_947645195.1). Lineage (NCBI taxonomy): Eukaryota > Viridiplantae > Streptophyta > Magnoliopsida > Caryophyllales > Amaranthaceae > Patellifolia > Patellifolia procumbens. The sequence goes on from CANSGD010000353.1 coordinate 165,468, forward strand.
TTAAGTCTTCTTTAAATGTACAACATAGGAGGATAGTTTCAATGGTCAAACTATGGAAATTGGAGAGGTTACATAGGACACCCAATAAGATTCACTTTAGTTATTGACCTTCTGTAGTGAATTTGATGATATAGCTCCTCCGAGGAAAATTATTCGCTGATGTTTGCTTATCGATTTAGCAATTGAAAATGGAATTACCGAACACAAATTTTCTTGAAGAATTTGTTCATCAGCTCTTTTTATTGATTTACTTGTATGAAATTACCTTTGTTTTCCAAGTGATAAGTTCTTTTTCGGAATTTCAGTTGATATAGTATTTCTGATGGGGCATTTATAGTAATCTATTAAAATTCTTGTAGGTGACTTATCAAGTCTAAGTACAGATTTTCTTGAGAAGTTTGATGTTGTTGTAGTCAGCTGTTGCTCTCTAAGCACAAAGGTAGATTGGATGATATATTTTGTGTAATTAATTCTGTATGTGCATCTCCAAGATGTTCCGCAGATTCATGTCTTATGGTGTCTTGACATACATTTATTCTTTCTCCTCCTGCTGTTCTCACATCTCAGAAAGCGATAAATGAGAAATGTCGGAAGCTGGCTAAGCACATTGCATTCTATTCAGTTGATTGTCGCGACTCTTTCGGTGAAATTTTTGCTGATTTGCAGGATCATTCTTGTACAAAGGTTAGCTCTCTATTTCCGGGATATAAATTTTTACTTGTTCTTGCATGACTTGTATTATAGGGTTGTGATTTATAATGTGACAGCCGATTAAGTTGTAATCAGATTAGCCTTTTCTGACTGTGCCATCTTTGCCTATGTTAATGTTGCTCTTGTCGAACGTCTATTGACGAAAGATTCACTTTTTCTTCACGAGGATGGTATCCTCACCAACTTTCTTTTAGCTGATGAAATTGTCACTATAATTGCTAGGTATGGGTATTCTTCATTAGGCATTCTAAGTTGTCGTCTCAATTTTGATTGCTGTTTCTTCTGGTCTTCTATATCCTCAACTGCTGTTGTCTGATCATTTTTCATTATTTGTACCTCCATCTCATAATATCTGTACAGGTTGTCAATGCAATCATATCAAGAAACTATTGACAATTGATTGCAGTAGACACTTCTTCAAGTCCCGGTTTATAGTTAATGTCCATTATCACATGCTTTCTAGTTAGTTAATTCTCAAAGTTAGGAAGGGTATATAACGGAGAAGATAGGTCATTAGTACTTTTATTGTAACTTAAGACCAGGCCCAGCCATGAGGGTGTGCAAGCGGAGCGCTCTCACAGGGCCTCATGACACGGAGGGCCCCAATATGTAGAAAACATTACAGCAATAATGTAGCAAAAATGAAGTAGTCCAGTGGTCTGAGTTGCTTGATTGCTATCTACATTGCGAGTCCCACGGTCGAAGATGAATGAATACAAAATTCTCATTTTACTTGTTGATATTCAGTCACACGCATCCCAAGACCATCTACCTCGGCCACCAAATGATTTTTTTTTTCCAGTTCCCTATTCTAACTAAAGCTGACCATTTATATTTACAAGCTATCATATTTTGTATTCTCCTCACTCATTTCCTTTTTATTACTCTTTTTTCACAATAACACTCATTAAAAACTATTCCAATACTATATTTTTTTTAAAAATTTATCTCACTTTACAAAGAGACTCAGTATTCGGAAAATTGCTAGTTCATAAATTTTCCCGCAATATTTCTTCAAAATGTTGAAATAAATAAATTGCTAGATTAATAATGAACCAAAATTGCTTGAATTAACAACTTAGGAATTCGCTAATTGCATTAAAGATGTTGGCTAAGTTAAAACTAATTCAATTAGCGTTATTATCCTTACAATACGACGATGGTAGCGTGCAAATTTGTTATTAAAAAAATGAGATTGAGCATTTAAATAAAGATGGAGTAATATTAAATATTTATAGAATGTTGTTTAAAGGGCCTCATTTGTTTACTTTAGCACAGGGCCTCCAAAACCAATGGGACGGCCCTGCTTAAGACGCCCTCTCTTCAACTTCCTCTACATTTCATTTATGACATATGATTACCTTTTGTACTTTAGTATTACACTACCACTTCCACATTCAGAAAATTGTAGTTTGTTATTTTTATTAGCGTTTTTGTTTAGTAAAATTTTCTACGTTCTTTAGATGGTTAGAATTCTTAGAAATAATATTGTATGTTTCGACCTTTGAATATGCTATGAGTGCTCGATCCATATCGTTGGGTTTTATGGTCATACAAATTTGGAAAGTTCTTATTTCTAGAGTTTTGAGGGATGACTTTAAAGTGCAAGTTGGGGGCTTCAGTTAGATCCACCTAGGTCAGTTTGGGTATCTGTATTTTTCATATATTAGAAACATGATAAAGAAATAATGGCACATAGCCTTTCATACTATTTGCTTTTTGTATCTTATGCTTAGGGGCCTCCTTTTGCAATTTACACTAATAAGTCAATCTTGAAAATATTATAGGATCACTTTTGCTGTATCACTCAATCTTCTTATTCACATCTATATTGGCATCCAGTTTGAACCATGACAGTCCTCACTGCACCACTTCTCAAGTGTACTGAAACTTCCATGTCCGGTCTTGACTCGTAGTTGCTAACATATCGTCACTGTAGGCATTATAGGCCCATTTTGGTGGAAAGTTAATTGATCCCGTTACTTACTGAGAAATGCGGGCTTTTGGCTCGAAACCATACATTTGTAAAATGAACCACCAATATTTTTAATGATGGTGTAGGAGTTTTGGATTTTATTTTATCCTGTCCAGGGATGCGTTAGGATGGTATTCATTGTTCTTGCACTGCTGGTTGTTTCCTTTTTAGAGGTCTTAATTTAAAAGATAGATCTTTACTATACGGCTTCATTGGATGTTAGTCATTTGGGACTTCTGCAGAATTGCGCGTATGAATGGTCCCCTTGAAGTTTATGCCTCTTTCACAGATAATTTAGCAAACATGTTCCTGTGATCTTTTACAATAGAATCTGTCTTCTGGAAAGTAGGTTGGAAAAGAATGGTAGATATCTTTCATAGTGCAAAAAAAAAAAAGAGGATTTTGGTCTGAGTTTACCGGTGAACTTATTAGCATACAATTTTTGATGTTATTCTTGGTAGAGAAGAATTATCTGGGGGTTGTTTGGTTGAACTGTTGAACATTGAAGGTTTTGGAATGGAATGGAATAGATGTGGTACTATTAATGTATTGGAGAAATGTTTGGTAAAGGGGACTTGTGTATGGAATTTCATACGCACAAGTTTTTCATCCCTCTTAAACAGTGGCGGAGCCACGTGGTAATAAATTCGGGAAAAAATGAGAATCTTTAAGACTGTTAGTACGTATAAGTATAAGTTTACGCCCACAGTAGCATTAAAGGCTAATATGGCGCAGTGGTTGTTGAAGATTGCAGGAAACCGTCAAGGGCCTGATGGTTTCATGTTCGACCTTAGCTAATGGAAATCTGGCCTTTTTTTTCCTCCTCAACGTTCTCTTACCTCATTTTTTCGTTTTTTTTTCCCTTAAACATTTGACTCTAGCACTATCCTGAAGCTTTGTATATGGTTTGTCAACATTGATTTACCTCAATTTTCCTTTTCTTTCTTTGGCGAGAATTTAGTTTTTAATAATAAAGAACCTTAAATGTTAAACCAAACTCCGCCTTCTGAATTTTGGTGCATCAAAACATCTTAATGACGACGGCAACAATGAATTAGTCTGGAATCTGCTAGCTGTTGAGGTGCATTAAAACATACAAGGGCTACATGGCAAGCTCTCCCTGGTGATGTATATGTATCACATCTCACATGACTGAACTTTTCATGTATCCTAGATTGTACTAATATTACATTCAGAAAATAACCATGGGATCAAAGAAGTAACAATTTATGATGGTACAAAGAAATGTAAAAAGAAAGAAACTTTGATGTTACAGTCATCTTTTGTCTCCAAGAATAAAATAGAATATTTCCGTGGAGCACAAGCACACCTATTGTCTATATAGCATGGATTTGTGATGTAACTGTCAGCTGGTAGTCCAACCTAGCCCCTTGTGGCCCATTCATTTGCTTCGAAGGCCTGTAAGTGTGGATGCATGTTTAGTTGTGTTTCCTTCTTTATTAAGTAATAGTATATTATGACAATGAGATACCTGTGAATCTTTATAAGGCTCTGTTTGGTAGGACGGAGAAGAAATTTTTGGTGGGGATTTTTAATGCAAAATATTATGCAAGACAAGTCAATAATAAAAGGAAAAATGGAAATTGTGGAGAGCTGTGGGTGGGACGTGGGAGGCAGGGAGGAATGTAAGTAATTGACATGAAAAATTGTCATTCTTTCCTTTTAAAAGGATAATGTTTTTATCCTTAGGGACTTATTTTCTTTCAATTGGAAAACTGCTTTCGGCCTTCTATAAACCAAACAAAAAAAAATGTTTTCCTCCTAAGTTCTAACCAAGCAATCTCTGAGTGTTGTTATTCTTTGCTCTTGCAGAAACAAGTCAATGAGACTGTTGAATGTCGCCTGCAGTATCCTAGTTTTGTGGTACGCAACAGTAACCATTCTGTTAAACAGCAAAAAATTTAGACTGGTTTTTTGTGTTTATTATCCTCTCTTCCCTGTTTTAGGGTCAGAAATTTGAATTTATATGATATTTTTACTAATGTCTTTCATGGCAGGAAGCTACTGCAGTACCTTGGAATATTCTCCCTAAGCGAGTTTCCAAACTGTACTTTGCCATGAGAGGTATGGAGTCAAACCTTTCCAATTGTTATCTGTTTGCCATTTACTCTTTGTATTGCTATGGCCACTGTGGCTGTTGCATACTTCCTCTGTTTCACAATAGATGCATCATTTGTACTTTTCACGCTTGCCAATGCATTATTTTAAACACTAATATCTTTAATTATCAATAAGTAAAAATAATAAAAAGAGCATATTAAAAAAGTACATATTAGGACGAATCCAACAAGATCCTGCATGATTATGTTTTTCCTAAACCGTAAATCGTCAAAGCCAATCGAAGTCTAAACTGTGAATAGTGCATAATATGGAAATGTTACATCTATTGTGAAACGGAGGAAGTATTTACCAATTTTTTTCTTCCTTACAGTTGTGATATTGATATGAATTGAAATGGATAAGTGAAAATAAGTAAGTAAGATTAGCTCTTTATTACTTGAATTCGGTTGTTTTAGTGTTTAGGAAGGATTAGCTCGCAAACCTAAATACTAAGAGTGTCTTAATAAGAGAAAGATTAGCTCTTAGTCTTACTAAAACGTGGTTGAGAACTTGTAGATTGCTCCCCCAAGTTACTCTTTCAAATTAAGCAAAGAAAACACTCAGTTTAATGCTTAAGAAAACACATTGTTTTTCATTCAATCAAAAGTCAAGTACATTTTGCTCCTAAGGCTTTCTCCTCCTTATATAGACTTGATAACATGTTAAGCTACTGAAATAAGGCCTTAGAACCGTCCTAAGATACAAAGAAATAAGAAAAATACATAAGAAATTCCTAATAAAGAAAACTGGAAAATTCTGATTTGGCCACCTTCCACCTTTCTGGTTCTTTCTCCCTATTGGCGGTTCTAAAATGGATGCAAACCAATGGGATCTTGTCCTACACATCAAGGGGCATCCAACCATGTGAAGTTTGCAGCAATTGGGTCAAAAAATGCTGCTGCCCAGATCAGTACACAAAACGCAGCCATCACGCCATTCTGGGCAGTTTTGCCGCTGTCCATTTAAAGCCTTTCCTTCCCCTTCACGAAAGCTTCTAATTGGACCCCTTTGCCATATACCTCACCTAAGCATGTGTAAGCAGCTGCAAATCATCATAGGAGCTTAGATCATCAAGCATGACATAACCAAAAAGCCTAAGAAAAACGTAGGAGTGAAGGAAGGAATTTCAGCTGAATTTGTTTAAGCTTAATCATGATTAGTTTAGCACCTTAAGTAAGGTTAGGACTAAAATAATCATTAATAGAGCTACCTGCTTGACTAAACCACCTTAATTCCTCCTTTAAGCTTGGTTAGTTAAACCAAATTGTTCCGCAAAGTAACGGAACCTTCGTTGTGTAAAACCGTTACATTGGAGCTTAAGCAAGGGTCATGTAACTGAGTTGTATCCATGCTTGGATTTGTACTGAGTAAGACCTCTGGCACTTGGTCTTCTATATTTGATTTTACATCAAATATTTAGACCTGTTATATGGTTCCCTTGTTTTGATGTGTGGGTTTGCTCATTTAGGACGCCCTTCTGCTGATTTGCTTTCTTGAAACAGAACAACCTGCAAATTATTTATGTGCTTATGTATGGCCATAAGCCAGTAATAATAGATTGGGACAAAGAATCTGCCGTCTATAGTAGTATATTTGAACTCCTGCATACTCTAGGCATATTGTGGCTTGAATTTGAGTCCAAGTAGATTACTCTTCAACTTTATATAATTGTCATAACCCATTCTCAACCACCGAACCCTTAAGTTCTTTGTTGGGATATGATAATCCTAAATTTCTAATATTGAAGCATCTGTTACTCTTTAAGCTAAGTAAATGTCTTTTTGCCCTAAAGAGGTAATAAGGGAAAAGCCGAGTTTTTTCAATTTTTAGTGAACTCTTGTTTTTACTGTTGCACTAGTAAAATAGCAGTGTAGCATGTTATTCTTAAACTGTGACTTCACCTTAGCTGAAGAGAGCTTTTTGACCTTAAATCGTAAACACCAGCCCATTTCTTTTCTTCATATTCACTTCTTTGAACTCAGTTTGCCTGGAATATAATGCTGACAATATCAGTGAGTTGCCAAGCAAGTAGCTACATATGTTACATATTATGTGAGAGATCCATATCTAATGTACAACCAGAAATGTTCGTGAAGGACAAATATGATGCCTGATTACTATTCAGCATTTTTCAGCTTCACTTCGAGTTTTTGAGAAAGGATGATTTGAATGGATGACATGCATTTCCCTGGAAGGCTGGAACAACAAGGACAATTGACTGTTGGATTTATTGTAATTGTCAGAGCTCCTTTCCCGTTTGAACAGCTGACCTAAGGCCCGAACCCTAATGCGAGTATATCCAGAATGGGGTTCGTAACAGAGAGAAAATTGGTGCTCTGAGTGATGATAGGGGACTGTTTGCTGGTGATGAGGATAGGTAGAGAGAGAGAGAGAGAAGCGAAGGCTCAAATAGGTAAGAGAGATTGGTATAAGGCAGTGACATTTTTCTATTAGATAAGTTTTGACATTATGATCTTTTGTCATAAACTCAAGATCTTGAGTGGGCTGAAACTTTTCATCTTTTTACTTCTGTTGATGTGACTAGTAAAGTTTTGTCTATTTAAGTATCCGATAAAGCATACCAGATACCACATAAAAGCTATAGCACTGGTTATGGGGTTAGCGTTCATTTGGTCAGCAACCAACTAAATTCTAAAATATCTGATATACTTTTGTTTGACCCCACTGGATAAACACCGACTTGAGCTTCCTGGTATCCTTCTCTTTGTGGAGTTGGACACGTGGTGTTGTGCTGGATCTTGTCGGAGATACTTTGGATGAGATTTATGCAGTGGAGGTTGTAGGATCATGTTTGTGACACAGCATCTATGAGACCCATAGAAGGAGATTGGGAAACCTTTGACAAGAGAGTTAGGGATACCGTTTGTCTGCACCCTGTTCATAGGTGGTAGAGATGGGAGGAAAGGCGGAGATACTCTCAATAATTTCAGCATCAGATTCATGTGGTTAGGTGCTCTCAGTTGACATGTTAGTTACTAATCAACACTTGGAGGCAACCAAAAATAGGTTTATGGCGTATGTTTTAAAGGTCCTCAAAGGTCATCAATATTTGGCGCTGGTAGTTGAAAGTGGATACTTATGGTCCGGGGGGAGGGGGCAAGAGTACTGAAATCTACTGCTGTCTCCTAGCTCACCTTCGGAAGTAAATGTGTTGTTTCTGTTGTCAAGAAATCAAAATAGTTGAATGGCTTTGGAGCATTTTAAGCCCTTGAGCTTATTTGCTTTCTTGGTTGTTTCATGCTAATAAGATTTGAAAATTTTGAGAGATTATAGGTCTTTCCTTGAGCCAAACACATTCTTGTCGCCTGTGTAGTACGCCGCACTTCCCCTCACCCCACCTCAAATGAGTGTTGCTGCTTATATGCTTTGAGACTGTGTAGTCTTTGCTAGTAGAACGTCAGCCTTCATTACTGATTGTTAGACCTTCCCCTCGTGGCTATCTCGAAAGATATGATTGAATCATAATAAGTTACTTCGTTCTCCAGCCAGAGTTCTGCCTTCTAGGCACTAAGGTTGGCACTGGATCAACAATTACGTCATTTCAATCAATCTATCTTGACTACTTTACGACGACGGACGACCGCCCGTAGGGGGTTTACTGAAACCCCTGCAGAGGAAAGGCTTTATCCTAGCGAATAGAAGATGCTCAGCTCCGCACAACATAGGGATTGGCACGCTTTCGGAAAGAACATAGAATAGTAGAAGATCCAGCATGCAAAACACGGCGATCATTAGAAATTCACGAATTAGAGATATAGCACCAATGATAGAAGCAGGGGCTAGGAGCTACTCATTCTAAGGATTTTTCGGGATACTGATCGAACAGATCTTCATTCCGGGAGAGTCACTACTCGACGAGTTAAGCGAGACAAGTCCAATTGAAAGAGCCCTAGGAGTCCCCGGAAGATAGAGGCAAGACAAGCCAATCCGCTATTCTGCCTTTGCGCAGACGGATCACTCGCGGCACACATTCTATATGATCGATGATTCCAATGCGCTTTGATTTCATTTCTTCGCTTTCGGGGATCGCCTTACTTTCATAACATCTGACGCTATATATGTTAAGATAATCGAACCTTTAAGAAGGCTTTCGCTAAGGATCTTTTCCCTAACCTCGGCAGAGAGGTACTGCGCCTCCTTTAATTTAGTCTCCAAAAAGACTCGGATTGTGACTCCAATAAAAAAAAGATCCTTCGTATTTTTCGATCAAATCGATTATTCGTTCATTTAAAAGAGCCCAATGATACATGCCTCATACTCTGCAGCATTGTTGGTTGCTTCAAAATCCAGTCGTACTGATATGGGGATGTGTTCTTTGTCAGGAGATATTAAGATGACTCCTGCACCACACCCGTTTTGATTTGAAGCACCATCGAAGTCAAGCTCCCACGAATCGGTATTGGTCGTGCACAAATGCTCATCGAGAAGAAAAAGGAACTCTTTAGCTCTAGGTTTAGCAAGCCAGAAAGACTTAGCTTAGGTGCGTAGCGCTTAAATTAAATAAGTAAGAAGAGTAGCTTTCCGTAGATTCCCTTCTCTTCCTGGGGAAAGTAACTAAGCCGAATTATCACTCGCATCTTCCCGGGATAGTGAAGTCTTCAATAGAACTCTTCTTTATCGCCCCTCTTCTCTGCCATCACCCCCCAACCATACGGCTAGGGTAGAGTACCTCTCGACTCATGTCCCAGGACTACGGTTCATCTTGCCTTCCGCCTAGCTGCCCTGTCTTAGCTAGCCCTTTCAGACTAGCAGACTTGCTTTCTTGTCCTCGGCCTTCAGACGGGATGCTCTAGTTGCTGCTGCTTTTAGCTGGAATGCCTTGCTTCGCTCTACAGCCCTTTCTTGTTCGTTAGCGCCCTCGCCCTATTATATTTGTTTAGTCATAAAGGAAAGTTTACTTTCGCCTTTTGACAATCTTACTGAGTGAAAGGGGTATCCGCTCAAACATGCGAAGAACGTCCGAGACGCCTTATATTATAGAAAGGCGCTTTGAGCGGGCGCTCTTCGCTTCGCGGGAAGAAGAAAAACCACCATCTCGCTCTTTCCTTTCTTCGGTGCTACCTTTTTCTTTCCAAGGGATGGAGTTAGAGTTTATAATAACCTCTTTTTTAAAGATGCCCGGGAACAACTCCTAGGTCAATTAAGGAGAAAATGTTGGAACCTCATGGGTAAGGATAAGGTAATGAAATTGATAGAAAAATTCATAGATCTAGGTGGGATAAGAGAGTTGATGCCCGAGCTAGCTTTAAGGTAAACTAGAATAGTAAGAGTCCCACTTGAAACGGTTAGGGAGTCCAGAGCATGTATTTAGTAAAGTACTAGATATATGCCCATAAGATAGATTTTTCGATAGATGAATGAATGGTGCTTACATTATAAAAAATGTATGTAGCACAGGCATTCTGGCTTAAAGCGCACATTAGCTGCTTCGCCCAGCAAATAAGCTAATTCAGTTCCATCCCTTATCCCTTCCTTAACCAGAACAGTTAGAAAAGCATTAAAAGGAGGATTCTTTCAAGTGAAATCCATCAGATCTAGGCGAGAAAAATCTATGTTTATAGCCCGTGTGACAATCTTTCTAGTCCTATCTCTACGGGAAGTACAAACGGTTCATCTATCTCATGTCGAAGAAGATTATGTATGAATTTGAATACCCACAAACGTCTAAGAGGTCAGCTACTTAGTTGATTTGATTTAAGGTATCTCTTGATCGAAGGGTTCAAGCCGCTAAAGCGGAAAGATATATCTCTTCGTCTGAAGCGTTGTGGATTTAGGCGTGTCCCAGAAGTCTAATGAAAGCACTCGTGGAAGTCTTTCTGAACAAGAAACTCTATCCCAAAAGTGCTTCCTTCCCCCGCAATCCGATTGATTGCCCGGTACACGTCGCACCTTATGAAAGTCCGCTTGGGGAGCATAGGCGTGATAGCGGAACCAAATGTTGAGGTTTCAAAGGCGGATGCTTCAGTTCGAGAAGGTACCATAAAGAAGACGATGCAGGGTGACGGACAAACCCATTAAGACTAAACTATCCTTAATATCTGATGCCTTGATAACTACTACAGTTCCTTTATGTACGGATACATAAACGTCAGGATAATCCTGTAGTGTATATCGCTGACAAAGTGAACCATATTTGTAGCAGGACTAGAAAGATATTCGAGTCGGCCTAGCTTGTAATGACCATTTTCAATAAGTGGAGTCTTGGTCAGAGCAAGTTGCCCTATTTTATTACCAGACATAATTGGGAGAAGCTCATCCGAAACTAGAGCTAGAAACGCCTTATTTCGTTCTCGTGCCCAAGAAGGATGGACGTGTTCGCGTATGCATCGATTTCTTTTGAAAATATCAAAAAAGCATGTTCCCAAAGAGGATTTTCCGGGTTCCTTTTTCCGATCGATTATTTAGGGTTTAAGTTCATGGGGGCCGTGGTCGAGAAGCAAGGAGAAGGCTTTCGGCCACGGGAGAGGGGGAATGGGAGGCGGGCACCCTCTCAATGGCATTCGCGCTTAAAAGGTTAGTTCAAGGGCGTTGATAGGGAAATCACACACTTGTTGTCGTTTCAGATGCGAGCAAAAAGCCTTTTTTCAAGCGTAGATTTCGTAAAAGAGAAGATGGAAAATTAGATATCCGTGTCCCTATTTAGTGCCTATCAAATAATGAGTTATTTATTGTTGAATGTTGCGACGGCTAAAAGAACAAATCTTATAGCTGACTCTGCTATCAAAGATGAACAAAGAATAGAGGACGTTTATACACAAATTATGGACGAGTTAAAGTCCTTCCTTAATAAGGAAAATCTAACTGATTCTCATCTTTTCCCCGAATTTCATCACTTCCAGGCTCAAGTGCCTCTTCATCCATCTTAATTCCAAAGACGAGCATCTCCTGACTGTAACTGCTATGGTTTACAGTCAATAGTTCTTAACCAACTCTTTCTCGCCGAGCTTTAAAAAGTTTTAAGAGAGAATAGGGAGTAAGGCAATGCAATTGTAGAAATTGGACTCGGGCTTTCTTTCTTCTCCTGCGGAGCTCTGATAAAGTCACCGGGGGCAGGTTAGGACAGTTCTCTTGCTGCTGATTTGGCCCTGCGCTGATTCAGGAGCTTCTTCTTTAGTCTAGGTTATGAAAAAAAAAAGAAAGGTAGTTGACTTACTTAGTTAAAGCTAATTAAGGTAAGAGTTGCCACCTTAATAAAGCCAGGCGAAACTGACTGAGTCAAAGACAAACTGACCTGACTTATTAAAGACAGGTTTGACAAACAAAAACAAAAAGAAAAAAAGGTAATATTTATTCATTCTTCATGGGCATAGAACTTCATTTGATGGGCCGCAAGGCCGAAATAAAGAAAGACCAGAAGAGGGTCTTTCCCTAGTTTAGTTGTTTAATAGATTTTAAATCTCGCGAATAATGGGTAGCCATTTAGGACTGTTTGGGTTTTCTAATGATGAATAAGTACGACGAAGAAAGGAAAGCCTTTATATAATTTCCCTTCAGTTCGGAAATTGAACGGGCGAGTGCGGGGGGTAAAACCCCCTTGTGACCCCCCCCTTTCCTACCCCCCTAACCCCTAAGGGGGGACGGACAGAACTCAGATATTGACTGCCCCTTGCCGTCTTCCCCTACCTTTTTGGAGTTCGGGGAAGCGGCGGGGGCAGAGCTCCCACTACCAACTCTTTTGTCAACTCATCCTCAATGCCTAAACCGGCATTGCCTAGTTCAGTCGTCTGTCGGGGTCAAGACGCAGTCGGGCGCCGGCGGCTGACTCAAGTGCCCCCCGAACCGCGCGAAATGGTCGCCTATTACACGGCTCACTAACTCTGCCTGGGGTGAGGGTACCTATTATTCGTCGGCGGTCCGGCGCACCCCTACTATAAAAAGCCGCCCCCCAACTCACTTAAAGGATGCTGCTTAATTACAAAGGAAATTCTTTCTTAATCTAGGGATTGAGTAGTTTGTCTTTAAATGATAAAGGTGCTAGCTCTAGTAATCCAACTCTGACTACTACCGCTGGAATTATAGATAGATTTAAAAAGATGAGCAATCCATCTTTGTTCACCCGTAATATAATGGATAGAAGCTATTTGACTTTGATTGCAGGGTATCGTCAGATACTCCTTTAATAAGATAGAAAGGGCTTTCTTGCTTGTTTAGTAAAGTCACGCTTTTCATTTTGATAGGAGTAGGTGCTTGCTGGGGCAGGGCACTCTTCACATTGAATTGTCAGCGTTTATGTCTTTTTTCCCTGATCGCGTCTTTTGTGTTTTGTCCACTACTTCCCCAGTCATAGAAAGGTTTGAGGATTCAGAGGCACGTACACCTGGTGAAACCTCGCCTGCTGATCTTCCTAACGTTCTGAAGCTGAGGAAGGAACTCTGTGAAGCACAGGTATGCTTAAAACCTCATTACATGGAATTAGTAACGTTCTGTTATTACAAAATATATGTACTTTTGTCTTTTGTAGTTGATCAGCGAATCTCAAATCCCTGTTTCCGTCCTTGAGAGATTGCTATCGGGTAAAATGGAGTTCCCGCCTGTCTCTGCAATAATTGGTGGGATTCTTGGACAGGTAACTGAATCTCTTTTTGTTGCTTATTAGTGTTTTATTGAGGGTTTCTCAAGTCTTTTGGTTGTCTTTGTTTTGATATTCCAACATCAGGAAGTTATTAAAGCTATATCATGCAAAGGAGAGCCGATTAAGAATTTCTTCTACTTTGATGCTATGGATGGTAAAGGCATAATCGAGGACATATCAAGTCCAAGTCCTGCTAGTTGAGCAGTCTACGCCAAACTTCATTGTGAGTTGTGACTTAATCAAATGCATGTCATCGGGTGTTCTTGGTTCTCCGACTTTAGATAGATTGGGTGGTGGCATGATGCTCTATGGAAATAGCACAATTAGCGGAGTAAATTTTGGCTTAATTCCTTGCTCTGTATATGTGCGAGAAAGATGTTCAACATATTGCTGGTGAAGTGGGTAAAACAAGCTTCTGCATTTCCTTGTATGATCTTATTATGTTTGGTGGTACTATACAGCGATGAAACCACCTTTTGGGTGAAACTAGAACTAGGGTTTTATGGAAATGTTACTAGGGTTTTATGCAAATGTTACTTCTAATTCGCCATCTATCTATATTTAAGGGTGATTATTTGTATTGCTTTACATTTAGGCCCCTTTTGCCTTTTCGACTCAACCTTATACTATTGGACTAAATGAAGCTTAACTGAAATTCTTGATTCAATAGAATCTAATTAATTGAACTGAACTGAAATTAATGAAGTTGAAATAAATTGAAATTAATTTACAATAATTCAGTAGAAAAGAACAGGGCCTCAATGAAGGTGAACTGAACCTTAATGATTCGAACTGAACTGATTGGAAATTAATGGACATGACTTTAAGCTCATTGTAAACACTATCTCTGTTCTTTAATAAGTGACATAATTATGAAATGAATGGAACTCAAGTGATTTGAGTTGAGTTGAAAGGATTAGAAATTCGTGACTCAACAAATTTATAGAGTTGAACTACACTGAAATTAATTTTCATTAATTCAATCCAAAAGAAAGGGGCTAATTGGACCTAAATTGAGTTGAAATTAATGGACATGAACTGAACTAAACAAAAGAAATTCCATTAAGCTGGTCCAAAAGAACGAGGCCTTACTACTAATCACCATACTTCCACAACGATTTAACCTACAATACTTTCAAAACCTTTAAAAATTGCTTTAGATAACGGTTCACCCTTGAAAGAAGAGTACCCTAAATCTCTTCTTGTATCAATCCACAAAAAACTTCATTATTGCTTAGGGAAGTATAAACTTAAACCGATTATTATCTTAAGAACTTCTAGAGATTTTATTTATAACCAAATTACATAATCGATACACCTTAATTCAGTTTTCAATTAGTGTTTTATTTTTATCAATTATCACTTAAGATTGGAAAAGATGATTTTTAATTATTATATATAAAATAATGCAAACCTGTATTTTGCCTGACCTAATTAGGTAGTTTTGCAGCTTAAAGTGAGTATGACAATAAAAAAAAGTCTATTAAGAGTTAGGTTTTAGAATCGTGTAAAATGCACATGATTTTTTTTGTATTGAGTGCTTGTTATCTTCGGCATACATCAGACGAGTTAAACTTAAATGAGATGAATTGAACTGAATGAAGTTGAACTGAATTAAACTGGATTGATTAGTACTACCTCTGTTTGTTTTTAAATGTTACACTTTTCTTTTTTGAACGTTTCTTTTTAATTGTTACACTTTTACTATTTTTGGTAAACTTTCACATCTTTATATCCCAATTTTTCATACTTTTGGGATCCACTTGTCCTTATCTTCTCCATTAAATACCCAAGCACCCACAGTTTTTGCTTTGACAACATTATCTTTCGTACTTTATCTATTTCCCAAATAAATTTATCTATTCTCCAAACAATTATTGCATAAATTTTATAAATTTTCTTGGTTATCCCCAAAAGTAAATTGTAACAACGAAAAACAAACGGAGAGAGTAACTAATAATAAATACTCTATTCGTCCCCTAAAGAATTTTCCATTTTTTTTTTCCAATTTCACTTTTCATTTCCTTATTTGAATATGGTCCACCAAAGATGATATTATTTTCCTTACAAAAAACATTTGGCCCTACTCTCTCTCTCTCTCGTGACAAACAATTATAAAATATGTCCACCACCTTACTTTTTAATTATAAAATACTCCCTCCGTCCCAAAAAGCTCTATACACATTCCTTTTTCATTCGTCCACAAAAACTTTATATACTTCTATTTTGGACATGTTCTATTGCTGCTTTATTCTTTTGAGTTTTCAACCATGACCCACCACTCTCTCACATACAAATAAAATAATACCCTACTAACTCCTATCACATCTTCCTTTTTAATAAAATACAATTGATAACCAAACAACAACTTATCATCTAAAACTACGTGCTCGATCAAGTGTATAAGCCTTTTTGGGACGGAGGGAGTAATAATTTAGGCCCATACCGATCTTCCTCCTTGAACTTTGTACTCAAAGAAAGAGAAATCTTTCGGGGGAAGGATAGAGTAATATATACGAGTAAAAATTAGATACAACATATTAAATAAAAATAACAAAATAATATATAATTATTACAATGATAACTAATGATAATGAGTTAAGAATAATAATTAATGAATAATGAAATTAATATTTTTTTAATTGATAATTATAATAAACAAATAATAGTAATAATAATAACTAATTAATAACTAATTGATGATAATTATTAATGATAAGAATAATAATTACTAATATTAAACAATAACTATTATTTAAATACTTGAAAATTATTTAATAACTGAATGAAGTTGATTTGAACAAATTAGAGCTGAACTGAACTAAACTGAAAATAAGTTGGGCAGTGTATTTATATTCACTTAAATCATAGATATTGGTTCGATTAAGAGTTAAGAAAATAAAGATAATAATATATTGTACATCTTATGATATATTGTATTTCCTATAATCATGATATATGAATATATGAAATATTTACATATAAGTTATTACACAATAGTAAGGTACTTTTAATGCAATCTAATAAGATGCTAATAATATATATTCTACCTTTATTTCTTTTTGTTTGTTCTATTTTGACCAATAAAGCTACTAATAACATGTATTACCAATTATCATTAATTTAATGCTTAAACAATTATAATTTTTATTTGGCATTTTAAACCTATAATGTGAGTGTAATATCTGGATTATGCGTGATCATAGAATCGTACAATTGTACGAGTCGATCTAAGAGGTTATTCTGATCCAAAGTAGAATCCCGATTCTGACAACCTTAATACTCATCTTTTCTTTCCTCATTTCTCTCTCCTCCACATCACCCAATTTAGATTTTCCAATTGAGAATTTTTCCACTTCTTAACACTGATCTTTTCAAATTATCAATTCTATTCTCTCTCCTACTTTTTGCCTACCCCTCCACATTTTCTATCTCTTCACCCAATTTCAATGCTACACTACATATTAATTTATTATAACTTGCTATTAGTAAATAGTATTATTAAGATGATTATTATTACTCCATCCGTCCCACAAAGCTTTATACACTTGATTGGGCACGTAGTTTTAGATGATAAGTTATTGGTTGGTTATCAATTGTATTCTATTAAAAAGGTAGATGTGATAGGAGTTAGTGAGGTATTTTATTTGAATGTGAGAGAGTAGTAGGTCATGGTTGAAAAGTCAAAAGAATAAAGTAGTGGTGGTCCATGTCCAAAAATAGAAGTGTATAGAGTTTACTGGGACAAATGAAAAAGGAAAGTGTATACAGCTTTCTGGGACGGAGGGAGTAATTAACATGAGTTAAAAATAGATTGATGTAATAAATATTTATGAATAAATAATCATTAAAAATTAATAGAGAATTACGCACGTAGATGTAGATGTTTTATTTTTAAAAAAATTAAGATTTAATTAAGAAATAATGTATATATTAATCTCGTTAATGATTGTTAATAATTTATTAATCATAAAGCTATAAAATTAGTATCAATATTAATCGATAATTAAGCTTAACATAAAATTAAACATATTTTTATTATATTACAACAAAATAAAAGCAACGAAATTAATAAGAAATTACTTCAAGTACATGATCACTTAAGTTGATGATACAGATAATAGATAAATATTACTAAACTTATAGTTAACTAGTAGATCAGTGTCGATTACCACCAAACTTTTGCCATATGTGTTCCACTAGATCCTTTTTTAGTTGCAAATGAGTGCATTGATCTTGAACATCTCGTGTGTTTTGTAATTTGATGTTAATATCCACCATTCGATTGGTATGGTACACGAATTACTCTTCATTGGTTAAGCACCTCTGCGCGCCGAGGTCTTCGTCGAGGTCGATCCGCAATAAATTCTGAGGTATCAGCGTAGCTCGCATACGAGTGCCTTTCATCTTAAACAACCATGTTGTGCATTATGATACAACACATCATAATGTTATGAAGTATGTTCATGTCCCAAGCAAGGGACGGTTGCCGAATTATTGCAAATCGAGCTTGTAGGACTCCGAATGCTCACTCTACGTCCTTCCGCGCAACTTCTTGATGTTGAGAAAACAACCTGTCTTTAGGAGTTTGGGGACTTGTTATGGATTTGACGAAAGTTTAACATTTTGGATAAATACCATTCGTAAGGTAATATCCCTTGTTATATTGATGCCATTAACAGAGAAAATAACAGGCGGTGCACGACCTTCTAAAACATCGTCAAAAACAGGGGAACGATGTAGAACATTCAAATCGTTTCATGAACCAGTAATTCCGAAGAAAGAATGCCTAATCCGTAGGTCACAATCCGCAACGGCTTCTAGGATAAGCGTGGTTTTCCCATCCTTGCCTTGAAATTGCCCTTTCCAAGCCATGGGACAATTTTTCCACTCCAGTGCATACAATCGATGCTACCAATCATGCCTGGAAATCCAAGGTCCTCCCCAATTTGGAGTAGCCTTGCAACATCATTAGAAGTTGGTCGCCTCATGTACTGATTCCCAAATTGAGTGATGACGCCCCACGTGAAATGGTGTAGGGCTTCTCTTACTGTACTTTCACTTATGTGTACATACTCATCAACAGCATCGACTGCTAAGCCGTACGCTAACATCCGTATCGCCTCCGTACACTTCTATAGAGGAGACAACCCTAATTTTCCCAAGGCATCCAGTTTTTGTTGAAACCAAGCATCATTTGTAATACTCCGTATTTTTACCATTTAATATTATAATCTTTTAAAGTTCTGGTTAAGTTTTATACTTTAAAGTTATAATTATTTTAGTAAATATTTCATGAACTATTAAGTTTTATAAATATTTAAAGTTAACTATTAAGTTAATATAATATATTTAGCGTTTAAAATATTAGTTTTAATATTTTCTTAAAGATTAATATTTTCTTAAAGAGTTTATGAAAATCAGAAATTAGGAAGATTTTTGGAGCTTGTTTGACTTTATCTAAGCTAGGTTTGACTAGGTTAATGATTTTATAATCCTAACCTAATTAGTAATTTAAAACAAAAAAAGAAACTATAAATACCCACTCCTCCCTTCACATTAGACGGCTAAACAAAACAGAGGAAAACGGCGCAACTCATCTCTCCCAAGACTGATTCACCCACATCACCGGCAAACTCAAGCTTCGCACCAACCAAGTCGTGGTTTTCGGCACCTGCGAGCCTTCGTTCTCCCCTTGACTGGTTTACTATCTCACCTTCTCTCTCCCGTAATTGCTCTGTTTTGGCTGCCATGGTTTAGGGTCTATTTTGGGTCGTTCTTTACTCATCGGTCAGGCAGAGGGACGTCATTCCGAGCCGCCGGAGTTGATCAACGAGCCTCCTTCTTCCCCTGTTATTCTTAGTGCTGTCGTGAGTTATTGATTGGAATTTTAGCGCCATGATGTTCGTTGGTGACTTCGTGTAACGAAGCCAACTCTTCCTTCGTTTCAGCAGCGTGGATCGCCGCCGCGGTGGGCCGACTGCTGCTGTCGTTGCCGTCGACAGTGGTGGTCGGGTTAGACCACCGTGAACTGTTATTTGGGCCGAGAGTTTAAGGCTCTCATATAGTATTACAATTCAAGTTATACAAGTATATTTAGGGAAAATGTTTTGACAAGTCTTTTGATTAGTGATTATGTATCAATTAATTATAGGTTATGTAAACTAGTTTTATTTTATGTAAAAGCTATATTATAAGTATGAAATTAGTTTTAAAAAGAGTTTATATTTGAAAAGTGAAGGATAGTTGTTGAAAGGGTTCATATGGCTTAAAGAATCTAAAATTCATATTATAGTTAGGTTTTAAATATGATTTTCTTTAAGTTTCTAAATGATAACTTGATGTGAATTGAGTATTGATTATGACTCAATATATGATTTAGGTACCCAATTCATAGAAGGGGAGTTTTAGTACGTAATTGTGTGGAATTCACGCTTCAGAGGTACGTACACGTTAGCAAAATTCTAAATTAGGAATCATGTTAGTCTATATTTCGTAGATTATCGTAAAGCATGAGAAACTTAGTGTCATGATTAGAGGACGTAATTGTTTGGTCTATTTGACATTAATGCATATTTTAAGTGACTTGTATGACACGTGATCCATGTAAGTTAAGCATGAAAGTATTATAATCGCATGTTGTATAGTAAGTTTTATTCGAATGACAAGTTTATCATGTTAAGTGAGGTCTTACATGTTTATTTATGGCAAGTTGTCCTTAAGCATGCTTTATTTTGTAATCAAGCAATTTTCAGTCTTCTGAGATTAAGCAAGTCAAGTGTAGTAAGTTCAATTGAGAAGTTCGAGGTAACTTCATGTTAAGTCGAGGAATTAATCAAAGGAATGTTATTTGATCACCTAACGTGATTTAAGCTAAAAGAGAATGTATATGGTTTTATGAGTTGTCTTTGTGCCATGTGAGTATTTATGACATTCTTGTACGTGTCTATACTTTCATAAAACACTAAAGCACTTAAAGTGAAAGGAAGAATGACATTAAAACTCGTAGGATGGATCCCCTATGAGTATTGAACAATGGGGGGGATGACAACCGCAGTGTTGTACATCTCTTCACAGGCTTCTACATGACGATGTAGATGACCTATAGTTTTAGTAATTCGTCGAGATGGCTAAGGTTAGCTAAACTTTCTGAGTAAGTTGATCCAGGCGAGACTCTTACTTAGCGGTATGATCATATTGACGTTGTAGACAAGGTTATTTGATTTGAGGTCGGTCTTAGGGACGCTCTTATCACTTTCAAGGTTATTCGATTTGAGGACGGTCCTAGGGACGCTCTTATCACTTTTAAATAGTAGTAGCCCGTACGAATCCTGGTGGATGACGGTGCCCGTTCAATGCCAATTCATTAATAAAGTAATTAAATCGTTTGTCTAATGAGTCAAGAGTCGAGTTGTTAAGTCATGCCAAGTTTTTACTTTGCTAGTATCATGCTTTAAATTTTGTTAGTGTGTATGTACTCAGCCCATAGCTGACGTGTATTTTCTCATGTGTCTTCCATTGTATTATGGACCTGCAACGGCCCATTTCAACCTTATGTTGTATGTCGAGCAGGATTTCTTTTCAGGTATTCGTGATGAGCAGAATTGGGAAGGGATCTTTCAGCAAGTTGTTTTTCACTATTATGTTAAACAACATTGGTTTCATTTGATTTTCACTCAAAGAACATTAGTTATGTTGGGACTGTTTTAAATATCAAGTTAGGAGTTTGGATTTCTAAGGATTTTAATAAGGGGCCTTAAAGGGTTTCCAGTTTGTCTTTTGATTAATTTTAATTTAAGACTTTCGCTGTTTTATTTTAAAAAGGTTAATAGGTTTATTTAATATCTTGTTATTTCATCCGTATACGTATCACCGTGGCGGTAACACCTCTAGATACCTCTATTTATGTAGAAAAATATTTGTGAAAATAGAGAGGAATTTGGGGGTGTTACATCATTGGCCACAACAACATTCATTATACGGAGGAAAACATCCCTACGCATTCGGAATCGTCGACGGAACAGAAGATCGTTGTATACTGGTTGTTCTGCAAAGTAGTCATTGAGCAGGCGAACATGCTCGGCTTCTCGATCCCTATTACAACGTGGGTTTCTTCCACCCGATCTTGGTCTAGGAGCGACTGCGGCCATGAGGTAAGGAAGATGAACACTTATTGTAGTGTCAATAATTTCCTCAATTTCCCTATCTTCATTGGCTCTCCTTTCCTCTTCAGTATCAGAAGATGAACTTGATGTGAAGCTTATAGGCATTTTGAAGGGGTTAGTTGAGAAATTTGATAAGTGGAGAAGGAAATTTGAGAATTCGGTGAAGTTATTAGTGGAAAGTATAGTAAGATACCAATGCACAAGTATTGTTATATAGAGTTGGTTCCACATTAACATTGGATTCTCCAATACTCACATGAGTAACATGGACTACTTTGGATGCTCCACCACAACTTTTGAAAAAGCTGAGTGACAAAGATAATTGGATGCTATTGTCACAATCACTTTTGTAGCATATGGTCCACTACGCTACGCTATTATATAAACATTGCCCCTCAAAATCTGAAAAGTGATGGTTGCTTTGTCATTTACATTGGATCCCTATAGCATGGTCCACTACACTACACTATTATATAAACATGTGACTATTAGATGCTCTTGTCACAATCACATTTTGCAAAAGCTGAGTGATGTAGCTATTGGATGCTATTATCACAATCATTTTTGTAGAACTAATATACTTGCAAAAGAAATAATGTAAAAGAAAGACATATATGAATAAAAACTTGAAATAGCATTACATAATAATATTGAAATTGAACCTCTTTCACATAACATAGTACATTAATTAAATCCTGGGTGATTATTGAAATATTTTATCAAGTCCTCATACATTTTTTGTTCCTAGGACAATCAATTAAGGTTGGCTCTTAATGAACAAAGAATGTTCCAATTGTTATTGTACTCCTCCCTTGCCGCCTGCTTCGCTTTGCGAGCTTTTTTCTCCATTTTTAACCGTAACTTCTCCTTTTCAATCTCCATGAAAGCTTATCTGTTATCATTGTGAAGCTTTAGTTTTTCTCCAATATCATTAAAAGGTTTAAATGCTTCATCAACTTACATCTTTCCTTTACCTCTTGCCAAGGCTTTTGCCTTCTTAGCACCGACAGGACGTACAATACTTGTTGGTGTATCATCACCTTCGAATTCTTCCCTTGATCTCTTTCCACTGCTTCCACTGTCCTCGGGAACCACATTTCTCGGTTGGCCTCGAGGTTGGTTGACGGACATTGAGGAGTGATAGTTATACCAATTTAAACCCCCTATTTCCCCCTTGTTTAGAGTCTTTTATCCTCCTCTTTTTATTTTTCTAGCTTATTTTGCTTATTAGATTAATTGAGTAAATTATAATTCATTTGTAAATATTGCTATTTTTATTATCTTTATAGGGTCTATATTGATTCCTTGTGTATTTGATGTTTTAGGATCGACCTTGAAGGTGGGCATCCCACACATATAGTATAAAAGACTTAATCAAAGCAAAACAACACAATTTGGAGGTGTTTTTGCACAAGGGTCAACTTCAAATGAACATATCTCCCATCTCACTCAATATTTTCAGGTGATTCCAATTGGAGATAAAAGCTTGTCCCGAGAGCTTTCCAACAACTGGTCATAAGACCAATTCCGAAAAAAGACGAGAGAGATATGATCGTTCGAAGTTGGGCTGTCTGGCCAGTGGGAGCGGGTGCTCCGCTTTTGGTTGGAGTGGGCGCTCCGAGTCCGCTGGGAGTTCCTGCTTTGCGGTTTTTAGGCCCGTTTAATGAATGATCTTTGAGCCCCTTAAAAGAGACGAACCCCAAACTTTTGAAGGGGGGGGAGAGACTTTTAGAGGGTTAGCCTCCATTAGTGAGTGCAAGCTTTACTTAGGGTTTTTAGCAAGAGAAACTCTCATTTTTTAGAGAGAGAAATGAGTAAAACTTGTTGAGAAGCTTGGATTTTGAAGAATCTAAGAAGGAAATTTGAAGATTTGGAGATTCCTTGCAATATTAATGGGAATTTCTTACTCCCTCTCATATTTCTATTGCTTTCTTTACTTAGTTTCATACTAATTTCACTTTATCTACTTATTTATCATAGATTAGTGTTTGATTTCATAATTTTAGTTGTTAATGTTTATATTTTATTTCTTCATATGATTTGTGAGTAGTTCTTCATTGGGAAAAGGTTGAAGCTATTGATGAGTTCATAAACCTTTAGATTGAACATTGAGTTTTGACTTGGGTTAATTTTGCTTAATTGATTTGGGATTTTTATGTATGTTTGTATGATTGGCCATCATAAAAGCATAATTTGGGCACCCTTAATGAAGGATCGAAAGATGAAATTAAGGAGTTGCCTCAAATCAATTTTTAGGCTTGAAGGACCATGAAAATAGGGACTACCTAGCCTAGGGGATTTATTTGCTTGTTTTTGTTCATCATGTTTATGGATATGCTTGGTTGAATACCTTAGCCGTGAAAATAGGTCTTTGGGAGGAGATTAAGCCAATCTAACTAGCTCGAAAGAGTGGTTAGAATACCGTTGGATGAACTATTCCCCTTAATTGATCCCCATTGTTGATCTCTCATTTTGATTGCTCGATTTATGAATGAATCATTTGGTGGATACCCTTTCCCAAGACCCTTTTAATATCGTTTCTTTTTCTTATTTTCACCCATAAATCTTACTCCAAAAAAATGATACTCGACCTAGCTCATCATAAGTCATTACTTTTCGGTGCTCTCCTTAGTTCTTGTGGGATCGACCCTTACTTGCCCTTTCTACCTAGTTAAAGAGTCCGAGTTAGGTTTTTATTTTTAGTAGGCTCGACGAAGCTAGGGATGTCAGTGGGGCATGTTTTGTGAAGACCCACCCTGCACCCGCCCCAGTAAGGTGGGGATGGGGAAGGTTTCGCGAGGGATGGGGCGGGGATGGGGATGAAAACCATCCCCGCCATGGGTAATGGGGCGGGGGTGGATGTTAGTCCATACCCCCCCCATCCCCGCCCGCCCCGCCACGTCCCCGTCCGCCCCGTCTGAGCCCCGCCATAGGTATTCTTCAAAGGCCTAAAATCCTATATGTTATTAGCATTTTACTGTTTTCATTTGATACTTTTATTTTCCAAAGGCTAAAATCCAACATTACTTTTAAACTTTTGTTTTCCCTTTCCCTTCACCCTAATATATTGGGGCGGGGATGGGGCGGGTGCGGGGATTCGCCGAGGATAGGGATGAAGCGGGGATTTGCGCGGGGATGAGGCGGGGATCGATTTTATCTTGTCCCCGTTGGGGCGGGGATGGGGACAAGATTTTCCCCCGCCATGGGTGATGGGCGGGGATGGGGATAAGTTTTTTAGGCGGGGATGGGGATAGGAATGACAACATCCGCCCCGCCCCGCCCCATTGACACCCCGTCACGACGCCCTATCAAATGTGGCACCGTTGCCGGGGACTTCGGTGACAATTATTAAGTGTTGATTAGGTGAGTCTAGGTCTTTGTGCATATCTTCTTTGGTTTTCTTTGATTTTTCTTCTTTTGAACTTAGTGCTTCAAATTGATTGTTTTTGGTTGTCATGAAATGGTACCAATGTGATGGAGAAGGTTCCTTTGATTATGATAGGGAGTATGGATATAATACTTGGGATTCTCATGTTCCTAGTTTTGATCATCAAAATTATCCTAATTTTTGCATGAATTCCTATGAAATGCCCTATATTCCCTATAGCGAACCTTATGTGCAAGAATTTGACCTTCCTCCCCAATATGATTTTCAGAACCATTATGAAGCCCAACCATCCGAGTCTAGATTAGAACTTATTTTATCAACCTTCATAAGAGAGCAAACTAGGATTAATGAGTCTCAAAATGAGTTTTTTTTAACTCCTTCAGTGATAGTTTGTTGCAAGTAACCAATCATCAAAGGTTGTTAGAAGCTCAACTCCATGAGATACAAAAATCATTTGATAATTTCGAGTTTTTAGATGAGGTTGATGACTTGGGTTTGGTTAGAGATGTAAATGAAGTCGAGAGGAGTAATGGTTTGAATATTGAGAAATTGGAGGAAGTTAAGGAAAAAAAGAGTGAGGTTGAGGGTTTAGAGCCCATTTTTAAAGATCGTAAAGTTGAGAGTAAGAGGATTTATGAGTCTTTGTCATTTCATAAGAACTTCATTTTTGAGCCTCATGTCCCTTTCTCAAAGAAACTAGATCTTATTCCATCTTCTCCCATCCTCTACCCCCCTCTTTTTCCATTTTGGCCCCAATCCTTCCCGATTCACTTGCAACCCATGATTTAATTCAACACTTTGAAAGCGATGATTCTACTTTTGGTGAATTTGATGTAAATATGGTTTTTGATTTACAAAAAGAGTTTCCAAAATATTTTGAGAGTTTTACATTCAATTTCCTTTTTCTTTTAAAACTAAGACTTATTTCAGATCTTTTAATTTTTATTATAGAAAATTGTATAAATTTATATATATCCTTCTTCCTTTCACCCCAATATTTCTTCTTATTTTTGATGTAGTAGATTTTGAAATGTGCTCAATTGCATTTGACAAGCTTTTTAGGAGTTTGTCGAATTATATACTAGTTAAGGTCGAGCCAAAGACCATAAACAATGGCGCTTATCGGGAGGCAACCCGATTTTTTTTTCTTCTTTTTTTTTCGTTTTAACCCTGAAATTACTTCCTTTTTTATTCCACATTGTATATACTTTTGTATACTTAAGATGCATTGACTTTGGTTGTTGATGAGTGAGATTTATAGCACTCATAGGGTAGCTCTTTAGTCCATTTTATTGCTTTTTCTTGGTGTTTTCTTGCTCCTTACACCTATTTCTATATAAAGAAAAGAGGGATGGAAGAAAACAAGAGAGCCCAAGTCCAAGTCCAATAAAGAAAAGAATGAAGAGAGCCCAAGTCTAAGTCCAAGGAAGAGGGATGGACGAAAATAAGGAAAGAAAGAAAATAAAGAAGGAACCCCAAGTCCATAAAGAAAGGAAAAGAGGAGAAGAAGACAAAGCCATCCAGATTTCAGTGGATCGTCCGATCCACCTTTAGATCGGCCGAAGCTTCGCCCCATCCACTTTGTGATCGTCCGATCACGCCTGCTTTTTTCTTTCAAAGTTCCTGCTTCGTGGTGATCGGGCGATCATCTGTGGGTTTGCGAAAACGTCTATTTTATTTCCTTTTCCCTTTTTGCCCTTACTAGAAATGCTCACTTTTGACCCAAACTTAGGGGGTATTATGATTTTCACATTTTGAACCTTTGGGGAGATACCCTAGTTTTAGGGAGGGTTAGCCTCCATAGCTTAGTTTAGAGAGAAAAGTGAGAAAACTCAAAGAGGGATTGAAGATTTGGAGATACAAGGGTGACAACTTGCATTTAAAGATCCAACAATCTATCAATGAGCATTTCTTACTCTCTCTATCTTCCTTTATTGCTTTATTTTAATTGTATTTCTTAGATTAATTGTTCATGCTTAGTTTAATTATTTTTGATCTATTTTATTTAGTTTAATGTTAGATTAATGTTTAGTATCATGATATTAGTTGTTAATTTCTCTAAACTTCTCATTCTTGTGTTTATGGACTAGTTTGTTGGGTAGGGTTTGGGTGAAAACCCAACTATGGTTGATTTGGGGTGTTTGAATATGAAATTAGGAGTTTAATTAGGCTTCTTAATTGATTAATGGCATGCTTACTATTTTGCTTGCATTCTAGTTGGCCACTTGGATGTTTGTTTTATTGACGCCTTAATCAAATCGAGAGAGGAGATAGATTAAGGTTGATATTTATGCTATCATCTTGCTTAATTACTCATGAGAGTGAGATTTGAGTGAGGGTTTTGTGGATTGACATTGTGATTGTCTCTTGGTTGCATGTTTGAGACCATGAGAATGGCTTAATTATGTGATCTAGGTAGTTTTATTCACTCTTGAGAGAGGGCTTAGAGCTAGTTAAGAGTCAATAACCTCAATTAGTTGCTTGGTTTTCTTTCCTCCATGTTTCACCCATCAAATTCCCTAAATCATGATTGTTTGGTGTTGGATCCCTTTCCCTAACCCTATTTGATCTTTGGTACTTAGTTTAGTTCAATAGATTTTAGTTGGTAGTTGACACCTTTCAACTCCTTTTCGGCCTAGCTTATTGTTACATTAACACATATCGATGTTCCATAGTCCTTGTGGAAGAATGACCCTTACTTTCCACTTTACTTAGTTTAGTGGTCTAGTTAGGTATTAGTTTGATCTTATGGGGATTAGTAACGACCTAATTTTCCCTATATCAGTTGTGTGATTATGAGTTGAACTAATGAGATTTTTGAACACTTGATGCTAATAGGAAAAATTGTTTTAAATAAGCTAACCTTTACTCCATATTCTAATATTAAGCCAACCTTTTCAAAATCCCAGAATAAGTAAACTTTGTTGCTCACTTGAATTTAAACAGGTCAAAAAACCTACAACCTGTACAACAAGTTAGCTTATTTTATTTTACT
Source organism: Patellifolia procumbens (assembly GCA_947645195.1). NCBI lineage: Eukaryota > Viridiplantae > Streptophyta > Magnoliopsida > Caryophyllales > Amaranthaceae > Patellifolia > Patellifolia procumbens. The sequence goes on from CANSGD010000353.1 coordinate 193,416, forward strand.
TTTTTAAAAATAAATTTCTCACATCTCCCTCCAACCATCATTCCCCCACCTTCTTCTCATCCTCTGCCTTCCCCACTCGAAACCATCGTTTCCCCACCAGCCACAATATCCGCCAAATGAAAGAGAAGGAGTGAGAGCAAAGGGAAGCAAAGCCAAGAACAGGGAGGAACAAGAGGAGGGCGATGGCTCATTGACAAGAGGTGGGTGGCCGGAGTTCCGACAGATGGGTGGTCACGGGTGCAGCAACACCAAAACCAGGGAAGGAGGTTGCGTTTTTGCGGGTTGCACGAGGAGGATGTGGTGCTGGGACTGAAAATGAACAGAGGCAGCGAAGGAAGGTGTTGGCGATGCCAAATAGGGTGAATTTGTGGTGGTTTAAGGTGGAGTTTGATGATGGGGTTGACGGTAATGGGTGCAACAGCAGTGGTGAATGAAGGGGAGGGAAGTTATGGTGTGTTGCTCAAGAAAACGACTATTTATAGCCATGAAGTTGAATGAGTTTGTTGAAGAATTCAATGAGCAATGCTTTTTGAGAGATTTGCTTAGTTAATAATGAAGAATGAGGAAGGAGGAAGGAGGAAGGAGGAAGGAGCAAGGAGGAAGGTGGTTTTGGTGAGGTCCAAACCGGGTCAAAAATGGTTTTGGAAGGGGAGATGAATGGAGGATGTTGAATTGACGATGGTGATGGGAGATTCTGATGATGATCAGTTCATCCATATTTCAAGGGGAGGGGGTTGTTGACATGGTGGGCAGAGCTGCCGGAAGGGGTAGGGGTAGGGGTGGGGGAGGGGGTAGGTGGTTGGCTGGGGAAGGGTGGTGGGAAAGGTGGTGTTCAGGAGGGTGTAGAGAGATAGAAATAAAGATTACTTTATAAAAATAAAGTATTAATTATTTAAAATTTATTAGAATGAAATAAATAAAGTAAATTTAATATAAATAAGGCGGACCAGTTATATATTGACACATGTTATGTTTTACCTTTTAACCAAGTTACCAACCGGTCATAACTTAGTTTTGGAAGATTAGTTTACAAGGTTTACTTATTCTAGGATTTTGAAAAGGTTGACTTAATATTAGAATATGGTGCAAAGGTTGGCTTATTTAAAACAATTTTTCCATGCAAATATAGGTACTTTCAATCTCCTTACTTAAGTTCACTCTCCTAACCCCAAGTGTTGAATACTTGTATTTTTGCCACAATGAAAAGCTTCGCGCTCAAAAAGTTCAAGCACGTTTTTAGAGAAATGAATAAGAGTTAGCATCCAAATCGGGTATTATCTCTTCTTTTTTCTCTTTCCTTCTCAAGCTATTGAAGCTTTGCTTTTTTTTTTACCAATATATTAGTTGCTTGGTGATTGGAACATATATTGTACTTGACTTTGAGTTATTGTGGATGATCACGTGGTTGATGGAGTTGAGATTTTATCACTTTGACATTTGATGTGTTATCGAGGTTGATAGTGTCCTTAAGAATCATGTTTCCCGCCTCCCCTCCCCTTGATCCTCTTTTTAAATCATTGAGGACAATGTTTGAATTAAGCTTGGGGGAGACTTGACATTTTACACCTTTTCATGAGGGGGAAGTCAATTATCTTTTGGTTCATTCTCGAGTTTCACAATTGTAGTGTGTGTATTTTCTAATGTACATTGAAAAACAAAAACCGAAAAAAAATGAAAAAGTGAAAATCCAAAAAAGAAAGAGTTCAAGGCATAATTTTTGATGATGGTATTTACTCCCTTGGGATTTTGTGTATGTGCGAGCTAGGGAACTTAGGGATATCTTAATCTTTGATGCTTGAATGTATGCCTGATGAAACTCTTGGTAATTCTACCGGTTGTTGCTTGTGTGGAAAAAAGTCTAACTTGTTCACTCTTGGAAGTTTTTGCATCCATAATAGTGCACAACATCATATCCTTTGAGCTAGTTTTCAATAGTAACAAAAAAAAATGAAAAAAAAGTGAATAAGTGGCGCCAATGAGCCCACAAGGCTAGTAGCCTAACGCATTTTAAAAGCCCAAATAAATAAGTGGAGCCAATGAGCCCACATGCTAGTAGCCTAATGAGTTTAAATGAATTAATAAGTGATTAATATCACAAGTTCATATTCTCTTTTACTCATTGATCAAGTCTAGCTTGGGGGAGTTTAAATGCACTACTAGTGATTGGAACCATCTTTGGGATCATTTCCTTCCATTGAGAACATTTTCTTACTTTTGGATACTTTGAACACCATTTGATGACCAAAGTTTAGGACGGTATTGTGCTTGCACCTTAGATTAGGTTATCCCCTAGTTTCCTAACTTGTGGATGCATTTTGAACAAGGTTGAGCTACTTTATTTCATTTTTTTGAGCTTTTGCTTACTTGGCTTTGTGGGTATGCCTTCAGAAAACCCTCACGAGACCATACTCGTCCACTAGGGTCATCCTAAGAGTTTAAAGGGCTTATTGCGCATGATAAGTGCAACCGTGATTCCTACAATAGTGAGTTAGATTTATTGCTTTATTAGGGTAGATTTTTCCTAATTTTGCTTTATTTGCTCGAGGACGAGCAAAGGTTGAGCTTGGGGGAATTTGATGAGTGATATTTATACCAATCTAAACCCCCTATTTCCCCCTTGTTTAGTATCTTTTATCCTCCTCTTTTTGTATTTTCTAGCTTATTTTGCTTATTTTAGAATAATTGAGTAAATTATAACTCATTTGTAAACATTAGCTATGTTGATTATCTTTATAAGGTCTATATTGATTCCTTGTGTATTTGATGTTTTAGGATCGACCTTGAAGGTGGGCATCCCACACATCGAGTATAAAAGACTTAATCAAAGCAAAACAACACAAATTGGAGGTGTTTTTGCACAAGGGTAAACTTCAAATGAACATATCTCCCACCTCACTCAACATTTTTAGGTGATTCCAATTGGAGATGAAAGCTTGTCTTGAGAGCTTTCCAACGACTAGTTATAAGACCAATTCCGAAAAAAGACGAGAGAGATATGATCGTTCGAAGTTGGGCTGTCTGGCCAGTGGGAGCGGGCGCTCCTCTTTTGCTTGGAGCGGGCGCTCCGAGTCCGCTGGGAGTTCCCGCTTTGCGGTTTTTAGGCCCGTTTAATGAATGATCTTTGAGCCCCTTAAAAGAGACGAACCCCAAACTTTTGAGGGGAGGGGGGACTTGACACGGTCGTTGCACGTGCCAAATTAATAAACCTAACTTAGCCTAATATAGGGTAAGAAAGGGTCGAATCCACGAGGAAGCAAGGATTAATTAAGGTTTGAAAGCGATTAAACGAGCTAAGTCTATTTTTAATGTTTTTTGAGATTAATGATTAACTAAGAAATAGTAAACGAATTAGCTAACGATTAAAGTAAATGAATGAGTTTACACTATAATAGGAAGACACTAGGGGTAGGGGAATCACTAGTTAACCATTAGCTAACCTATTTGTCAAGCCAAGGGGATTCATTAGAAATAAGAGACTAAGTCACTCAAATGTTTTCTAATTACTCTCTCGAGCTAATTAGAAGGACTTAATCAACCAATTTTACCTATTCTCATGGTAAAATCGATCAACCAAGTATTTCCACAACTCATAGCGATTCAATTAAGGTCCTAGGAAGTCAATCACCTATTCTCATGGTGAAGTCAACCTATTGACTAGCCTAAGGTCAATCAAAAGCTTCATTTCTCAATACTTCACTTTTGATCCCCAAATCAAGTTCAAATGGTGATCAATCAATTAAACAAGACAATAAAATAAGCTAGACAACCTAATTTCACCTAAGTCATACCCCCAAGCTTGACTTTTAAGGTCAACTAATGATCACCTAGGTCATCCCCTTCCCCTAGCTAGTAAACTACTCACTAGCTATGAAAAGTAAGAAAGAAAAAGCTTGAAGCAACAATGGTGAAGCAACAATGGTGAAGCAACAATGGTGAAAATCATATTTAATAAGCTAATCATCAACTGATTACTACTAATCAATAGTAAAGCAAGGTAAAACAAGTATAAAAGTAAATAAAGAGAAGAGATAGGAAAAATACTCAAAGATGGATGAAAATCAAATGCAAAACTCCATAGAAATAGCTTTAAAACTTCAAAATTCAACTTCTAGATCTATTTTCTTTCACTAGGTTCTACTTCTCTCTCTAAAAACTCTCTCTAATTAAAACTAATTAAAATTCAGAAAATAAAGCTTAATTCTAAGATTATTACAAAATTGGTTTTATACCCCGTAGAAATAAGGGCAAAATCGTAAAAGACGAAATAAAAACTACGGAGCCTGGGCCCTGGAGCGCCCGCTCCAGGCACGCTCCCGGGTCGCTCCAAGCTACTGTCTTCTTGTCTTCATTTCCTGACCATTGGAGCGCCCGCTCCTCCTCCTATGGAGCACTCGCTCCCCTGCTTGGAGCATCTTTCTTGCTTGTATATCTTCAAAACACTCCAAGCAAATATTAGATGGTGGAGGGGGTATGCATTTGCAAATGCAATAACCTATATGCACCCTAACTATATGCAAATGAACTAAACTAAATGCTAAACATGAGATTATAAGAAATGATGAAAAAGGGAAAGAAAAGGAAACTAAATGGCCTAAAATGCATCTAAATGCCCTAAAACTACATGCAAATAAGTGAACCTAAAGTCCACTTATCAAGACTTTTGGAGGGTTAGCCTCCATTAGTGAGTTCAAGCTTTACTTAGGGTTTTTAGAGAGAGAAACTCTCATTTTTTAGAGAGAGAAATGAGTAAAACTTGTTGAGAAGCTTGGATTTTGAAGAATCTAAGAAGGAAATTTGAAGATTTGGAGATTCCTTGCAATATTAATGAAAATTTCTTACTCCCTCTCATATTTCTATTGCTTTCTTTACTTAGTTTCATACTAATTTTACTTTATCTACTTGTTTATCATAGATTAGTGTTTGATTTCATGATTTTAGTTGTTAATGTTTATATTTTATTTCTTCATATGATTTGTGAGTAGTTCTTCATTGGGAAAAAGGTTGAAACTATTGATGAGTTCATAAACCTTTAGATTGAACATTGAGTTTTGACTTGGGTTAATTTTGCTTAATTGATTTGGGATTTTTATGTATGTTTGTATGATTGGCCATCATAAAAGCATAATTTGGGCACCCTTAATGAAGGATCGAAAGATGAAATTAAGGGGTTGCCTCAAATCAATTTTTAGGCTTGAAGGACCATGAAAATAGGGACTACCTAGCCTAGGGATTTATTTGCTTGTTTTTGTTCATCATGTTTATGGATATGCTTGGTTGAATGCCTTAGCCATGAAAATAGGTCTTAGGTAGGAGATTAAGCCAATCTAACTAGCTCGAAAGAGTGGTTAGAATACCGTTGGATGAACTATTCCCCTCAATTGATCCCCATTGTTGATCCCTCATTTTGATTGCTCGATTTATGAATGAATCATTTGGTGGATACCCTTTCCCAAGACCCTTTTAATATCGTTTCTTTTTCTTATTTTCACCCATAAATCTTACTCCAAAAATGATACTCGACCTAGCTCATCATAAGTCATTACTTTTTGGTGCTCTCCGTAGTCCTTTTGGGATCGTCCCTTACTTGCCCTTTCTACCTAGTTAGAGAGACCGAGTTAGATTTTTATTTTTGGTAGGCTCGACGACGGCCTATCAGACATGGCCACATTTTCTTCCCACTTAGGAAATTCAATAAGTTGTTTCCAACATTGCTCAGCCAAAATTGCCTTCCCCACTCATAGATGAGGTGAGCATGACGAAGAATTCCATCTTTGCTCTGCCCACTAGTAGCCCTGCGAGTGGCTTCGTTGTAGCAACCAACCCACTTTATTATTTATTCAGTTAGCCTCATCTAACGACTGTGTATCGATTTTAGAGTTCTTTGTGGAATTTTGCTAGGGTTGACCAACCTGATTTCCTCGTACTTTGCTATCACCTTGTTCGTTCTTTGCCCGACTGATATGTTACGGTTATACAGTCACATGAAGTGTTCATGTATGTTGAAACCAGGGCTTCATTCTCCAGCATAGACCAATTTTTGGCCCCGTGACCTTCATTAGATGTTTGTGTAGGATGCGAGTCGAGCCCAGTTCATTGTTGTAGGAGCTGTGTGAAGGTTTGTTGCGTTTCTAGAACTTGAAACTCGTCCTCCTCATACTCATCCTCTTCTTGCTCCTCCTCGGGCTCATTTTCATCCTCTACGTCAACCTCGTTTTGATTGGTGCTCGAACTCCCACCAAGATTAGAACTGCTCTCAAGAGTTGGAGATCGACCGTAGTGGTAATTATCGCTAGACTCCATTGGAGAGAAGGAGTAATTATGTGAAGGATGAGAATAGCTTTGAGACATGGGATAATTTTGAGGATAATTTAGGGAGTTTTGAGGCCAGTTCTGGGGATAACTTTGGGAGTTTTTAGGCCAATTTTGAGGGTAATTAAGTGCATAATTCATTGAATTTTGTGGAGTAATTTGTGGAAAAAACTTGAGGAGAGTTTTGTGGATTGATTCCCATATTTTGTTGATTTTGTGGAAAATATTGTGGGTTTTGAGGATCATTTTGAGAAATACCTTGTGGATTTTGACAGCTATTTTTGTTACTTCTACGTTTAGGCTTGAGATTCGTAGGATGATTAGGATTTCCAGAGTCCATAATTACGGTTTTGAATATTTTTTCAAGAATTTTAAAGAGAAGAAAACTCAATAGATAATTAATTTAGCAAATGCATGGAAAATCACAATTAATTGGGAGTTTTTTAACGGTCTTCAAAATATATCAATACATATGTCTTTTTATAGTGAATGAATGAATTTTGATATATTTTTTTTATTTTTCATTTACGAGATATTAGCCGTGGAAGTTTTACATCCACAAAGTAAAAAAAACAATCGGTCCAATGAGAGGGCGCCAGCTGGACTGACGTGCGTCAGACCAGCTGGCTGCCTTTAATTTTTTGTTTTTGTTTTTTGAGCTTAAACATCATCAGCTCTCTTCCTTTCCTGCGCGTTTTGTGCCTTGCAATTACAGTGGTAGGGCCCGTTTTTGTAACTAATTTACTGAGAATTTCACAAAAATCTCAATTCTTTAGATTTATAAACTCTAGCATTAAGAGTTTTTTTATATCTCAAATAAATCTCAATTGGATCGAGATTTTTTTGAGACACCCATTAAGGGTGCTCTTACCACAAACATGTGGCAGAATTGAATGTAGCTTAAATATGTGGCGCCCTTTATGGATTGAATGACACATGTTTTACTAATAAGTATAGATATTTTTTTTTTGGAGTTGTTATTCAGCGCCCTAAAAAATCCATGCAACGCCCTAATATTGACATAATTAACCCTAATTAAATAACATTTTTAATTGCTCACTCTCTTTCACATTCAAGTAAAGCTCACTCTCCTCCCTAAAACAATCCGACGCCGGAATTTTTTCAGTAACTTTTAGGAAAATGGCCGGTGATGAAATTCTGTCAACGATAAATTTATGTTTTTAGTTTCGACAAAAGTTGGACATGTGAAAAACACATTTTGGCCATTTTTTGAATATTTGTAGATATATACACACTTATATTGTGTTAGTATAATTTGTGGATATAATTTTTTTAAAAATTATTTTTCACATGTTTGGCCATTTTGTCTATTTTCTAAAATTCCAGCATATACTATAAAATTCATATATTGTTATATTTATGTGTTAAATTGTTATATGTGTTGCATAATTCGTCGTTATGTATTTGTTGCATCATCATTTGAATTTTATTTTTAAAATTTCATTATATTAAGAAGTAAATTAATAAGACTATGATAAAATTGAAAATTAATAGTAATTAGCACTGATAATAATAACTGAATTGGAACGCATAGAATTGCAATCCAAACCGTTTTAGAGCGGTTTGGGTTGGTTTATGGTCTCAAAAAGCGGACATTTATTAATATATTGATACTAGTAATAGTAATTACTATTTAACCCAAACCACTGCTCGTCCTCTGTTTTTCATTTATTTCCGAAGTCATTTTTGATTTGTTTTTGTTTAGCGTTATTATATTAATGTTTAGGGCGAAATTAGGTATAAATACACATATTCCAAAGAGATTAAAAGCTTGTGAGAATTCGTTTTCATCTATTGTAACATTCAGATTTTCCACGGTCAATCACTTTTTTTCAATTTTCTTGTTTTGTTATTTCGTTGTACTATATTGTTTGTCATTGCTTACTAGATTGATACGCAATAGAACTTACAATTTTTGAACGTCATAACTCTACTATCATATAATATTCATTCTTTGTTAACAAATTTTCATTTGTATTCCGTATATATTTTTACCTTGATAATGTTTCTGAAACAATAAGGTGAATTAACTACTATGTCTTTAGAAATTTAGCATCTTGATAATTTAAAAAGATATTTGATGGAAATTACAACGTCAAGCAATTTTAAAGATATTTGTCAATTGTGAGCAACAAAATTTGCTGTTTAGTTTTGATATTCATGTTTATTGATCTTCTCTAATAAGATCCAATTGACGATATTTGAAAAAGGATGCAAAAATTACAAGGAGTACTAGTAAATGAAATTTTTAGTATTATGGTTGACTATAACAGGGGAAAAAAATTTCCATTTTAACCATCTAGTAAATGAAATTTTTAATATTATGGTTGACTTGATACAGAGCCTTGTAGAATCGAGAGAGATGCTCAACCAATTGATACTCAGACTTTCATGGGTTAGGATGTTTGTTGCCCAATTGGGGAATCCAATTCCTATAGGCCCATGAAAAGCAAGTTTGTTCTTCTGTGCCTCTGTCAAAAAAAAAAAAAAAAGCTCTGTCTTTCCTTCAGCAATGGCGACAATTCTTTCTCAATCCACCACCCTCTCTAAAACCCCAAACTTCTACCCAAACCCTAAAACCCCATTTCTTTCAAAACCTTTTATCACATTCAACAAACCCTTAATTCCAAAACCCTTAATTCTCAAATCAGTTCTTTCCCAAAACAATGCCACAACATTAGACCCTAAACCCACCAATTTGAAGCATTGTTTCACCAAAAGAGAAGATGGGTATTTGTATTGTGAAGGAAATAAAGTGCAAGATGTTATGGAGAATGTTGAAAAGAGGCCATTTTATTTGTATAGTAAACCCCAGATTACTAAAAATGTTGAGGCTTATACAAATGCCCTTCAAGGGTTGAGATCAATAATTGGTTATGCTATTAAGGCTAACAATAATTTGAAGATTTTGGAGCATTTGAGGAAGTTGGGTTGTGGTGCTGTTCTTGTTAGTGGTAATGAGCTTAGGCTTGCATTGGCTGCTGGATTTGATCCTACTAAGTAAATTTTACATCTTTTATTTCTGTTATTGTGAAATTTATGATTGTATATTTTATTTCTTAGTGCTTGGAAATTGATCATGTTACTGATCTTTGCTGTCGTTTCAAGAAATGCCATTTTGCTAAATGTAGATTGGTGAAGCTATTTCATTATGCAGTTGTTAGAAGTTTAGAACAGAAACAATCCACAAACACACCGAGATATAACGTGGTTCACTAACAATGGGCTAGCTACGTGAGAGGCTTTATTATTTGTGAGGAAATGTAGTACATATTACATAATGATGGGGACATAAAGGAGATTGATTACTTTTGGTTACTTCACCGTGTATGGTTGTTCAAAGTGCCAGATAGACATATTCAAGGCATTCCAACATAGGGAGTAGTATGGAGTATGAAGTATGGAAATTTTGTTCCTTTGTGGGGAAATTGATTATGGTTTTTGGTCAGTGATTTCGACCCCTGTTTATAAGCGTATATGAGTGTGTTTATGGGGGATGAAGTGTAAAAATTGCCATTTGAATTTGATGAGTTGTGGATGGGGGGAATTGGAGCTAGTTTCTTAACTCGTATTGCTCCTTTCATCTTGTAAAGAATGGTGGATTTGGATTGTCTTCAGGATATATCTGAAAATTTTTCACCTAGTTATGGAGCTAGTAGCTAGAAAAAAAGGAACTCTATTGAGTGAGTTGGGGTGATTTTTAAGTAGAAGGTGAGGTTGAATCATGGCTATGTCGTTAACAATGTTTTGGTATCGGATCTCATTTTGGGACATGGTATTACTAGTGTTGCCACATGTCTGATTGGATTTTAATGATAATATTAAGTTTCATACATCATAGTCTTTTCCCACCATTTTTTGTGACAATGTTTTGTTCGTTTTGAACCATTATTTTTTCTTTGCATGGACATGTAAAATCCTCAATTAGAATTTGACTTCTAGAAGTTGAAGCGTAAGGGAAATGTGTTTACTTTGTATTGTAAGTTGTGTATACTTTTAATCAACTGGCCTCGAAAATAAGGTTCACCGAGTTGATGTCTTTATAATAGGTGTATCTTTAATGGAAATGGGAAGATATTGGAGGATTTGGTCCTTGCTGCTGAGAGCGGTGTATTTGTGAACATCGACAGCGAGTTTGACTTGGACAACATTATATCAGCTGCTAGAATTTCAGGGAAAAGGGTGAATGTTTTGCTTCGCATTAATCCTGATGTCGATCCTCAGGTATGTCTATGTTGCTGGCATTGTTTCCTATTATTGCTGTATCAGACTGATAATCTTTAGTTGTTTTAGATTAATTTAGAAACTTGGGTGGGTAAGCTAGTATAAATTGAAACTTCAAAGAAACCTTGAACTCTGGTCTATGTCTGTCAACCAACTGCTGTAGCTATGCTGTATCTATATTGGAGAATCCCTGAGATAAGCTCCTGAGCCAGCGTTGATTTATGCATATCTTCTATTTGGAGAAGATCAAACCGATTTAAGTTGTGTTAGAAGCTTTGTAAATATGCAGAGTTGAGCGCATACTTTACGTTACCCTGGAGGCCTGGATGTGTTTTGTAACAGCCGTAATTCTTCCCTACAAGCACTAAAGTGTCATGCTTTGACTACCATTAACTTAAATTGCATCCTAAAGTCTTAAATAATGAAAAAGGTATTAAAAATATCTGAAAGTACACAACTTTGCATGGTTTGATAGTAACAATTAACTGAAGGGGTGGGGATAGGGGCTTACAAATTACAATGCTCAGCTGCGCATGAGGCATAACCTCATAGGTGTAGCTGCATCTGGATTCTTGTACATCTGGCAAAGTGTTTCTTTCATTTTCTTGTGTTTCTGTGACTTACTAGTTACTTGTCATTTCTAGGTCCATCCATATGTTGCCACTGGGAACAAGAACTCCAAATTTGGAATTAGAAATGAGAAATTACAGTGGTTTTTAGATGCTGTGAAAGCACATCCTACCGAGCTGAAGTTGGTTGGAGCTCATTGCCATCTTGGGTCAACAATTTCCAAGGTATTTAAGCTTGTCTTTATATCTGCCTATTTTGATTAATATTTTCATGTTGATCGTCTTTTTAATGTCTTATTTTTCAGGTTATTGGTGTCATCCTGAAGATTAGTATAGAGTTGCTACCTTTTTTAGTGTGTTAGAATTTGCTTTGTAGTTCCGAGCCACTTGCCAGTTAAAGATCTAATCTTTTCTTTTCCTCTTACCCTTGTACAGGTTGATATCTTCAGGGATGCTGCAGCCCTTATGGTAGCCTACATAGACCAAATTCGTGAACAAGGTTTTGAGATTAGTTACTTGAACATTGGAGGTGGTTTGGGAATAGATTACTATCACACTGGCGCTGTACTTCCTACACCTAGAGATCTTATTGACACGGTAACACTCTAGCAAATCCTTAAACATAGAATTATATTACTTGGAGTCTTTTATTAGGTTGACTTTGATGTGACATTAAATTTTACCCGCAAGCTCTTCGATACTTTTTGTGAGAATTTTCTTGATAGGGACTATCATCTTTTAGGCTTGCTAGCCTGTTGGTAAATTCTGAAATCAGATGGTAAGATTTTTGTAATTGTAAGACTTGATTTGCCAGAATACTACTAGTGCACGAACATTTTAAATAATTTTGCATTAGAATTTGTGGATTTACGGCCTGTTGATAGGGTTTAAAATGGTGGTGATGCCGTGCTGGTAATGAAATTTTATTTAATTGTGAAGAAAGTCTCTTTGCAATGCTTGTGGTATTCGAACTCCGTCCACAAATGTGTTTTTGGCATCAAATTCTTATTATCACTCACTACCAATTTATATCGATGGTAATGGAAATTTCGGAAGAAAAATATGAAATTGATGATGGACAAGCATTACAATGAATGTTGGCATGCGATTTTCTTCTCAGATTCACTTATCATAACCACCAATTAATACTTTCTAACTAACAGGGGTAAGGTCCTAATGACAATGTCATGTCTTGTCACACTAGCTTTCCATTTGTAATTCTTCCTTTGATTTGGGTTCGTGGAATTTCAGTAAACAAAAATATTAAAAAGGGTATGAACAATCAAACTCTAGGATACTTTGATTCTGAGTATATTTTTAGTTTGCATTCTCCTCAGTCCTTGTCTTAAATTGATGTCAGCTTAATAAGTTGCAAAGTAAAAAATGTCCTCTGTGGTCATTGCAGGTACGTGAACTTGTCCTTTCACGAGATCTCAACCTTATCATTGAACCAGGAAGGTCAATTATTGCAAATACTTGTTGTCTAGTTAATCGTGTTACTGGTGTCAAAACTAACGGCACAAAAAATTTTATCGTCATTGATGGGAGCATGGCCGAACTTATCCGTCCTAGTCTATATGATGCTTACCAAGTAAGTAAACTCTTTTGTAGGTCCTGCTCTTGCCAATTAAAAGCCCAGAGCTAGGAATATACTACTAATTAATGGTACTTGAATCAAATTACTAAATTCCTATATTACATGTGCAGCATATAGAGCTAGTTTCTCCTGCTCCATCAGACTCAGAAGTATCCACCTTCGATGTGGTGGGCCCAGTCTGTGAGTCGGCTGATTTCTTGGGCAAGGAGCGCGAACTTCCTACTCCAGCTAGGGTATAATATGTTCTGTAATTTACCCTCCAAGCTACTGCTTTAACATGTGAAGAAAAAGACTCAAGTTTTAATCCTAGGGTTTTGATTTGTAGGGAGCTGGATTAGTTGTTCATGATGCAGGTGCCTATTGCATGAGCATGGCCTCCACGTACAATCTCAAGATGCGCCCACCAGAATACTGGGTATGCAATGTGTTACAAATTCTTGCAAATATCTGTTTTGAGATCTTAATCCTTAATTCACAACATATGAACTTTGTGAAGAAATTTGAAGTGTGTTGGGTAGGTTCATGGTAATGTAATTTTCCCATCTCCATTGTTGTATTTGTGGGTGGAAAACAAGGGTGGAAACTAGTGCTCGCAACTCGCAAGGATATAAAATATTTCCTATTAAAGGAAGAGGGGTCATCACATTTACCTTCCTCTTTCTTTGATTCTAAGATCCACATCTTCCCCCAATCTATATCTTTTCCTTTTCTTTCCAAGTTTTCTTGTGAGGAGCCAGAGAAATCTATTTACAATTGTTTTTTCACTTTAAAGACAGTTCTCATGGAAATTCTTTTTCAATCAAGGTTCTGTCTGAGTGGATTGAAAACATTTTGAGTGGAATATAATATTCCACGGAAAAAGATTTTCTAGAACACAAATGTAAAATAGTTATCCTTTGTTTGGTTTCCTCCATGAATAATAACAAGAAAATAAATGATAGAAATGGAAGAGAGGGGATGGGTGCGAGGAGTGGAAGAGGAAGGAGAGCACTACGGAGGAGAATGTGTTGTGGCATTCTTCTTCCACCATTCGGAATACTATTTACCTCCCATTACAAGTGAAACAAAGAAAAGTAGGAGACCCCTATTTTTGTGCATCCAACCAAGCACTGAAAATGTTTTCCCTCAACTAAACAAATCCGTAGAATTGATGATGTTATGGACCAATTGTAAGTACTGAATCTTGTGCGCTATTATCTGTTTAGGTGGAAGAAGACGGATCAGTTTCCAAAATCCGTCATGGTGAGACATTTGAAGATCATATGCGATGTTTTGCTGGACTGTAGACTGTAACAAGTATCGGCGTCAAAAATGTGCTCTCGTTCGGTGTGAAGAGGGTTTGTGTACTCGACAGTTGTAGTTGAAATGACGTGTGCTGTGCAAGCCTTACCTTGGCCTGGAGGGTGCAGCATGCTATGTACTATTCACAGTAAAGGCCTAAAAGTCGTCATTTTGTAACAGCTTCTTTGGAGAAGCTCTAATGTGTTTCTGCTTTATTAAGGGTCCGTTCTTTTCAACTTATTTTTGCTTATCTGAACTTATCTGAATTTATTTGACCTTATTAGACCTTATTCGACCTTGTTCGACCTTATTAGACCTTGTTCGACCTTATTAGACCTTATTTGACCTTATTAGACCTTATTTAACCTTATTGTTATTATTATTATTATTATTATTATTATTTAATATTATTATTATTTTTAATTATTATTTTTATTATTATAATTATTTATTATTATTATCATTATTTATACTATTACCATTATAATTATTATCATCTCTAATATAATAATAATTACTCTGTTATTACTATTTTCTTATTATGTTAATTTTTATTATCATTAATACTACTACCATTATTATATTATTCTTATTCAAATTATCATATTATTACTATTATATTACTATAATTATCTATTATTATTGGTGTATAAGTCATTATGTATTGTTATTGTTATTATTAATTATAAATTTCTACGGAGGTAAACTTAAAAGATGCATATCAACAGCTTCAAGAACAACTACCAACTACAATAGTTTAGTGTTCATTTATAAACGACAATCCATAAAAGTCGATATCCCTTATTCATGTAGACGAATAAAATTCTCAAGCGTACAACAAGCAACGATGATAGCCCAATGAGTGTAATAATAAGAAATTTTATATAATAAATAATAATAAATAAATAATAATAATAATAATAATGATATTGTTATATAAAAAATATATAAGAACCTTATTAGACCTTATTAAAACTTATTAGACCTTATTAGAATTTATTCGACCTTATTAGACCTTATTAGAACTTATTCGACCTTATTAGACCTTATTCGACCTTATTAAACCTTATTAAACCTTATTAGACCTTATTTGACGTTATTAGACCTTATTCGACCTTATTAGACCTTATCTGAACTTATTTGGACTTATCTGAACTTATAAGGACTGAAAATAAGTTGAAAAGAACAGACCCTAAGAGGCATTTCCCATAGTATGGTTTCTAATGTGTTTCTGCTTTATTAAGGGGCAATTTTGCTTATGCACCCGTGTATAAGATGATTATGTGCTCTATATATCACACATTCAAATTGGTTTTGCACGTATTTTAAGGAAGCTACTTGAGGGTGTAAATGAACAAATTAATCAAAATGGTTTTAACACAATCAAGAATGAGAGTAGAGGTTACAAATCTTGAAAATATAATGATTAATTTATTCATTTACATCTTTAAATCTCTTCCTTAAAATGTATGCAAAATCAATTGTTGCCATTAAACCGTTACGGAGGGAGTATTTTGAAAGAAACAAAAACAAAAGACAAAGTTTGCCATTAATCAATTTGTTTAGGTATCAGACTATTTGAAAGAGAGTGTTTATCCTATATTCGTGTGTACCATACTACGATGAACATGGTAAGGGGTGTTCAATGTTTCGGAACCGAACCGAATCGAGTCCCAGAAAATTAAAATTTGAGAATTGGATACTGGATCGGTTATAGCTTCGGCTTCGGACTAGACCGGAAAAATCGGGGCAAGTCTTGAAATGGATAGATTGGATTGGTAAAACAAAATATGAAATATAATATTTTATGAGTTACCAGGTTTAAATAAGGAAAAGTTTAAGTAAAAAGTCAATTTTCTACCGAACAATATTAATTATTGTCCATTTCATCTAATCATTAGTACGTATATCCCAATATATTAGGAAAGAATATAATTTTTGTTGCATATTATATAATTCCTCCGTTTCTTTTTAATTGCAACAAACTCAAATGGTGAACTCTTAGTCAAATTTTTAGTGAGTGTGAGTGTGAAAGGGATTGAGAGAGAAAGTAGGGCATGTGATAAGGAGAGAGATAGAAAGAATTGACTTGTAAAAAGGAAGAAGACAATTGTTACAACTAATTTGATATTTCCGTATTTGGCAATTGTTTCAATGAAAAAAGGGAGGAAGTATATAATTCATAAGTAAAAGGCAAAACATGTCGGGTCGGTTCAAATCCGGCAAATGGACTGGATCGAAAATGAAAAATAGAAATTGGTGACCTAGAGACCAGAGCAGTTAGCTCAGACCCGATCCGATCTATTTGTCAAGTGCAGACTGATTTTTAATCCGCCTGATTAATAACAACATTCCTTTATAAACTTATAATTAAAGAGAAATTTATGATTTTTCTACCAAAAAATCAACTTTCAAGCGTTGACATATTTTAATTCTCATTGAAGTACTCACGTTCAAGTTGCAACCATTGAAATCCCATGGGCCTGTTCTCTTCGGCATAAAACAGCTGAACCGAATTAAAATGAACCGAACTGAACTAAAATGAATAGTGATATGTGAGAGTAAAAGTATCATCGAGAGATGAACTGCACTGAATTGAACTGAACTGAATTGAATTGAACTGTATTGAACTGAAAATAAGTTAGGGAGAACAGGCCTTGAAGTTATATCTTCCACAATATCCTTTTCCCACTTTAATATACTCCCTCCGTATTTTTAATATGTATATTTTTTTTTAATTTTGGGGTGTTTTTTAATTGGTACACTTTACCTTTTTCTATAAATAGAAGGTTGACCCACCTAATTATGACACTTTTCTCCTACTTTTTCTTTTTTCTCTCTACCTTTTTCAATTTTTCCTTACTTTTACTATCCTTCTCTCTTACTTTTGCACTTTGCACTTTTTCCTTGGTTCGCGCGCGAAAGCAAATGTATATACTCCCTCCGTAACATAATAGTTGCAACAATTTCCTAAAATGGGTATAACATATTACTTGCAACAATTTTTCATTTTTCTTATCTAATTTTATCACATGAAATGATGATGTGTTTTTTAGTCCCCGTTGATATGAATGCAACTCCAATGAGAAGTAACATCCAAGAACTCCAAAGCAATGAACTTAAATTTTAATCTAAGTCCGAATTTTTTTGTATTTTCTTATGGATATGGTAATAAAAAAGAACACTCCTGAACCTTTTTAATTAACTCTTAATCTCCCTTAAACCAAATCCTGGAATTAAGTAGATTAACACTAAGTAATAAACACTCCTGAATATCAATTAGTGGGCAAAAATTAATTGAGAGAAACAATTAACATTCAAAGTCAAGTTTTTAATCAAATCACACACTTTCTTTTTATTGATCATCAAATGAATATAAATACTACAAAAGAAACTACTTGTCCCCCAAGCAAACCCTAGGCCGAAAATCAGCAAAGGATCTCAAGAGATTACAATCTCATCAACTTGCTAAGTAATTCCTAAAATCTAGGAGAGAACAAAGGAGAAGATAAGGAAATATTACCATAAGATAGGATCTCCAAATCAGCCCATATTTCCATCCACTTGCCTAGTATGAACACAAGGTGTGAACATATCTCTAGAGACTATTACAAATCAACTACAACTTGCATACTTGGAGTACAAGGACTCAATACTACTAATTAATTACTAATATTCGAAAGAGAAGGTATTGGGTCAGACGCGTCTGACCATAACATTTGGTCGGACGACTTTCAGTTGGTATCAATTTTTGTTCAGTTGGTATCAATTTTGGTAAAGTTGGTATCAATTTTTGTTCAGTCGGTATCAATTTTTGTTCAGTTGGTATCAATTTTTGTTCAGTTGGTATCAATTTTTGTTTCAGTTGGTATCAATTTTTGTTCAGTTGGTATCAATTTTTGTTCAGTTGATATCAATTTTTGTTCAGTTGGTATCAATTTTTGTTCAGTTGGTATCAATTTTTGTTCAGTTGGTATCAAATTTTTTTCAGTTACTTATATTATCCTTTCATTTAGTTTTCTTATTCTTTCATTTAACAATAAACTGAAAATAAAACTTAAGTAAATGAAACTAAGTTAACCTCCAACTGAAAAGAGAATAAAAGCAAATGAAAAAAAAAGAAGTAACTGAAAACATACCTCCTCATAAACAACAGCCTCTTCATTTTCCCTCTCCTCCTCAAGATCACCAAACCTCAGTGCCTTCTTGTGAAATCCCTAATCCCCTTCACATTTCCCAACTTCTCACTCAACCTAAGAATCACCTACTTTATTGCATTGCTGCTGATTGCGAAAAGTGAAGGAAATGGAGTGTGAAGGATGTTTTATCTGTTGCTGGTGGCAGTGGGTGGGCAGTGGGCTCGCCGGCGAAAACGGTGGTGGCCTAGCCGAATTCCTGTGGGACTGGCCGGCGGAGTCAGAGTTCTGGCAATGGGTGAGAGTGGGAGATTGAAAGCACTGGTGATGCGTCTGCGGTTTGCGTGAAGAAGATGAAGCATTGGGCTCCGTCTGACAGTAAGTACTGATGAGACGGTCTGACCCAATACTTTCACTATTCGAAAATACACCCAGATTTTTCGAACTTATTATTTTGTTGAAATAAAATGATTTAATAAAGGATAAATTGTATAATACCACCTTTATTTTTCATGTTTTTGTAAACTACCACCTTTTAGTTTTTTTTTTAAAACTACCACCTATATTCTTCCCAACGTTTAGATTCTCCCACCTTTTAACGATTTCTGTCAATTTTTTTTTTGTGGGGCCCACTTTTAAAATTCTTTGGTTATCCAAAGATGGATCTTTTCGAATCTCTTCATTCACTCTCTCTCTCTTTCTCCTCCACTCTATCTTTCTCTCTTCTTTAGCAAAAATACAGTAAACCTTCAATTTTTTTACTGCGAATCTTCTCCCTGTCATCAACTCAACATCATCTCCATCATCATCAATATCTGCATCTCCATCATCATCAACTCAACTAACCCAATTCAGCCCCAAAATCCTCCCAAAACCAGCCACCACAACGCCACCATTCCCAACAATTTAAACCGCACAAACCATCCCCAACTTCAATGACCTTCTCCGCCTCAAATCAATCCCAGCAAGTCGAACAGTTATGCTGAGTAGTAGTGGTTTTAAATCACTCGATCTGGGTGGGTGAGGCTTTGATTGTGTTGAATTGCCTGAGTTTGGTTGGGTGGGGCTTCAATTTTGTTGAGTTGGTCCGATTGGTGGAGTTTTGATTGGATGGGGTTTCGTTTGGGTGGGGGTTGGATGTAGGTTCGATTGGGTGGGGTGGGACGTCGTTTTAGTGGGCTTCGACTGGGTGTGGGTTGGATGTGGGTTTGATTGGGCGGGGTGGGGCTTCGATTGGGTGGGGCTTCGATTGGGTGGGGCTTCCATTGGGTGGTTGTATTGTCGAATTAACTGAGTGGTGGTGGGATGGCGGTGGTTATGGGGTCGGTGAGAGAAAGATGGTGCAAGCGGTGGCGGTGCTTGTGGGGGGCGGTCAGAGAGATCTGGTGCAGGCGGTGATGGTGGTTGTGGGTCGGTGAGTGAAAGAGATGGGCAGGTGGTTAGTTGGGTTAGTTGGGTTAGTTGGGGCAAAAATACAGTAAACCTTTACTGTATTTTTGCTAAAGAAGAGAGAAAGATAGAGTGGAGGAGAAAGAGAGAAAGAGTGAATGAAGAGATTCGAAAAGATCCATCTTTGGATAACCAAAGAATTTTAAAAGTGGGCCCCACAATTTTTTTTTTGACAGAAATCGTTAAAAGGTGGGAGAATCTAAACGTTGGGAAGAATATAGGTGGTAGTTAAAAAAAAAAACTAAAAGGTGGTAGTTTACAAAAACATGAAAAATAAAGGTGGTATTATACAATTTATCCTTTAATAAAAATAATTAAGACTCTAAATGGATTCCAAGACATGGGCTAAGGACGCCCCTCAAAAGCTTCATGGACTTGATCATCTTCAATCCACCTTAACATGGATGAAAAGGTTGCATTGAGCTTAAACTCATAACTCCCATGGTCTTGTTTTGAAGAATTAACCATACCCAAAAATTGCGAAGGTAATAGATAGTGATATCTTGGAGTAGCTTCTTCGCTCTTGCATCACCCATCCACTTTTGTACTCTTTTTTGTTGTTTTCTTTTTTTCCCTTCATTTTCTCTTTTTAACCCATGTAATTTCTCTCTCTTACTTTTATTAATCAACCCCCTTATCCATACTTAATATATCCTGCCTAGGAATTCCCCCTAGTTCAATTGTTGCAACTATTATGTTACGGATGGAGTATTAAAAAAACGGACGGAGTAATATGTCTTCTAATTTTAGGGATTAGAAAAATACTTCTTCCGTTTCTAAATAAGTAGAACATAGAGAATGTGGGAAAAACCAAGGATGTTAGAGAGAAAGTTGGGGACCACAATTAAAAAGAGAAAGAGTAGTTTAACTAAATAAACGATTGAATATATATTACTTGAGTAAAGGTAATGATGTAATTTTATCATTTTAAATATCTTATTCTGAGCTTGGAGTCACTTATACACAACTCTCTGAGTTTCTTGAGATAATGGCACATGGGTTAGTAAGGGAGATTAAGAAACCTAGTCAAGGAATCCCCTAATTCTTTGATATACTGAATATTTCGAACTTGATTAATCTAAATTTGTGTTTAGCCATACTCAAAATCTTACGAATTTTTCAAAAAAAAAAAAAAAACTTACGAATTTAAACTATTTTAATATGAAAATCATTCTAATATAATTGTTACGCTAAACTCACTCCACTTGTGTTCTAAATAATTACTTACAATCTAAAACTTTGTAATCAAAATAAGTACGATAGATATTTTTTTTTTGGGTAAGGAGAAGTGGCCCGGACCCCGTTCGGATCCTATTGGGCCAAGCACTTGAAAGTAGGGGGGAATGGTAAGGGAATTCCCACCCCCAAATGCCCATAGTGGGATTTGATCTCATGACCTTTACCACTAGACCAAGCCAAGCTTGGTAATACGATAGATATGGTTACTACATTTTAGTCATAGTAAAACCAAGGGAGTATTTTGAATCTTCTCAACAAAAAAAGAAAAAGGGTATGATAATTCGGTAAATACTCGTACAAATTTATAATAATTGAAATAGTTGTTGAAGTTGAGAGTAATTGACTACAGTGAGCGGCTAAAAGATCTTACTGCTAGAGATAAACGTTGACTTAGTCATGAGAACACGTTACAATTTGGCCGTTAGGCATTAATAAAGTGTAATCATAACAAAATAACAAATCACATCAATTTTTTTTGAAAATCAAACATTTTTAACAAGGTGATAAGTGAAAGATAATTAATTTGCTTCTTCAACCTAAATATATATAAGGTAACAAATATAACTAAAATATGTACAAGATTTACATAACTAATATAAATAATGAAAATATAAATGATATATTTTCATATATTCTAACAATAAGATTGTATTAAACTAAAAAGATATTTTTTTTAATGAAATCATAGAACACGGGTGAAGGAGTTAAATTTTCAAACATTTTCAGATGATATATAAACTAATACAATAAATAATAATCATATGGATTTAAATTCTCTCAAATTTTATTTCTTCTCTTTACCTTCTCTAAATTTCAACACTTTATCATATTAACAATAAATTTTCTAAACCCACTTATTTTTCTCTTTTTCGTTCCACTTAAGAACTTGAGAAAATCCGAATCCTAAAATATACACTTTATGTTCATCTTCATGGACGAAGATGCTAGGGAAAAAGAATCAACAAAACCTAATAAATCAATGACAAAGCTTGAGCAAAAGATGAAAACCCTAGAAAAGGATTTTCAAAATTTCAAACAATCATCTTCAACAACAATAAAAACCCTAAAAATATGCAATAGTTTTGACAACTCATTACAACTCGCTAGCTCTCCAAGAGATCTCATGTCTGCCCTACAAGAATACCCAACAACAACAACAACAACAACAACAACAACAACAACAACAACAACGTCGAGTAGTGGAAGAAGAAGAAGAAGGAGATTATCGTCTTTTTCATACTGTTCTCCATCAACAATTACAGGTAGTAGTGGTGAAGTTTGGAGAGTGAGAGAGAATGAACTCGCTATAGAAGATATTATAAGGGAGAGAAAACTCGGCTTCGAGACCGGGAAGCTTAGAGGAAGGAGACTATTTGAAGAAGAAAGTGATGTGAGTTATGAAGATGAAGATGTTCATAGTGTTTGTGATGAGATTCATGGAGATGAAGTTGGAAAGAGGAGGTTTGGTGGTTTTACAAGTCTTGTTAATGGTAAGATGTTGATTATTGTGGCTTTTATGGCTTTAGTTTTTGGTGTCATTTTAATGGGAAGGTTTTATGAACATGAAAGAGTGAATAAGGTTGTTGTAATTTTCCCAACTTGATCTTCCTATAGCCGTTTGATTTCTTATCAGGGAAAAGCTTCATTTTTTTTACTTTCTATAACATTAATTTTTACCCCCATCAAGCTAAAATAATTTCAAAGTTTAGGGCTTCTTTTCGAAATAATCAAACTCGTCAATTTCCTGTAGATCCAAAATGGACTAGAAAATAAGAGTTTGAATTATTTTGAGAGTTTTTCCCTAATACCGAAGATTATATCTTATTATCTAAATTTGGAATGATTTAAGTAGATTGATGTATAAAATCTGGGATTATCCCCTATCAATCCAAATTAGGGATTATCTTGAGCATAATGATAAATATGAAGATTATTCTTGTCAGTTTTTTTTTGTTATTGCCCTTTCCAAAAAACCCTTCTCAAGTTCATATGAGTTTTTGTTTTTGGCTTTGTGTTTGTCAATTTGATTATGATCAAAACTTCAGATTGGAAGGTGGACTAGGGTTTACCTAGTAAAGTACATCTTATGTTAAAATTGAGTAATATTACTTCAATTATAAAAAAGGAAAAATAAAATATAGTATTTCTTTTGAGATTGAAAAAGGAGGAAGAAGAGAGAAAAAAATAGTTACTCAATCTCAAGAGAAAACAAAGGAAAGTGAATGATTATTTAATTTTAAATCGTTTTTTTTCCACAAAATAACGTATAACTGTTATGTAGCCTGAATGATCTTTTTTGTGGGGAACACCCCTCAAAATTTAAATCTTGAAATGAAGGTTTGTTTTCCTGCACCCTAATCTGTTAATTAGTATCATTATATTCCAGTTTCGTGTTTTAAAAAGGTTCTTTTTTATTTTAGAAATGGACGTGCGTGTATCACATGCATTGATATATGGTGATGAACGGCTGATAACTGTGTTCCACGGTCAGTGGCGGATCCAGGGTTTAAAAGGTGGGGATGTGGTTACAAAATAAATTATCCACCCTGCAAAAAAAAAATTTAAATATTGCAAAAACCAATGTATCATAAAATTAAACCTTGCAAAAACCAACATTTGGTTGCGGGAAGAGGGAGAGGTGTTAAGCCTCTGAGATGAGTGGCGTGAGATTGAAAGAGAGAGGACAAGAGCCTCCAAATTCTTATTGGGTCAGGTTTGTTTTGTTCCAAAATATGAGTTTTTAAGGTACTTTTGGCTCATATTCACGTTTTTTTGCTTGTTTTTTTATTTTCGGAGTCGGGGTACGACTGTACCCCAATATATCCCCTAGATCCGCTCATGTCCACAGTCCAGAGTCCACACATAGTTATATGCTAAACAATAGTATCGCACGCATGATGTAGAACAAAGTAGTATTTGATCGAGTGTTAAGAATTTTGCCTTACAATTATGACAATGAAGAATCAAATTTCATTAGGCGTATCTTGAGGGTATGTAATCTCTTCCCCTCCCACTCTCCCCACTTCCAACTAAATTAAGTCGGGTTAAACATGAATCCGATCTAGCTAATAGGGCACTTATATATACCAACTTTAGAAAAATAAATCATGACATGATGTGCTTGTATACCCGCGGACATGATGAGATACATGGGGTTATATAAATCACATGTGCGTGGTGGATCTTGGTTAAAAAAATTAGAACAAGCAACCTATAAATTATAATCAAGGAATTATATTTTCGCCCATCATAATACACCCAAAAAATAAATATGTATTTTGAACAATGTATCTATCATATCTAATAACTCCCAAAATTAATGTACTTTTATAAGAAATCCACGTTTTTATCCGTCCCAACTTAAATCCTCCCATGATATATGAATCTAGTGTTAAATTATTGCTCAATTACCATTGATTCTCTTATATCTTAACAAGCTAGACAAAGCCGCCTCCTTCCCCTCTTGTCTCTCTCCTGTCTCTTTTCTCCTACTAAACCCTAGTTTTTATTTAGGGGCAACCGTCACCTTTTTGGGTGGTGGTAAGACTTTTTTTCTTTTTTGTTACTAGTTTTCATGCTATTTATTTCAATAAGCTCTAGTCTGAGAGTTCTTTTACACATATTGGGTTATATCTATCTATAAATTGAGTTTTTATCTTTCTTCATGTGAGACTTTGGTGACTTTCTTTTTGGTTTTTTGTGTTCTAAAAATTAATTTGTTGATTGGAAATTATGCGGGGATGCGGCTTACAATATTTGAATTTAATCAAATTCTACTTCAAAACTCCAACAAATTGATATATCCCTCGTAGAAAGTCGCATAACAACATACAACGATGTAAAAGAGGGTTTTTTTAGAAGTGTTATATCTCATCAACGATCGTGGTTTTGTCATATTAGAATTATCTTTATTCCAATTGTATTTGTTAGTTTTGACTTCTATTATATAACTTCAAATCAATAAATGAATTTTTAAATAAATTTCTTTTAACAAGCTACAAAAGGAAATGACCTACTTTTTATTTAAATGAAGAACTTCAAGATTAACCACTCGTCATGGTATTTAGGCTAAGAAGTCTAACTCATGTGAGGTGTTAAACTTTGACTAATTATTTGACACAAAATTCCAATCATCTTGAAAAAAAAGGAAAACATAGAAAATTTAGACAATAGATTCTTGAATGAACTAGCTTATGTCTAAAAAGATTTCTTATAACAAGCTAACTCCGATTTTTATCTCAAATATCCATGACCATCAAGACTCGTTTTGACAACAAAAAGAATAAGGCAAAACTCACGGATTTCTAGACTATTTCCCATATCATCCATGGATACATTAGTTCTTATAACAATCAATCTATAACTCCGATCATTAGATAAAGTATAAAAGCATATTTACCTCATATTATTGATCAATTCATCACCATAATACTTGTGGATTCTGATTATCTTTTCTCTCAACATACTAGAAATTTGAGCCAAAATTGGAGCATACATGAGAAGAAGAGCACTCAATGTAGCCAAGGACAACTCGCCGATACATGTACATATATGTTAAGACTAGTGAAGTTTACATATATACATACTACTAACTATCCGGCAAGTCATCCTTGGCTGCATCGTGAGCTCTTACCTCTGTATGCATGCTCTACTTGGCCATGCCATGCATGGGGTTACAATGTGCATTGTTAGGACTGAGATTTTTATGATATGATGGTTCAAGTATTTATAAGGTTTGAGAATAAATTTAGGGCCCTTATCCATCTTCCTATGAGTATTCTTATGTTTGAGCTTCACCCTAGACCTAGATCCTAGCTAGTTTTAATGTGTAATGGGTACGCTTATAAAAGGTTCTTATGGTAAGGCACGACCTGTTGTTTTTTTTTAAAAAAGAGCATACATAAAAAACTTTTTTAAATTTTTTCTTTTTTTAGATTTGATGATTATATTCTTGAAGATTGTATTGAGATGCAACTTGACAAAAGTACTAAAATATTAGTTTTTTTTTTGAGAAATACACTTTTGTGATTATATGTGCTTTTAACCGATGTAAAATGTGATAAAATTAAAGTTACAAATAAAGATACATCTTAAATACTATAGTATGAAAAAGTCTCCTGTAAAGAAGCCTTTGAATGGATTAACGGACAACTAGCTTTTCTGTAGGTCCATGTTTATAACAAGCCTCTCATTCATTGGAAAAAGTAATGTCATATACTATAAATTATAGGGAAATTTCAAATGTTGCCACTCAAGAATTGGAAATTTTATTCGGTACTTAAAAATAAGTTTGTTCTTAAATAGTACTTCCTCCGTTTCTTTTTGTTTGTCCCATTTACTATACCTCCAAATGCCAAGAAAGATTTATATGCATGTGGGCGGGGACAACAAGTAAGAAGTCCACTTATTTTATAATAAATGTAGTGATTAAAGTAAGTGAGAGAAACTTTTAAGATACATGTGGGACCAAAAAGTGATAAAATAGGGGTAGATGAGTGATATAATTTTGCCATATAAGGAAAGATGAAAAAGTAGGACAAACAAAAAGAAACGGACAAAAACGCAAAGTAGGACAAACAAAAAGAAATGGAGGGAGTACCATTAAACTTTAATCAAAGTGTAAATTGTGACATTGCTATTAGTGTAGATGTTTATAACTTAGTTTAACTCTCATTTTAACCTAATTATAAGGTAACATTTTCGGCATGCAAACCAATGCACACAAATCGAGATGAGTTTGATCGTTTTGGGGTCGAAATTTGAGGTCGAATATGCAAAAAACGACCGTATTCACATTAATTTGCGTGCATTTGCGCCGTAAAATTTTCCTTTGTATTAGAATATATGAAAATATCCTTATATTTTCATCATTCATATTTATTAGGTAAATATCTCTTTGTATATCTAACAGTTTGAAGTAGGTTTAAATGAGAGTTAAACTAAGTTATCCTACAAAGCCTATACTATATCTTGAAAGAGGCCTCCCAATTGGGAAAATTGGGGAAAGCAAAGCCCTCTATTGTCGAGTCACGGAAAAAAGTGGCTCATGTCAAGTATCTCAGGATTCCAGGAAGTTATCATACTCTCAAGCCCTGGGATTCCCCGAAGGCGATCACCTGATTTCGCCCAGATTAGTAAGGCAGTCCAAGGTCGTGGATCGTAAGAGTTCATATGAACTGCCGCAACTCGCTCCATCTATCTCGGCAATGCTCTGTCCTAAGATGCGACTGAAGAAAGAAGAAATTCGTGTCTCCAAGATCAACTCCCATGCCTCTCCAAGTTTGTTAATTTTATGGTTAATGTTTTTCTATGTTAATGTTGATGTATGCTTGTTTAGTCTAAACTAGATTACTGGTAGTATGTGTACTCTGAACCCTTGAATTGGACAATGGTTACCATATGTTGCCATTGACCACAGGCATAGGGTTTAACTTTAGTTTAATTGAAATCAAAATTTTAATTAATGGCCGGCCCCTAACCACCACCCACTCCTCAAAAGATCCTTTGCTTTAAACCTTTGGTAATCCGATCTTACACAAAATTTTCAATTTTACGTAAAGTAAAAGGTAACGGAAATATAATGATTTTGATAGAGCATATATAAATCTATCCCTGGGACTTCAACCATAAGAATAGATTTATACTCTATCAGGTTTCCTCATTGTGAAATTTGCCCTTAAATGTAAAAAAATGTATGGAGCTCAACATGTCTATATTAAGATTTATTATACCTTCATTTTTTTATTGCGAGTTGGTTATTCGTTAGCACGAGTTTGGCTTATGATGAATTTAGAAGCCTTCGATCAATCAAATGGATGACTTATTTACTTACAATTCAAGGCTAAGGGCCTAATCTCTTGGAAGAAATGAGTTAAACTGAACTAAATTGAATTGAATGAAGTTGAACTAAACTGAACTGAACTGAATTGTAATTTATGATAAATAATAATTAAATAATAAATTATTCATATAACAATAACAAACAATAATAATACATAATAAAATAATAATAAATTATTAAATAAAATTACTAAATAATAATACATAATTAACTGATAAAGAAAATTACTATAATGATAAGTAAAAATAATAAATAACGAATTATGATAATAATAATAATTTAGTTGTTATTAATTGATAATTATAAATAAATATATAATAGTAATAATATAAGATACTCCTTAATAATCATTATTAATGATAATAATACCAGATAATATTAATAATTTATTATAATTATTATATATATATATATATATATATATATATATATATATATATATATATATATATATATATATATTATTACATGATGGTAATTTTATAATAGTAATGTGTAATATCAATTAATATTACCAGCATAACAAAAAATAAATGAATTATGTATAATAATACTAATAATAAGAAATAATAATAATTCTCATAATTGTAGCAAAAAAAATGAGTAAAAATATAATCATCAAAATAATAAATATAAACATAATAATATTAATTAGTAAATAATTAGATCAAGAACCACAATAATATTAACGAAAAAATGGTTAAATAATGGATGAAGCTGAATTAAACTGAAATGAACTGAATGGAGTGAACCATCTGAATCGAGTTGAACTGAGTTAATTTGAGCTAAACGGAAATGAATTGAATTGAACTGAAAAAATAAATTGGGGGAACAAATCGTAACTATAAAATAGAATCATTAACCCCTAAATGAATGTTAAGCAAAAGGAAGTATTATGTCCCTAAGAAAGATATATAATTGTTTCTAATGCCAATTTTTTTTTATTTAAAATAAACAAAAACCGAAGCATTTGATGAAACTACTCAAAAAACACACCATTATACCATGCTCTCTAACCAAATCTATTGAAATAAATTGTTTAAAATATTTTATACGATAATTGTTAGTTCAAGAATGTTACTGTATATTGGTTTTTGATTTCCTTAAAATAATATTTCACGCAATAACAGTATGTAAGCTTGTCCTTGAATAAATGATTTCAAATAGGTAAATAAAAGTATTATAAAATATACTACCTCCGTTTTCTTTTAATAGGAAAATTTTACCATATAATTAAGGCTATTTTTTAATAGGGACATTAGACATTTTTGCCTTATATAGTAGGTTGGTCCACGTCCTTAATGCACCCTTTTTTTTTACTTTTACTCTTCTTCTCTCTACCTTTTTGTATTTTTGCCCTACTTTTTTACTTCTTCTATCTTACTTTTGTACTTTTTTCTTTGTCCAATGAACAAATCCAAGTATCCTATTAGAAAAAAGGGGGAGTATCAATTTTAATTTAATGCTTCTTTAGAATGAATTAGTTTAGAAAACTAAAATGTTCCTGCTCTTGTTGTGGCCCTAAGAACAAAGAAAATTGTGATAAGAAAATAATATTTGTTCTTTTGCTTATTAGGAGCTCTCCTCGTTGTATGTATGAAATTATAGCATTGGAGTTTTCCAAATGAGTAATGAGTAATGAGTAAGAAAATAATATTAGGTGCATATTATTTTGGATTATTTTTATAATACACTTGAGTTTACGATAAAAGTTGTAGGCAGGAAAGTAAGGGTTGACAACAACATAACAATTTTCTTAAATAATTCGGTTTGAGATTGTTTCATTTTTTATGAGCGAGCCAAACTCGATCTCAAAATTATTGTCCGAAATCCGAATATTAATCGAGACAAACTCAAACTCTCTGGTATTAGTCTTGTTATCTCATTATTACAATCAGTTTAAGAAAAATAATACACATATTATGAGATATCTACATAATATTCACCTTTAAGGCCTAATTTATCAATTGAACGATACTATAAGGAAATTATAAATTGTACATGCATGATTTATCAAACCAAGGTCAAGGTCGATTCGACCTCGAATTAGTTTAATTAAGCTAAGATTGATTGAGGTAAGTTTGACTCAACTTCAAGCTAGATAAAACTTAATCGGATCAAGGCAACCTTTATTAGAGTTCGACTCGACTCGTTTCGTGTATAAAAAGTAGGGCTTATCCCTGAAGTTTTACGTTTACTAAGTTATACTTTATGATTTTGAAACCTTTCTATTATATCTTTGGATATACTTTTTTTAATCAGTTGTACCCAATAAAAAAATCCCCAACATGCAAACACGGGGTAAAGACGCACTTTTCAGTAGTTAAACATATCAAAACCCTTAAATGTGATTCTGAAAATAAAATCTCATCAAACTGAGAACTGAAACGCTAAAAAATAAATTCTCATCAAACTGGATTTGGGTACAACTGATTAAAAAATGTAAGACCAAGGTTATAATAATAGAGAGTTTTTAAAATCATGAAATACAACTTAGAAAATGTAAAACCACAAGATATATCATAGAAAATCCTTAAAAAATATTAGTAGACTAATACTTAAAAAGTACTTCTATGATATAGGAGCTGGAGGCTTGGAGCATAAATCCCGAAGGTTTGTAAGTGACTATTATGCAAAGCGAAGGGCCAAATACTGATGGGAAAGATTTGCGCGAGAAAAATTAAAGGTATCCTGATTCCTGAATGCGTGTATGCATGTGTATATCAGATCCTGCTTTTATCCACAATGGTGAGGCTTTTTTTGCTCATATATAGGAAACGTGGCGAATTAAAGATTTATTTGGTCCCATTCACATTTTAATGGCAGAAAAGTGCATCCGAAAGGGAGAACAAAACTGAATTTTAGTGATTGTATCACTAGCAGACATAACTTTGCACTGCTGCCTTTGTATGGCTCTCAATGTTAAAGGTCCTACAAGGTACTCTACAAATGTGTTGTACTAGAATCTATTCATCCTATTATAACTAAACCCTCCTAAGTGAAGTTTTCTCCATCTCCTAAAAAAATCAAAGGACGATTTAGATATTAAAAACACAAATTTAGAGGTGTATTTGCATCAATTTATCTCTCAACGCTCAATGCTTAATAGTTACATGCCTTTAGCTTCCACAATCGAATTTTAGTATCATAAGTTGATATACGGTCTTACTTTGCTCTAAAAAACCTTTAATTACTTTTCAAAAATGTTGAAAGAAAATGGATACACGGTTTTTCAAAAGTCAAACAAATTCAAAAGAATCAAAATCAAGTTTATAAGTTTGGTGACAATTTTAAGGGGCGTTTGGTTGGGATGGGGAAAGGGAAAGGTATTAAGAGAGGGGCATTGTAGCAGGAAAATAGAATACAAAACCCCAAATTAAAACTAGTGTTTGGTTAAATAAGGGAAAGGATTATTAAACCCTTCCCCCCTATTCTTCCTTGTGTTTCTCTTTGACAAAATCTATTGGTATCGCCCCTCTCTCTCTTTCTCTAGCTCGTACTCCCTCTCTTCGATCTCTCTCTCTCAGGGGTGTTTTCTAGTGGGGTAAGGGCTTAAAGAGTTGGTTGTTTTCGGGATGGCTGATGGTTTTCGAGGGAGAGCCGGTGGTGGGGTTGGGTGGTTTTGGGAGAGGGTTGGTGGTTTTGGCGGGGGCTGGGTGGTTTTTGAGAGAGGGATGTGATCTTTAGTCGGGGTGGGTGGTTATGCGCATTGTAGGGTGGTTTTTCCGAGGGGGGGTGGTGGTTTCCTGCGAGGGCAGAGAGTGACTGGGCGTGGACTGGTTACAATTGGCAGTGGATCAGTGGTGGTTGTGGGGTGGTGGTCAAGGTTAGTCAACGGAGAGGAAAAGAGGGGAATGTAAAACCTTAGGGGTGGTGGGGGAATAAGGTAAGGGTTATTGAAACTGAAAAAGGGTAAAGGGAAAGGAAAAAAACGTAAACCAAACATCGTACCATATAAAGGTAACCTAGTGTCTTGTTTCCCTTTCTCTTTCTTGAAACCCCCAATCCAAACTCCACCTTAATTTTTTTTTTTTTTTGATAAGTTTACTTTTCATTGCTTGGCAAGGGCCATAAAGAGGTTACACATATGGAATGAAAAGGGTAAGCCAAGTGAAAAGGCTCAAGATCCCCAAAAGACAAACTGACAGTAACTAAGCCAAGTAAAAAGGCTAAAGATCTCCAAATGAATAATGACAGTAGCTAAGAATGCTTCTAGAGCCAAGCTAAGAATTCGTCCCTTCTACTAAGGCCTTGCTTCGCAAGAGAGTCTGCCACCATGTTTGAAGTTCTCCCTTTGTGTACAATGGTAACTCCTGGTTCGGATTTTGTTAGCCCACGTATGAAATTGAGTATGAAGTTCAAGTTCCACGGCCCGCCATTTGCCGAGTTGCACCAACTAACTGCATTGGACGAGTCGGATTCAATGATGATATGGTAGCAACTAATTCGAGGTGAGCTAGCGGTGATTTTTAAGGCTCGATGAATGGCGATCACTTCGGCATTGTTGATTTCCATCGGGGGGATTGGAGTAGAAAACATACAAATGAAAGTACCTTGGTGATCCCTAAGAACTCCCCCAACTGACGAGCATGCAAGTGTGGAGCTTGTTGAAGCGTCTACGTTCCATTTTAGGGAGCATGGAGGAGGTGGCAGCCAATGTGTATTGATGATATCAACCAAACGCGGTTTTGAAATTACTGTGGACGTTTTCCATATGAGGCAAAGAGGGTTTCTCATGACTTCGTCTGAGTTGTAGGGAAAGGGGTCACCCCAACCCTTAATCCACCAACTCAATCTAAGAAGAATAAGATCTTGTACTTGAGATAACGAGCAAGAAACCCCTTCAAAAATTCTCGAGTTTCTTTCTTTCCATATCGACCAAAGGATGATGAAGAATATAGTGTGCCAAACTTTTTTGAAAAAAACGCCGCTACGGAATGGACACCATTGTTCATAAGCTTCCCTAACCGAGGACGGGAAAATCCATTCTAGACCCCAAATAGAGATCCACCACTCCCATAAAGCTCTTGCAAAGGGACAAAATAGGAAAAGATGATTAATGTCCTCCAATGAGTTGCACGGGCAAAGCACACAAGAGGTTTTCGTGCATTGGATGATATTCATGTTCAATAGTCTAGCTTTGGTGTTTATACGCCCAAGCAACACGAACCATTCAAAGATTTCAATTCGGAATGGGACTATACCTTTCCATAGACCCTTTATGATGTCAAAGTTTGAGCTACTACTCGATTTTGCTAATTCCAAGGAGAAAGATTTGACGGAGAAAGAACCGTCCTTGGAGTGAGTCCATACCCATTTATCTGTGCCTTCGCGAAGCAAGACGACCCTATTTAGGAGAGCCATGAGTGAGTCACGTTCAGCTACATCACGAGGGCGAAGGTCGCGTAGCCAAGAAAGACTCCATTGCCATGAGTTTCCGTCCCAAAATCCATAAGAACTAATTTTAGCATCCGGGAAAATAGCTAACCGAAAAAGCCGAGGGTAAGCAGTTTTCAATGGATGTATGCCTACCCAAATGTCATGCCAAAAGAAGGAATTTGAGCCATCTCCAACCTTCTTACGAGTGCCTTGTAATGCAAGTTGTTTGGATGTGTCGGAGTTTAATATCAAGCTTGTAATGCCTTTCCAAGGACCCCCATGAGAAGGGGAAGTAATATCATGGAAAGAAGAAGTGAGATGAATCGCATATTTTGATTGGATTACTTGGCGCCAAAAGGAGCAAGGTTCGGTGAAAAAATGCCATAGCCATTTGAAGAGAAGGGCTGCGTTTTTTGATGGAGATTACCAATGGATAGACCTCCAAGATGTTTCGAGCACATAATGAGCTTCCATGAGACTAGGGGCATTGATCTTTTGCGCCAAAAGAAGTTCCATTGAATTGTGATTATTTTGTTGACAACTCCTTTGGGGATGGGAAAGAGTGACATATAATAGAGTGGGAGACTCGAAAGGAATGATTTTATTAAAGTTGTTCTTCCGCCAATTGAGAGTAGACCACTCTTCCATGAGGCCAATTTCTTTTCAAGCTTTGTCAAGATGGGCTGCCATAGGGAGATACGAGTCATATTGCCACCAATGGGCAAGCCAAGATAAGTGAAGGGAAAGCTGCCGGTTCGACAAAGGAGGTGACTAGCAAGGGAGCCGAGCCTAGATTTATCCATATTAACCCCAAGGAGGGAGCTTTTGTGGAAGTTGATTTGTAATCCCGAAGCCAGTTGAAAGAGAATCAAAGTTTTCTTAATATTTGCAAGATAGTCCAGCATGGGGGGGCAAAATATGATGGTGTCATCGGCGTATTGCAAATGAGTAATTTTGAGACCATTGCTGCAAACATTCAAACCGTCCCATAGGCGCAAGGAGACCGCCTTATTGATGAGAAGATTGAGAGGCTCCACAATCAAGTCGAAGAGGAAGGGAGAGAGTGGGTCGCCTTGTCTAAGACCGCGGCGAAGCTTGATAGGAATTGTCGGGGACCCATTGATAAGGATGCTGATAGATGCCGACATGACACAAGATCGAATCCAAGAACACCATTGTTTTGGATAATTCTTTTGATCAAGAGTCCATTGAAGAAACTCCCATGAAACACTGTCAAAAGCTTTATGAAAATCTAGCTTGAAAATGCAAGCTTCTTGGTTGCTCCTTTTACATGTCTCAATGACCTCGGCCGCAATTAGAGCACCATCTAAAATTTGTCTTACCTTTATAAAGGAAGATTGATGTGAGCCGACAAGAGAATCCATCACACCTTGGAGCCTACGAGCAAGCAGCTTTGCAATTATTTTATATATACAACCCACCATGCTAATGGGTCTGTAGTCCTTGAAGCTCGACGGCGTCGAAACCTTAGGAATGAGAGCAATAAAGGCGGTGTTACAGCCTTTTGGGAGACACGAAGATCGCCAGAATTCATGAACAATGTCATAAATATCTCCTTTGATAACCTCCCATGCACTTTTAATGAATTTGAAATTGAATCCATCCGGGCCAGGGGATTTTGAGCTGTCACATGAAAAGACTGCAACATCTATTTCATTGTTAGTAAAAGGATCAGTGAGTTGTTTACATTGTACCTCATCCAGACGATTGAAAGGGAGACCACTGAAGGTAGGTCTATGGTGGTGATCTTCTTTAAATAGGTTGCTGAAATAGTCGACCGCAATGCCTTTAATCAATACTGGGTCATTGGTTTTGGAAGTACCAGTAGCAATGAAGTCAATGGTATTTTTCCGACGCCTTATGGATGCCATTGTGTGAAAGTAACGAGTGTTTTTGTCACCTTCTTTGATCCATTTGGCTCTAGAGTGCTGCACCCAGAAAGATTCTTTGCCTTTCATCCATTGCCATAGATCACATTGCGCCTTTTTCCGGGCTTCGAGTTCAAGAGTGTCAAGGAGTCTATTGCTAGAAATAGAGTCTAGCTCGTAAATCTTGTTTTCCAGCAATGAAATTTGCTCATCAATATTACCAAAGTCAGAGGTGTTCCATGTCTTGAGGTTGTGTTTGACTATTTTTAATTTTTCCAAGAATGGCAGATTATGAGCTAAGGTCAAAGAGTCCTTCACCGTTTTCAAGCAACCCGGATGACTTAACCAACAATCCATAAATCTAAAGGGACGCGGACCGCAGTTCAGTTGTTTTGATTGAGCTAGTATGGGGCAGTGGTCTGATAATGATCTTCTAAGGTGTGAGATTTTTAGGGTGGGATATGATGAGAGCCATTGAGAGTGAATGAAAAACCTGTCCAGCATGCTCTTTGATTGTCCACGGAACCAAGAGAACTTGCAGTTTGAGGACGGAATTTCGATCAATTGAAGCCTTTGCACAAAAGATTTGAAATCATTCGTACCGGTTTGTGAGATACGCTGACTGCCGCGTTCATCAAAATTGAGAACTTCATTGAAGTCACCTATGAATAGGCATGGAAGGCCGTGATTTTCACACGTAATAACAAGTTCTTGCAAGACTTGTGCTCGAGATGAGGTTTCACATGGATTGTAAACGTTGATTAAGGCACACTCAAAATCAATTGATGGTATATGACCAACGAGCATGATCCAATGTCTTTCACATTTCGCCGACGCGAGATGAAAAAAATCCTTCTTCCACAGAGAAAGAAGACCCCCTGAGTAGCCAAGGGAAGGACTAAATGTATAATCGAACTCATCCAGGTTACAGAATGATCGAAGAATTTTTGATTCAATGGTTTCTAGTTTCGTTTCTTGAATGAACAGCATGTTCGGATCATGCCTTGAGATTAATTTCCTGATTGCACTTCTTTTA
Organism: Patellifolia procumbens; assembly: GCA_947645195.1. Taxonomy (NCBI): domain Eukaryota; kingdom Viridiplantae; phylum Streptophyta; class Magnoliopsida; order Caryophyllales; family Amaranthaceae; genus Patellifolia; species Patellifolia procumbens. The sequence continues at coordinate 229,386 of CANSGD010000353.1, forward strand.
ATTTTGGCACCTAAGCCTCTGATGTTCCAGGATAACAAAATCATTGTTGAGATTGGTTTTGATGAGTAGTGTGATGGTGGTCAGTGTTCAGACGTCCAATTGACTTTTTGTTGATGAAGTATTTTGTCAATTCTAGCTTCAAGCTCAGAATTTGGCCCTTGAAATTGAAGGTTGAGGTGATTTGCAATGATCATGGTTGAAGAAGCAGTTATTTCATGAGGAGGGGAGGAATGTGATGATGTAGGGTAAGGAGGGATTTTGAGAGAGGATTGGCTAAGAAAAGCTTTCCTTTTCATAAGGATTTTCTTAACACGTTTTTTTTCACGGGCTTTTTTAATTAGAGGGGGAATGTCGTTTTCGAATCCGGGTGGGAACAGGGGCCCAGATAAGGATGAGGTGGAAGATTGGGAAGGATTGGATTCCATAGTGGCATTTTCGTTTTCGAATCCGGGAGGAAACAAGGGCCCGGATAGGGATGAGGAGGAGGTTTGGGAGGGTTTGGGCTTGATAAGGGCTTTGAATCTGTTTGAGAGGATCAAAGGGGAGATGGGGGAGGATGGATGAGGTACAGGTTGAGATGAGGTGATGGGCTGAAATGGGAGTCCAGAAAGATTAGAGTTGTGCTGAAGAGATTTTGTGTGGGCTGAGAGAGAAGGAGATACTGCCAAAGAGGGTTTAGAAGAGTGAGATGATGAGTCGTGTGCATGGCACGAGTTACTAGGAGAGATATTAGGAGAGTGGAGTGATTTAATGATTGAGTTAATATTGTTTCCTGGGAGAATGGATGGTTTTGGTTGCAAGTTACTAGAAGAGATGGGAATTCCAAGTGGCATTACCTCTTCATTGGATTGTGCTGGGGTTGTTTGTTGGCCATTATTGACTTTGGATGCTTCCATGACGTCATCATCCATGTTGACGTTGTTGTGATTGAGGTGTTCATGCAATTCTCTTTGAGAAGACAGAGAAGGTTGAGTTTTTTTTCTTTCATACTGACATAGTGGTGAGATGTTGTGGACAATCTCAGTGACTTGGACTTTTGCATGGTTATCTTCAATGTCAAGTAAGAGACTGCAATTTATCGTAAATAAGCAATCAGTTATGACGAGTACTTGAGCAAACTCAAAACTCGAGTATTCGACTGAGCATACTCGACCAAATATGCAACCAATATTGAAGAAATTTTCATAACCCCATCCGCTTAACGGGACACCATAGATACGAATCCAAGTCTCTCTCCACTTCGAAGCACATTTAGCGTTGATGTTTCGTATATCCATAAACCATCTGTCGAGCCACCGACTGTCAATAATTGCCTTTTTATCTTCAAGAGAGTCAAAGGTTAGGAGGTGGAGTAAACCACCCATAGGTTTAATCGTCAGACATGATACTCCTTCGGAGAGTATATGATCTAATATTTGATGAGAAGATTGAGAAGATGTTGTTGCAATAACACTTCTTTTGAACAAGTCTTCATTTTCATGGCATTTGACACCTTTTATTGATATCATTTCTTCGTCGTCGAACTTCGTAACTTGAAGTTCATCCCGCGTCTTTTCTATTTCCTCGCCCAAGATTCTAGAACTCATTCTTCTAACTTCACATGGAATCATGGTGAAACACTCCGGCAGTGGTTCGTTTTCTTGGGGTGGGAGTCTTTGAGTTGAAGGTGGGGTGGGTTTAGGGGTTCCGGGGAGATTTGTAGGCTGTGTGATTGGTAAACTGGATGGCTGGGGGTGGGGAGGTGGGATAGATTGAGTAAAGACTTCACGGTATGAACGTTGGTCTCTTAGCGGGGAGTTTCTATGGAGTGGATGATGATAGGATCTTTTTGGAGGAAGATGGGAAGGCTTGCTTTGGTGTTTAAGATTGAGAGATGGAGAGGGCCAGTCACGCTTGGCAGGGAAGACCCTCAGACGTTCCTTATCAAGACGCCTACCATTTTCATTGCGGATGGCCATATTAAGGGAGGTTGTAGAATTGAATTGGATGAAGGCGTAACGGAGTTCATGGTGTGGACGAAGGTTTTGAGGGATGAAGATGTTGGTAATGGTTCCATAGCGACTGAAGATATTTTTAAGTTCCTCCATAGCAATGTCGCAAGGTAAACAATCGACAAAACAGGTTTTGGAAGCTAAAGGCACTGGGTGTTTGGGTTTCTTTCTTTGAACCTTAATCCATTGATGCTGGAAACTCTCATTCTCTCTCATGCGTTCACTCTCTCTCATTATCCTCTTAGTTCCCAAACTCCACCTTAATAATGAAACATACATGGTTAGATAGCCTTTAAAACAATCTTATTCCAAAAAGATAGGATAATTTGTCAAAAATCACTACAAACATTCCGGTTTTTGAAACTAACCACCAAATATTTTTATTTGAAATTTAACTACTACTACATTTTAATTGTTAAGTATCATATTTTAATGAAAAATATTAATTTTTCCATCGCCAGCCACCACCAACCTAACTATGAACTTTCACCACCACTCACCCATTGATGGGCAATCACTATCCACCACCCAACACCACCCTAACCCCTAAATACACCACCAACCAATCACCAACACCACTCTTCAAAATTTTACCACCAACCATACACCACCAGGTCCACCACCCAACTTCTAAATTTTGTCACCAACCACCATCTGCCTTCGAAACCTTAACCTCTTAATTTGTCACCAACCACCATCTACCTTCGAAACCTTAACCTCTTAATTTGTCACCAACAACCATCACCACCAGGGTTGTCATAACCGGGATTTTACTTTGAACCTTGAAGTGGATTGTAAAGTCGGATCGTAAAATCGTAAGATTCTACAAACATGTACGATGTAGATGTCGCTCATATATAAGTTTAAGATGACTAATAATTGAAAGAAATAGTTGTTTAGCCATTATACAGGCAAAATTGACCATATAAGTCTATTAATAGTTTTGGTAGCTTGTTTAAATTTGATTTAGATGTATGTGATTTTCACTAGTACACAAAACTGTGTAGAAATCGAGTAGGCTCCTGAATCAAATCATATGACCATATTTGAATTGTAAAGTTGTTAGATTCTATGATTTGAATCGGAATTTAACAACTATGATCACCACCACCCTTCGAAATTTGGCCATTAACCACCTCCAATCCACCACCACCTTCAAAAACCCTTAAGTTTCACAACCAAATTCAAAAACCCTAACCCCATTTAATAATCTCAAATTTGGTACCTTGACCCTAATTTTGTGTGGAAGTGGACTTGATTAGGATATTGAAGGTTATGGACTTGTGGTGATGAAGAAAGGAGGTAGAGTTTGACAATAGAGAAGACTAAAAGAGGGGAAAAAAGTAAGTAGACCCATAAAACGAAAAGGTGTTGTTAAAAAAAACTAGAAAAGGTGGTGTTTCAAATTTTTAAATAAAGTTTTAGTAGTTAAATTTGAAAAATTTGTGAAGAACCCCCCATAACTTTTCAGTTTTTGTGAATAACCCCCGACAACCTTTTTTCTTCAAAAATAACCCCCAAGAACTTATTAAAGTTATTGGATGCACCCCCTAAACCCTGACACTGTTAAAATCTTCCGTTAAGTGGGGCCCACTTTATTCTTTCCCTCCCAAAAACTCTTTAAAATTACTTTTCTACCCCCCTAATTAAACTCCAACTGATTTTCCTTTCCATCTTCCCATTTTTCCACCTTCAATCTCTCTCCTCTTTCCTTCCCATTCCCACCTCCAATCTTTCTCCTCTTTCCTTTATTTTTTGTCATCTTCTTCCTCTCCTCTTCACACCATTTTCATCCCTTTATTTTCTTTGCCTTCATCCACAATGCCTTCATCCGCCAATCAACCATGAGTGTAATCAGTCTTGTTCCCCCCTCCATTTCTATAAATAGAAGGTCACATAACCCATCTACTTCCTCCTCTTCCCTTCACTGATTTTTCCTCCATTAAAGCTATTACAAAAGGTTCACCCTTCTCCCTCAACCTTACATTAAAGCCACCACTAGACCATCATTTTAACTCATTCCCTTCTTCCCTCTCTATCCGCATTTATTCTCTGGAAAACTGACCTCACTCGCTGGAATTAATGCCGTCATTACTCCCTCGCCTCTACTTCCTTTTCTTGGTTGCTGCCACCAAGACCGCCATCCAAAAATCACACCAAAAATCTGCCCAGAACCACCCTTAAAGCCACCGGAAAACAGAGATGAAAATAGTGTGAAGAGGAGAGGAAGAAGATGACAGAAAATAAATGAAAGAGGAGAGAGATTGAAGGTGGGAAAATGGGAGGAAGGAGAGGAAAATCAGTTGGGTTTAATTAGGGGGTAGAAAAGTAATTTTAAAGAGTTTTTGGGAGGGAAAGAATAAAGTGGGCCCCACTTAACGGAAGATTTGAACGGCGTTACGTTTTTGGGGGTGCATCCAATAACTTCAATAAGTTTCTGGGGGTTATTTTTCCAGAAAAAAGTTACAGGGGGTTATTCGCAAAAAATGGAAAGTTGCAGGGGGTTTTTCACAAATTTTTTGTTAAATTTTAAACAAAGTTATATGTGTTTATTTTAAAAAACTAGAAAATTAGATTATTTTGCAATATTTTATTGTTAAAAAAACAATAAAGTGAAATTTTATAGTAAGAAATCCATATTTTTAATGAAATAAAATCTTTTCACACAAAAATGAAATTGCGTTTATTATCTAAAAATAAATATTTCTTTTTTAAAAAGAAATTTGTGTCTTATTCAAAGAAGAAATTGATTTTTACTTTCTAAAAAATATATTAGGGTCTTTTTAACAAGATATTACTTTTGGCTAAAATTTCATAATATTGTAGGTGGCCTAAATAATTATAATTATTTTTATAAAATTTGATTTTATCATAGTATTTCGATGATATTATATGCACTTCTCTAAAGATGTAAATCTTTTTAGGAGTATTAAACTACTCCCTCCGTTCTCTTTTGTTCTTCCTATTTGGAATCTTTTTGAGAGAGGAAAAAAATCAAAGTAGGAAGAATAAAAGGGAACGGAGGGAGTATAATTTACAATTTTAAGAAAAGTAGAATGTTTGGAATAACTCATTTTAGGGATATTGTAATGTTATAGTAAGAAAATAGTATTTTCCATGTAACAAAACATTTAAAAAAAAAACAAAGTTGTGTGTATTTTATATAAAAAAGTTCGTGTTTTTTGAAGTAAATTTGTGTGAAGTTCTGAAAAGAACTTATTGTTTAATTTAAATTTATAGTAAGAAACTGAAATCAGATTTTTAATGTAATAAATCTTTTCACAAAAATAAAGGAGTCATTATATTTTTACATAAAAATATCTCATGTTTTTTAATAAAAAAATTATTAGATAACATAGATAAATTTTTTGTTAATATCTTCTACATTTATTCCGGATTTTAACAAAAATTTATAAACATAATCATAATGATATTATATACTCTTGTTAAAAGATACTTTAATGGACTTATGCAAAAAAATAAAAAATTTATAACATAGATTTGGCCTAACTAGTTTCATATTTTCGAAAAATACTTCAATGATAGTACATACATGTTTTGTTCATGTCACGAATGAATTCAAGGATATATTGAAAAAATAATTGACCGCTATTAGGAATGGTTTGTGGACTGCGAACAACATTTAATTTTTGGAGTCCGAGAATTTTATTATTTCATTTAACGATCTACTTTATGAACTATGATCGGTCTCTTGTTAAAGGGCGTTGATTATTGTTGGTAGGTCGTAGGTACTAATTATCGATAATGTTTGATTTTATAGGTCCTTTGTCACCTGGTAAATTATGAGAATCCAACAAGTTAAAGTAATAAGATTTTGCTTGTGACTATTTTTATGGTTAGACACTGTTATGCATCTTTTATGGGCATAAATTATGAGAATCCCTACAAAATAGTACAATTAAGTCGGGTTTTAGGGCATGCACTTTTAGACGATTTTTTTCGGTACGTTTTTTTTTGAAAAAAAGAGCCCACTTTAAAGCGACTTTTTCATGGCGAAGGCGACATTTTTTTCGAAAAAAGGACACTACTATGCAGTCTTTATGGGCAAGAATTTCCAAATTCCCTATAAAACAGGTACCAATAAGCCGAGTTTTGGGGCATGCATTTCAAGACGACCTTTTCGGAAAAACGGATACCATTATGCACCCTCAAAGGGCACGAAATTTGAAAACGGGTACCAATTAGCCGGGTTTTCGGGCACGTACTTCAAGGTGACCTTTTCGGGCCGAAAACAACGTTTTTCAGAAAAGGACACTTCTGCGCATCCTTTTTTGGGAACGAATTCCGAGAATGCCTACAAAATAGGTACCAATAAGCCAGGTTTTTGGGCACACTTGAAGGCGACATTTTCGGGCTGAAAATGAATTTTTTTATTGAAAACCCGGCTTATTGGTACATGTTTTGTAGGGATTCTCGAATTCATGTCTGGAAAAAGTTCAAAAAAGTCGCTTTGAAGTATGTGTTCGAAAATCCGGCTTATTTTGTAAGGATTTCTCGAAATTCGTGTTCATGAAGGGAGTATAGTGGTGTCAGTTTTTCGTGAATACGTCGTTTACAGCCCGAAAAAGTCGCTTTGAAGTGTATGCCCAATAACCTATATATATATAGATATAGAGATATTTAAACAGTGCAAAAGAGGTAGATAGAAGACATAAGGTGGTACGCGTGTATTTCATTAATGACATTTTCGTTACCGACGAATTTGATATTAAAACAAGCGTAACCTTTCAATCATGACATATACTCTTGTAAACCTTATATGTATCATTTTTCATGTTTTCACGATTTTCAGCAATTTTATATTGTTTTTAATGGATCATGGCTCTCTCTATATATCTGTGGCATAATTGTATAAATTTGGGAGGTTTATTATTAAAATAACAATTAGATGTTTAGCAAACATCTAACACCCATTAAAATATATTAAAAGTGTACTTTTACATTGGAAAAGAAAAGGTGTTTTACTTTAATTTGGACATTATATTACTATGAATATACCTTATTTTACACTATTTTGATACTATATTACCATGTATTCGATACTATATTTTCATCTACATACCATGTTGAATGATGTGTACTTTTACATTAGGAAAAGAAAAAGGTGTTTTACATTTATTGGACATTGTTTTACTATGAATGTACCTTATTTTACATCATTTGGACATTATTTTACCATGTATTGGACATTATATTTCCATGTATATATTATGTTGAGTGATGCACATTTTCATATATTTGAGTTGATCATGTTGCACCTCTTTTTACGTGTTCATTTAGGGCCTGTTCATTTCAGCTTAATTTCAGTTTAGTTCAGTTCAGTTCAGTTCAGCTCCAATCAGTTCAGTTCAATTCAGTTCAGTTCAGCTCCATTCTTTTAGAACCATTTTGTTAAATATTATTATGTTGGTCTAATTTATTTTACTAATTGCTCTTATTATTATTATTGTTATTATTATTATATTATTTATTTATTTGTATATCATTATTATTTAGTATTATTATTATTATCTGTATATTATTTTGTTTATTATAGCTTTATTTATTATTATTATTATTATCATTAGGGAGGAACATGGTTTAGGTTAAAGGCACAAATAAACCCACCTTTTCAGCCCATGATCCAATCAAATCACGTCAAAATGATTTATGATGTAATTTTGCACGGTCCGACCCAATTATTATTTTATTACTAAATATTAATATATAATTAAATTTAATTATTAAAATATTAATATTAATTTAATTCTTAGATATTATTATACAATCATCATCAGGTATTAATATATTAATACAAGACTATAAAATAATTATTATTAATTATCATTGTAATCATTAATCATTATTATTATTAATTTATGATTATTAATATTATTTATTTATAATTATCATTTAAAAATATCCAAAATACAATTATTATTATTCATTAATAATTATTCATTATTATTACCTATCATCATAATTATTATTTAATATTCATATTATATTGTTTAAATATTATTTATATATTTATTAAATTCAATTTAATTCAATTCAGTTCAGTTTAGTTCAGTTCAGTTCAGCGCCAATCAGTTCAGTTCAGCTCCAATCAGTTCAGTTCAGTTCAGCTGTTTTCAGTAAATCTAAACAGACCCTTAATATGTAAAATGACTACTTTATCCCGTATTGAACATGTGAAATAACCAACACATCCCTGTTAAATATTTAGATACGTCTAATCTAACAGCTATTTTTTTTATATCAAACCTCATGAATTGGGGGCCGGGGATTATTCAAGATAAAATGCCAACATTCTTAAGTCTTAACTGACTACTAGTTTTAACTATCACATTCCAGCAATAAAAAATAAATATACCATTCCAAATATTCGATTATCATTTTAAACTAATAAAAAATCTATAGAGTTCGGGTCAATATTCTTATCAAAATAATTCACATCATCGGAGTATAAGTTCATCCACGATCAACAATGTGGCACACCAAATGCATCTTTTTATGTCCTCTTCTTCGTGCCCCAAGTTGTTTGTGCCACCAATCTACAAATATTTTCTGTCTTGTCTTTTGACTATTTGTGTGGGTGCTATGACATGTAGAATATTATCATTTTATGATGGGAGACTTCTCATTAATTAATATAAAGCAAATAGCATAATGCACTTTAAAGCTGAGAGTATTTATCGTACATTTAGGTGTACTTTGATCATAGTACATCTAAAACTATCTTTTCACTCATTACTTATTTAGACGTCTTCAAATGAGGAAAAATTAGACGTCCAAATGAGTAATGAGCAAAAACAAACATTGAGTGCACCATGCTCATGGATCATGGTACACTCGGGTGTAGAATAAAAGTTGTACCTTAAAGCTATATGATAATTACGAGAAGATATACATTACATAATTATACAATTAAATCCAATTATGGAATATATAGATAATATTAAGATATTCACTTCACAAATGCATAATCGTAGCAAGAGGAGGACGAACACTCAGACTGGATTTGAAGCCAAGGAAATGTTGTTGTGGGAGACCTTTGGTGAAGAAATGCATAGTGGTGAGAGGAAGGCACATTTAGGATCCGATACAATTTTTTCTCGGACGAGATGAATGTCCAGCTCTAAGTGTGTATTGTTTGGTGCATTGGTGATTTTATAGATATATTATCACGATTAATTCACAATATATAAGAGTAGCCTTTTGAATAGGAAAATATAGCTCAAGAAGAAGATTTCAGAGCCAACATGTTTCAGCAACAACATTCGCAAAGCCTCTATATTCTAATCTGCTTCTACGCTCGAGCGAGCTTAGGTAGAATATGTTGTCTCTTCTCAGACTAAAGATTAAGTTATCTCTGTTATGGGTAGAAATTCGCCATCACGTGATAAGGAGGCTGGGCTAGTTATGATTAAAATAACGGGCTCATGGCATGCTTATGGCACGTGAAGCAGGACGTGGGATAGCTGAAGACTGAGTCCACATCGGGTGAGGATGGACGCCTGATTTTTAGGAAGTTTTTAGCTTGATATGTATCCGCTAGGGATTCTATTAGGGTTAATTGACGGCTAATGAGCATATGTGTAATCATTATAAATACTTGGCCTAGTTCATTGTATATCTCTCACGGCATATTTGCTATTACATGCTTACTGATTCATTTAATTAATGAAACTCTATTGCTTTTTGCTTATATGATTCATACGTTGATAATCATTCATAAAATGTGGTTATTGGATCGTCGGTCTTATAAATCTTTCCGACGAATTGTCCGTCTATATTAAACTCGTCTAAAATAATTTGGCACCCACCGTGGGGCCTACGATTCTGAAATAGCCTCAATAGTTACATAAAAATCACCTTCACAAAACCTATTGATAAGCACTTTATTGGCTTAATTGTAGGTCATATTTAGTGTCCTTACATGTAGTTTAGAGCATTTAAGCCTAGCATTGCATGGTTTTTGTCAGCTTTGAGTTATATTGTCGCTTCATTATCTGTTTAGTTGTTATTGGATGATTTCCAGGCTGACTAACAGGTTTTTGAAGTCATACGATCATTGGAAGACTAGTTGTGGACTTTTGAACTTCAAATGGATATAACGTTTAATCCATAAATGGGATAAAGGTAATTCTAGTTGGAGGTGTTAGCTCGTTTTCATAGCTTTCCAACGACTGGTCATAAGCCCAATCCCGATAAGAGATGAGAGAGATATGATCGTTTGAAGTTGAGTTATCCGCTGACCAGCAGGTCTACACGGCCGTGTTGATTTCAAATGCCCGTGTTGGTCTTTTTCCACTAAGACAGTCCTGTTCTGCTTGCCCACTGATTTGAGAAGACCAGGTCTACACGGTCGTGTCGACTATTTTCCACGGAGTCAGGAACTTTTGGGAATGCTGAAGAAATCTGAAGAACAGGTCTACACGGCCGTGTCGTTTTGGACATGACAGTGTCGACCTGATTTCGGGCTTTCACCTCGTTTTTCTGTCTTCATTTAATGGACCATATGAATAGTTTTTAGCGTCTTGTTTTAGGATGATCTCATTACTTAGACTCTAATTACATAGTTTAACTTTCTAAACTCTCTCAAACTCTTAGTTCTTGTTATTTTGCAACCTTGAGGATTCAATTGTGATTTCAATCCAAGTAATTTTCTTTCAATCTCTCTTCTTTATTTTCATTGTTTTATTAGTCATGTTTAATTTTTTTAATCTCTTTGGCTTTGAATCCATGATTAGTGAGTAGTTCCTTATTTGGGGTTTCGGTGAAAGCATGAATTAGGATTAATTAAGATGTTCTTGTAATTACTTTATTCATGTCTAATATGCATTGATCTTGGTGTTTTTACACCTTAGGGTAGACCTTGATCAAGTTTATGCTAGGGCTTAGATTTCAATTACTCTTAATTGATTGTTGTTGCCTTGTCATTCCCATGAATCAACTTAATTTCTAGACCAAGAGATTGGGTATTTAGTCGATTGATTAATTGATTACTCTTGAGGACCATTCGAGAGAGGACTCAAGTACTTTAGAGGGAAACTTAACCTCGCATTCTATTCTCTATAGTTTCGTAGTTGCATTAGTGTCGTGTCTTGCCCGAGTTCATGCGAGTAACCCAAGCTCTAGTGTTTTCTCTATTATATTTACTTCTCTACTTGATTACTAGTTGTATGTTATTCTTTAGTTAGTTATTAATTGGTAACTATTCAATCTTTACACCCCCAAATACCCTTCACTTAGGTAGTTTTACACTTAGTAGACCTTAGTCAATCCCTATTTCCTTGTGGTTCGACCCTTGACTTGCCGTCACTACGTTCATAGTAGTTGCTGGTTAGGATTATAAGTATTGTTTGCTAAGCGTTTCTTAGTGCCTTAACGACACACTAAAAACCTCTTACCTATCCTCATGGAAAATCAAGCCACCAACCTTGCTGAAATCAACCAAAGGTTGGACATGATGGCCGGACGACTTGGTGAGATGGATGCAATGAAATCCCGTGTCTCTGAAATGGACTCATTGAAAGAAAAGATGTCGATCCTGCAACGCGAGAATAACGCCCTGCGTTCCCAGATCTAATCTGTGGCGTCAATCGCTTCGAACTCCAAATCCGTCATCGGCGTGACACCAAGGAAGTTTCTCGTCGCCTCAGCCTGGAGGAACATGCACCGTCCCCCCAGCCTAATCACCTAATAACTACCGTTCCTGAAAACCACAGACACCTACTGTTAACCGGCTCGCCCATATTAGAACAAGTGGTGGACTTGCCGCCGCTTCATCAAAATACCACCGGGGCCGAGCAGACACCCCCTCAGTGACATTCACTGCTTTTGACACCTCAGACATAGTGACGACTACCCCAGTCAGGTCGTCGCCTTAACCTCATTCAACGACAACTAAACTTTTGGCTTCCTCGAGGCCCAACTCCAACAGACAGATACTGGTAAGTAACACCCCAGGACGCTCAGTCACCTTCGGGACACCCAATCAAAGTGTCCCAGCGAGAGCGGTCACCCCTTCCCAGATAACACCTCGTGTACCCGAGGCATACCATCATCTAGAATAGAAGGTCCAAATGCTGCAGTCCCTCATCAATAAGATACCAGGCGTCCCGACTCCGCTGAAGGAAGCTTGCCAAACAGCTACACAGATTCGTTGTACGCAGAGTGCATAGACGTCATGGGCATCCCTAAGAGAATCTCCACTCCCAACATGAAGCTGTATGACGGGACGACGGATCCGGACGAGCACAGCGCTCAGTACAAGCAAAGAATGATGACCATCCCCGTCCCACGAGAAATGAGAGAAGCCTGCCTCTATAAGGGCTTCAGGTCAACCTTATCGGGCCCCACTTTACAGTGGCTTATCACCCTTCCCAACGGGAGCATATCCAGCTTTGCTGAACTCGTCAACATGTTCAACCAACAGTTCGCCAGCAGTCGCAGCCTGGTGAAGCAGACCACAACTTGTACAGGGTCGTTCAGAAGAAAAATGAGACCCTCAGAGAGTACTTGAACAGATTCAACATGGAGAAGGTGTCCATCCCACGATGTGACATAGCCACCGCCATGGAAGCATTACGACAAGGACTATTGGGCGACAATGACCTAACTAAATATCCTTGTACAACTTTTGAGGATGTGTAGGCAAAAACTTTTGCCCAGATCAGGTTGGAAGAAGATCTCGACTCCAGGAAGGAGTTATCAAGCTATGACAGGTCCAACAGGTAAGCCGCGTACATCAAGAGACCCGACAATAGGTACAAGTCGTACGGGCGAGCCAACGATGAAGCACAGGTCACCCTAGTCGATGGACAGAGCAATAACTGGAAGGAAAGCCCATACTTGCCACCATAGATCCCTGAGTACAACTTATGCTTCGACACTTCTGGCCTAATCAATCACCTAATGAACATGGGGGAAGCGGTGAGATGGCCCGGGAAGTCCAACAAGCCAGGAGACAAGAAAGACCGGACGAAGTGGTGTGACTACCACGAAGATATCGACCACCTGATCGACGAATGCATCGCCCTAAGCAGAGAAGTAGCCTACCTGCTATGCGCTTGACACCTTAAAGTCGTTATGTCTGACAAAGCCAAAAGCGTCGTCACTAGAGATCAAAATTCTTCTAAACTCAAACCTCTCCCTCCTATTGCTCCTATTAAAACTGTTAATGTAATAACTGGTGGATTTGACGTTTGTGGTTTAACTTACTCTACAGCAAAAAGACACGCCAAGGAGTGCAACATGGACAAGCCAACTCCAAGGCCAAGAAAGGCAGCATACGACAATCAACCGATCACCTTGGACGAGTCGGACGCAGACGACGTGCCAAACGTCCATCATGACGGACCGGTAATCTCTTTGAACATAGGGAACTGGCTGCTTAAAAGAATCCTCGTCGACAACGGGAGTTCCACCAACATCATCACCCTTGACGCCCTAAATGATATGGGTCTAGGTATGGACGACATCACCAAAAAATCCATCGTATTAGTGGGATTCAGTGGAGAATCTAAAAGCACAGTCGGCGAAATCACCCTCCCAACATACGCCCAAGGGGTCAACTTACAGGTAAGGTTCCTTGTGATTGAATGTAAATTATCTTATAATGTAATCCTGGGCAGCCCTTGGATACACGACATGCGAGTCGTCCCCTCCACCTACCACCAGACGATCAAATTTTCGACCAAATGGGGGATCAAGGGTGACCAGAAAATAGCCAAAGAATGCTACAAGGCAACACTGAAACCCTCTAACCTAGATGGACAGGTAGCATAGCAATTATAAGACGGCCAGCAAGACGATGGATATAAAGAACCAGAGCCTGAGAGACTAGACGACGTCGTCTTAGACCCGACCAAAACAGAGAAGTTGTCCACATTGGCGGAGACATACCAGAGGACGCCAGGAAAGAACTGATCAGCTTTCTGAGAGAGAATGTCGATTGTTTCGCTTGGACGCATGACGACATGCCAGGTGTTTCTCCTGAAGTCATTACACATAAGCTAAATGTTGGTCCTGCTTGTAAACCTGTCAAACAGAAACTTCGAAAGTTCGCTCCAGAGCGGAACAAGAGCATCAACGAGGAGGTACAAAAACTTCTCGAAATAGGTAAAATACGAGAAGTCTAATATCCTGATTGGTTAGCAAACGTCGTGGTGGTAAGCAAGAAAAACGGTAAGTGGCGTAAATGTATAGACTTCACTCACCTTAACAGAGCATGCTCAAAGGATCAATTCCCACTACCTCATATCAACACCATGGTGGATGCGACGGCGGGACACGAGATGCTATCTTTCATAGACGCATTCAGTGGATACAACCAAATACTCATACCCCCGCAAGATCAGGAAAGACGAGCTTTGTCCCAAGTCGAGGTATTTTGTTATAAATTTATGCCATTTGGACTAAAGAATGTAGGAGCCACATACCAGAGGTTAGTCAATAAGATGTTCGAAAGACAAATTGGCAAGACAATGCGAAGTATACATCGACGACATGCTGGTCAAGTCGAGTAAAGCGGCGGATCATATAGAGCACCTAATGCAATCCTTTGAAGTGTTGAGAAAACACAACATGAAGTTGAACCCCTCCAAATGCTCGTTCGGGGTTTTGTCCAGCAAATTCCTCGGCCATGTAGTGATGCAGAGGGGGATCGAAGCGAGCCTAGACCAAATCAAAGCTATTGTCAACCTCCAATCCCCAAGGTCCATCAAGGACGTCCAGAAACTAACAGGACGGGTCGTAGCACTTAACAGATTCATCTCCCAGTCGTCGGAAGAATGTAAGTTATTGACGTGTTGCGTAAAAATAAACGTTTTGAATGGACAGATGAACACGAAGACGCTCTGGAGAAACTGAAGAAATACTTGACGCAACCACCATTATTGGTAAAGCCAACTGATGGGGAGCCCCTGTATCTCTACTTGGCCATAACAGAAACGACTGTCAGCGCTGTCCTAGCCAAGGAAGAAGACGGAACACAGTACCCCGTCTACTATGTAAGAAGGTCACTACTGAACGCCCAAACGAGGTATTCTCAACTTGAAAAGTTAATTCTGGCCTTGATAGTAGCTTCTACTAAGTTACGCCCCTATTTTGAATGTCTTAGCATAATCGTACGTACTAACTATCCCATTAGAACAATCATGAGGAAACCTGACCTCGTAGGCAGGATGACCAAATGGTTCATGCAGCTGAGCGACTATGACATAATAACTTACGAGCCATGGACTGCAATAAAGTCCCAGGCCCCAGCAGACTTCCTCAAATATTTCTGCCCCCAGCTAGAACCAAACGCCCATCAACGAAGTTAACCAGCTCGACTGTGTGTTGACGGACGGGCGGTGGACTTTGTTCATTGATGGAGTTTCTAACATGCAAGGCATTGACTTAGGCGTCGTCCTGACGTCTCCCCAAGGTGACGTCATCTCCTATTCAGTCAGGTGTGAATTCCAGGCGACAAACAACAAAACTGAGTACGAAGCACTAATTATGGGATTGACGACAACAAAGGACATGGGAATAAAGGATCTCAAGGTAAACAATGACTCATTGTTAATAATCTTTCAAATTAATTGTTCTTATGTAGCTAAAGATCCCAAGATGACGGCTTACCTCGAAGTCGTCCAACGATTGAAGCACTTCGACAACTGTCTGTTCCAACAAGTACCGCGCGAGCATACCCAATATTCATTTGTTGCATCCAGCCATCGAGAGGGACGACCTGACCCTGAACGACGGCGCAATGCCCGTCGACGCCAATCCACCAGGCAGCTGGACTAAACCATACAAAGATTGGCTATTACGTGACATCCTACCTACAAATAAGAAAGAGGCAAGAGCCTTCAGGGTAAAAGCTTCCCGCTTCTTTGTAATTGACGATGTTCTATTTAGGGCGTTTATTTCAGTTCCATATTTGCGATGCCTCAAACAAACGAGGCCAAACAAGTATTGAAATACATACACGATGGCGTCTACGGTAACCATTCCGGAGGGAGGAGCCTATCACTTAAGGCCCAACGTATAGGATACTACTGGCCGACCGTGAAACACGACGCAACGGAATACGCCAAACGTTTTAAAGCTTGCCAAATACATGCGGCCATCTTGCATCCACCGTCGGAGATGCTACACCTCGTTCTAGCGCCATGGCCATTCATCAAGTGGGGGATGGACATATTAGGCAGCTACCTCAAGCACCTGGGGAGAGTCTTCATGCTGGCCATGACCGATTACTTCTCCAAATGGATCGAAGCAGAACCATTCAGAACTGTCAAAGATAGAGAGGTTATTTCTTTTATTAAGCGCAACATTTTATGCAGGTTTGGAATCCCTAGTGAGATCATATGCGACAACGAATCCCAATTCATAAGTAAGAAGACACAAAGATTATGTGACCAGTGGAACATCAAACTTTACATGTCGACTCCAAGATATCCCCAATCAAACGGACAAGCAGAGTCGAGTAACAAAATATTCATCAATAACTTGAAGAAAATCTTGGAAAAAGCGAAAGGGAAATGGGCTGAACAACTCTCTCTCATCTTGCGGTCAGACAGGACGAGGATCAAGAACGCTACAGGACAGACTCCATTCTGCTTGGTATACGGATGTGAAGCCTTCATACCCCAGAGTTAAGTATCCCAATGGCTTGATATGGTTTAATGACGTCTAAACAGAATGACCAGGTCCTCAGCCACGATTTAGACACCATCAACGTAATACGAGACGTAGCCAAAATAAGAATGGCGGCCTACCAACAAAGAATAGCAAAGAGTTATAACCAGAACGTCAGACTGAGAACGTTCCAGTTGGGAGATCGGGTCTTACTCAAAGTTTTTCCAAACACGAAAGACCCAAACGATGGAAAGCTCGCTCCTGATTGGGAAGGCCCCTACCAAATCAGCGAGGTAGTAGGTCAAGGGGCACATGTACTCATAGACGAGAAAGGTAACCCTATTCCACGGAGTTGGAACGCCCACAATCTCAAACTGTATCACTTCTAAACTTTTATCTCTCTTTAACTTTTTCGCATTTCCTTCTTATGTTATTTATCTTTTATTTTCCTTCGACATATACTTACTTGAGCGTCAGAGGGCCTTTGGTCGAACCAACGGCCAGCCCATCTATCATGACGGTATAACAGGGACAAACGCCCGTAGAACAGACGGCGAATTACTTGCACAACGAATGATAGATGCATAGGTAAATCCAGATGTCAGGTATGACACCTCACACCCAACAAAGTCCGTACTTACATTTCACAACGATATCATACACAAAAGACAAGCAGCGCAGCACATACAAACGCACGAACGTACGAACGACGAAACAAATAACAAGCATGCAAACACTCGAAAGCATCATACAAAAGGATAGGTATCATAAATCTCCAGCATATCCAGTCCATGCAACAAGTAGTTCACCAGATATAACAACACCAAGTCAAAAGATAAACCGAAACCAAAACCAAACTAACAACTACGAAATATTATCCAAAGCACAAACCAAAATTATCCAAAAAACTTATCCAAATAAGTTGCAAAGCGGGTGCAGCCGCTGAAAACATACCATCTGACGCACTTAATTCTCTGCCATCTTCTCCAAAGCCACTCCTTCACTTCCTGTCACCTCAGATTGCTCGACCACCGGTATCTCCGACGCTTGGGCCGAGTGAACAACTCATTCTTCAGCTAAAATTTCCTCCTCTTCCATCCCAGGGGTAGCACCCACGAAATCCTTCTCAAAAGTGGCTATGTCGACATCTGGTTTCCAGTCGACATGACGCCCTTACTTCAACTCTTTCATCAAATCAGCCCTGGTCTTCCACATATAGTACCCAGCCGCATCTTCTACCTCGGTTTTGACCTTTTCCACCTCGTCCTCCAGGTCCTTCGATTTAGCACGTTCAAACTGTAGCTGTTCCGTAGCAATCTGTAACCTAAGCTTGAGATATTTCTCAAATTTGGCTAGACGCTTTGTCTCAGCTTCAGTCGAGCAACCTTCAGAATACCAACCAAGATGGCTTGAAGACCCTGTCACACGAGGAAATATTTAAATACAATACAAACGAATAAACCACGTGTGATGGGTGACAAAATGTGATGTAGGCATTACATACCCGAAACACACTTGCAGCCTCGTCGGCCAATACATCGGCCACTGGGACAGCATTCCATCCAGATTGGACAGCAGGGAACAAAAGTTTCTGGACGCCTAGGAGTGTCACCTTCTTCGACGGTGTACCAAAGGCAGTCGGAAGCTCGATAGAGAATTTTCTTGCCACCCATAGACGACGTAGGAATCGTAGGTATGGGCAGAGGAACATTGGCAGAACGCGGCGGAGGAGGAACATATGGGCTTCCACTGGAAGTATTGCGAGAACGACGACGGATCAGCAGCTCCTGGGCCGACATGTTGGAGGCGGCGAACCTTGTCGTCCTGGTGGTCCCTGCATAAAAACTGCAAAGTTAAACACATGAATTTTGCGCCACACATAGGCAGCAGGTTAAGAAAAATTTACCACTCCACATCTGTGACTCTAAAACACACTCGGGTTTCTTAATCTCCTTGGGTGGACTGGGTGAGTCGGATGGCGGCACTAAGATCTGGACGTCGTCTTCGTCGTCCTCTTCAACACTAATGGGGTACGTCCTATCATCCTCCGGTAATTGCAAGAAAATCTCGGTAACACCCTAAGATTCTGGAAGAGGGGCGAATAGTTTCGACTCAAAATCTGCAAAGACACAAAAGTGGGAACGTCAACAAAACAAGAAATGAGAAGACGACACGAAAGAACGACATATACCTTTCACAACCCATTCAGACCTAAACATCTTTCCTTATTCTGCCAAACTCTTCCTTTCCACAAAGAAGAACCTTTCCATCCACCCCATATCATTGACATCTATTTTTGTAACGAGCGCGGTCCTACCATTCCTCAATTTCAGGTTTATTCTCCCTTATTTCTACAGTCTTGACGGAGTAGGAGAAATCTAAATCCTCTACTAAAAATTCCACTCCTATTTTCATCGAGAGGACTTCTAACGATCTCAAGATCCGCCAAACTTAAGGCATCAGTTGGCAAACCGCCATAGGAAACACCTCTAGAAAAGAACGCACCAAAGAAGAGAAAGGAAACCTGTAACCCAGGGTAAACAGATACTTATAAAGGGTAAACCATCCTTTACAAAAATAATCGGTTGTTGCTCCAGCGTCGGTAAAAGCATGTTCATTATTGAAGGGAAACCATGAGTTTTTGCTATATGAAATAGATCTGTGTCATTCATACTGCAAGCCCTAGAATTTTTGTCCTCTAAAATACCTCTAGACGCAAATTCCGGCTCATCGCATCATAGGACGAATAAACTATCAATTTACTCGCTTTGGGGCGACTACATCTTGAATCCGACCTTACGGGTAGGCATAATTTTTGAATCAAAGAAGAAAGGAAGAAAAATTCAAGTAAGAAAAACAGAAATCAAGAAATGAAGAGAGATAAAATAAGAGTTACCTGGCTCAGCGTGTGGAAGTGAAGAAGAAGAGTGATTTGATGGCTCTTTATTTTCCTCCATTTAAATCGTTCAACTACTAATGCACAAGTTTTGTAATGTCGCGGTTTTCGAGGCTTTAAATTTCCCTCCTCTTTTGCCTTTGCAACTGTTGTCAAGAGAGGGAAATTGGGGGCCATTGTTATGGGCAGAAATTCGCCATCACGTGAAGGAGACTATGCTAATTATGATTAAAATAACGGGCTCATGGCATGCTTATGGAACGTGAAGCAGGACGTGGGATAGCTGAAGACCGAGTCCACAACGGGTGAGGATGGACGCCTGAATTTTAGGAAGTTGTTAGCTTGATATTTATTCGCTAGGGATTCTATTAGGGTTAATTGATGGCTAATGAGCATATGTGTAATTAGTATAAATACTTGGCATAGTTCATTATACATCTCTCACGTCATATTTGCTATTACTTGCTTACTGATTCATTTAATTAGTCAAACTCTATTGCTTTTTGCTTATATGATTCATACGTTGATAATCATTCATAAATTGTGGTTATTGGATAGTCGGCCTTATAAATCTCTCCGACGAATTGCCCGTCTGCATTAAATTCGTCCAAAACAATCTCCTAAGTAGATACAATACCTCGAAATAGATTGGCGAGTGTCCGACCAACCACCACGGACCAATCAACGTACTTGTTGGAGATCAACGTAAATGGTGCAAATGGATAAAGGTGAAGACCATACAGTCCAGATTTAAGACAAGTGAAGTATGGTTCTTGAAGATCATACCTAAAGTGACACACTTGGTGGACCACATAGGCAACGTCAGGCCACATGAAAGTGAGATACCGAGGAGGTATATGGAGACTTCTGCATAGGAAAGGATCTTAAATAGGCTGCCATGCGACAGTAAGCTTGGGTTTAGAGTCAACGAGAGTCTGCATTATTTTGTAGTTATCCAGTTTAGCCTTGTGAATTATTTCCTTTGCATAATTTCTTTGGCTCAAGAAGAAGCATTCTATAGAGGAAAGGATCAAATGAAAGTTTAACATCCTTTCCTAACAGAAATTAATGACAACTGAGTGGTGTGCTCCTCATTACTATTAATCAACAATTATTTCTAAGATTATCAGAAATTGATAGGTCGGGATCGGATGCCCGAGTCTAATGTGCCAAGTTAAAGGACAGATAGAAGAAAAGGAGAGTTAATGTTGAGGAGGTGCAATGGAAGATGAGAAAGGATAGAGTTTCCTCGCTTCATTGTATCTCGTTAGAGTTGTTCCCGTACGAAGATCCTTCACAAAAAAACTGAAACGATTTAGTAAAATTCCTAATAAAGATGAAATTCTTAATGATGTTAAGAGCATGCAGAACATTTGGAAAGAGTAAAGGGAGGATTAGGTGAGAGAGTTTGAGTAGTGCCACAACCCTTTATTAGTATAGGATTGCTATCACCAACTAAAATAAAGGAAAAATTATCGAGAACTACCTAATATATGACTTTTTGAGATCCAGTATTAATAAAAAAGTGCATATTTATTAAATTACCTAATTTTATTGTTACGTCAATGAAACTTGGGCACACATCGAATCACCACGAGATCGAGTATAAGTTCCATTACCATAAGATAGGTCAAAATTAAATTGTGTGTACCCTTTTCTAGAGTTCCGATCCATTCCTAGATGACCACTCATTAGATTATCAAAGTAAAATATAGTGAAACCCATAAATTAGATAAGAAGAAAAGTCAAAGATAATTTTAGGAAAAATCTTATATTAACTGCAGTTAATTAAAATTACAGCCAAATTAGTATTTAGGCCCAGGTGATGCCTTAAGGTTTGTATTACACTTTGGTACTTATATCTAAAATTTGGTGTAGAAAAATGTTAGCAAAATTATAAATTAGTAGTTTTGTTCACAAATTCAATTAAAATATTACAAATTAATTATTGTTTTTCATTGAAAACTCATAGTCCCTCCGTCTCAATTTGATGTTCCCATTTGGAATATGGGAAAAACCAATTCAAATTGAGGTAGATGAGAATCTTTTAAATTTTATATTGTATAAAGTGTACTTTAGTACCTTTTGCTTTTAAAAAGTAAGAGAGAAAAAGAAGAGATTCTAAAGTGGGCCATGTATAAGACAAAAGGTAAAAAAGTGTAGTAAAAAGGTAAAGGGTAAGATGGGAAATAAATATTCTTAAAATGGAAAAGATTCAAAGTGGGAAAAACTTTTTGAAACATCTCAAAAAGGAAAATGGGAACATCAAATTGGGACGGAGGGAGTAGTATCATTCTTAGTATTGATAAAAGAAGCAATAATAGTATAATGGAGCAATGGTTAGAGCATTTCCATACATGAGGTCGCGAGTTCAGAACTTCTCATGGACAATTTGCACTTATATTATGAGAATAACATAGATGAAATGTTGTTAAAAAGAAGGGAGAGTGACACGTGGCGTGTTATAATTAGTGCTTACACTTTTTAATATATATAGATAAGTTGTATTTTTGTCAGCGTATCATTTTCATCATCACTATTTTTTTGACTGTATGTCTAGAAAATATTATAGATTTTATTCTATTTCAAAATGTGTGTTACAACAAATCCAAATATAATTAAAAGTTACTTTAAATTAAGTGTTAAAACACGCAGTAACTCTATATCGATAAAAAAGATGGAGGATGACATACATATGAGTGTAGTGGGTTACTCCATCAATTAGCAATTAGCTTTTAGGATAAAACTCTATGTGGGCTTATGAGTGGTACTCTCCTCCTGTGCAGTAAAAGTATTGTGTATTGTTGAACTGAACTGATAAGAATTATAAGATAGACTAACATAACCTAATTAAGGAGATAATGTATCTATGGGAAATATAAAAAAAGCGACACTCTTTCATCTTCCTCTTCCTTCTATTATATTTTTCTAGAGACGAGAAGGATAAATTTGACTTTCATTTTCCTTATCAAACGACGTGAAAACTGTTGGAGTTATAACCTTACTCCAAGTTATTTGTGTTTTAAAAGATCAATGCTTGCATATGTTTTATCTCCTCTTTATTTATTAGTATTGAACTCCAAGGTCCCATATCACCCATTTCATAATTATTGAACTTGTTTATATTTGCTTCCATCCTTTGTGTATTTGTCGGAAACTAAAGGTTATACTCTAGTAACTACCACACACGCACAAGCTAGGCCGGGTCGGGGGGAGTTGACAACAAATTTCGGAGTCTATTAAAAGTTGTTTCTCTTCACTTCTGAGAGACACATAAATCATTCCAAACGCAAAAGCTACTTCTTTTTCCTCTAATTTAGACACATTGAACCAGAGGTCGTGTAACCCTGGGAGTTGTTTGGTAAAGTTTATGCGTGCGTTCATAAGAGGGGCAAATACAACTTTAGGGAAGTGATTCTTCACGCCACGACCATTCTAGTTAAGTTGTTCCAATTGCTACCAGTACACTCTCTAACAAAAACCCTTAAAAAAATTATGAAATTCAGTCAAGAGGTCAGTTGCTTTCTAGCGCCACCAGGCCAAAAAACTTCTCTCAGAAGCCCGTGTATATAATGTCATACTAATATTATCATTTTAAACTTAGTCGTCATTTTATTACTTTATTTTATATTACACTATCAATGATTGATAGCAATTCAACAAATTGAAAGGTAATGCATACGATGGGTCATACACTTAGCTGAAAATCGATTAATTTCCGTGTATATAACTTAAAGAAGTTTGAAATTGTGTTAGCTATATAGCTTATTCCTCAGTTCTGAACAAAAAAATAGAAGATCAATTTAGGCTTAAATTCTCTGAAAAGGTTTAATAGAACAGTGTATTCATGTTGTAAGAGGACCACCATGGTGTTCCACCATTGTTCATAAATATACAAGGATAGATCAAGAGGTTTTAATTCAAAGCCAAGAAGAGGTAGAAGTTTAGATATATAACATCGATTTGAAGGATTTCTAACTTTACTAGAAAATAGTAAGTAATATGAGTATTGCAACAAAATAAACATTACTACAAGCTTTAGCTTGCAATAGTTAAGCTTATTTTCCTACAACCAGATGACTTCCATATGATTGCTACCAAGTAACTACTCCCTAGACAAATATATATAAGTCTATATAAAAATTTCGCCATTCTCCCTCTCTATTAGCCTTGTGTTAAAGATACTTGAGATACAGGAAAATATATTCTTTTCCTATTCAAACTCTTAACACCACGAATTACATGTTGACAAAATTCATTGCGAGTGATTGTCGTTTATAAATTTTCTCTCCCTAATATGTAGGCCAGTAGTGATCAAACTCGACACAATTCTCCACATTCATGAACCTACTATTTGTTCCACCATGCCCATTTATGTTCATGTCTAGTGGAGCATAACCATTCTCCAAGCCACTCAACATGGAGGAAGTAACATCATGTTGTACTCCTTGTTGGTGCATCATTGGCCTTAAGGGTGGTGGTGTGCCTTGTGAAGCCCCACCGAGGTTCAAGTTAAGGCCGGAAATGGTGAACCCTCCTCCGCCACTAGGCCCGCCGCCACCACCACCACCACCACCAAGAGGGTAGCTTATTTGGGATTGGATAGGCAAGGTTCCATTGGTGGCGCCACCGCTTCGTAAGACACGTGAGAGCTCGGCGAGTTGATCAACATGAGGGTTCATCATGTAGTTTCTTCCAAGGTTAAACTGAGCTGGGTCAAAGGGGATCATAGGAGATGCAATGAGACTTGGTCCCATTTCCAAATTGACTCCTCTAGTTGATTGTGTTGTAGGGTATTTCTTCACGCCTGCACTTTTTTGAAATACTCGGCAGACCACCCACTCATCCTGCATGCAAAGCGTAATTTAGAGCTCTTGTAAAATGTATTATAGACCATGTAAATGATCGATATTTGTGAAGGTGTTATGCATATATAGTATGTAGACTATGTCAATAACTAATACGAACTGATCTGAGTAAAGTTTTGTCAAATTTGACATGAAATCTAGGAACACATACATCTAAATATTTCCCGCGAGTTTAGTTTGAACGATTAGATCTGACTCGATCGTTAACAACAATATTAATACTTTACTTGAAATTCGATCCAAGCTAAACCCGGAAAAAATTAATATATCAAGAAGGTCAACTAAAGGTTAGTGTATACACATATATATCTTTAATTTGTCTTAAGCTCGAAAAAGTGCAACCATTAAGTTCGCTTTTGGGCTAAAATATTCTTATTACGAAGAATTTATTCGATGTTATTGCTATTTTTCTTTTTTTTGTTATACAGATTGTACGTCAAGCCATAATATATATTTTGTAGCGAAGTTAATCTAGTCATACATAGTAATCATAATCATTTTGAAATGAAGACTATGAAAAGTTTCAAGAATTACATTCCCTGTTTGGTATTGCAAAAATTGAAAATCTAGATATTGGAAAAAAAGATGATGATGAACATGCAAATTTTTTAGTAGTATTTTAAAATCATCATATAAGGATTGACTGTTTAGTTTTTAAGAAACTTAAGCTATTGCTCAAGTAGGTAATTCTTGTTAAAACTTTTGCTTAGCTACTAATATTAGCATTTCTGAATTCGTCAATACCTTAACATTTAAAATGATACGTAAGAGTCACTCTTTATCCAATGATTACCAACGTTGATAAGTTAAGGCCATAGTAGATTAAAAGAACTTAATAAACTTGGACCAACTTGTCCAGAGATCTCAACAGTGCATTTGAGCTACTACTAACAACGTCCTTCAATACTCTAGTAACACTCCGTTAATCTCTCTACAGATTTCTGACTTACTTTTTGCCTGATCTCTAATATACATGTTTGATGAAAAGTGTATTTAGTTATGTATTAATAAACATTATAAAAAAAATTGCTTTTCAATATGCACATTAAAATAAATCTTACAAGCTTTGTCATAAATACTATATATATTATATAGGTAATAGGTGAGAATGTGTTGTTGAAGTTTACAAAGTTTGACTTTGAAAAGGTAATTGTAAAGTCAATTGAAAAACAACGGAACAGAATAGTTTATATATATATAAACGATATATAATTCTGTCTATGTATTTGCCTGTTGCACATCATGATTCATGCATGTTAGTATGTTACTATAGCAAATCATCTATTTTTGAAACTTACTCAGGTTAGTTAGGAATACATGATACTTAGAAGGTGAAGAAAAATTAATCTTACTTCATTGGTCATATCATCAAGATAACTTTAACTTATATATGTGCATGAAAATATGCAAAATTACTTAATAACGTCGTCCTCAATGCAATTGCTTTATCTTAATCAGATTAGTTAAGATAAAAAAAACATTCCAAGTTATTCTGAGCCCTCTTTGTCCATAACCTTACTCTTTCTTTTGTAGTTTTAATTAAAGATCAACTTGTACTTGTGTACAAATCAAGTGAGTTTGCCCAAATATTGGCAACGTTTTGCGAGAAGTCTGTTAGAATCTTGGTTTAGAATTAAACCTACCAAAGTCCAATATAAAAAAAGGAAAAAATTGATTAAATTCCTCACTCTTCACTTATTCTGAAAACCAAAAGCCAAAATATGAAAATCAAGAGAAAAAAAAAATTCCAACTTATAATAGGCAGTTTTCGCAATAAGCATGATTACCATCAATATCACCGATTTTAAGTTTATAATATTGTACTACTTAAATTATATGACTCTAAAATCATAGAAACAACAGATTGAAAACAGGCATTGATATGGAACAACTAATAAACATAAAATCATAATATTGTCAGCAGGATTACTATTGTATGACCAATTTGTTGTCATGTTTTTATTTGAGGTGTAATTTATTGTTATGTTATGCCTTTAGAATTTAAATTTTACAAAGGAAAAATTGATCAGGATAATCCAAACTATGTCCATTCCGCCAAGAATAATCCCTACTAAGCTTTATTCCTGTATAATCCCAACTATTGGGGAGGTCCGCCACAAACACCCCCAGCTGACTTGCAACCGGTTGAAAAGTAATATTTTTTTATTTTTCTTTTATTATTCCTTTTGTTTTCTACTCCCACCCCAACATCTACCCACCACCAGAACAACCACCCCCTCTCCCTCCTCTTCCCCCCCATTCCCAAAACCCCCTCACCGGAATTTGTCGACCATACTGAAACCACCTCCCTTGCCTCCCCTCCCCTTCTTCTTCCTCCCTGATCACCAAAATCGTCACCCTAACCCCCCTAATTTGAAGATTTTCGGAGGTATTTGAAGGTGGTGGTGGTGGGTTTGATTTTCGAAGCCAGGGAAGAGGGAATGGGGTGAGAGGGAGAATGAGCGAGAAAGAGAAGTGGGGTTGCGGTGGTGGGATCGTGATGGTGGCTGTGAGTCTGTCACCACAGGCTTCGTCGACGAGGTTGGTTGCGAGAGAAAGAGAGCAGAGTGGCGGCAGTGAGATGAACAACGAGAGGTTTGTGGGAAGTGGCTGCAGTTTGACCGTCGGTGGTTGGTGAGAGATAGAGGTGGGCTGGTTTGAATGTAGGTGGGAAAGGAAGAAGATTCTGCGGTGGTGGATGTAGGGTGGGGTTGCGGTGGTCGCTGGCGGTAGAGAGAGAAGGATACGGGGGCTGGGATTCTTGGTTGTTGGGTGAGTTGCAGGGGAGGGGAGCGAAAGAGGGTGCTGAAGGGGTGATAGTGAGGGGAGGATTGGTGGTGGTAGGGGGGTTGGTCTGTGGTGGTGAGGGGAGGGAAGGAAGGGGGTGAAAAGGAGGGAAATATAAAAATAAAATAAAATAAAATTAATTGTAAATATCCAATTAAAACATGACATGTGGCGTGTTTACCTATTAAACAGGTTCCCTTCAGGTTACGGGGTGTTTGTGGCGGACCTCCCCAATAGTTGAGATTATACAAGAATAAAGCTTAGTAGGGATTATTCTTGGAGGAATGGGCATAGTTTGGATTATCCTAGTCAAATTTTCCTTTTAGAAATGTGGAATTTTGTTTATCAATTATTTAAGTTAATGTAGAATAACATTGTTATTCAATAAAATCTTAAACAATAAAACGACTCAAGCTATTTTGAGGTTCCGCATACTACTTAAGTCCATCAAAAATGTGCAATCTAGAAAAATGTAATATATTCCTTTTAATAAGCACGGAAAAAGTTAATTCCAATTCTAGTTTGAATTATTTTGAGAAGGTACCTCCAATAGTTTCAGAATAATCCATAGTTGAGATTATTTTGAGCTGAACGGTCATAGTTGGGATTATTCAACTCAATTTTTCCAAAAAAATATAAGCACATTTATAAGTATGAGATTATATTAAGGTAAGAAGAATAATCTCTAAACTGCCCTTACACATGTCCCCACCCAGAGGCCTTTAACTTCAATATTCTCTTCATAATGTTTGCTTGGGCTGTTGCTTAATATTAAGTTAAAATCAGGTGGTATCTTACAAGACCAATTATTATTGAAGATCAAAGCTAAGATAAGCACTGGATAGCGTAAAAAAATAATTACGAGAGTTTAAAAGACTATTAAAGTCGTAAATAAATTACCTTCGGACTTCTATAGGCAGATCTACAATGAACACGATATTCATGCATGACCCAATTAGTCTTCTCTCCTCGAGGAGCTCTTCCTCTATAGAAAACCAATGTCTTCTTCATTCCAACCAACTCTGTGGTTACGCTGTTGAATATTTCTTTGTCTTTCCCTGTGGTTTTCCAGTAACCTGTGTTTGTTGCCCTATTTGTTCTTACTCCTGTTGGGTATTTTCTGTCCCTCAAGCTGAAGAAATACCACTCCTTTTCTCCCATTTTTGCTTTCGCTGTTAAGATTTACATCAACCCATGCATTTACAAACTTTATTTTAGGGCATACAAGTACTAAAACATATTGTGCATCCATGTATAGATAAGTTACCTTTTGAGTTAACTTTTTTATATATTAAGATTTAGAGTGCCCTTTTTTAAATATCGAATAACTTTAAGAATCATAGTTTTGTATCAATAATTATTTTGTGGATCGGATGCATACAAGACATTTTTTAAGAACATACAAGACTTGTTTTTTAGAAGTATATAACCATGTTTTTTTCGAATTCGTTAGTGAAATAGTGACTATATCTAAAGAATGTCTACGAAAATGTTGTTATGAGTTAAAATCATTCCCTTAGAAGCTATGAAAAAGAGATGTTTCAAACTTGAAATTCTTTATTATTTCATAATTTTTTTATATACGAAAGAAGTATTAAACCCTTTGTATTAATATTATTACATATTGAACAAGAAAGATGAAGAGGATCACCAAATTTAAGAAATTCGAACTTTTGCCAAGCCAAACTTTCATCCCCCCAACCATGGTTATTCCCTCAATTGAGACACTATTGTAATTTTGTAATACAAATCGAATAGATGATTAACAAAGAACAAACCAATATCCTTCGTTTAAAAATCTCTCAACCACCATTATTTGATAAAATCCACAAACTTAATGCAAAATCTCAAAATTTCTAGTTCTTTTGAGAGTGAGAAACAACTCATTTGGTTTGGTTCCAGGAGGTCCTGAGATCGATTCTCATCCTGCCTTAATGGCTTATACACACCAAAAAAAATTAGTTCTTTAATTTTGGTTGCGGCCTTGTTTCTTACATTCACGGCAACCATATATTTTATCCCCTCTTAAGTATGCATAAACATAAAATTTCTTGATTTACATACACATGTTAGAAATTAATACAATTTGAAACCGCCTCCTTTAATTTTTTACTTACCTCAAACCCTAATTTATTATATATAAAAAAATAACTGGTTTATTATTTAAGGTGATATTCATATGAATTTCTTTCTTTACAAGTACATGGACATATTATGATAATTAGACAAAATCCAAAAACAAAGGGTAATACCTGGAAGATCCCATGGCTCACATTTGTTAAGATCAACATCTGCAATAGCACGGCAGGAAAAGCTTGCATCCGAGATCTTGTTCACAAGATAGTAAGTGATGAGCTCTTCATCAGTAGGATGAAACCGAAATCCTGGTGGCAAAGTTTCTTCCTTTGGTTGTTGATCTCCTCCTTCCATGATGATCTTAATTCCTAGCTAAGTACTTAATTAGGCCTTTTCGCGTCTATAGTTAGCTAATTAAGCCTTTCTCTTCAAGTTTTAATTAATCACTCTTGTACTCTACAAAAAAATAAAATTAGGAGCATATGATCAAAGTAACCTAAGTTTATTCAAACAGCTAATTAATCAAAAGAGTCAAAAAGTTAGATGATGAAATCTTTACAGCTTATATATAGACCAATTCCTTATCCTGCGTTTAAGGGTACAGTACATTTGATAGTTAAAAATATTAAAATTAATTATTTGTTCCTACAAGTTAAGTTGTATACCTCCTAGAAACCTTGATGAAATTAATTTCCTGAACAAAATAAGGCGCATCCGACAGAAGAAAACTTTAGAAATACTGTGAAGAAAGACTAGTCTCACAAACAAAGTCTCTAAGATTTTAGAGATGGGTAGGAAAATTGAAGAGAAGAAATGATAAGGGTTTTCAATAGAAGAAGTAAGAGGTTATACTACATAATAAATAAATAGATGGTGCGTGTATAATATATATATCTGCATGACATTAAATATTTTCTAGGGTTTTCGTTGTGACGTGTATGCATGTGTGTGTTTGAAGCTCTCAACAACTATGGATCTTGAGATACAAGGTGGCTACATCAAATTAATAATATAATTCATATAGTATGGAAGGTCATTGAAGAAACACCTTAATTTAGGGTTGTGTAAGATTGCTTCCTTGTCTTGTAGCTCCATCATATTGTAACTGTCTAAGTCATATTGCAAGCCTTATGCTAATTGGATCTAATTGTCTTTTTGTTGGGCACTTTGACATCGTTACTAGGTTACAAGGAAGGCTCATGCTATCTGCTCCCATATAAATTTTATTGGGGTCTTAACCTAACTATTAAGGGATGTTTGGTTCCCAATGAGAAGATTGAACGGGATCAAAAAAGGGTTAGAGAGAGAAAGGAGTATAAAACTCGTTGATGAAAAAAGTTGTTTCGATTGCTTTTTTCTCGTTCCAATGTTCACCAATGCTCCACCATCTTCTACTTCTCTTTTTTAGCCACCTCCGCTATCCCTTGCTCCCTGCCGCTACAGACAAACTCTTGGGTGGATCTGGTCCACACTAAAAATAGTGTAGACCACCTAACTTTTGATTGCTAAACCTTAACTTTTAATTACAAAATCTTCACTTTTGAAACAAACCTTAACTTTTCATTCATAACATGTAACTTTTGATTACAAAATCTTAACTTTTAAATACAAAAATCTTAACTTTTGGGCTTTGTACTGGGTCTAGAATAAATTTAGTGTAGACCCAGTTTATATCAGACTTGGTTGCCGCCACAACCTTTGAAGCAATTTGGTTGGATGGTTTTCGTTAGAGCTGTCAAAAGTTTACACGACACGACAACACGACACGAACCAGATACGAAATAAGTGGGTTAGTATTGAGCATTCAGGTTAGTGTTGAGATTTTCAACATGAAACTGACATGGTTTTATCCGTTTAATGTTAAAACATAGATATATATAAAATTATAGTATGATACTCCCTCTGTCCCATATTAATTGCAACACTTCTATTGTAAGCATAGACCCACCAATAATTTATTATATATCACCCAACTAATATATCCCACTCATTCATTGATTTATGTGAAAAACATTAAAATATTATTCTCCTACTCTATTAACTTCCTAAAAGTACCACATCACTTTCTATAAAAAGAAATTATCAAAATGGGTGATTTTGCTTCAAAAGAAGATAGGAAACAAGTTGATTTGGATTTTAATATCCAATTAATGGTTTCAAGAGTAAACCAAAGATTTACATCTTTGGAAAATATAGCTTTTTGGGAATTAAAAATTTTTATCGGAACAAAAACGCCCATTTTATCCGAAAAACCAGTTGCCATAGTGATAACTATTATCATATACTTCCTCCGTTTCGCAGTACTCGCAACATTATCTGTTCGCACACTGTCCAATACAATACTTTGAACTTAATATCTCAAATTATCGAACATATATAAGATACTTATAATTGAACAAATTGCATAAAGTACTTAAACCTATAAGTTGCATTACAATCGGTAATTTTTGACAAAAAACTCCTATATTTAACAGAATTATAGCCTAAAATCACCATTATGGTTTATGGCCATCTTTTGAAAACAACATGGTACATGGCTACTAATGATTTTTAAAATATTAAGGGTTACTTGTTTTAAGAAGTCAAAAAACAGCATTACTAATGAGAATTTCCGTGACAAAAAAAACCATGCAAGTCTATTGCCCGTCGATCGAGAGAGCAATGACAAACGATAGAACAACGAAACAACAAAGCAAGAAAATGGACACAAAGTGATTGATCGTGGAAAAACCCAAGCACGTGGAGAAAACTCTCCATTATGTACTAGAAATCATTGAATGTTATACAGAATGAATTACATTTCTCTCAAGTTTTTAATCTCTCTGGAATTGTGATAATGTCTAATCTCGACGCTAAAGATTAACATAATAACGCTATACAAAACCTAATCGAATCCGACTTTGGAAATAAACGAAAATGGAGCCCGAACATCTCCTCCCCACTCGAGGGCCGCGACTAGCAATGAAATCGGGAGCTTCTTCACGAGTCACGAGCTAGTTCTTGCAACTTTTTGTTGCTTGACGCCTTTGCTCGCAGATAGCAATACTAATCACTTATCACAATACATTTCCTGTAAATCACGTTATTTTCACTTTTGATTATGCTTCATTATTCCCATTTCCACACTATAATAACCAGTAAATCCTTGATGAAAGTTAATGTAGCAGAAGGAAGTGAACACTCTTTAGTCCAGCTGATGCATTGGAAGACTTCCAAATTTGCAAGCAGAATTGAATGAAGCACAAAAGGACAAGCATTCCAACTGTATTTCAATTTTGATTTGAAAGACAACATAAATTTATGCAAATATAACATACTATGTACATCTGTACATGTGTGTTTTCCTTTTCAGAATTTCTACCTTTATTATCTTGCAATATTTATTTGGATTTCTTAAAGGATTATCTATAGTAGTTGCTAGATTTCCTCAGATGACAACAGTTGAAATAATAATTAAAGACTTGAGGGATATATATGTGTCAAATATGTAGATTTGTTGGATTTCTTGTACCAATGCTTCTGTTAATGAATTTATATAAAATTTCAAGATGTTCACATTACATCATTTTCATAGTACTCTTCTACAATGGAAAAGGGTCTTTGTACACTTGATATTAAGTCTTAAGTCTCTTAACCTCTACAATATTAGATTCATGGTTTCAAAACCCAAAACATTGGTTTTCATATCAATTCATTGAATTTTGTTTTTCTTGCAAGTCGACATTGTAGACTCTATTTTCATTTAATAATAAATTTCAGAGTTTTCGGTTGTGTTTGACTGATAAAATTAATTTTCAGAAAAAACAGGTTTGTTATAATTTATCCATGGATTATCTTTCGTGTCTTTCAAGGAGGGTCAGCTAAGCCAGTTCATCTTCTTGATTTATCAACAAAAAATTCAACACTTTGATTGCATATTCAACAATCTATATCTATATAACTATATAAAGCGAGAACAAAAAGTCATGTGTCATTCATTCAACAGTCATTTATTCAACAGCAGTGACACATGTCATCACCACAATATTTTTGGCACGTGTCAATTGTACATACTTTTGAAATATTTTTAATTACACCAATATTTAATTAAGATCATAAAAATAGTTTGAAACAAAAGGACTTCTGGATTTAAACGACAATCCTATTGCAACCACATCTTACAAGTTGGGCAAATCCAACCGTCTAATTGCAGAAGCAACAACAATACGAAACGGACTTCTCAAACCTATCAAGCTCATTTTCAAGAACATGAGTTAAATGAAAGTTTCGGACTCCTTGTAGCATTAGACGCTTGTAATGGATATCGGAAGATTAACTGCCAAGTTTCCCAAAGCGCATATCGTTCATATCTTTAGATAAGCGAACAAAGTGGCAAACTCTCTCCAAGATTGGGCATCACCCACATCACAAACATCAAGACAAAGATGCCTAGCAGGCTAAGGAGCTTTTTCATATTATTAATTTAAATAGTTTAGGTTACACTTTTGAAAGAAGGGTCTCCTAACCTTTGTTTTCTACTTGAAAAATATATATTTACATATCTAGAACTCCAATTATAGAGTTCGTTTCTCCCCTCCCTATCTTTATGTTTGTATCTTTTCTACTTTTTCAAGTTAAACTTAATTTTAATAGAAATATTGTGTCTATATAGGTATATGAGTACCTTGTACGCATGCGATATACCCAAGACTTTTATTTTACTCTCATTGAAAACTTAAGACTCTTCGAGTTATGCGTTCGCTCGTAGTCATTCAAATGAGAAATGATGAATATGAAAATACTTTTGGGTATACCATGTCACGGTACGGCCAAAACTGATCTATAGAAGTAAATCATAAATTCAGTAAACCAAACACAACCTAGCTTATCACCTCTATATATTGACGTCGTTTTTGTTAACTTTATGTGTAGCATACGCCTTTGAAGTTTGAAGGAGTGTTTGAATGTGTAGCAGACATGCACTAATATCATTTTCAGATTTTAAATTCTTCAAGAACAAGCTCGATCTTAGGAACAATATTAATTAGATTTTATTGTTTCATGTCATCTTCCAAATGGTATCCTATCTCGCAATAATTCAGCGAAGACTGTGTCCACCATTAGCGGGAGTAGTTGTAGGGCAATTGTCAAGGAATGAAGGTGTCTAGAAGCCATGAATGAACAAGATAAGCACACTTATAATTTGGTAACTTATGGATCACTTCATATGTTATAATATCTGCCCTAGCTAGACGTTCCTTTTCACATATAGTTATTGCTCTTTCCTGGATGGTTCTTCTATTTATCAAACACATTAATAAAATAAATTATAAATTTATACATATACACAAGTACTCAATTTTGAAGTAGGTAGAGTAAATTATAGACAGAAGAAATGTACAAAGTGCTAAGGGGAACACTGAGATTATTAGTTTTTTCTCTCTCTTAATGGTCTGCTTGAGTCAATTAAATTCGGAACGTATGTATTCGGATGAGGTTAGGAGAATTGGAGTTGTAGAAATTGAGTATAAGATGAAGGGGAAATTAATAGAAATAATCTCAATTATGACCGTTCCGCTTAAAATAATGAGTTATTCTATAATAATCCAAACATGGGTGTACCTTCCCATTATAATACAAATTTCATTTTTCTTGCCTTCAATGATCCTTTTTGGGACTAATACATATAACAGAATTAAGAGTTCGGATTTTTTTGCAAAAGAACCCCAATAGTTTGGATTATTCTAGAATAACACATAGTTGAGATTATTTTGAGCGAAACGGTCATAGTTGAGATTGTTCCTGTCAATATTTCCATAGATAAATTAGAACTGGATACGGTGCTTTGCGCATGTCATGAGACAAAGTTGATCTAAGGATGTGCTTGTTCTCTTCGACATAAAACAGCTGAACTGAACTAACTGGACTGATTGGAACTGAATTGAGCTGAACTAAACTAAACTAGACTGAACTCAATTGAATTGAATTGAACTGAATTAAATTGAATGTAATAAATATATAAATAATATTTGAACAATAATAATTATAATATTAAATAATTATTATAATGATAAGTAATAATAATGAATAATAAATAATTAATGAATAATAATAGTATTTTGGATATTTTTAAATGATATTTACAAATAAATAAATAATATTAAATAATCATAAATTAATAATAATAATAATAATGATTAATGATAATAATGATAATTAATAATTATTATTTTATATTATTTGTATTAATATATTAATACTTGATGATGACTATATAATAACAATAATATCTAAGAAGTAAATTATTAGTAATATCTTAATAATTAGATTTAATAATATAATAATATTTATTAATAAAATAATGATTGGGCTGGACTGCGAAAAATTATAACATAAACCGTTTTGACGCGATTTAATTGGATTATGGGCTAAAAAACGTGGGTTGATTTGCGCTTTTGACCTAAACCATGTTCCTCCCTAATAATAATAGTAATAATAATGAGTAAAGTTATAATAAACAACATAACATATAGAAATAATAAGAAGAAGAATAATATAAAAATAAATAAATAATAATAATAAGAGTACTTAGTTAAATAAATAAATAATAATAATAATACTAATAATAATAAGAGTAATTAGTAAAATGAATTAGACCAACATAATAATGATATTTAACAAAATGGTTATAAAATAACGGAGCTGAACTGAACTGAACCGAACGGATGGAGTTGAACTGAACTGATTGGAGCTGAACTAAACTGAACTGAACTGAAAATAAGCTGGGAGAACATGCCCGATGTATTAATTAGGATAGTGGAAAGGTTGGGATACTGGAAACTTACAAGAAGTTGGAGCTTCACCAATGATGAATTGGATGGAAGACTTTAGAAATGTTGTGGAAGTTAGGTTTGCGGGTGCATGTAGCATTGGATAGGAGGGAAAGGAAGCAACAGATCCATATGGGCGATCATGGGAGATAAGATCCTGACTCATATGTCAAAACCTAATGAGATTAAGGCCCTGCCGTTGTTGTTATTGCAATCAATAGTCGCATCTCCAATTTAATGGTGTCAAATTAATTCCCTAAAACATCAGTGATAGTTTATATTTGGATTTCTAATGTATCCTTAGAAGAAGTAAATACAGAAATAGATGCATAATTATTATATGAGGTGTTTGCCTTAGACTAATATCATGACCTCGTAATAACCTTAATTTTGAGATATAGGCGGGGGCGAAGCCAAGGGAGGGCTGGCAGTGGCCATGGCCTCCCCCTTGCCTCAAGGTATATACATAACCAATCTAAATATATCAATGCTTTTAATATAGCACAAATGATTTTCATGTGGTATAGATATAGTAGACTTGCTTGAATGTCATGGGTTCAAGACCTCTAAACAACATTTTTATTTTTAGATAGTTTTACACTTTAATTTTCATATGTTTTAGTAATTATTGTGAGATAAAATATGTAGTATAAAGGGGGGTGTTTGGCAAGCGTCTTTTGGGTGGCTTTTTCATTGACTTTTGTTTCTTGTCAAACATCTAAAAAAGTGTTTGGTAACTAGCTTATGCGGTGGCTGAAAAGCCTGGTTTTCAGCCAAAAGCCAGAAACTGCTTTTACCAACTTTTTTGGCTAACTTTTGGCTTTTGCTCCATTTTATTCTAAACAACCAGCAATAATAGTCACTTTTACCAAACACTTTTTTTAACAGCCAATAATTATACAGCCTGTCAAATAAGCCACTAAAAACAGACAGTCAAACAAGCCATTATATAAAGCCAACAGTCGATTGCCAAGCACCCCATAGTCTCGGCCCCCCTTACTCACAAATTCTAGTTCCGCCACTGGATATAGGAACAATTTGACAATGGAGTTCAAACGGATGAATGATATAATATAAGATATAGCTACTAAAGTATATAGTAAATTAGATGAAGTATCATGTATTAAGGCAGTAATTAGTCCAATTATGGTAACTACTTTGGATACTTACTTCCATACGTAATTATGCGAGTCCTTAAGTGTAGGAATAATGGTTTTTATGAGGATTGCTTGTGAACTTGCACTATATAGTTAAATTAAATAGAGCCTAATAACCAACTGGTCTATTTTGTGTAGTACGCTCACGTATGTTAGGTAGGAAGAGTTCCTTAACTTGTTTCTGCTATCGTATAAATTACTAATGCATGCATTTTGAACCTACTGCCACCACCAAGTCCACAATACCATGCATGCAGCTAGTCCCTTCTGTTTCCTTAAGGAGAAACAATTATATACTCTCTCTATATATACCTATGTAGTATATACAACATTATTGCAAAGTACTTCTTCTGTCGAAAATAGTTTAAACACTTATGATGACATGGTTACACGTGCTTTTAGATAATAAGTTGTTTAGTCAATCGATTGATCATGGACACAGATTTATGAGAAGAATACCAGACAAGATGAACCATTATTTCACCCTAAGGACATAGCACATAAAAGAACCAGTTCATGAAAAAAATAACATTAACTTAGATCAAATGAATATATCACTGTAATCTTTTAATATTGGGATTATTCCAGCTTTGGTTTGACATGAACATTATTCAAATTTTTGAAAATTCAAAAACCTCAACAAATTAAATTAACATTAAGTTCAATCAAAGAACAATAAATTAAATTAATAGAACATGTATAATGTTCAGTACTAATGCTTAAGTTGGAATGAAAATATCAAAATTTTAAAATTTTGCAAATATTAAAACCCAAACCAATATATGAACATTAGGTTCAGTTTTGAATAGTGTTCTTTGTCCTTTCCTCATTTGCTTGTAAGTGAAGTTCATTTTTTATTTCTCCTTTAACGAAGCACAAATCTAGTTTTAAATTTGTTGGTTTTTTAAACTGTGTCCACCAAGATCGAATTTGCATTGTTAAGTACTCCCTCCGTTTCTTTTTGTTTGTCCTACTTTCCGTTTTTGTCCGTTTCTTTTTGTTTGTCCTACTTTTTCATCTTTCCTTATATGGCAAAATTATATCACCCATCTACCCCTACTTTATCACTTTTTGGTGCCACATGTACCTTAAAAGTTTCTCTCACCTACTTTAACTACCACATTTATTATAAAATAAGTGGACTCCTTACTTGTTGTCCCCACCCACATGCATATGACATCATCTTTATTGGCATATGGAGCTACAGTAAATGAGACAAACAAAAAGAAACGGAGGGAGTACTTATCAGTTGTTATATATTAAAAAATAAGATTTGATAGGTGTTGATGAGATATACTCCATTTATTGAAGGAGAGAAAAAGTGGAGTATCTTTTACTGAGAGAAAAGGGTGTGTGGCGGCCAAACGGAGTAGTAAAGAAGTATTTCCTTAAATAAAAAGTGTTTAACCTAATTTAGGGCCAATAAAAAAGGAAAAATTGTGAAGTAGTACCTTTTATGTAGGTGATTTTGTGAACTAGTACCTTATATGTTTTTTTTTGTGAAATAGTACCTTAAGTTGTTGAAAACCCTTAAAATCAGTACCTTAGTCAAAAACTCCGGCCAATAAAGTCAATTTTCCGGCTGTTGACCTTCGATTTCCCTCCTTTTTTGGAGAGTGTATTACAAACATGTAGGAGGGAAGTAAACTTTAACATTCACTCCCTCTTTTAACCTTTCTTTTGTCTATATAACATACTCTCACTCTCACTCTTTCTGTCACTCTCACTCTCATTCTCACTTTGGCATTGAAGCTCTAGCTCAAGGTGAAAAAAACTAGGGTTCATGTGAAACTCTAAGGTAATCAATTTTGATTAAATAGTTAACAGCCATTTCAATTTTTAATAACTTCAACAACAATGCAAAATTAGGGCATAAGTTAAAACAGAGTTCCCATTATTTAATTACTTCACAGGTTTCGATTTTTTAGGTGAATTGATTAAACAGTTGAATATACAACTCCAAAAGTACAAACCTTTGATAGCAAAGTAGAAAAAAAAAAGTACCTAAAGATTCCTTGATTGTGGTCTAGAATTCTGACAGCAAAGCAATTGTGCAGCATAGCAATTGTGACAGCAGAGCAATGAAGAAGAAACTTCTAAGGTGTAGAGTTACCGAAGAGAGAGGAAGAGGGAAATGTGAAGAGAGAAGAAGATGAATGAGGAGAGAGAAGGGAAAGTGAAAGGTGAGTTGGTGAAAATGAAAATTGAAATTAGATGTGTGTAATACACGCTCTAAAAACCGAGGGAAATCGAAGGTGAACAGCCGGAAAATTGACTTTATTGGCCGGAGTTTTTCACTAAGGTACTGATTTTAAGGGTTTTCAACAACTTAAGATACTATTTCACAAAAAAAAAAACATATAAGGTACTAGTTCGCAAAATCATCTACATAAAAGGTAATACTTCACAATTTTTCCAAAAAAAAAAGAAAAGTGTTGAAACTAATCTAGACAAAAAGAATAGTCAACAATATAGTTAATGTGTAGTATATTGTGCATAATAAAAGCTAACTAGTTTTTGGGCCTGGGTAATTCCCCGCGTGTTTTTATTGTTTTATGTTTTATTGGATTATTCTACTTTTGGAGTATAGTTGGTCACATGATCAAATATTGTTAAATGCATTTTTGAAACTTAATAAATGTAATTGACAGATAAGATGTATAGTGACACCATGTCAATAGAGGGGGTTTCAGTGGAGAAGCCAGCTTGAGCGACCGCTGAAAGACCCCATTTTGAGGATCCCCTCACACATCAAAATATTTACTAAAGTAATACTAAACTTTTTACTAACTCTATGAGCTTGTATGACTAATTTCTTCATAAGTCTGTATTTTCCTTAATGTTTCTCTTCTTTAATACATATATGTTGTACATAATACGCATACTACAATTGCGCTCAGGGCCCCGAAATATTTAGGACGCTTCTGCATGTTACCATCTGACATAAAATAACTCATGAGAGGCTACAGTGAGTGCTCCCACTTTTTAATAATTATAGTAACAGATTGAACAAGAAAATTTCTACTCCATCATTGTTCGTGACTTCGTGGAGCAATAGAAGACATCTGTTTCCGGAACAGATTTATTTATATTTATATGAGGGTATTTGGGAATTGCCTTAGCCGCTTACCCACAATAGGAGATCCGAGAGCCTGCAAAACAACGAAGATAGACTACCCCGAGGGTGGTTCCGGGATCGCCCCTCTGCCGCTCAAGTCAGATTACTTTTCTGTAGAGAGAAAGTAAGAAAAACGGGGTTTAGAGTAATCATAAAAAGTTACCTGAAATTATGATGACAATCAGGTATTTATATGTGATGACAGAACCGTAATTAATAAGTTAATCGAGGGTATTTCCATAATAAGGAGTATTAAGGGCCTTGTTAAGAGTAATGGCCTTAGCTTTGGAAAGCCTGATGTAAATAAGGGTAGTTTAGTCATTTTACCTGAATTGGGCTAGGACCTGGGCCAGCTCAAACATTTAGCCCCACGCGTGATGCGTGAATGAAGTCGTATGAAAATCGCGTGTCGCGCGGAAGATCTGAGCAATTAAAGGTGGGTTGTGTCGAGGGGGTTTTCAGGCCGTCGAGGGATGTGATGGGCATCCAAGGAGTTGCGTTGTATGATAGGGTACCACCTGTATGAGAAGGTACTTGTTATATGAGGGGGTACCATGTGTATCAGAGGGTATTTAATGTATGAGAGGGTACTGTTGTTTCGTTACTTTGATGATGACAAATAAAGTAGCTTTGACTTAGGATTAATTTTATTACTTAGATTGTTCATAGGATATAGTAATTTATTCTTTATTTATTTTATTAGCCTTAGTATAACTTATGGAGAATTGGTTATGAATTTAACCAAAGTTAAGTTATTTAGGTTAATGATTTATTTGAATATTTTAATTGTATATATTTAATTTATCTAATGTTGTGGAATATTAATTTCCATAATGTTAGTGGAGTTAGTGTTAATTAATATACATGTACATGATGAGTTGAACAGCAAATGGGCGTAACCACCTTGCTACAAATCTGGGATTTTGAAGCTGGTCAGCCAGTTCCTAGAATCTAGGAAGCACAACCAAAGCCTAACCAACTGCCTGTATCTGCAGTTGAGATAACAACGAAGACTTATTCAAAGGCGAGAATGAAGGCACTTTGATCGTTGACTTGGTGGGCTGAACATTTGGAATAACGGCTAAAAGAAGTGGTTAAACGTGGGCTAAATTTAAGCGCCCATAACAAACCGTTGGAGAATAACGTTGAAGATAATATCTTCTATTTAAAGCTGAAGAAGAACGAATTTAGTTCTTAAGACTTTCCAGATTTTCATGTAATTTATCTAAGAA
This sequence comes from Patellifolia procumbens, assembly GCA_947645195.1. NCBI lineage: Eukaryota > Viridiplantae > Streptophyta > Magnoliopsida > Caryophyllales > Amaranthaceae > Patellifolia > Patellifolia procumbens. Next base: position 270,957 of record CANSGD010000353.1, read on the forward strand.
AGTTTAATTCGGTTTTCTCTCTTCAATTCATCATTACTGTAATTCATATTGAGTGTTTGGAGTGAGAAAATTTCTGTTCTTAAGAGTGAAAGAGAAAAAGAGAAAGAGAAGACTTCTTGAGAAGTCAAGTGAGAAAGTCACGTGTTCAGGGGGAACAGGGTGACAGGGAACCAGTTCCTAGAGGAACAGAGTGAGGTACTATTTATAAAAAGGTATAATTGCTATTATAAATAAAAGGACGAGATTTCTTCCTAGAGAATATTGGAAGAAGATATTGTTTGAGTTATTCTTGTTTTCTTATTTAAGTTTCTCTTTATTTCCTATTTAGTTTACAATTCCGCAAAAAGTGTTTAAAATCTCCATTAGTACAATTCACTCCCTTCTTATAGTTAACCTAGTATTCTATAGGACTAACAATTGGTATCAGAGCCTGTTCCTCCAGATCAGCTAACACTGAGGAGGCAGATCCTAGAGAACATGAATACTACGGGAGAAAAACTTGATGAGGGATACTGTACTCAACGTCCTCCAATGTTTAATGGCAAACACTACCCTTATTGGAAGAATCGGATGGAAATATTCATCAAGGCTGAGAACTATCAAGTATGGAGACTTTGAAGTTACCGAAAAGAATGAAGAAGGCGAGCTAGTTCCAAAATCACTTTCAAAGTATGACAAAGAAGACTTCGAGAAGATGGAGATGAACAACATGGCCAAGAAAATTCTTCATTGTGGTCTTGGTCCTCATGAACACAATAGAGTCATGGGATGCAAGAGTGCAAAGCAAATGTGGAACTCCTTCAAGTTACACATGAAGGAACAAGCGAGGTCAAGAGATCAAAGATAGACATGCTCGTGCACATATATGAGTTGTTTCAAATGAAACCTAAAGAGCCAGTTCATGATATGCTCACCAGGTTCTCAAACATTATTAATGAACTTCCACAAGATGAAAAATGGATGGCTAAGGTGACTGCTCTGCAAGCAACCAAGGATTTCACCAAGTTTAACATTGAACAACTTGTTGGATCCTTGATGACACATGAGCTGCATCTAGGAACTCATGATTCTGATTCCAGCAGATCTAAATCTCTAGCTCTCAAGTCTGAAGAACAGGATGAATCAGAGACTGATGATAAGGAAGCAGCCTTGATAGTAAAGAAATTATAAATGTTCTTCAACAACTATAAAGGAAAGAATGCAAGAAAACCCTTAAAGCTAAGTTGCCATAAGTGTGGAAGTCCTGATCACTTCATAAAGAAATGTCCTTTATGGGAAACGAGAAAGGAAAGGGAAGATTCAAGGGCAAGGAACAGCAAAATCCTTTCTCAAAAACAGAAATGAGAAAAGCAATGGTAGCAGCCTGGGGAGAATCAGACTCTGATAAGGAGCAGTAACAACCTGAAGATGAAACTGGTCAACTATGTCTGATGGCCAAATCAGATGATGAAGAGGACGTATCTAACAATCAGGTATATTTTAATGTTGTTGAAGAAGAGTTATCAAAATTAAATAAGAACCAACTCACTGAATTACTTTTAGAAACTCTTGATAAGTACAAGGCAATCTGCATAAGAGAATAGAATATGGAGAAGGCCTTAGAAGTTACCAAAGATCACTCAAATTGGTTTTAAAAGCTAAATTCAGAAATCGAGGAACGGTTCTTTGACATTTTTGATAAATACCGTTGTTTTCAAGAAGCATATGAAAAATTGAAAAATGAAAATTACTTGTTGAATATGGCTTTGGCAGAATTGAAACTTGTCGTTCCTAAAGGAACCAGTTCCTCTGATAGTACCAGTACTGACTTAGAAAAATTGAAAACTGAGCATGAGTTAGTACTAAATGAAAATCTGGTACTTAAGAAAATTGGAATCTTCAAGAACAAAGCTTCCTGATCCAGTTAGTTAGATACACAAGTATAAAAATGAAGGAAGAAAGGGACTAGGGTTCAATCATAAGAAGAGGAACAAACTTAAAAAGTATGTTGATCTACCAAGCAATAAAATATGTTCCTACTGTGGGACAAGTGGACACTTGGTGTCTAACTGTTCCACCAGGGAGGAATATATTGAGATGAACACTCGCTTACTGAAGCAAGAGTGGAAGGTTAAGAGAAACTCAAACTCAACAGAGGAACCCAAGTCTAACTAGGTTCCTACCACTGACTAATTACTGTAGGTGCAGACTAAAGTGAGGGGGAACAGCCTATGGTACCTCGACAGCAGTTAATCTAAGCACATGACAGGAGACAAAACTAAACTTCTCTCACTTTCAGTCTATGAAGGAGGAACTGTGACCTTTGGAGACAACCTAATAGGTATAGGTAAGGTTGGGAAATCTTTGTCACATTCCATAAATAATGTTTTTTTGATCGAGGGTTTGAAACAAAATTTACTTAGTATTTCTCAATTTTGTGACAAAGGAAACAATGTGAAGTTTACTAATGAATGTTGTGTAGTGAGCGACATCAATACAGGATCCAAGATACTAGAAGGAACAAGAAAGGGAAACACTTATGTTGTTGACCTGAATCTAGTTCCCAGGAACAACCTAACTTGTCTTAGTGCACTAGAAGATGACCAAACTCTTTGGCATAAAAGGTGTGGTCACGCAAGCTTGACACTACTTCATAAACTAAGTGGTAAGGACTTAGTAGTTGGTTTACCAATTATAAAAAGCTCAAACCATGGAGTCTGTGAAGCATGTGTAAGAGGGAAACAAGTCAGCTCCTCGTTCAAATCCAAGAAAATGGTAAGCACTCAAAGTCCACTTGAATTGATCCACATGGATCTATGTGGCCCTGTAAGAATCCAAAGCATGTAAGGTAAGAGATTTGTATTAGTTATAGTTGATGATTTTTCTAGATTTACATGGGTGACTTTCCTTCATAGCAAAGATGAAACTTTTGATGAATTTATAACTTTTGCTAAGAAAGTTCAAAGGATCAGTGGCTTTAAATTAAGAAAAAATTGTTTTTAATAAGTCAACCTTTATGCGATCTTCTAAAATTAAGTTCACCATTGGATTATTCTGAAATAAGTTAACATTGTATGAGTATTAACTTTCAATGAGTTAGATCAGGTCTTGGGGTGGTTTTTGGGAGCGAGTGGTGGTGGTGATTGTGATTATAGGTGTAGAGGGTTGGTAAAGGGAAAGAAAAGAGGGAAAATTATTACTTGTTGTTAATGTAAACGATCACTTGAACTCATTGAAAGTTAATACTCATACAAGCTTAACTTATTCCAGAATAATCCAAAGGTGAACTTAATTTTAGAAGATGGCATAAAGGTTGACTTGTTAAAAAAATTCCTTAAATTAAAACACTTAAGATCTGACCATGGCATAGAGTTTGAAAACTCCAAGTTTGATGATTTTTGCAGCAATGAAGGATTAGATCACAACTTCTCTACTCCTAGGACACCACAACGGAATGGTGTGGTTGAAAGAAAGAACCGGACTCTTGAGGATATGGCTAGAACAATGCTTATATCTAGTAATCTTCCAAAGAATTTTTGGGCAGAAGCAGTGAACACTGCTTGTTACATCATCAACAGAGTCATGCTAAGACCCATCACCAAGAAAACTCCTTATGAACTGTTTAAAGGAAGAAAGCCAAATATCTCTTACTTCAGAGTCTTTGAATGTAGATGCTTTGTACACAACAATGGTAAAACTAATTTAGGAAAATTTGACGCTAGAAGTGATGACGCTGTTTTTATAGGATATGCTTTAAATAGTAAGGCATATAGAGTATGTAATAAGAGAACAATGTGTGGTGAGGAAAGTGTCCATATAATCTTTGTTGAAACTAACTCACTGCAGGAACCATGTTATGAAAATGATTTTGAAATTGGATTGACTCATCGTGAAGAGTCAAACCATCTTGATGAGGAACTAACACCTGCAGGTACAGTTAAGAAACATATTCCTGAAAATGAATTAACAGTTCTTGAGCCTGATCCTCAAGGGGAACAAGTAAATGAAGGAACATCTAACGAAGGAATACAGGCAGAAGAATTGCATCAAGAGACTGGACAAATTGAAGAACCTCAAGTTGAAGGAACAGGAACAAGGAGATTTGAACCAAAACCTTGGAAGCACTAGAACTCCCATCCCTTAGAGTTGATCATAAGTGATATTGAGAAGGGGACTCAGACTAGATCCCAACTCAAAAACTTCTGTGCATTCCAAGCCTTTTTGTCCATGATAGAACCTCGAGATCATAATGAAGCCTTGCTAGAGTCTGACTGGATAAATGCCATGCAAGAGGAACTGAATGAATTTCAAAGGAACAAGGTCTGGCATCTTGAGACCAAGCCCAAGAATCAAAAGGTCATTGGATTGAAATGGGTCTTCAGGATTAAGCTAGATGAACATGGTACAGTTATTAGGAACAAAACCAGACTTGTAGCAAAAGGGTATAATCAACAAGAAGGTATTGATTTCGATGAAACCTTTGCTCCTGTAGCTAGAATAGAAGCAATTATAATTTTGATTGCATTTGCAGCCTTCATGGGATTTATGTTGTACCAAATGGACGTCAAATGTGCATTTTTAAATGGATATTTAATGGAAGACGTCTATGTGGAACAACCTCTAGGATTTGAAAATCCTGATCTTCCAAATCAAGTCTATAAGCTAGATAAAGCTCTTTATGGGATGAAACAAGCTCCTATATCTTGGTATGAAAGACTCTCATAATTCTTTCTCATAATTTTGTTAAAGGCAAGGTTGACAGAACCTTGTTCCTTCAATCTAGAGGAACATACATTTTAGTAGTACAAATTTATGTTGATGATATTATTTTTGGTGCTACTAATGATTCTCTATGCAAAGGATTTGCTGATTTAATGAGCAGTGAATTTGAAATGAGCATGATGGGAGAGTTGAACTTCTTTCTTGGTTTGCAAATCAAGCAAACTGAAAGAGGAACAATGATCCATCAACAAAAATGTGTAAAGGAACTGCTGAAGAAATATGGACTGGAACAAGCTAAGACCAACCACAATCCTATAGGAATAGGAACAAGGTTGGATGAAGATCCAAATGGTAAATCAATAGATCAGAAACAATACAGAGGTATGATTGGATCTCTCCTTTATTTAACAGCAAGTAGACCTGACTTCTTTTAGTGTTAGTCTATGTGCTAGGTTCCAATCAAATCCAAAGGAATCCCACTTGATAGCTGTCAAGAGAATCCTTAGGTATTTGAAAGGAAGTGATGATTTCTGCTTGTTTTATCCTCGAAGTGATACATTTGATCTAGTTACCTACTCTGATGCTGACTATAGGAACAAGCTTAGTTTCTTGGGGTTCCAAGAAATAGCATACAATTGCTTTGTCAACTGCTGAAGCTGAATATGTGGCTGTTGCTGCATGTTGTTCCCAGTTCTTATGGATCAAGCAAAAGGTACGTGATTTTGGTATTAAATTTAAGTGTGTTCCTATCTTTTGTGACAATACCAGTGCGATATGCATTTGCAAGGATCCAGTACACCACTCTAGAGTCAAGAATATTCACATTAGGCACCACTTCTCGAAGGACTATGTTGAAAAAGGTTTCGTCAAAGTTGAATTATGTCCTAGGGACAGATTTGAAAAGATTTGCTTGGAACTAGGAATGATCAGAATCGTATGACATTGCCTATATTATTGACTCCCCAAGTATTAGTCATTTCTAAGTGTGCCCTGCAACTTTCATGAATTTAATTCATGCACCTAGGGTCATGTCTAAGGACTCATATGTGTCTTTAAATATTATCCTTATTGTCCATGCGCATATATTGAGTACGTAAGATGAAATGCTCGTATTGTTTAAAGGTCTGTATATGCAAGAGCAATTTTTTTTCTTTTCTTCTTTCTCTTCTTTTTTTTTTTTTTTTTCTTTCCAATTTTTTTTCTCCACCTCCTTCGCTTGTACATTTTGTGATTCAATGAATCAACCTTTACTCAACCACACGTAATTACTCAAGGGGTAAATTCAGTTTATCTAATTTAAAAAGAGGGAAAGCATTTATTGGACACGTAACCCTAAGCATCACCCACTTACCCACATCCTTTTACATTTACTTTCACACGGCTAATAATTACTTTATATACCCAAGTCATCCCATCACTGACCACTTTCACTATTCACCTTCTCTTTCTTCCATCTCTCCACAATCTTCCTTCATCTCCAAATCCTCACCAATGGCACCAAAAAGAACCGTCTCCGGAAACAACGAAAAATTTCCAACCGAAAAAACTCCTTCTCTGGAAGACCATAGCGATCAAGAATCTTCAAATCCAAGGGATGATTCCGTGAATTCCCAAGTCCCTGTTTCCTAAAATGAAACTGTGTCTCCAAAGACTGAGGATGAAGATGACGAAATGGAGAGTAGTCAAGGACGAGATATTCAGATTCCCACCAAGAGGCCAGGGGTAAGAAATCTAAATCCTCTCAGTTTCTTGTTGGTTTCTGTGTCGATCTTGCATGGTGCAAGAAATCAAAATGGAATGAATTTCTAAATATTCTAAAATGTCAAAAATGGATGAAACTGGTTAGTTTAGATGAAGGACTGTGTGAAGAAGAAACGAGTGCATTTTGTTCAAACTTTAACATCACTGAGGGTGTGTGTGTGTGAGTTTAGTGAATGGGAGTGTAGTGACCTTTACTGAGAAAAAGTTGAGTGAGTGGTTTGAAGTGCCTTCTGATGGGTACAAAGATTACATAAAAGGGAGGGCTAAATTGAATATAAATGGAGTTTCGAATGAGAAAGTTCTTCAATTCTTTAATGGAAACCCTACTGCTTTATCGATTGACCAAAAAGACCTTTCTCCTCTTCATAAACTTCTTTTTCAGTTTGTTTGGCGCTTTGTCTTACCTAGATCCTCCAAAAGAACCCAAGCAAACCTCATGGACTTGTCCAGCATGTATTGCTTAGCTAAACAAATCAAGATCAATTTCCAATCTCTTATGCTCTCTCGCCTCTCCTATTGTATCTCCCACAACACTAAAGTAGGGTATGGAAATCTTATCACCACCATACTCAAGAAAAACAAAGTAAAACTTTCTGATTGTCCCTCTAGAACCTGAAAACTATCTTACTAAGGAGACATTGACAAGATTGAGTTTGAAGGTGGTAAATGGGAAACTAGCGTTTGAGGGAGAGAACACAATGATCAAAACTGAGACTGGTACTAAGAGGAAATTATTTGAAGAAACTGCTGGGGGGGATCTATGAGAAAGAGTAAGAGACTAGCTGGTTCCAAGTCTCTCAAGGAACAGGATCAGGGTACTACTGAAATGATAAACCTGGATGAGGATCCGGTTCCTTCCACTGCTGTTGACTTTCCTCTGCTCTCTACTACTGGGCTACATGGGATGCTACGAGAAATCAAGGAGTCCCTGACCCTGATGCATTCAAGGATTAGTGTGGTGGAGAAATCAGTTGCAACTCTGGATTCACAGTAGTAGCAGATCTTGGTAGCCATCAAACAGGCTGACACTAGGATCAGGAATAAAGTAGATGCCGTGCTTTCCAAAATAGATTCAGTGGTCTCCAGCCTCTTCAAACGTCCCAAGACTTAACTTTCCCACCCCTCTTAAAAATTTGGATAACTGAATATTATTTTGGGTTGTAATGATGGTTGAACAATTTTCTTTTTTTTTTTTTTTGATGTGTATTCTCGTGGCACATGAAATCCTGAACATTCTCCTTCTTTTTCTTCATATTTATCTTCTCTTGTGTTTTGCATAACTGATCTTTTTACTTTACTTTTGCCATTTCTTCCTTTCATGCTTACTTGTGTTTGGATGGCTAATATTTTGAGATGCATATTTGAGCTACTTAAATTGATGCCTAGACTGTTGACTCTCTAGTGATGCAGGTTCATATCTTAGTTTTGATGATAACAAAAGGGGAAAAAGAAATTGGCATATTTAAAAACTTTTCTGGCTGACTTAGTTCCTAGAGCCTTTCTGATTGTCTCTGTTCCTTGACATACTGTTCCTAGTCCTTAATGAGACAGTAGCTTAATTAGTTTAGTATAGGATAGGCTTAGAAATTTTTTTTTGCCAAATTATTTGCCATCATCAAAAAGGGCGAATATTGTTGTATTCGTTATTTTGATGATGACAAATAAAGTAGTTTTGACTTAGGATTAATTTTATTACTTAGATTGTTCATAGGATATAGTAATTTATTCTTTATTTATTTTATTAGCCTTAGTGTAACTTATGGAGAATTGGTTATGAATTTAACCAAAGTTAAGTTATTTAGGTTAATGATTTATTCGAATATTTTACTTGTATATATTTAATTTATCTAATGTTGTAGAATATGAATTTCCATAATGTTAATGGAGTTAGTGTTAATTAATATACAGGTACATGATGAGTTGAACAACAAATGGGCATAACCACCTTGCTACAAATCTGGGATTTTGAAGCTGGTCAGCCAGTTCCTAGAATCTAGGGGGCACAACCAAAGCCTAACCAACTGCCTGTATCTGCGGTTGAGATAACAGCGAAGACTTATTCAAAGGCGAGAATGAAGGCACTTTGATCGTGAACTTGGTGGGATGAACATGTGGAATAACGGCTAGAAGAAGTGGTTAAACGTGGGCTAAATTTAAGCGCCCATGACAAACTGTTGGAGAATAACGTTGAAGATAATATGTGCTATCTAAAGCTGAAGAAGAACGAATTTAGTTCTTAAGACTTTCCAGATTTCATGTAATTTATCTAAGAAAGTTTAATTCGGTTTTCTCTCTTCAATTCATCATTATTTTAATTTATATTGAGTGTTTGGGGTGAGAGAAAGTTTGTGAGAAAATTTCTGTTCTTAAGAGTGAAAGAGAAAAAGAGAAAGAGAAGACTTCTTGAGAAGTCAAGTGAGAAAGTCACGTGTTCAGGGGGAACAGGGTGACAGGGAACCAGTTCCTAGAGGAACAGAGTGAGGTACTATTTATAATAGGGTGTAATTGCTATTATAAATAAAAGGACGAGATTTCTTCCTAGTGAATATTGCAAGAAGATCTTGTTTGAATTATTCCTGTGTTCTTATTTAAGTTTCTCTTTATTTCTTATTAACTTTACAATTCTGCAAAAAGTATTTAAAATCCCCATTACTATAATTCAACCCCCTCCCCTTGTAGTAAACCTAGTATTCTATGGGACCAACAGGTACCATGTGTATGAGAGGGTACTTGTAGTATGAGGGGGTACCAAGTGTATGAGAGAGTATTTAATGTATGAGAGGGTACTTGTAGTATGAGGGGGTACCAAGTGTATGAGAAAGTATTTAATGTATGAGAGGGTACCATGCGTATGAGAGGGTACTTGTTGTATGAGGGGGTACCATGTGTATGAGGGGGTACCATGTGTATGAGAGGGTACCATGTGTATGAGAGGGTACTTGTTGTATGAGGGGGTACCATGTGTATGAGAGGGTACCATGTGTATGAGAGAGTAGTTGTTGTATGAGGGGATACCATGTGTATGAGAGGGTATTTAATGTATGAGAGGGTACCATGTGTATGAGAGGGTACTTGTTGTATGAGGGGGCACCATGTGTATGAGAGGGTACTTTTTGTATGAGAGGGTACCATGTGTATGAGAGGGTACCATGTGTATGAGATGATACTTGTTGTATGAGGGGGTACCATGTGTATGAGAGGGCACTTTTTGTATGAGGGGGTCCCATATGTATGAGGGCTTGCTGAAGGCATGCAGAGGCTGACGGGGTAGCATGCGAGGCGTCCTTGGTAGCGTTTTTGTTGTTAAAACTTTGATGGACCATAACTTTGTGCTCGGGTTTCCGAATTAAGTAAACTTTTTTTTTCAAATTGGTTACTTTTTCGAGATCTACGATGTCCCAAATTCCTGTAGGGTTGATAGAGAATTTTTGCATCGCTAGACAAAAACTCCAAATCAAACCTAACTAACCAAATACGAGTACGTGGCAAGTAAGGGTCAAGATCCTCAGAGACTAGACTAGACACTAAGCACGTAAGTGAATATGTAAGCTAAACCGAATAGAAGAAGTTGATTGAATTCGAACTCAATTATCACTAGCAAGTCAAATAAAAGGGTTGTAAATCGATGGAAAAAGGCGTTAGGGAGTGATAGGGATCCAATGCAATGAGATTGATTTATAAAATGAGATTAAAGGAGTATGTGATAGGGGATTGAATTAAGATGTTGCAACCATGAACGCCTCTTTCAAGGATGCTCAAGGTGATACAACACTCTCAATTAGGGGTTAGATAGTCAATGATGAAACATGAGGTCGAAATTAGCTAAGTTCAACCCAATCTCGCCTTTCGGATGTTGAACGGTTTGAGACTCTAAGAAAGATGGGATTTCTCACTCAACCTTTGTAATATCCGAGAAAACGTAAGCCAAATTAATTAAACGTTAAATATAATTAAATTATAACAAAATCATTTCTTTATATATATATAATATGAGATAAATTTGAGTTTAATATAATTATAGAAACTTATTTAATGTCCTTATTTTCAATAAAAATCATTTTATTAAACTTATTAAATTATTAATTTGATTATGATTATGATTATTTTATGGTTGTAATAAAGTTACTCATATTTTCTTAGGATAGTTGTCAAACAATTGTCTAATTAGAAATGAAGTTAGTATGATGTTGGGTAAAATTTCCATAGCAATCCTCTTAAATCCAATATCTAAACTTACAAGCCTAACCCAAACACTACCCATCTAACCCAAAAAGAAAATCAGAAAACAAAAGAAAAAGGAAAATAAAATTAAAAAAACAAAACAATTGACTTTCCACATTGACTCTTCCTTCACTCTCACAAAGAGCACCGACCTTCTCCTTCCATGGTTTCAAAGGCCTCTTCCATGGTTTCAAAGCTCCATCCATGGTTTCCCAGCAAAACCATCAACTTGCTCACTGTTTTAGAGCTTCTAGAAGCCATATCCATGGCTATAAATAGCCATGCTTGCTAGATCAAACACCACACAACAAATTCTTCCATCTCTTCTCTCCTTCTTCTTCTCCTCCTTCTTCCTTTGGCTCATCTGCCTCTCGCCGGAAAATAGTCGCCGGGAAACGCTCGCCGGAAAACACCCACCCAACAACCCCTCTCTTCTCCCTCCTCTCACACGACCCACACACACCCTCCCCTGCTCTCCTGTTTTCCGTTCGCACACCCCCCCACCCTCTTCTGTTAATTGGCTGCCGCCAACACCAACCACCCACCACGCACACCTCACTCTTCCTCTGTTCACGCAGCCCACAACCGCAAACCCCTCTCCCCATCTCGCTGCACCTTTTCTCCCTCGACCTGCCTGCCCAGGAAGTTCCGACCACCGTCTCCGCACCAGCACGCCACCAGGAGTCGCCGGAACAACCGCAACCACCAACGCCGACATCCCGCAGACCCACGCACAACTGCCCCTCTGTTTGCATTTCTTCAGTTAAAAATAAAGCAGGAAGATTAAAAAGGAAAAAGGATATTACAAGCCTCCCCCAGCTAACAAGAACGGTAAGCAGGACTTAAGGTACTAATCTGGGATGAAGGAATGGCGTAGCTGTCAGGGATCGTTCACCATTTAGTTTACCAATCACGACGGTTTTGTAGTTTTAATACAATACTAAAGCTAAAATCTATAAGTAGGTTCCACTAAACTTATTATTTACTTGTTTACAGAATTAGTGATATAATGAGAAAGTTTATGAAGTTATGTTGCCTTGTACCTTCCCACGGGAAAGTATGGCAGTAACGCACCGACTGTCGAGGCTTAAAGTCAAGTTTTCCGCTGCTAATCTCTGATTAATTAGCCTAATAATGTGGTTAGAAGTCGGGGCGTTACAACCTTACATAGAGATAGCAATTCCAACTTCATTGTACATCTCAACCATCTACACCTAAGGGGCAATCCATTAGCTCATTGAGTTAAGGTTAGGCCTTTCAACTTCACCTTAGTCAACCAATTAATGGATTTGCTAACCCAACCCACTAAACATACTAATTTAGGGACTCATATCATGAAACAATGTCCATTGCACCTTCACCCAACTCCATAACTAAAAGACTACTCAAAGTTGGTTCTCATATTAACTAAACTAATTCTACAATGCAAATAGGGGATTAGTAAACCAAAAATCAAACTTTTTTCATTCATACTTAATGTTTGCAATAGAGAAGAACATAAGCAAGTGAAAAAAAAGCAACTAAGACTAAGACTTCAATGAGAATGAGTGATATTGAAACTACTAACAAAGTAAAAACAAGAATAAATGATAAAGTAAGGCAATAAATGAGAGCAAAGAGAAGAAAAGTTACTAAAGCTTCATTAATACTCCTCCAAAATCTGAAATTTTTCTTCAAATCACCATTAAAGACCTTGAAAAACACCCAAAGCTCACTCAAAAGTCTAACCTCTCAATAGCTCTCTAAGATTTCAAAAAAAGGATAACAGAATATTTTAATTTTAGGTCAAAAAGGCATTTATAGTACCCCCAACTAAGGGCAAAAAAGGAAATAGAAAATAAAATAGACGTTTTCTGCAAACCCGAAGTGATCGGGCGATCTATAGTGGTGATCGCCCGATTACCATGAGGCAGAAAATCTGGGAAGAAACACAGCCGTGATCGGGCGATCACTATTGTGATCAGGCGAGGCTTCGGGCGATCACCGGGTGGATCGGGCGATCTGCTGATGGATCCGGCTAGGCTTGCTTCTCTTCTTCTTTTTTCCTTTCTTTTTGGGCTTGGGCTTCCTTTTCATTTTTATTCCTTGTCTTTCTTTTCTTCCACTCCACTTCATTGTACTTGGACTTGGGCTCTCCTTTCTCTTTTCTTTCTTTCCTTCTTCATTTGGGTTGGAATCCAACTCCTTCCTTTCCAATCCTCCTTGCTTGCACTCCTCTTTTTCCTATATGTTAGTCATATACAAGAAATATACAATCCAAAGCATATTGAATAGAAAATCAGAAGGGAAAACCATGAAAAATGAGAGAAAATCAAAGGAAATAGTGAAAAGCTCCAAATAGGATGGAGATGATAAAAATAGATGTAAGAAGTAAGAAAACACCAAGAAAAAGCAATAAAATGGACCAAAAAGCTACCCTATGAGTGCGATAAATCTCACTCATCAACTTCCCCCAAACTTGACTCTTTGCTTGTCCTCAAGCAAATCAAAATGGATGACTAGATGATGCACAAAGGTGACTCAATAAAACAAACAAAATGAGACCATCAAAAAGGGGGAATGGGAGAAATACAAACAAACTCACTTTCGTGGAGATCACGGTTGCATTTAGCATATGCAACAAGCCCTTTAAACCCTTAGAATGACCCTAGTGGACGAGGATGGTCTCGTGAGGGTTTTCAGAAGGCATACCCACAAAACCAATACACCAACTCAAACAAGCAACAACCCAAGAGTGGAAACATCACCAAGGTGTGAGAGATGGAGTCATGAGCAGACCACAAGCAAGCATATATGAGAATGTTTTCTTTCAATTCCAACATAACACATGAGTAGAGAAGGAGGTTATGAGATGAGCTAAACTAAGGTGTAAGTTCAACAAATTCTCTAACTCTTCCACTACTTTCAACGCCATTGCTCCAAGGGTCATTTAGTTCACAAACTCATGTATAGGATGAGAAAACCGATCAAGTAACTCTAGTCCTCAATGTGCGGAATATTTTTCCCCAAACTTAGCATTTTCATTATTATGGCGATGAAGGTATGTGAAATAGTGATGCAACTACCAAGGAGTGTGGGGCTTAGTCTTCGCCCTCTTTGTGCGGTCCGTCCACTCACGAAGCAGACATGTTTCTCAGGCACGGTACCAAGTACTCGGTCGGAGACGCACTAGGAGGAAAAACATTCATACTCAAGCCGCAACGATCCCGTCGTCACTAGGGAGTTCTACTTCACTTTTTCGAACCCCCACTTGAGCATTGGAATGCACTAGGACCTTGGTTACTAACCACCCTTTCGCAACTCTTATTGAAAATATGCATTTTTTTCTTTTTGTTTCTTTTTCATTTCATCTTTTTTTTAGGCTACTAGCCTTTTTCATGAAATCATATTTTTTTATAGGGTCGTGAAAATGCCAAGCTATTTGGGGTAGATTATCAAATGCACTAGGGGACCCAAGTTATGAGAACCAAGTACGGACTTCCTATATCATGAAGGATAGAACTAAGTGACTTATTTAAGGAGATTTTTTTTTTTTTTTATGAGTTATTTGACTTGATGGCAAAACAACAAAGTTTAAGTCATCTCAAAACTCCCTAATCTACACATGTTCCAATCTTATTAGGTCACAAAATTTCATTCTCATTTCCGCTTGTTTGGGTCATCGTAAACTCTTTCAAATAGAAACGATCTTGGGTATTTGTTTTTCTTGAGTTTTATTTATTCTAAGAGCTTCCTTTTTTTCTTTTTTTTCAAAAATAAATTTCCCCCCGTTTTTATTTATAAGGAAGATAGGAAAACAAGAGTTTTACAAAAGAAGAAAAAAGGAAAATAAAATAAAATGGGAGAAAAGTTTGTACAAAGGTGTTTCGGAGACTTTGGATTTTTCAAGTGGGAGCTAAAGCAATCGAACTCATCAATCACAAATCAACTCAATAAGGACTCAACCCTAACCAAGTATGTGCACTAGCAATCGAGGAACCATGGGGTAGACAACAACATATAGGGCACCAACATCCAACAACAATCAACAACAATCAACGACATGCGACAACAACCATCACCAAAACATCTATGCATGCAAATGAGACATGATAAAGCACAAAATATCTCAAGTCTAATCATTAAGCACAAGTCCTTGATCGCCTTATGATGCACCCCCAAACTTAGAATGAACACCGTCCCGGTGTTACGAAGTGAGAAAACATGTGGAGGTGATCAAGGGCGATCTATTGCCCACTTCTCGGGGGAGGGAATGGGTGTGGGGGCCATGAGGGATAGTTTGGGTAAGGCGGAAAATTTTTTTAACGAACTTGATAGTCGTACATTTGATATTTCCTTAACCGCATACCATCCATGTCTTGGCGTAGATTGCCAAGTGTCTCACCCATGCTATTGAGCCTAGCATCCATGCTACGGTAGTTAACATCAATGCTATCAAGTCTAGTGCTCATGCTATCATAGTGAGCATTGATGTTATCAAACCGAACGTAAATATTTTAAAAATGGGTGTTTTGCTCATTAGCCATGGCCTCAATAGCCACACCAATAGAATTAAAATCATAGACATGAGAAGAGGACGTACCTTCACCGGATGGGCCGGCTTCGTCCATGGGGTGAGTGGGTGGTCGTTGTTGTGGTCGTCGTTGTTGTTGTCTCCTCGCCTCATCAATGGCACGAGCTTGCAATTCCTCTTCCCTTGTGGCGATCTCCCGCGCCATGTGATAGGGGTGCTCTCTATCTCCAAACCGGGTTAGTGTGGGGTTCGGAAGATGGCAATAATCGAACTCACGCACTAACCAAATGATTCGGTCATGGTTGCCTTCGATGTAGCGGTAGAAGTTCATTTGATGTAATGTTGCATCATCAAGGAGGATCCGTTGGGATTTTGGTGCCATGGTGTTGAACTCTTCATCGGTGTGCCAATCCAACCAAAGGCAACCAATCAACAATCCAACAATATAACACTTCAATGGAGACAATCACACAACCAAAGATTTTTAGTCTAACACTACTCCAACTAAGACCAATTCACACTCAAAACTCCAAAGAAACCAATAATAACCAACTCAAGGTTCAACAAAACAAGTCTAGGCAATTTCTTTCACAAATAAACAAGATTATGAGCAAAAATGGTGGAGTAAGAAACAAAAAGAGAATGAAGAAATTGTATACCAAATAGTGAGTACAATCCTTCCTTGAAGCTTGGGAACGTTCCTTCAACCTTTGTTAAGCTTCCATTGCTTTCCAACTTGTTAAAATTTGAAGCTCTTGAAGATGGTGGAGATTGGGGTTTGATGGTGTTTTGGGTAAAGGAGTGGGAAAATGGTGAACAATGTGGATTTTGTGGAGTAGTGTAAAGGAAGTGGTTGTTTTTGTGAGATTTTATAAGAAAAATGAGTGAGATTGATGGAGAATTGAGAGTATGAAGGTTAGGGTTTGAGAAGAGTGGTAGGGATGAAGATGAAGATGAGAGTGAGAGATGAATGGAAATGAGAGGTAGAGAAGAGGGGGTAGGGACGGTTTAGGTGTGTAAAAAAATTGTAGCTGGGCGAACAAAAATTGATCGGGCGAGGGAAAGCTAATCGGGCGAGAGATCGGCCGATCTCCATGTGGATCGCCCAATCAGAAATCTGCTGAACTTGGGGAGTTACTGCCTCCCCCTGATCGGTCGATCAGCTGAGGGGATCAGGCGATCGAGAAAAAGGCCTGTTGTCCGCCCCCTTTTTTCTTTTTCATTTTTCATTTTTTTTTTGGGTATTTCACTCTTCCCTCTTTTTTTCTTTTCTCTTTTTTTTCTTTTCAATCCTTTTCCACTATTTTACTCTCTCCTCTTTTCCTTCCTTCTTTCTCTTTGTCTTCCCATCAAATTATTTATTCTCTATATTTTTTTATTTGTTTTCCTAATAACCCTTATTCTTTCCTCTCCTTTTTTTCAATTTTTTTTTCTATTCTCCCTCTTCTCTTTTTTCCCTTTTTTTCTACATTACCCTTTTTCTCCTCTTTTCTCTAATTATCTCTCAACTCATTTTTTTTTTCACCTTAAATCATCATTTCTCACATGGTCAACCTCAAATGCTCATAACTATCCACACTCATCAAGTACTAGCCATAGCATCCAAAACACCAAAAGAAAGAAAAAAATACAAAATAAAAATCAAATAATCACAAGGTTAGACAAGTGTCAAATAAAATAATCGAAAAATTAAGAGAAAAAAAGGATAGAAAAATTGGGTTGCCTCCCAATAAGCGCTTGTTTTTAAGGTCATTAGCTTGACTATAAAAGGATATCACTTCTCTTGGGGTGAGGTGCCAAACTCCTCAAGATTGATGGAGAACACTTTACCCATTTGATCTCCTTCATAGTAGATTTTCAATTTTTGTCCATTAACTTGAAAGGAGCCGGTTGCTTCACTTTTTATCTCTACCGAACCATATGGGAGCACATTGACCACCTCAAAAGGTCCGCTCCACCTAGACTTCAACTTGCCTAGAAAAAGTTTCAAGCGTGAGTTGAATAAGAGCACCTTATCCCCTTTTGCAAATTCTCTCTTCAAGTTGTTCTTGTCATGAAAGGCCTTTGTTCTTGATTTATAAATGCTTGCACAATCATAGGCCTCTTGCCTAAGCTCCTCCAAAGCATGAAGATCCAACCACCTTTTCTCACCGGCACTCTTCAAGTCAAAGTTTATGTGCTTGATAGCCCAATGTATTCGATGCTCTAGCTCAACCGGTAGGTGACAAGACTTGCCATAAACAAGCTTGTAAGGGGTGGTGCCAATAGGTGTCTTAAAAGCGGTTCGATATGCCCACAAGGCATCATCGAGCTTCAAAGACCAATCTTTTCTCCAAGATGGTCTTAATCTCCCTATTTGAAATCTCGGCTTGGCCACTAGTTTGAGGGTGATAAGCCAACCCAACCTTGTGGTTCACTCCATACTTCGCAAGTAATGATTGGAATGACTTTTTGGCGAAGTGAGAGCCACCATCACTTATGATGGCTCTAGGAACACCGAATCTTGGAAAGATAATCTTCTTGAACATCTTTATAACTAATTTGGAGTCATCTGTTGGAGATGCAATTGCCTCGACCCACTTTGACACATAATCAACGGCTACTATGATGTATTGGTTGCTACAAGAGGACGGGAATGGGCCCATGAAGTCAATTGCCCATACATCGAACACTTCAAGTTCAAGGATAGTGTTGAGCGGCATCTGATATCACGTATTTATATAGAGTTTTCTCCCTTATTTACAAGCTAATTTGTGCGTCATTGGAGCTCTTGGGAGCTATTTTGTGCTAACTTTCGTATGTAGTTGTGGTTTCGTGTTTTAGTATTGAATTGCAGGTTTTATGGAGTTTTCTCCTTATTCCCGAGCCTTTTGGAAGCAACCACGGCTTTACGAGATGTTATGAGGCACGTAGGATGGCTCACGAGCTTTATGGATAGTTTAGGAGGTCCCAAGACCCCTAAACGTGAAGATTAGAGAGCAAAGGAGTCAAAGGAGGTTTCCGTGCACTGATCGGGCAGAAATGGCCCGATCGGGCGAAGTATTTATGATCGGGTACGAAAGTCACGGACCCGATCGGGCAAGTCTTGCCCGATCGCATCGGGCGAGCACATATGCACCAGGCCCGATCGGGTGTTCACCACCCAACCCGATCGGGTGTTCACCACCCGACCCGATCGGGTGGGCTGCTCATAGCTCTCGTTGAGTTGCTGCTTGCGAGGAGACCGTGTTGGCCCAATTTGTCGCCAGACCCGATCGGGTGGGTGCCCATGGCCCGATCGGGTGGGCCTCAAAATCCCGTCAAACGCAGCGCTGCTGCCATGCTAAAGCCCAAACGCAAGTTGACTGTTTTGCATTTGACCCGATCGGGTCTGGCACCATTTGTCGCGTTTTTCGACTTTTGCTTCCTATTTTTTTTATTAGACTTGAGGGGTATTATAAATACCGTTTTCCTCATTTTTTAGGGACATCTTTAATTTACATCTTTTATTCATCTTTCATTAGGTTTATCTTAGTTTTATTCTTCATTGTTCTTAGTTCAATTCAAGCACTTTAGATTAATTTAGAGGTGATCAAACCTATTTCGATTTCAATAAAAGTTCCTGCTTTCCGTCAATTGGTACTCTCCTCTACTCTTTATCTCTTTAATTACTTTGATTGCTTAGTTTATTTATTTAATCGTTCATGATGCAATTGTTAGGGTTTCATATTAGTTTTGTCGTAGTTAATTCGATTATGTCTGAGTAGTCTCTTTCTAGGGTGTTAGATAGGAAAGCCATGTTTATACCATGACTGTGATTTAGACTCTTATCGAATTCTAGGGCTTGATTAGGGTGATTGTGATGTGATTTGTTCTTTATTGAGTAATTAACGTTATTGCGCAGTTTCGTTGGTTGCTTGTGGTTAATAGTTGTTTGCACAGATCCGTCTTACGACTAGAGGCCTAGGACACGTCAGTAGTTCTGATTACGTTAGTGAACATGCGGCGTATGTTGAACTATGAGCGTTGAGTCTTAACCATAGCTCAACATAGGCTCTAATCACCCGACTCTTGACTTAGGTTTTGGTAGTAGTTGACCCTATTTGATTGGTATAAGCATGGTGGACCGACCTAATACCCTAGGTTTTTATTCCATAGTTTAATCCTCAATTTATTCCGTCTTCTGTAGTCTATTCTTTAGTTTAATTAATTCCTTCCTGATTTCATCTGGAGTAGCTGAATTGGTTGAATATTGATTTAGAAACTCTGTCTCCCTGTGGATTCGACCCTGCTTCCACTGACTACCTTAGTTAGAGGTCCGTAGGTTTATTTTTGATTAGGCGACACGACTTTAACCTATCAAAATTTGGCGCCGTTGCCGGGGAGACGGCTAGTTCTCTAAGTTTTTATTTAATTATTTGGTCTACTTCTCTGTACCTCATTGGAACTTCATTGTTTCAATCGAGGTACCCTTTACTGCTGCTTTTTGTTTCTTTTGTATGCCCAGGTCCCAAAGAAAAGGTTCTCCAATTCCAGCGGACCCCGATCTTACTAGGACAATCAGGCGGATCCGAAAGATAAAGCAGAAAGAAAAGCAGTCTGTTCAGCTGAACACCTCTGGAACAGACACCTTGAATTCAGTTATGTCAAAATCACTGAAGTCATATGGGGTGCCCAACCCGGATGGTCTTTCTACTGGACCACCAATGCCCACCATCGCCTCTAACAACTTTGAGATTAAGCCTGGACTCATCAGCATGGTCCAACAAAATCAGTTTGGTGGGCATCCTACTGAAGATCCGGCAAATCATCTGCAACGGTTTCAACAACTTTGTCGAACCGTTAAACATGCCGGCGTCACTCCAGATCAGTTGAAGGTCATGTTGTTCGAGTTTTCTTTGAGAGATAGAGCCCAGAAGTGGTTGAACGATGTGCAAGAAACCGAGTGGAGTGAGATTTCTGCTGCATTTCTGAGAGAGTATTACCCACCCACTAAAACAGCAGAAATCAGAAATAAACTGGCCACGTTTTCCCAAGAGCCTGATGAAACATTACGGGAAGCGTGGGCTAGGTTTAGGGATTTACAGAGAGAGTGTCCACACCACAACATGGACAAATGGTTCTTGACGCAGACATTTTACAATGGTCTGCAGCCTCAGACGAAGAGTATTGTTGATTCGTCTGCAGGAGGAGTTTTTCTGGATAAGGAAGTGGATGTAGGCTACGAGTTTCTATCAAACCTCGCAGCCAATGATCATTCCACTTCCCGAAGCATCACGAGGAAGGTACTAGAGGTAGATGCCATTGCATTATTGACTTCGCAGATGGCGAAGCTGAGTCAGCAGATTAACACCTTCAGTTCCTCTTCCTCAGCAGCACCCCCTTTGAGTATCAATGCTATGTCTACAGTAGCACCCATTACCTCATCTTACTGCGAGGTATGTGGTGTTCAGGGTCACTTTGGGCATGACTGTCAGTTCAGTCAATTTCAGATGGAGCAGGCCAATGCCTTCCAACAAAGACCACAAGCCTTCCCCCTTCACATAACTACCAAAACCCACAAAACCATCAACCTCCACCTCCACAAAACTACCCTAAACCTTCATACCATCAAACCCCACAAAATTTCCAAAGACCACCACCACAAAACTTCCATCATTCCAATAACTTTCAAACTCCACAAAATTTCCACACCCCACCTCCACAAAACAACCCACAAGAGCCTAGCAATTCTGAACTGATGAAACTGATATTGTCTATGCAAAAGGCAAATGAGGAAACAAGGAGGGCCCAAGAGAAGCACATCCAACTTCTCGAGGCTCAAGTTGCTCAGTTGGCAGAATCTAATGCACAGAGGCAGCAGGGACAACTGCCAGGGCAACCAGTTCAGAGAGAACATGTGAATGCCATCACTCTTCGTAGTGGCATTGCATATGATGCCCCTCCAGTGCCCATTGATGAGGTTACCCCGACTGCAGGGAAGAAGAGGGTGGTAGAGGAAGGAAAAAGGAAGAATTCGACGTCTGAAGTCGATTTTTCTGCAGAAGCTGAACAGACAGGGAAGAAAAAGGAGAAGGTTCCTGAAACGCCTTTTACACCAAGGCTACCTTTTCCTCACAGGATGCAACAGTCCAAGGTCGATCAGCAGTTTGGTAAGTTCTTGGCTATGGTCAAGAACCTTGAGGTAACAATTCCATTCACAGATTTAATTACCCAAGTGCCTGTTTACGCCAAATTTCTGAAAGACATGATCACTAAGAAAAGAGACTTTGGTGGGGTAGAACGTGTCGTTCTTACTGAAGAGTGTAGTGCTTTTATTCAAAATAAAACCCCACCAAAGTTAAAAGATCCTGGTAGCTTTTCTATACCCTGCCATCTTGGACCTATTTTTATTGATAAGGCTTTGTGTGATTTAGGTGCTTCTGTTTCTGTTATGCCATTGTCTGTTTATAAGAAATTGAACATGGGAGCCCTTAAATGCACACAAATCACTTTACAGATGGCGGATCATTCTATAAAATACCCTCTAGGTGTTTTAGAGGACGTTCCTGTTAGGGTTGGGAAATTCTATATCCCTGTTGATTTTGTGGTATTAGATATCGATGAGGATGCCCAGATTCCTATTATCTTGGGTAGGCCGTTTTGTGAACTGCTGGTGTTGTCATTGATGTCAAGTCTGGGTCTTTAACTCTGAGTGTTGGTGATGATAAAGTGATTTTTAAACTAACCAATGCTGTTAAGGCACCTATGCTTGAACAATCTTGTTGCAGGGATGAGGTTCTGGACGAAGTAGGCGTGGAGAAGGTTCCAATTCCACCTAAGGTTGCCTCACCGTCTGGAGGCATTGTCAAGAACATTTGGAGGAGAAAGATGTTTGATGAGGGTGGCACTCATTGCCAAGCCCCTCCTATTTGAGAGAGGGAGGATTATGGTCGTGCGGGACCTTTATAAACCAGCGCTGTGCGAGAGGCAACTCGTATTTCTTTTCTTTCCCTTTTCCTTTTCTTTTTATTTTTCTTCCTTTTGTGAGCGAGAGTGAGGGTACTAACATTGTTTTTCCTCTTAGCATAGTCCTTATCACCTTTTGGCATTGAGGACACTGCCAAGTTCAGCTTGGGGGAGGAGTTCTATTTGTATTCCCTATCTCTTTTACTGCTTTCTAGGATAGATTTACTGTTTTTAAAAATACTGAAAAATGTCAAAAAAAAAATATGGTTCCCATGACTGGTTTAGTTGCCTCCCTGTGCCCCTTGCTGTGCTCTATTTGAAAATGACTTGACTTTGCTTTCTGGATAGCTGGGCATTTGTGATCTTGAGGCTATGATTTGATGTTTGATTGCTATGATTTCGAGCATTTTTGGATTATATTAGACCACTTTGTGCTGCATACCTGAATTTGTTAGACTGTGAGGCCTCTTTGTAGCCTATTGGATTCATATTATTATCCAGTCTATTCTTGTGTGTTAGTTCCTCTTTAGTGGATTGATCTTGACTTTGACTTCGTACTTGTCTGATTTTAGATGACTTGTAGCATTTGCTGTGATAGAGGCGTTCTTTTGTCTAATTCTTGAGCTTCAGAGTGAAGATATACTTTTATCCTCCTTAGCCCCGCTGAGCCTAATGACTTGTTTCGTGTTACTTAAACCCCTCTTATGAGCCAAAAGCCTTCACTTGATATTATTCCAAGCCTAGCTTGGGGGAGCTTTTTGTATGGGTTGAGTTTGAGATTGGTTTGTTGGTTTAGTTTGGTTTTTGAGGAATTTGAAAGTGTATTTGCTGTGGTTTGAGAAAGAGAAAAGAAAAAGCAAGTTTAGAGTTGCGTGAATAAAGTTCAGAAAAATGAAAGAAAAATGAAATAAAAATTCAAAAGAATTCTAGTTCTTTCATTCACGTACGTTCATAAAAGAATTTTCGCTCCATTGCTAGAAAATTGGGTTTGTTATGCGCTTTTCATTGATTTATGAGAGTTGGGTTATTTTACATGGTTTTATGGTGATTGTTGGGAGTTGTGAAGGCCATCTTATGCCTTGTTTGAATGGTTCATGCTCCCCCTTTCTTGGTTTTTCCACCACATTACCCAAAAGTATCCCCTACCTCTCGCCTAAGCCCCATTACAACCCTATAAAGTCCTCTTGAGCTCGTGTCTGCAATGTTCATTTAATTGATTTCGAGTTAGTTTGTCAAAGTTAAAGAGTATTTCTGCTAATTGAGTCGACTTGACTAGGATGAGCGTCATTGAACCTTCCTAAACACATGAGAGTGTGAGTGGGAAGGGTACTTATGGTCGGGTTGGTGAGTGTTCGGGCACATTCTTTGCCTGCCACAAAATTGAGAGGAGTGACACCCTTGTGAGTGCCTTTTCAGGACTTGTATGCTTTGTGGATGCTTGAGTTTGATAAATTGCTTGAATGATTGGTGGTTGGATGGATTTGATGAGCCAAACTTGAATTATGCCTGCTTGAACGATTCTTAGTCTTGAAAATATTTTGAGCTTTGATTTGTTTTTATCTTTGGGGTGAGGTAATCTATTCCATGTCCATGTGCTATTTGCTTGAGGACAAGCAAAGGTTTAGCTTGGGGGAGTTTGATATCAAGTATTTATATAGAGTTTTCTCCCTTATTTACAAGCTAATTTGTGCGTCATTGGAGCTCTTGGGAGCTATTTTGTGCTAACTTTCGTATGTAGTTGTGGTTTCGTGTTTTAGTATTGAATTGCAGGTCTAATGGAATTCCCGAGCCTTTTGGAAGCAACCACGGCTTTACGAGATGTTATGAGGCACGTAGGATGGCTCACGAGCTTTATGGATAGTTTAGGAGGTCTCAAGACCCCTAAACGTGAAGATTAGAGAGCCAAGGAGTCAAAGGAGGTTTCTGTGCACTGATCGGGCAGAAATGGCCCGATCGGGCGAAGTATTTATGATCGAGTACGAAAGTCACGGACCCGATCGGGAAAGTCTTGCCCGATCGCATCGGGCGAGCACATATGCACCAGGCCCGATCGGGTGTTCACCACCCGACCCGATCGGGTGGGCTGCTCATAACTCTCGTTGAGTTGCTGCTTGCGAGGAGACCGTGTTGGCCCAATTTGTCGCCAGACCCGATCGGGTGGGCCTCAAAATCCCGTCAAACGCAGCGCTGCTGCCATGCTAAAGCCCAAACGCAAGTTGACTGTTTTGCATTTGACCCGATCGGGTACTGTGCTCGGGCCCGATCGGGTCTGGCACCATTTGTCGCGTTTTTCGACTTTTGCTTTCTATTTTTTTTATTAGACTTGAGGGGTATTATAAATACCGTTTTCCTTATTTTTTAGGGACATCTTTAATTTACATCTTTTATTCATCTTTCATTAGGTTTATCTTAGTTTTATTCTTCATTGTTCTTAGTTCAATTCAAACACTTTAGATTAATTTAGAGGTGATCAAACCTATTTCGATTTCAATAAAAGTTCCTGCTTTCCGTCAATTGGTACTCTCCTCTACTCTTTATCTCTTTAATTACTTTGATTGCTTAGTTTATTTATTTAATCGTTCATGATGCAATTGTTAGGGTTTCATATTAGTTTTGTCGTAGTTAATTCGATTATGTCTGAGTAGTCTCTTTCTAGGGTGTTAGATAGTAAAGCCATGTTTATACCAGGACTGTGATTTAGACTCTTATCGAATTCTAGGGCTTGATTAGGGTGATTGTGATGTGATTTGTTCTTTATTGAGTAATTAACGTTATTGCGCAGTTTCGTTGGTTGCTTGTGGTTAATAGTTGTTTGCACAGATCCGTCTTACGACTAGAGGCCTAGGACACGTCAGTAGTTCTGATTACGTTAGTGAACATGCGGCGTATGTTGAACTATGAGCGTTGAGTCTTAACCATAGCTCAACATAGGCTCTAATCACCCGACTCTTGACTTAGGTTTTGGTAGTAGTTGACCCTATTTGATTGGTATAAGCATGGTGGACCGACCTAATACCCTAGGTTTTTATTCCATAGTTTAATCCTCAATTTATTCCGTCTTCTGTAGTCTATTCTTTAGTTTAATTAATTCCTTCCTGATTTCATCTGGAGTAGCTGAATTGGTTGAATATTGATTTAGAAACTCTGTCTCCCTGTGGATTCGACCCTGCTTCCACTGACTACCTAGTTAGAGGTCCGTAGGTTTATTTTTGATTAGGTGACACGACTAAAACCTATCAGCATCTCATGTCTCCTTGAAATGTTCCCCATCCTTTGGCTCCAATCACAACTCTTGATGAAGCTCCAAGTGTCTCTAAACATGGTTGGCCAATAGATACCACTTTGAAGTATCTTGGCCACCGTCTTGTTAGAGCTCATATGCCCCCCACATGGTGAAGAGTGGCAAATTTCCAAGACGCTTCGAACTTCCTCATTAGGCGCACATCTCCTATATAGACCATCCGACCCTCTCTTGTACAATAGTGGCTCATCCCAAATGAATTGCTTTGCATCATGCCAAAGTTTTCGACGTTATTGCTTTGTGAAATCCGGAGGAATCACGCTCAAAGCTAGGTAGTTGACGATGTCGGCGAACCCTTGCAAGCTTGTGCTTTCAACCGCATATAGAACGACGTCCCTCATGTAGTCATCAATGAGAAGAGCCGGGAAATCACCTTCATCACAAACAATTCTTGAGAGGTGATTCGCCACAAGATTTTCGGACCTCTTTTTGTCCATCACCTCAATATCAAACTCTTGGAACAATAACACCCAACGAATCAACATTGGCTTGGCATCCTTTTTCGCCATCTAGTACTTGAGGGCGGAATGGTCCGTATAAACAATGGTTTTAGACCCCACAAGGTATGCCCGGAACTTCTTAAAAGCATACACCACCGCTAGTAGTTCTTTCTCCGTGGTGGTGTAGTTCTTTCGAGCATCATTGAGCGTTTTTCTTGCATAGTGGATGACGTGGAGCTTCCTTTCCTTTCTTTCACCCAATACCACCCCAACGGCGATATCACTCACATCACACATGAGCTCAAAGGGAAGACTCCGGTGCTTGAACAATTGGAGCCGAAATGAGAGCACTTTTGATTCTAGCAAAGGCATCTAAACAAACATCATCAAATTCAAACTCGTTCTCCTTTTGGAGCAAAGATGTTAGCGGTTTGGCGATCTTTGAGTAATCCTTGATGAAACACCGGTAAAAACCAGCGTGACCCAAGAAAGACCTCACTCCCTTGACATTTGTGGGACGGGATAGTTTCTCAATGACCTCAACCTTGGCTTGGTCAACCTCAATTCCTTTATGTGACCTTTTATGGCCAAGAACAATTTCCTCTTGCACCATAAAGTAATATTTTCCCAATTGAGGACCAAGTTAGCTTTCTCACACCTCTCCAAACATCGAACGAGATTCACAAGGCAATCATCAAAAGATCCTCCACAAACGGAGAAGTCATCCATAAAAACTTCCATCTCCTTCTCAATCATATAGGCAAAAATAGCCATCATACAACGTTGGAAGGTGGCGGGTGCATTACACAACCCAAATGGCATCTTAAGATAAGAATAAGTACCATAAGGGCAAGTGAATGTAGTATTTTCTTGGTCCTCGGGATGAATTGGGATTTGAAAGAATCCGGAGAACCCATCAAGATAACAAAAGTATTTGTGCACCGCCAACCTTTCAAGCATTTGATCAATAAAAGGTAAAGGAAAATGGTCTTTCTTGGTGGAGGCATTCAACTTTCTATAATATATGCACATCCTCCACCTCGTCACGGTCCTCATACGGATGAGTTCAAATTTTTCATTTTTAACAACCGTCATCCCACCCTTTTTAGGAACTACTTGCACCGGTGCCACCCATCTACTATCGGAAATAGGGTAGATGATACCAACGGCAAGTAATTTGAGGATCTCCTTTTTCACCACTTCCATCATTGGAGGATTGAGCTTCCTTTGTCTTACGATAGAAGGTCTAGCATCATTCTCCAATGAAATGCAAGGCAAGCAAAGTGTTGGGCTTATTCCTTTCAAATCATTCAAACTATAGCCCAATGCTTTGCGATGCAAGCGCAACACATCCAACAACTTATAGGTTTAAGCCTCATATAAACTTGCATTCACAATGACCGAAAAAGTAGAAGAAGGTCCCAAGAATTCATACCTCAAGTTGGAAGGTAGAGGTTTAAGCTCTACCTTGGGGGCATCTTCTTCATCGGCCGGTTCATCTTTTCCTTGTTCCTCTTCTTGGCAAAGATATTCCTCCTCATGTGCTTCTAAAGTGGGAGGTAGAGCAAGTTTCTCCTCAATTGCATCTACCTCCACATCAAGCTTTTCTTTATCTTCGTCATCCATCACATCATACTCAAGCATATTGTTAGATGAATGCAAATGCATGGCTATGTATTCATCAATGACATGATCTAAAGTATCAATGCGCATGCAATGGTCATCCATGTGAGTAGGACATTTCATGATTTGGTTGAAATTTAACTCAATGTTTTCACTTCCTACCTTGAAGCTTAATTTGCCATTCTTTACATCAATGGTAGCCCCAGCCGTAGCTAAGAAAGTCGCCCTAAGATTATGGGGACATTTAGATCTTCATCGATCTCAAGTACAACAAAGTCTACGGGAATGTAGAACTTCCCAACCTTAAGAGGTACATCCTCAAGCTTTCCTATGGGCATCTTAACCGAACGATCGGGTAATTGAAGTGAAATGTGAGTAGGCTTGAGTTCACCTAAGTCCAACCTTTTGCAAACGGAGTAGGGCATCAAACTTACACTAGCACCCAAGTCACACATGGCCTTTTCAATGGTCATATCACCTATAGCACGTGGAATGGAAAAGCTTCTGGAGTCCTTAAGTTTTGTGGGCAACTTGTTTTGGATAATGGCACTACAATTTTCTGTCAAATTAATAGCTTCCACACAATCTAAGTCCCTTTTCTTGCTTAACACATCTTTCAAAAATTTGGCATAGGTGGGCATTTGCTTAATGGCGTCGGTGAATGGTATATTAATGTAAAGTTTCTTGAGCACATCTAAGAACTTGGCAAATTGATCATTAAGTTTGGAACTTGCAAATCGTGAGGGGTAGGGCAACTTTGCCACAAAGGGAGGTGGGTCATTTTTTGCTTTCTCAGCATTTTCATCTCCCTCGCCACAAGTATTTTCAACTGGTTGGTCATTTTCAAAATCATTTTCAACACTTGGTAATTCCACCTCATTCAATTTCTTCCTACTTCTAGTCACAATGGCATTAGCATGTTCTCTTGGATTTAAACCTTGACTAGGCAATTTAGTTGATGATCCTTCCTTAATGGACCCCGCCATTTGAGCTAATTGAGTCTCAAGCATTTTTGTGCGAACTTGCATTTGCTTAAAACTCTCTTTTAGCTCACTAGTCTCTTTAGTTAGAGTAGTAATGAAAGCTTGCATCATACTTTCGAGACTAGTAGTGGTGGTGGGTGGCCCAATTTGGAGAGGAGCATTCAAAGTTAGAGCATTTGAATTCTTTTGGTTTCCTTGGAAACCCGAAGAGTTTCCATGAAAACCAGGTGGTACTCTTGAATGAGAATTTTGGCCTTGATTAGGATACGAACCACGGTATTGACCTTGGTTGTTTCCATATTGGCCTTGATTAAATTGATTTTGACCTTGCTTGAAATTTTGAGAAAAGTTATTTTGACCTTGACCTTGAGTTTGACCTTGACTATAACCTTGGTTGGCATTTTGAGTTGGATTTCTCCAACTAAAATTGGGATTTTGACGCTAACCCGGATTGAAAGTATTAGAGTAGGGGTCAAACTTTTGGTTCAAAGCATAAACTTGTTCCATTGAAGGAGAATGACCTTGTTGAGACTCGATACTTTTACATTGTTGAGGGTGATGGTCATAAGACCCACAAATATCACAAAACATGCAATTCGTC
Organism: Patellifolia procumbens; assembly: GCA_947645195.1. Taxonomy (NCBI): domain Eukaryota; kingdom Viridiplantae; phylum Streptophyta; class Magnoliopsida; order Caryophyllales; family Amaranthaceae; genus Patellifolia; species Patellifolia procumbens. Next base: position 300,028 of record CANSGD010000353.1, read on the forward strand.
GGCATATTGTTATTCAAACCATTTGGACCATAATCACATTGATTCATTTGTTGCACATTAGGGGGAGCATAAGAGTTGGGATAGAGGATTGACCAAGCATGGAGACATTAGAGGGAGAGGGGGACATATTGGTGGACTTCAATTGACTAATCAATGCATATACTTTAGAAGTAAGAACACCAATAGTATCAATTTCATACCTTCCACCTCTTTTGGAGGTTGAGGTCGATGCTCTCTCGCTTTAGCTCCAATCACGATCATTTTGTACCACATTCTCAATGGAATCAAAAGCAACATCCATCGATTTCATCATAATGGGACCCCCGGCACCCACATTCAAACTTGTCTTGTTTTGGGTTGAGAGACCATTGTAGAAGCAATGAAGTGCATCCACTTTTCCATATTGTGATGTGGACATTGCCTCAACAAACTCTTGAACCTCTCCCATGCATCATATAAGTTCTCTCCCTCCTTGTCTTGAAAGTTCATAATGCTTGCCCTCATTTCGGCGGTCTTTTGTAATGAGAAAAACCGGCTAAGGAAGGCTCTTGTGACATCATCTCAAGTCGTCAATGAGCTCGGAGGGAGCGTTGTGAGCCAATGTGAAGCGTGGTCCTTGAGTGGGAACTTGAACATGCTAAGCTTGATGAAGTCTTGAGTGACCCCATTGTGCTTCACCGTAGAGCAAAACTCGGTGAACTTCCTCAAATGTTCTTGAGGGCACTCATAGTTAGACCCACCATATTGGTTGTTGGAGATTAGTTGGATGAAAGCCGGCTTGAACTCGAAATCATTCGCTTGTGTAGATGGAGGAACCATAGAACTAGAAGGGGCATAAGCCATTGGGGTGTCATAGTCCCTCAAAGTTCTATTATCTTCCATATTTGTGTCCGAAGAAAGGAATGAACTCGAGTAACTTGAGTGGCTAGTTGTTGGGGAGTGCGGAGGACTAGAGAGGGTGGAGCTCGTGTCGCCCTCCATCTCTACAAATGGTGTTGAAGATGAAGCTTGTGCTTGTTGGCTATTCTTCCTTAGCTTTCGCTTGAGAGACTTTACCGTCCTTTCGAGCTCAATGTCAAGAGGAATCAATGGCAAAGCTCGATCGGAACGGGACATATAACACCAAGCTAAGAAGGGGGTTAGCAATTAAAATCACAAGTATGTATATAGTAACAAGAGAAATAAAATAGAAGGAAATGGTTTAGACTCACGAAACTTATGTTAAACCTAATGCTAATAACTAGTTCCCGGCAACGGCGCCATTTGATAGAGAATTTTTGCATCGCTAGAAAAAAAAACTCCAAATCAAACCTAACTAACCAAATACGAGTACGTGGCAAGTAAGGGTCAAGATCCTCATAGACTAGACTAGACACTAAGCACGTAAGTGAATATGTAAGCTAAACCGAAGAGAAGAAGTTGATCGAATTCGAACTCAATTATCACTAGTAAGTCAAATAAAAGGGTTGTAAATCGATGGAAAAAGGCGTTAGGGGGTGATAGGGATCCAATGCAATGAGATTGATTTACAAAATGAGATTAAAGGAGTGTGTGATAGGGGATTGAATTAAGACGTTGCAACCATGAACGCCTCTTTCAAGGATGCTCAAGGTGATACAACACTCTCAATTAGGGGTTAGATAGTCAATGATGAAACATGAGGTCGAAATTACCTAAGTTCAACCCAATATCGCCTTTCGGATGTTGAACGGGTTGAGACTCTAAGAAAGGTGGGATTTCTCACTCAACCTTACATAGAGATAGCAATTTCAACTTCATTGTACATCTCAACAATCTACACCTAAGGGGCAATCCATTAGCTCATTGAGTTAAGGTTAGGCCTTTCAACTTCACCTTAGTCAACCAATTAATGGATTTGCTAACCCAACCCACTAAACATATTAATTTAGGGCCTCATATCATGAAACAATGTCCATTGCACCTTCACCCAACCCCCTAACTAAAAGACTACTCAAAGTTGGTTCTCATATTAACTAAACTAATTCTAAAATGCAAATAGGGGATTAGTAAACCAAAGATCAAACTTTTTTTATTCATACTTAATGTTTGCAATAGAGAAGAACATAAGCAAGTGAAAAAAAAGCAACTAAGACTAAGACTTCAATGAGAATGAGTGATATTGAAACTACTAACAAAGTAAAAACAAGAATAAATGATAAAGTAAGGCACTAAATGAGAGCAAAGAGAAGAAAAGTTATTAAAGCTTCATTAATACTCCTCAAAAACATGAAATTCTTCTTCAAATCACCATTAAAGACGTTGAAAAACACCCAAAGCTCACTCAAAAGTCTAACCTCTCAATAGCTCTCTAGAGTTCAAAAAAAGGAAAACTGAATATTTTAATTTTAGGTCAAAAAGGCATTTATACAACCCCTAACTAAGGGCAAAAAGGGAAATAGAAAATAAAATAAACGTTTTAAGCAAACCCGCGGTGATCGGGCGATCTATAGCGCTGATCGCCCGATTACCATGAGGCAGAAACTCTGGGAAGAAACACAGCTGTGATCGGGCGATCACTATTATGATCGGGCGAGGCTTCGGGCGATCACCGGGTGGATCGGGCGATCTACTGATGGATCCGGCTAGGCTTGCTTCTCTTCTTCTCTTTTCCTTTCTTTTTGGGCTTGGGCTTCCTTTTCATTTTTATTCCTTGTCTTTCTTTTCTTCCACTCCACTTCCTTGTACTTGGACTTGGGCTCTCCTTTCTCTTTTTTTATTTTCCTTCTTCATTTGGGTTGAACTCCAACTCTTTCCTTTTCAATCCTCCTTGCTTTGCACTCATCTTTTTCCTATATGTTAGTCATATATAAGAAAAATACAATCTAAAGCATATTGAATAGAAAATAAGAAGGGAAAACCATGAAAAATGAGAGAAAATCAAAGGAAATAGTGAAAAGCTCCAAATAGGATGGAGATGATGAAAATAGATATAAGAAGTAAGGAAACACCAAGAAAAAGCAATAAAATGGACCAAAAAGCTACCCTATGAGTGCGATAAATCTCACTCATCAAGGGTATTTGGCCAACTATTTCTCCAGAAAAGGCCTCTAGCATGGAGATTTTGGTCCGTTTGTATTTGTCTATCTGAGTTGCATCAAGGGCTTGTCTTCAATAACAAAGGGAGGACTATCTAGGTAGCTCTAATACCCAAAGGATAGCCGTTTTTGAACGAGTTTATAAAGAGGATTGAGGGATGTGTCGTTGATGATTGACTAAAATGATGACTAAGGGAAGTCCGCTTGATGAGAGGTTCCTTGAGAGGTATCTGAGGGTTGTCCGCTTGACTAGGGTTGCGCGCTTGATGAGGGTTGTCCGCTTGATGAGGGATGTCCGCTTGACGAGGGATGTCCGCTTGACGAGGGATGTCCGCTTGACGAGGGATGTCCGCTTGATGAGGGATGTCCGCTTATGAGGGATGTCCGCTTGATGAGGGTCTCCTCTTGATGAGGGATTTCCCTGATGAGGTATGTCCGCTTGATGAGGGGTTTCCCTGATGAAGACTAAGGATGATACACTTAGATATTGCCTATAAGTGCAACGTCACTCCACACTCTTCATGCATTTCATTTGGAAATTCTTTGGTAACTCCTTTGGTTTTCAAGCATGGAACCGAGGTCCTTGTTATTCATACCAAGGGCCTTTCCTTGAGCTTCATCAAGGCATGTTGAACGTCATCCAACTCTTTGTCTACGAATGAAGTCTTTGTTCAACATCAACCAACGGGGTTTCTCTTCACCAACCAAGGGTTCATTGATTATTATCGTTCATCACTTTGGGTTTCTCCTTTTTTGACCATCTTACTCTACCAAGGGATTTCTTACAGTACGCCCTGATACTAGTGGCTCTGTAGATAGACCTCTCCCTGGTTGTACTGCTATGTTATATGTCGAGCTTAAAGATTGGTTTAACATTCCCTTTGCACCCATTTGTAAAAGAATTACTATTAGAGTATAGCTTGTGTATAACTCAGTTAGTTCTCAAATCTTCGTTGACTATCAACTCGTATATAGATGTTTGTAGTATGTTAGACGTCCCTTGTACTTTGATGGCATTTGGAAGTCTTCATAGGAATAAATTAGTCATAGAAAATCGCCATGGGAGTGGATAGTATTCTTGTCACAATAATCCAGATGACTACTTAACTGTTAGAGAAAACTTGTAACGTAGAGGGACTTTCGTTTATGAATTCCTCTTTATCTACCAAGAGCATAGGGGGCTTCCGGTTGATAGTCTCAACTATAATGTTCAGTCAATGGGATGCTCCAGCAGCTGTGTGGAAGCACCCAATCATTGAGACAACCCACTCAATGGATTCCGATGAAAGAGCACTTCAAGGATGAGCATTTCCTAAGTGTTGCGGGACTTAGCAACACATATGAGAGGGGTAGGAATCGAGGGACCTCTTCGAATTTCCTCCATGATTGTTTTTGCTATTTGTAATAACAATAGTTGATTGAATTGCCCCTATATCGAATCGCAATATTATCCTTCCTTCTCTTGCTTGAATGACAGAGGGCCTTGATTATATCATCAAGGGGCTAAAATTCGAGCCCTACGCGATATTTTCCGATAGAACATTACGTGTTGACGAGGGGCTAAGAAAGAGCCCCAAGTGATTGTGCATGTATTGAATGTCTTCCCACAGTTAGGGGATATGTATTCTTCGTGTATTGCATGGTGTCCTAGAACGTTCCTTTGTATTTAGGAAATTATGGAACCTCATCGCTGAGGGGTGTCCAAGAGCGTTCCCTTATACTTAGGAAAATCTAGAACCTCATCGTGGAGGGGTGTCCGAGAGCGTTCCTTTATACTTAGGAAAGTCTGGAACCTTGTCGTTGAGGTGGTGATCGAGAGCATTCCTTATACTTAGGAAAGTCTGGAACCTTTTTGTTGAGGGGGTGTCTGAGAGCACTCCTTATACTTAGGAAAGTCTGGAACCTTATTGCTGAGGGGATGTCCGAGAGCATTTCTTATACTTAGAACAGTCTGGAACCTTATTGCTGAGGGGGTGTCCGAGAGCATTCCTTATACTTAAAAATGTCTGGAACCTTATTGCCGAGGGGGTGTCTAAGAGCATTCCTTATACTTAGGAAAGTCTGGAACCTTATTGTTGAGGGGGTGTCCGAGAGCATTCCTTTATACTTAGGAAAGTCTGGAACCTTATTGCGACGGGGTGTCCGAGAGCATTCCTTATACTTAGAAAAGTCTGGAACCTTATTGTCGAGGGGGTGTCCGAGAGCATTCCTTATACTTAGGAAAGTCTGGAACCTTATTGCCAAGGGGGTGTCCGAGAGTATTCCTTTATACTTATGAAAGTCTGGAACCTTATCGTTGAGGTGGTGTTCGAGAGCATTCCTTATACTTAGGAAAGTCTGGAACCTTATTGTTGAGGGGGTGTCCGAGAGCATTTATTTATACTTAGGAAAGTCTGGAACCTTTGCTTAAGGGAGAGGACTCAAGCTGTCTGATGGCCGTCTTCTGTTTAGGAAGGATCACTTCTATTCTTTAGGTTAGGAGGAGTGTTTCATTTATTATCATGTAGGCGAAAAACATGAGTAAAATGGTATGAACACATGAAACTGGGGGCTAACTACTCCGAGTAATGGACATTTTATTCATTCATAAAATAAAGTTACAATGATGTGCTAAATTAACATGAAAAATTCACTCTATCATCTCATATCTTATTGCCCCTAGGGACATCATTGTAAATTAAAAGACCTTATGAGGCTGACTGCAAACCTTGTGAGTTATCTGCGTACCAAAGCCTTGGAAGCTCTTCTCCTTCAGGGGTCTACCTCCATCTCTTTCCTTTTTAGCTTCTCGTCATCCTCTGGTGAGGAGTTGTTGACAAGGTTCTTCAGACTGTTTACGTAACACTCTCTTGCTGAGCGTTGGTCACCATACAACTTTCCAACAGAACCATCATCCGTTTCAAATTGCAAGAGTAGCTCATAGGTTGAGATGACAGCTTTAACTTGATTTAGAAGAGGTCGGCCAAATATGAGGTTGTATGGAAGAGGGTTGTCCACTACCAAAAAGTCGACAGGGAGGTTCCTTTCCTTTTTCACCCAATCGAATCGGCAGCTTCACTGTACCAATAGGATAGACAGATTGTCCTCCGAACCCCACTAGTGGTTGATTGATGGGTGAAAGGTCTTCCTCCTTGTATTGAAGTTGTTTCAAGCAATCCCAAGTGATGATGTCAGTTGAACTTCCACTATCTATCAAAACTCTCTTGACTAGAGAATTGGCCACCTTTACTTCAACCACCAGAGGATCATCGCGGGGTACTTGTACATTCCTGCCACTATCATCACCAAAAATCATCCGAGGTCCTTTTGACCTTGCTGAGGGGGTTCCGACCTCAAGAACTTGATGTCGGAGGGTACGAAGGTGGTTCTTGCGCGCATGGCCTATTAGTCCTCTAGACGCAAACCCTCCTGATATGACGTGAATACATCCGACGGTGCGGCTCTGCTACAACCAATCCATAAATTGTTAAAGCAGCTTCATTCTCCTTTCGATTTCCTTCTCGTCTATCTGAGGGGTACTTCAGATAATAGTTAAGCTTTCCTTCATCCGCCAGCTTATCAAGAGCTCTTTTTAACTCCCTGCAATCTCCAGTAGTGTGTCCACACTCCCGGTGGAACTCACACCAGAGGCTTTTCTCTCGCCTGTCTGTCGAAGTCCTCATGGGGTTCGGCTTTGGGAGCATGACTTTGTTCTTGATGTCCAGGTAAATCTCACGTCTATCAACTCTGTATCGAGAGTCATCCCTCTCACCTTCTACCTTTCTATTTCTTTTGTTTCTATCTTGATTTCCATCATCTTTCCTTTTCTTCTTGCCTCAATCGATTGAGGGGTTGCATATGCCGGAGGCTTGAATAAACCTCTCAGCCCTCCACATTGCCTCGGAGAATGTTGAGACCTCATCCTCTTCTAAAGACCATTTGAACTTTCCCTGCTTGCATCCGGCTAGGAGGGCAGTGAAAGCAACGTTGTCTTCAAGGTCTGGGATGAGGAGGGATTTAGAATTGAACCTTTGAATGTACTCCTTCAAAATTTCATCATCCGCCGGTTTGATGGACATAAGGTGGATATTCGTATTCCTCTGTCTTTTTCCAGCAATAAAGTGTTGAAGAAACAAGCTTGGGAGCTTCGAGAATTGAGGTATGGTTTCTGGTTGAAGGTTGTTAAACCAAGTTTGAGCAATACCTTTCAAGGTGGTGGGGAAGAAACTACACCAAGTGGCTTCGCACCCCGTTTGCACACCCATTTGCGCCTTATAGGCCGCCAGATGATCTTGAGGGTCTGTTTTGCAATCATAAGGGTCAATAGTGGGAATATTGACTTTAGGAAAGATGGGAGTCTTTATGATCTCTTGACTGAAGGGGGTCAGTGATGTAAGGTTTCCCAACCCTGTCAGCCTAGGCGGAGGGGAATCTCAATGTCTTGGCTGAGGGGTATTCTCACGAGCCCTTATTTCATTCCCTCTTCCACCTTGATTGAGTACGTTATCTTGTCTTCTATGAGAGGTTATTGAGTTTGCTATTGTCTCATGGTTTCTAGTTGATCCATGACGAGAGAATTGATTGGGGCCTCTAGATCGAGATTGAGCTTCAGTTTCTCCTTGTTGACGGGTCCTTCACAATGAGAGTTGTCACGCCAGAAGTTGAGGACATCTTGAGAATCAAGAGTACCGTGTCTTAACCTTCTCTCAATGATAACTTCTCTGGCATCTCTCACTTGAGCTAACCGAGGGAGTAGTGATGGCTGTGGTTGAGGGGGGTTCCTGGTTAAGGATTCGTCCTGCATGTGAGCCGTCTCCCTTGGAGAGAGGGGTATCTTGTCCTGCAAGAAGTCCCTTCACCTCCATCCCTCATGTTGAAAATGAGAGCCCTCAGACTACGATCCAAGTTATCATTGATCCTGCTAGCCAATTGCTCCAGATCTCGATGTGTGACCGGTTGAGGGCCATCCACTTCTTCGTGGGGAGTATCCCCATTGGGGTGGACAATCTCCTCGAGCACATGATCATAATGAGAGGATAGAACAGGTGCTCTCCTAATGGTAACCGTTGACCGCGGGCGTCTAGTTCTAGCCATAGCTTTTTGTCGACAATCCCCACAGACGGCGTCAACTGTTTCCGGAACAGAAATATTTATATTTGTATGAGGGTATTTGGGAATTGCCTTAGCCGCTTGCCCACAATAGGAGATTCGAGAGCCTGCAAAACAACGAAGATAGACTAACCCGAGGGTGGTTCCGTGATCGCCCCTCCGACGCTCAAGTCAGATTACTTTTCTGTATAGAGAAAGTAAGAAAAAGGGGGTTTAGAGTAATCAGAAAAAGTTACCTGAAATTATGATGTCAATTAGGTATTTATATGTGATGACAGAACCGTAATTATTAAGTTAATCGAGGGTATTTCCGTAATAAGGAGTATTACGGGCCTTGTAAAGAGTAATGGGCTTAGTTTGGGAAAGTCTGATGTTAATAAGGGTAGATTAGACATTTTACCCGAATCGGGCTAGGACCTGGGCCAGCCCAAACAACATCTATACTAGAGTTCGCGTCAAAGGAGATCTCCCCATCAAATGTAGTAGTTCAGTTCAATGCATAATAGATGCAGTTGTTTTGGACTTTTCTTGTTCATAGTTCTCCTTAATGGTTCTTGTATTAGACTGGATCTAAGTTGTATTGGGCTTCAACCTCAGTTTTAGGCTTTAGTGATTTATAAAAAGCTTTCTCTATACTATACCAGAAAAAAAAATGTCACCTTTTAATGCAATAACTACTTCATTGGTTTGGATGACACCCCAAATAGATACTAGTCTTATATGTACACAATGCGTGCGGCAAAATGGTATCAAGATTAACATAATTGATGATATCACTTAAAATTGCTATATTAAATATGGTTAAAACTGAAGTTGCAACCATACTATTACACCTAAAAATAACTCACATATTTAATTTCCCTCATATATAAATAAAAAATGACAAACTAAAGAGTTTGAAAGGAAGACATTTTGTATGAACCTTATAGTGTACAAAGGATTGGAATACGAAAATCAAAGCGGTAAATGAGAAGCCCATTAAAAAAACAACTACTACCTCCGTTTTCTTTTTAATATGCATATTTGCTTTTGTGCGTGGACCAAGGAAAAAGTGCAAAAGTAAGAGAGAAGGATAGTAGAAGTAAGGAAAAAGTGTAAAAGGTAGAGAGAAGGAAAGAAAAAGTAGGAAGTGTAATAATTAGGTGGACCAACCTTTTATTTATGGGAAAAGGTAGAAAGGTATCAATTAAAAAAACACCCCAAAATGGGAAAATGTGCATATTTAAAAAACGAAGGGGGTAATACGTAATTAATTAGACATTACACCTATTTCTTTTCTCCCATCAAAATTTTGTATCATTTATGAAGAAAAAATCAAAACGCATAATAACCATCATAGAGTTTGTTGTCCTTCTCAATCGCTACTTCCGACAATTGAGTGAAACATGGAAATAGCAAAAGTAAGATTGAATCGTACTAATAGAAAATCAAAAATGCTAAATTGAAATGCTAAAAATCCTCACTGGATGAAATCTCCCAAACTTTTTCCGATAATCGAGTTAAAAAGGTTGGTAATCGTTGCGTTATGAAATATGAAATCATACACCTCTATATCTGCAAAATGAACAAATAATTAAGAAATTGTTTAAAGAGAGAGGGAGAACCATGAAGTAGATAGGAGGGGTTGTCAAAAATGCTAAATTGAAATGCTAAAAGTCCTCACTGGATGAAATCTCCCAAACAATTTCCGATAAATCGAGTTGAAAAGGTTGGTAATCGTTGCGTTATGAAATATGAAATCATACACTTCTATATATGCAAAATGAACAAATGATTAAAGAAACTGATAGATTGTTTAATATAATGCGCTGAGAAATAAGCAAATGTAAAATAAACCTGTAAGAGGACTGAGGATTTATAAGAATGGAAGATGAAGGAAAAATTACCTGAATTATAATCCGCGCATTTCAAATCAATATGGGTGTTGATGGAATGACGAAGCCACAAATCGTGAAATCTCCTCTGGGAGAAGAATAGAGAATAGAGACAAGAGTTGAATCAACATCCTCGCTAGAACTGAGAGAGCGAGTAGTGTGCAGTTTAGGTCCTCAATTGGCTTTGGATCAGATGTTCTTCTGTATTCATCATCTATGAACGCTAAATTTGTGAGAAAAAATAATCTTTTAATTAATTATCGCATCTAGATACCCAGTAAAAAAAGTGCAAACTTCAGCAATCGATAAATATAAAAATCAAGAACCTAATGCATGTGATAAATGCAATTTCGGAGGAAGAAGAGATTGAGAAGAATGTACCTTTGAATAAATTTTGGAGGAACAAATGTTCTAGAAATAGAGGAAGAGGAAGGAGGAAAGAGGGAAGAGGAAAGAAGAAAGAGAAAGAAATGGAAAAGAAAAGTCACAGTTGAAGAAATCAAATGGTGGTTATTTCATTTCTAGGGGAGAAGCAATTAGGTTTCCTCTTGCCCATAATGCCCACCCATTCATGGCCAGTTCTTTCAGTTTTTAACAAAAAAGCAGTTAGGGTTTTATTTATTTTTTCTATTTTTCCTTTTCTTACTTTTGGTGTCCCCCTCCTCTTCCTTTATATAATAAATATTATTGTGTTTTATCTTCTTAATTTTTAATTTCAGTATTTTTTATTGAGTCACTTGTTGGGGTCATGACGACGTGTTATTTTTTTAAAGAGGATCTTAAACGTGTTGTTTTCATTACCTTTGAAAAAAAAGTTTTAAGATTGTGGTTGTGGTGGTAGTAGTTGTGGGGTGTGGTTATGATTGTGGAGGTTGCGCGATAACAAAGTTGTGGTGCAAGGGTAGAGGGATGCTGAAAAAAATGTGGTAAGATGAAGGTAGAGAAAATCGAACTTATGTCCATTGATGTTAGAATCGCGATCCTACTATAGAATCGTGCGATCTTACGATTCAAATATGGCTATACGATTCTACTTACGTTTCTATACGATTTTATAACTTTATTTCAACTAGCGAAAATTTACCAAATTATAAGTATTACATTTAACCATAATAACAAAGCTACTAATAACATATATCATCAAACATCATTGATTTAATGATTAAACAGGTATAATTTATACGTTTGGCCTTCTAAATCTATAATAAGAGTTTAATATCTGGATTATGCATGTTTTTAGAATCGTATGATTTTACAATTCGATTCTACGATCCGATTATGAGAAGCCCTTCTGATCCAAAGTACAATCCCGATTCTAACAACCTTGCTTATGTCACATTTTTAAAAATAAAAAAGTGCTTGACAAAATAAATGAGTTTACTATTTATACTAAAACTAATAAAAGCATTAAAATAATCTCGGAAAAAGATAGAAATTGCTCTTCAGGTGAACCGCCCGATCGGGCCAATGACTCGCCCGATCAGGCCGAATGCAAGTAAGCCCGAGCTTCCTTTTCCTTTGTACGCAAAGCAGCACACCAAAGATTTGCAGGTTGCCCGATCGGGCCGAAAATACGCTAGGCCCACTCTCCTCTCCTTTGGTGGATTAACAGCAGCAACACAAGAAATGTGGGCTGCCCGAGGCCTTCGGGCAAAACGGCTTAATCAGGCCCGAGACTTCGTTGCTTGGTTCAATTAATTTTGCCCGATATAGGGCAGATGGTATCGGACTGACTTCCAATTTCTCACATAATGGTAAAACTTGCCTGATGCTTCCGGGTTATCCTGCCCGATCGGGCTAGGCACATATTAGCTCGTATTCTTGGTTTTCTTTATGTTTCGAGCTCGATCTTCACGTCCAAAGCCTCGGAACCTCCTAATTCATCACACGTGCCTCTTAACTACTTGTAAAAGTTGCGGTTGTCTCAAAATAGCTCGGAATAGGGAGGGGGAAACTCCTTAAAACCTGCAATTAAGCACAAAAGAACAAAACAACAACTATATAGAGAAGTTAGCATCCCCTAAAAAACATATAGAGAAGTTAGCATAAAATAGCTCCTAAGAGCGTCAATAATGACGATTTAGCTTGTAAATAAAGGAGAAAAACTCTATAAATAATCATAATATCAGGTACATTCAATAAAAAATAGTACAAGTTATAACTCCCATTAATTATACCGAAGTAGGTTCTTCTTTTAAAGAAACCGCTAGATTATCTATTTTGCAAAAGGGATTAAAATATCCGACTCTGGGATCGAAATTGTTGAGTTTTCCAACTATAATTCACCAGTCAACATATAAAGCTAAGACCTTGAATATTACTTTTGATCGTGAAAAATCGTTGTCAATCCTTGAAATATCCTTATTAATTAAAAACGTGGGCATAGCCAAACTCTGTAGCTTGCGATGCGACAACCATGGCACGTGCTAATATGGTGCTTATTTCCTCCAACTCACATGCCGGACTACAAATCACGTGTTGCCACCTTACGCTCTAATAGAGTGTAAAATTTGCAACTTAGGAGATTTGAACCCATGAGCCAATTACTTGAAAAGTCAAAACTCTACCCTGGATTTCATTCGCCGCATGTTGAAAACTAGTTATTGGCTCAATCACTATGTCATAACCCTTTATTGTTATCAAACTCTATTACTAAATCCTTTTATCTTCGTTCATCGCTTAGCTTTAAACGCTTTTTAGGATTAAACACTTTAGTTCAGATTCGAAGGTGATCGAACCGGAGATTATTTTCAATAAAAGTTATTGCTTTCCGTCTGTCGGCATTCTTCTTTACTCTTATTTCCGTTCTTTAATCTTTGATTGCTTTGTTTGTTTATTAAATCGTTCATGATGCAAAGTTTAGGTTTTTATATTATATTCGTTGTTGTTAATTCGATTATGCGTGAGTAGTCGTCTTTCTAGGGTTTTAGGGAGTAAAACCATGTTTATACCATGATTTATATTTGAATTGCTATTAGTTCTAGGTTGTGATTCGTTCAATTGTAGTGTCATTCGTTCTTGATTCCGTAGTTTATGTCAGTGTACAATTTCAAGAATTACGTCTAACAACTTGAGTTTGACCCGACCAAAGGCTTACTTGTAGAGGCTTGTACCATATATGTTGAATCGAGGGCGTATGATCCGAAAGTAGGCTTAGTTTGGCTCTGACTGTTCGATTCTAGGCCTAGATATTGTTAATTATTCGACCTTTTTGATTGGTATAAGCATGGTGGACTGAACTAATTCCGTAATCCTTTAATCCATAGTTGAATCTCATTTTAATATTGCTTTCATTAGTTTAATTAGTAGTTCAGCTGTTTTCTCCCTGATTTCGTCTGAATTAGCTTTTTAATTAAATATTGACTTTGAAAACCTGTATCCCTGAGGATTTGACCCGTACTTGCAAGGCTCTACTAACAAAAAACACCGTGCACTTGCGGTATATATTTTAAAACACATCAATACCACTAAGTAAAAAAAGTGAATGAGTTTATTTTATAAAAAAATACCTATTATAATGCATCTTGTAGGTTTATATACCTTATGTTAGTTTTATGCAATTTAAGTACATTATATATGCAATACCATTACCTTTTACTAGTGAAATTGATTTCGACCAAACAAACGTGGTTTTTGGTTTAAATTAAAATATTTAACCTCAAAGAGCCCGTATTTTCCAAAAAGATAAAACTTCGTTTGATAAAATCCCAAGTCAAATCTTTCGTGCCTTAATTTGAAGTAAAAACCAATCATGTTGGTTGGATACCAGTTTTGATAGTGAAAGTTACTAATATTGCATATTGCAAATTTTTTCAAAAATTGTATAAGATATTCAATATTACAAGGTGCATTATAAATTGGTTTTCGGTTTTTGCATTTCATCTATACGCAAGTTACTAAATGTGCGTGTGTCTCATTTTCAAAAAGCGCTCCCAGCACACGTCTAGGCGTCCGACGAGTTAAGGTGTGGAGCAAATCGTCTCTCAAGCCCATGTGAGTTAAGTCAGTCAAGGAGAGGCGCATGGCTCCTACCACATTGTGTGAGGCGCTAGGCACACCTTGGTTGCCTTCAGGAGAGAAGCACGGAAGAGAGAGTATGAAGAGCAAATTTGAGTAGAAAAGACAAGAAGTTCAAAAAAATAATAAAAATTATATGCATTTACACTTACATTACTTTCGATTTACAAATTTCGAGCAAAATCCCTATGTTAACCGCATTAAAGCTCATCAAAACGAACTCTTATAATTCAGGGGGACTGATTCTTTGGAGAGACATATGCTAACTCACTGGGAGTGGGAGTGACAGAGGATGTCGGCCAACCACCCCTAAGTCCCGACACTATATCTCCGGTGGTTATTGCTGAAGAGTGAGTTTTAGGTCAATCATTCTTTCTCTCATCCTTTGATTTTCTACGCTACTTCTTTTGCCCTATCTATTCAATCTTCTGTGTTTTTTCACTCTCTCTTTCTCAATCTCTTTCAATCTTCTTTGTCTCTTCTCTTTTTCAATCTTCTCTACCTCTTTTTTCATCATTCCTCACTGCTTCTTCTCTTCTTCAATCTTCTTTTTCATTTCAACCTTCTTGTTCTTTTCTCACCCTTTTCCCTTTTTCTTTTATCTTGACTCTTGTACGACATTGTTTAAAGTAAAATCGGTAGTGTCCCACTTCTGCATCCCGCTGTCAGAGAGGGATATACTATAAAGTGTGAACTTCTTTTTCTTTAACCTTTTAGAAAATCTGTTTATTTCTAAAATATTAACCGTACTTATATGAGACTAACGACATAAAATCTTATACTAGAAACGCAAAATACAATATAGTACATATGGCTGTTAAGTTATAAGAAACATGCGCCTTTATAACTTCACCATATGTCTAAGACTCCAACGATCCTTTCCATCTCGATGCGCCTCACGCCTTTTAAACCCCAAAACGACGTACCTGCCTAACTTCGAATTTGCGCAACTATTAACCTAGCATTTCCCATCTTCCCAATCTATTTGGGCATCAAAAAAGTTTATTAGTACGGCGTTACCATTATAATTTCCACAAAATATAATTCATCACTCACTTCTCTTCCACCCCTTCAAAAACCTCGTTACCAATATACCATCCCCTCCCTTCCTCCCTCCCTCAGTCCCTCCCTCTTCACACAGCTGCGTTCTATACTCTTCCTGCTTTCCTTCCCCAACACTGAAGAGTTAACACACAAAAATGGCGGATACAGCAGAACTAACGAACGAACAAACAAACCTACCAGAACAAACGACGGCAGAAGACAACCAAACTGCTGTAGATTCAGAAAACGCAACCACAACCACACCCAAGTGGCCCGGCTGGCCCGGAGACAATGTATTCCGTCTCATTATTCCAGTACTTAAAGTGGGGAGTATTATTGGGCGAAAAGGGGAGCTTGTGAAGAAGATGTGTGACGAGACGCAAGCTCGGATTCGGGTTCTTGAAGCTCCTGTTGGTACTCCTGATCGTGTGGTTAGTTGCCCCTTTTGGGTGTTTTTGATTTTGATGTGTTTTGTTTGATTCTTGTTGTTTTTAGGGTTTTGTGTGTTTTCTTGTTTGTGGGTGTTTGTGGTTTTGGTGTTTTATGGGGGAATTTGATGTATAAAGGGGGATTCTTTTAGGGTTTTAATTGGTGGGGTTTTTGGGTTTCGTTGAATGATTGTTCACATTGGTTTGGTTATTTAGTGTTAGGGTTTGGTTATCTTGTTAGGTAAGAAGGACTTGTAGTGTTGAGATTTGGGAAGAAAGATGGAAGCTTTTTAGGGTTTTGTTGACTGGTTTTTGTGGAGTATTGTTTTTGTGTAATTTGGCATTGATAAATTCGATCGTTTTGTCTGGGGTATTGTTGGTTCCTTTTAGTTCTCTCTGGGTGGATATGATTTTGTGTGATTTTGAAGAGAATTATGAATTAAATGGAGAGTTCTTTGGAGCTTAAATTGATGGATTTTTGTTGAATGCTATCTTATTGTAAGTATGGTATTTCTAATATTGATAAATTTGGGGGCTTTGGCTGCAGTTGCTGGAGGGGTTGTTTCTAGGTATGAAGGATTTTGTAGTTCAGAAAGAAAATGGTTTGACAAAGGGAGCTTTGAGGATTGCGTGGTTAAGTTTTGTGGATTTTGTTAAAGGGCTATGTCTCGGGCTCAAGGTTATGTGTAATAGATCTGGTTGTTTAGCTCAAGGTGGTTGGTTCTTATTAGTCATTAGGATTGTGTGGTAAGGTATATTTAGATAATTCATTATCTCTCATAATTTGAAAACCAAATCAATTGTCCAATTCTTTTTATCTAAGTATGACAAATGAAGTATATCATATTAGATGTCGTTCAGCTTTGTAAGGGTTACTTTGAGGTGTTTTTGGCTGGAGTTAAGGTACACAAGGAACCATCATGCTTGATTACCTTAAGAGTTTTCTTGTTTACTATTATAAAAACCTTTGAATCACAGACAAGCTTTCTTAGAGTTTGTAGGAAGTTGGTAAGCTTGTATGTTGTAAATGGTGCATTCTGAGACTAGGGGATGAGGTTTGAGAATATTGACAAAAGTGACCTTAGGTAGGAAGGCATGGTAAAGGAAGTGATAAGAGATTGGAACCACTATGGAGGTGCAAAAGGGAGGACATAGTTCCTGATAATCTATACTGGAAGGACATGTATGTAAAATTGGGAGCTCGAGAGGAAACTAGGAGATTTAAGAAGCATAAAAATGAATACCTTAGTCAGATTATTCCATGAGGGCTAACTATTCATGGAATCTAGCTAAAATGGTAGTATGGGAGTTGATCCAGTGCTTGTGGACCGAATTATGTAGCCCTATCTGTAGTGGCACGTCAATGGTTATTGTTGTGATCCTTGGACTTGGACCGTTATGATGATGGTCATGAAACTTTGAGAGGAAAGTGTGTTTTCACTTGCCTTTTCCATTACACGCATCTTAGTGTTCATCAGTAATGTGTGTGAAATTATTTGTGAATAAGTGACATTTACATATTTGCATATGTATTTCACTTGGTCCATATAATACATCTTTAACTTGACATAGTTATATACCTAGTGTACATATAATGTCATACACATGTATTTTATCCTTAGCTTTAAAAGGCTTGGCACAGAGGGTGGCCTAAGGTGAAGGCGCGTGCCTTTTGTAAGCGAGGCGCACAATCAGTAGTGAACCCTAAACTTGAAAACCTATATCTGTACTATATATACTAAGTATATAAAAACACAAACTCAATGGACATGTGTCCATTTCCTAGCCAACTTCTCACATTTATTTAACGAAGCTAAACTATGATCTACTTCCTTGGGTGATAATGAAATTCTATATTTATCTTAAGTACCGTATTATGAGACATTTAATGACATAAGCACCTCCATAACAAAAATTAGAATTCAGGACTCTGTCTCCATCCCTTATCTTAGATGGAAATCAACTACTGTGAGCTGTTATAGTTGGTGTGGTACATATTAATGGTGACAATCTCCTCTTCACAAGTGTCATTCCTAATATCTCCATCCTTTTCTCATCGTCACTGATCATTAAGGGGGCGTTTGGTTAGGGGGTTTCATGAAAGGGAAAGGGAAAGAAAATTCTTGTTACCCTTACTTGATGTTTGGTTGATGGTTTTTTTCATTCCCTTTACCTAATATTTAGTTTTGGTTACCCTTACTTGATTCCTCCCACTACCCCAAGGTTTGGGATTCCCCAATATCCCTCTACACTTTAACAACCCCTTGACCAATCTTGACCACCACAACCACCACTACATCCACCATCACCCTTTCTCCGGCAAGCTATTCCGGTACCCATCTCCCCTCTCACCGCCGGAACAACGACGACCACCACCCACACCACGACACCCACGACCGGCGCCGTAATAAGAGGAGCAGAAGGAGGTGCACGTTTTTCTGCAAACACCGTGCAGATCTGCAAGAGGAGGAGCGAAACACCGTCGGAGTAGTAGCGAAACCGTCCAGATCTACGAGAGGAGAGCGAAGCACCGCCGGAACTTTCTTCGTCGTAGCGAAACACCGTCCACGCAGTTGAGTAGCCGTGAACAATTGGTTGCCGGACGGCGGCGATGAGAGGGAGAGAAGGAGCGCCCGCGTGGGAGGGGAGGAGGGCGCCGGAAATGGCTGCCGGAGATGGCTGCTGGAGAAGAAGTGATCTGCTGGAGAAAGTTTTGGTGGTTGCTTTTAGCCCTTTCCCTGTCTTACTAAACAACTATTTTAAAACAAGGGTTTGGGTTTCCTTTCCCTAGTTAACCCTTTCTTGATTCCTTTCCCTTTCCCCTTTTCCAACCAAACGCCCCCTAAGTGAATTGCTTTGACATTCATTTGTTACTTCTTAGTACGTGTTGAACTTACCAAAGGCACTAACTAAGAACTCAATGTGTTTCAAGTTAATTATATAGTTAAAAATACATTTTTCTTTCCCTTGCTGCTTTACTCATAGTTGATGTACATCCACGAATTGATTTACTTTTGAAAATTAGGTGCCTTTTTGAGGTTGTATTCATGATTGCCGAACTCACATTAAGTTTGGATGATGAACATAGTATGGACACATATTGCATACCTCTCAAACCATTCAGCTGGATGATGCATTAGATGTCTGCATCATGATATAGACTAGCTTCTAAATATCAATGATAGAATTTTATTACATTTTTAGGATTAGGTTGTTTGACTTGGTAGCAAAATGCCTAGAACTAGGGTATTTGTGGTTAGACACTTTTAAAAAATTATCTTGTGGCTGAGGATTATCTCCAAAAATATTCTGTTCTTGTTCTTGCCAATTTTCTATTTATAAGGCAATGGCGTTTCATTACCTAGAGATTACCAAGTTGTGTCCTTTACGTGTTTTAGGATGATGGGAGTGATGGCTTAGTATGGTGAATCTAGTGTATGGTATGGTAGGGTGTATGAGTATTGGGAACCAGGTTGGGCTTTTAGATTTTGGGGATTTTGGGGGGTTGTGGTACTGTTGCCAGCGATGAATCTGGTTACTTTGGATGGGGATATTCCAGGTTATGCCTATAGGATTTTAAATTTTCTTTACCGAGTAATCTATTGAGGGGATATGCTAGTGTTAGCATTAGTGAAGGAAGTATCCAATATTTCTAAATCGAGAAACTGAGAGCATTTTTCTGGTAAATGTCAAGTGCGTTTGTATGCGGCAGAGTACTCTGCTTCTTTGCTGAGTTTGAAATGATTATATGGCATGGGAGGGGCAAAACTTAGTGTGGCTAAAACTATATGGTATGTGTTGGTATTGCATCAAATGGTGATTGACTAATGCCTTTGCAAATCATGTGAATTGAGAAAAATGTATGACTATGCGTTGGCAATGCTATTGCATCAAATGGTGATTTAGTATTGCCTTTACAGCTTTGCAAGTCATGTGAGAAAAGAGCATCTATGACCATTCTTTACAAGCAGGAGTTATTGTTTGTTTAGGTGTGGGAAATTTTGTTGAGAGTGAGTGTCAATGAAACGAGAATTAATGTTGTCTCCTTTTGGAGTGATTTCCTTAATTTAAATATGATCTTTCTTCATACTTTAAGATTGTGTGCTCCGATAGAACATGTCAAATTTGGTACTGTTATTGTTTTGTAGGGCGTGGGTTATGAGGGTTTCTGCTCCTTTTCTCTATATTTCGGGGGGGAGGGGGTTGTGGGTAGAGTTGACAGCTCATTAGATTTGCATTGGTAATTGCTTTAGAGGAGATCATTCTGACTTTTTTTGGGAGAGCAGCCTCAACCTTGCTTTGCTTGAAGGATCTTACTATGCTCGAGTATGTCTCTTCTAGATTACTGCCGGCAACCAATTAGCACACTTGAGGATATATTTGACAAATTCTGATTATGTAGTTAGTTAATTCACAAATTTAATTGGCTTTGGTGTGTCGGCAATAGGATGCTAAGAAATTTTCCCGGGCTTTCAAAGAGAAAATCACCTGACTTGCGGGTTGTTAAAACTTCTCTTTTTTAAGTATATATGAAAAGAGAGATTGGATAGGGAATTTCGGGACATTATTACTATATTAAACTTGTATTCTGTCTTTGGGTTTCTTCACCAAGCCACTTACCTTATTGAAACTTATCCGGACTGGGGACCTTGACTAGGCTAAGCCTTTATTTGTGGAGTATGGAAACTTGTGTTGTGATCATTGTTTTCATTCTTTATAGGCTTTTGATTATCATCTGATTGATTAAAAATACTACTTAACGGTTCCTTCTTCGTTCATGGTTTACTTCTGGATTTTGCTAGGTTACTTGGTGTTAGAAGTAAATCTTGAATTCGTCTAGTTATTGTTTGGCCCATATCCTGAGTAACTAATAAGGTTGTGGATGGAAAAAGAGAAGGAATTACTTGCAAGTTTCTCTAAAAGACGTCTTCTCTTTAGGCTAGTTGAAACAAATGGAATAGTGTTCTGTGAGTTTGTGTAGCTATTGCTGTCTTTATTACATCTAAGGTCTGAGGTTATGGGTGCTTGAATAATGGAAATCCTTTAGGTTAGCTTTGTGAATCAGCTTTGTTAATTATTCCCTCCGATGGCATCTTCCCTCATTCTCTTCCTTCTATTTAGAGATCATCTTTGTCTGAAAACACTCCCGAAAGTAGGGAAAATGAAAGAGGGGGAAGAACCCAATGCTTATTATTAGCATGGGCTTTTATGTGTCTTCTAGTAAAGAAGTTGTTGGTTTGTGTTGCCCTCACTAATAAGGTCGTTGTTTGTTATTTTCTGTTTTTCGTATTTAGGTTCTGATATCTGGGAAGGAAGAGCCAGATGCTGCTTTGTCTCCAGCAATGGATGCAGCAATAAGAGTGTTTAAACGTGTTTCTGGTGTTGGTGAGGGTGACACAAAAGGTTCAGCAGCTGATGCAGCTGCATTCTGTTCAATAAGGTTATTGGCTGCTGCAACACAAGCAATCAATTTGATCGGAAAGCAGGGAGCTACAATTAAAGCAATACAGGAGAGCAGCAGTGCTGTTGTGCGGATATTGCCCGAAGGTTTGTGGTGTAACTGCTCTCTTTTTTTCAATATAGTCTTGAGTTGTTATTTATTTGTTTTATGTAAGATATCCTAATTCTGCTTATCCCATTGCTTCCAATATTATTATTTCCAACCTGTCATTCTCTGGGTTTATCTATGGTTGTAGCAAGGCTATGGTTTCTGCAGTAAAGTCGATGTCTAACCAGTTGAATTTGAAGTTTTATGATTTTGAAATAGGCCCTGTTTTAAGCTGTGCCTCTTTGAACTAGAGAAAGCAAAGAGTAACTTAGTGCTCACTTTTAATGATTCCTGTCATTTAAGATTTTTATAAACTACTCCATCCGTCTCATAATAGTCTGAACACTTCCTTTTTATGGTCGTCCTAAATTAGTTTGAATACTTCTATTTTTGGCATGGTCCTCCCACTATTGTTATATCATTTCTTCTCCACTCCTTGGGCCCCCATATTTTACCTCTATTACTAAAAGTTACCCAAATTTCTCTCTCCTCCAATAAAAAATAACCCACTAACTCGTATCACGTCTAATTTTACCTTTGTCACCAATAAAGTAACATTTGATAACCATACTACAATTTATCACCTTATATTATGTTGGGGCATTTAGATCTTTGTGGGATCGAGGGAGTACCATTTAAAGTTAGAAAAGACAAAGTGAAGCTGGAGAGAAAGAGAGAGAGTGAGAGAGAAGTGAACAACGGTCGTTAGCATATCTCTAATAGAATGGCCAGCCAAGATCATTTATAATCTCTAGCCATAAGAGATCAAGTGGTGTTGGTTCTTCAATTTCGACTAGTTCCTAAATTAGGGTTCTACCGATTTATGCTCTTTTCATGAAGGTTTAAATTGCGACAATTTACCTCAATGATGGATCTTGCTCGAATTTGACTAAAAAGGTGTGGGTAAGTTTTGAATTTGAATCTTTCTATCTCTAAGCTTAGCTGGCATCTCCCTCTCTCTCTTTTCATTGGTGCGTGCGTGGCTTCCCCTTAGTGAAAACGCCTTGCTTGGGTTTGGAAGAGTGATGAGCCTCATGCTTGCTAGGCTGGCACACTTTTTTAAACTAAAGAGGTTAAAAACACACCTTTTACCACACTCTTGACCTTCCTCTTTTTCTTTTTGTTTTCTATGGCGACATCTACCTTTGGCACACATATTAAGTAGGTCAATTGAAGAAGAGAAAGAAAGACTTAAAAAGAAGGACCCATGTGATAGGAGAGAGATAGAGAGCCACCAAATTTTGTGATGTTTCAATTGATGTTGAACGTCAATAAATGATAATTGTTGCAATATAGAAGAAAAAGAGGGGAAGTACTGAAGTAGCATCTTCTCATTGCCACTGCAGTCTTTCTTGAAATTTTTTGTTGCCAATGTAATATTTTTCTTGATCATCTGTTGCCAATGTAGTCTTTTCTTGAATATCTTTGTTTAAGTTACCATTAGGGTTGATATTGACACCGGAAAGTTCAAAATTTAAAGAATTTATGGATCTACTGTTTAGAAATTTGGCCTATTATTGAGTGATGGAGGAGTACTATGAAAGGGTGATTATTGACTTAATAACATGGTGATTTGATAAAAATTAGAAATTCTTGTTCCATATTTTGCTTTTGCGTGAAATCTAATTATATACATATATTGTTAGGTGAACTTCCTTCCTATGCAACTTCTGACGAAAGGATTATTGAAATACATGGTGAGGCTTTCAAGGTTCAAAAAGCATTAGAAGCAGTGCTTGGCCACCTGAGGAAGTTTTTGCATGATCACAGTGTTGTGTCTGTCTTTGAGAAAAACGTAAGAAGTTACATTCTTGATTTATAGGTTTGACATCTTTTCAAGGGGCCTTTGTTATAGCTAATACATTGTGTTTTGGCAGTATAATGCCACAATCTCACAGGATCGGACAGCTGATGCTTGGGCAGAGAAAGCCCAATCCTTGGCACAGAATACCACATCTCAGACATTGCTTGGCGGTGATCATTCTCTGTCATTGAAGAGGGAAAGTTATTTTGACCGTGAAGCTGAGCTAGATATGAAATTTCCTCGCTCTGCGGTGTCACTCTATGGATCAGATCCAGCACTTAGCTCTCTTCATTCTACGGGATTGACGCGTGCTTCTGCTCCTATTGTTACTCAGGTATTCTCATGCTTATTTAATTATTTAAATGACAACACCCTGGTGTGGGTAGGGATTTCTATTTTCTTGTACACTTGTTGGAAACCAGAGTATTGCATAGTGTTGATTTCATGGATTTGTTTGATATCTTGAACAGATAGATAATTATTGTGTAGTCTTGTCTAGAAGTGGTGGAATTGGGGAGGAATTATGAATTAGCATAAAAATTGTTTAAGATATTTATAATGAGCAGCGTTCGACAAAATCAGGGTTGAGGAGTATGTGTTGAGAAATACCAATTTTTTCATTGCTGAGTACCTGATGTAGATGTGTGTTTTTGGCAACTCAACTATCGGCTCTATAAAAAAGTAAAACTGCGTCAACTTTTTTGCTAGGGTCCAAAATGGATGTCTCATTTCTCTTTTTCTACCTGCAATTGCGTGGTGCAATTCAGTATCTTAGGGAACAATCTTTGCAAAAAGTCATGTATTCAAGCTTTTACTGGCTTTCATTTAATCTTACTGGGTGTCTATGTGCTAGCATTCTCAACATATCGAAATGCCGTTTTACTGTTCTAAAGACGCTACTCTAAGATTCAATCTCTCCTGAATCTAATGCTTGAATTTTCATGTGTAAAACTCATCCAGCCTTGTAAGACTCGTGGCTTCGACGAGCCTTAGACCTTATCTTTTGTGATGTTTTATGCGAAAGACCCGCTGCTCGCGCAGTTGTGTTTTCACTCACATATTTAACAGAATGACCTTTCTGATTTTAGTTGCTTAAGTCGTTCCTGAGTAAAAATAATTGTGATGGTAAGACTCTAGCCTTCAATCAAGTTTTTTTTTTCATACTGATGAATGAATGACTATTCAAATGCACTCTGCTATTCTTATTGATGGAGATTTGCCGACCATTTAGTTTGACCCAAGTATTTCATGAAATGAGCTCCACATTACCTAATGTGCTCACCACCACTCAAAAAATTCGTGTGCATTCTTATTTTTTTGTGACTCAATTCATCGTGGTGCGTGATTTGGAACGATCTAATTGGCGTATCGAGTGTAAAACTGTTGCATTTCTGTCTCTGATAAGAAGACTAGTTGCAAGAAGGGGCATTGCTTTGGGACAATTTTTTTCGAGAGTTCTACGTAGGATGTAAAGTTTTGGACTCTTTTTCGTAGGAATAACAATTCTTAAGAGTTCGACTTAGGATATAAATTTTTTCTTGAATTATGGCTTTGGCTATGTTAATTAGACTCTTCACTTTACCTATTTCACTTTATTGGATGTACCTGGTTTCGATCATTAATACTCTGCCGAGTACCCGTACCGTAAGCATTTGACTGTCCTTGTATGATCTGGAAAAGGTTAGGGAGAGAGTAAGAAAGGATGTTCTATTTCATGTGCTAGACTGATCATCTTGTGCTAAGTGAAAGTACAATTGAATCACGTCAGGTGGTACTGTGCTGGGTATGCAATCTTTCTTGTTAGGATGACTATGATAAGGTCAAAATAATTGGGGAAGTCAAAACCTTTTACTCTGTTATAGCTCCATACCTCTTTTGTTCCTTTTCTTATCGGTTAGAGGAGGCTGGCAGTGCGGCAGTCTGGCAGATAAGTGCAATGGGTTGGAGGAGCTTTTCTTGCTGATGGTTGCATCCCTCTTATTGATGGATTATACTTTGATTATTTCATACAAATGTTAACTAGGTTAGTGTTGGTTTCCTATGTTTAAACATAAGTGGTATAAATATGCTGACATGGTCAGGGAAGAAAGTCCCACTATTGTCAATGCCTTGTGAGAAGGGAGGTATTTTATCTCTTTTTCGCTTGGGATGTCCAATTAATGTAATAGACTGCGCAGCTATGGGGAAAAGTATCATAAATAAGTTCTATATGTAATACCTTTAGTAACTTATTTTACTTCCTCCGTTTTTTTTAGCTGCAACAATTGAGAATTTTTGTGAGAGATAAAAAAATTCAATTGTTGCAGCAAAAAAAAAAAAAAAAAAAACCAGAGGAAGTATAATAGAGACAATTTATTTCTCTTAAGATGAATTTGTATATTTATCGCATATATGGGAAAATTCTACCGCGCGACAATGAGGTCTGCTTTATGGCACGAGTGTTGGGTAGGGAAACAATGCCACACGCATAAGATGAATGTGGCGAAGTTGTGTACGCTGCGGTGGAAGTGTGGCCACAAGAAAGGACCGATTAAGAAATGCAGTTATCATGGAAAAAGTTAGAGTTGCATCTATTGAAGAAAAGATGTGGGTGAATCGCTTAAGATGGTTCAGTCATGTAAGAAGAAGACTAAGTGAATAAGTGATGCGCCGGTTAGAAGACTTGATGATTGGAGGATTAATCAAATTATAAGGGGTAGGGGAGACCGGAGACCTAAGATGACTTGGATGAGTGTAATTGAAGTGATATGGGTTTACTTGGAATCAATGAGAGCATTGTGTTGGAGAGGGTTGAGTGGTGGGAAAATCAACATGGAGGAAGGGGGTGTAATAAACCTTATTTATTTGTTTATTTTTCAACGGGGTTGTTAAATTCTTGTTAGCCAACCCAAATTATTTTGAGAATAAGACTTGGTCGTTGTTATCAGCATATATGGGAATTTCAGCTGCTCTATGGCCATATATCATACTATCATCTGTAGCTTCCCTTTTGCCTTTTTAATACTTTTGACGCACATTCATGCTTGCTAGCTGATTTTTGTAACTTACAACTCCTTGCTTCATTATGTCTATGGCAACTATTTTTGTGACCTTCAGTTTCATCCTCCTCTAGCAAAAAAAGAAAAAAAATGCATTTTAGGAATACTACATTTTCGCAGTTTGCACATCACTGCATTTTATTTTTAGTAGAATTCTCTGAGTTTGTAAAAAGTCCAGCTCTTTCATGAATTGCTCTGCTCAGATTACACAAACAATGCAAGTGCCACTTTCTTACGCTGAAGACATCATTGGAATTGCTGGAAGAAATATTGCCTACATCCGTCGTAGCAGTGGTGCAGTTCTTACCGTCCAAGAAAGTTATGGTCGAGGTGATGAGATAACTGTAGAAATTAAGGGCACTTCAACTCAGGTCCAGACCGCTCAACAGCTAATCCAGGTTGGTGCCTCAGTGGCTTGTTTTGCTGCACTTATGGTTTGTAAAGTATGTTACTTGGCTTTCATCCGACCAAAGTAGTTTGTATTCATCCTTTAGACACTGTAGGACCAGGAAAAAGTAAAAGCTCTCAAATACGTGTCAAGCTATGCTTGTTCATGACTTAAAACTTTTGGGTTGGGGTTGAGTGGTTGTCTGGTACTCTGGTTGACCCAATGGGTGAAGGGTTTTTAAAGAAGCACCTTCCATTTCTGTATCTAAGCATTATGTCTAAAAAATAAAATGCAGAAATAATGCCTAAAGTTTTTATTAAAAAAAACATGTTAAACAAATTGTAGTAACAGACAAAGGTATTCTTTTTGCAAGTAACAATACAGAATTAGATTAGGAAGGCCCCCCATCCCAATTTACAGAAGCCCTTGAGCTATTTTGGAGCAAGTTATCTACACATTCAAGGAAAGTCTAGCGACGAGCAGTTACTAAAACTTGACTCTGGACAAAGTATTTTGTGCAGGAAAGTTCTCATTCTTAATTCATTACTATAGATATTTGGGGTTGGTCGGGTCAAAACGGATTGAAATTGAGTTTGTCCCAAAATAATTCCATGTGGTTTGACTTCGAATAAAGTCGGGTTTCTGATCATTAACTTTTGGTTAAAACCCCTTCTAATCAGATAGTGTTGGGTCCGTTCTTGACAAGTCTAAAAATAACCATGCTTAACATGAGTATGTTGATGGTGTTGAGTCTCCTCATGCTTGTATTGAAAATGGCTTTTATCGCTTGCAGGATTCTATAAATGGTCAAAAGGCAGCAGCTGCAGCTAGCATTTATGGTAAAAGTGATTTGGGGTTGGGTGGTGCTACCTATTCACAGATGCCGGAAAGCACATACTTGTCATCCTTATCGTCGTTATCATCTTATGGAAGTCAAGGTCTTGGTGGAGGTTATACTTCTGGCTTGGGAAGCTACAGTAGCTACAGGTTCTGAGGTTTTTTCACATTTGGCAACTATTGCACCAGATTTGCATTCGCCTTGTATCTTTTAAATCTTGTTATTTGCTAGATGAACTTTGTTCTATTAGAAGATTTTCAAGTTGATAACCTTCTAATCTTGTTAAATGCATAGACAGAAGGTTGCAGCATACTAAATTTTCTTTCTTTCATCAATCTCGTTTCCGTCTGCCATTTGGTGTTAGTACTGAACAAAAAGCAGCAGAAATACTGATAAATTTCTTTGTAAAAAAGAACCCCAAATCTGTTGCGGCTGTCGGACTATATGCTGAATTTTGTAACTTTACCTGTCATATCTATATGCATAATCATGTAGGGATTTAAATTGGAAAAATATCCAGTCTCCTAATTACTAAATTCAAATATAGTCTGAAATGTTTTGGACTTGGAAATGAGTCTAAAAATAGGCCGAAAATTTTCTACTCGTATGTCATGACAATTTCAAATTGGATTGGACTACCCTGGAATTTTATCATTCTACTGATACTAGACAACATAGTATTGCGTAGGGGTTGTTTATCAATGATCTGAAAGTAACTGATTCGAATATCCAAAAAAAGTTATGTTGGATTTGCATTAACCTATTAGCATTTTTGGATATATAAAAAATCCGATATGTGGGAAAAAATATTTGACGACATCTTAATTAACCTCTGATTCCCCCTCAAAAAAAAATTAACATCTTGTTTTTTATAAACCTAATCGCATATCTGAGGATATCCTAGTCATGCGGGATCTTTGATTCGTCTCAATTTCTAATTTTCATATATCCTTTTTAATTTTACTTATTGATAATTTTATATACTCCCTCCGTAACAAAAAAAACGCAACATTTGCCATTTTTGGACGTAACAAAAAAAATGCAACATTTGCAAACTTTCCATTTCAGGTAAATTTTTTTTGCAATGCCATTACTTAATCATGATTAAAACATCCTAAATTATCATTATAATTTAATTATAAATTAATTAAAGTTAATAACTCTTAACCCAATTACTCAAATTCAACCTAAATTCACCCATCACCACCCAACACCACCACCTAACACCACATTCAACCCAATTTCACCCTATCCACCACCACAAAACCCTAACCACCACTGATTCTGGGCGATTTCTGGGCGACGGTTTCAAGGGTGGGCTCGTTGGTGTTTGGCGACGGAATCTGGGCTGGGCTCGTGGTGTTCGGCGATTTCTAGGGTGATTAGGGTTTGTGGTTTAGGGTGGTGGCTGGGCTCGATGGTGTTTGGGGTGCGATTTCTGGGGGTGACGGTTTCTAGGGTGGGCTTGTTGGTGTTTGGCGACGGAATCTGGGCTGAGCTCGTGGTGTTTGGGGTGTGAGTTCTGGGCGACGGTTTCTAGGGTGGGCTTGTTGGTGTTTGGCGACGGAATCTGGGCTGGGCTCGTGGTGTTTGGGGTGCGAGTTTTGGGCGACGGTTTATAGGGTGGGCTCGTTGGTGTTTGGCGACGGAATCTGGGCTGAGCTCGTGGTGTTCAACGATTTCTAGGGTGGTTAGAATTCGTGGTTTAGGGTGGTGGCTAGGCTCGATGGTGTTCGGCGACGAAATCTGGGTTGGGCGACGGTTTCTAGGGTGGGTTTGATGGTTTGGCGGTGGTGTTCGGGGTGGCCGGTGTTGAAGGTGGTGGTTGGCGGGGTGGTCGGGGTTGAAGTTGGTGGTTGGCTTGGTAGGTGGTGGTTGGAGTTTGAAGGTCACTAAATCACTTAATCATCTCTTTAATTTGTCATTAGGATCTTTTGCCTAGGAGAGTGTACCAAGGCCAATCGTTGCGTTTTTTTCGTTACGGAGGGAGTATTAATGTTTAAAATTTTGTATTGATGAATGTAAAAGCTTAAAGTTTAAAATAAATAGGAACAAAAGTACTATATACTAAAGTATAAACATTATAGAAAGAAAATAAAAAATAGGAGAGGTGAAACCTGTTCATAACTCAAAAAACCATTACTCAATAGATTTCCTATACGTACATGAGACAAATCCGATTTTCCAATCACATTTTCATAATTTAATTCTGAATTGACGACAACCCAAAAAAAAAAACGTACTAGGGTAGGGTGTGGCTATATAAAGCCTATGTATCAACTATAATTTCTGTTTTGCTTAAACTGGTACTAGTAGCCATTCCAATCTGAATATACTATATACCTTTGAACACCCTCAAGATTTCATTTAAACTATCAGACAAATGAAGTATACAACACAAAGTTAAGTTACAAATTCAAGATTTCCATAGCTCCTCACTAAGTTGCTCTTTGAATCCCACATCTTGAATAGTGTTTACTTCTTAGCCCGCCACTTCTGGTCTCTTCTCGAAGCACCAGATTTTTGGCCACCCTGTTTACTAGTGTTTCCGTGCTTGAGTGGTACAATGGGTTTAAGGTATGAAAAGCCCGGAGAATGGCGTTTATCCTTAGGAAGCCGTTTTAGCTCCGGTAACCAATAGGCTACATATTCACCTTCAGGGTCATATACATGTGCCTGAAATATCATGTATCAGCATGCATGTTTCCCTTAGCGCTTCGTTCTTGTTAGTTATACTAGTTTAAATGCTTTGCTACATTATTCTTCTCTTATTGTTGAGAAGATCATGGACTAGGCTTTTTCCACGGAGCTTTATGACATGATATCAACTAGTATAAGCTCTAAAGGCCTTCAGATTATCACGTTTCTTGTAGAACGAATACTATGTATCCTTGTATAAATTTTTACACAAATTTCTTTCTCGAAATATTAGTTAAGCGAAGAAGTAGATGACAAAGTTGCTTAAAATCACCTTAGAAAGCAAGTATACAAGTTAAGCAAAATACATCTAAAATTATAGTGGTCTGGCAGGGTCGGACAGTCTAACAGGAGAGTGGGAGACTAGCTGAGAGCTAATCTTACTCATTTCGTCTGAAGGCTGTAGGTTAAGAAGTGGTACCTGTTTGGGAATGCTAAAATATCTATCTTCTCTTGGATCATTTCCGACACCTGCATATAAATCACAAAGATCGACAAATTAACAAAGTAGCTTCCCCTTGTAGCCTGCTAGACTGCTGCATAAATCAATCCTAGAGAAGTTATATAGTACTAAGACCCTAATTAATTTGCATTCTATTTATGACATTAGAGATGAAACATGGAAGCGAATGATATCTGAAATGAAGAACAATAATCTTCAGGTGGAGATAATATGCTACTTTTCAAAACACGAGGCAGAAATAACATCAAAGCGGTCCTGCAAGTGGCTATTGTTAGGTTTATAGGCTTATAAGTGAACAAATATATAAGCTCATGTAGAACTTCTCGTGTTTAAGTGAGTCTTAATTGAGGGATAAATTACTTGTATTAGATCAAATTCGAAACATAATATTACCTGCTCCATATGTCCAATTCCCATAGTTGGAACAAGGATCATAATCCAAGAGGCATGTCTCAAACCATTCTGCACCCATACGCCAGTCGATCCCCATATCCCTTACAAGAAAAGAACAAACAATCTAACAGAAAAATCCAAATACATCCGTCAGTTTTTTTGGAAGACTTTTTCCATGACATTATGCAGAGCTTCAGGTAGAGATTGCTGAAAAATCTGAAACAAGCTAACAAGAAATCGGACTTTACCTGCCTACCTCTGTTAGACATGAAACCAGTTGTTGCTAGTTCTTTCATATTTGCATCTATCAATGGGTATCTGAAATGTTTAAAATAGATATGAAATCTTCAACTTGAATCAACTTAAACACTCGTGTGGGCTGTTGTTCCCCGACATGAATTAATCAACAAATCAAGGAAGCAAGCGATGAAGTGCCAGAAATGTGAAAATAGGCTAAATGGACGAAGTAGGGCTTGAGATTTGAGAATGCACTTGTTAGACAATATGTAACTTGAGTGATTAATGCTTGATGTGCTAAATGATGAATGCATACCCAGTTTTGCCTTCTTTCCATGATTCAAACAATGTGCTGTCTTGGCTCCATTTGTAGTCTAATTGCCTAGGCCCACCTAAAGAGAAGGCAACAACATGATTCAATTGAAGAGATATAACTAGAAGAAATGTGCACTTAAAAAGCCTGTTTGGTAGCCATGGTAGGCAAATTTTAAATAGTGGTAGTGGTAACAAATTTATTTAGATAAATTGTGAATAAAATCTCATGTTGATATTTATGGCAATGCTTGCCCACCACCAATCTTTTCCTACACAAATTTTCATTACCATCCATTACCGCATTAGAGGTGGTACTGAGTGTGAATGAGAAGTTATTGAGTAAAGTAAAGCACGTGTTTAGGGATAATGTACCATCACCATGGACATTGATATGGGATTTGTCTTCAACGTTATATGTATATATACACACTTTAGCAACACCACTATTTATTACGAGCTACCAAATTAACCACAGCGCTCCATGGTAATTGAGAACTAGAATCTTATGTATTACCCAAATGGAAGATAGAATTTCCGTATTTGATTGACAGAAACCTGAAGTAATCTCTCCATATCAACTCGAATAGTACCCTGATATCAATTTAAACAGCTTAGAAACAAATTCCTTGTTGGAAAATCAATTTACATGAGCATAGGAGGTCTTAATACCAGTATGTTGAATCATTTGCTAGCCATTCTTTTTCGTACCTCTTGACCTACAAACAAAATTATTCTTGACATTTAAGGTCTGCTTGATCACATGGTCTGAACAGTAAGAAAGGGAAATGTTCGGAAACTTTACTTCCTCATATATAAAACGTGGGGATAAGCTTCCGCTAGCCAGCCATGGAGAAAACTTTGTCGAGTAATCAGATCCAAGCATCCCGTTTCTTGTCTCTTTGTATGTTTTTAGCAAATCCTAAACATATAATAAGAAAGTAAATAAATCACCCGGAAAATACTTCCTTGAGCTCAAAATAACATAAACATTAGGAGTTCAATTTTTATTGGCGATAAGCCAACATGCTAAAGCCTCTTCCCCACCCTTTTAGAAAAACAAACCGACCTTGATCACATTTTCAGATTCACGCAGAGTTTCATGTACTATCAAAACAGTAATGTAGCAACTAGTATGAATTCTGTTTAGGTTATTATCCAAAGTACCTTTCTAATTGTACATGAGAGATCATTTTCTATACTCAAGGGATAGACAATTTGACACTAATCTGTCAAAAAATTTAAGCATCTAACCTTTTTCCAGAAGTATTCGTGGACTCTACTGAGTGAAGCGCTTTCACCTCCAACAAACACTAGACCTTTGTCTACCTGCCATAGAACAATTGGAAAATTTCCATCTCTTAGTAATGACTAAGGACATGGGTGTAAGTAAAGTGTTTTGCAATAACAAGTGTGTTAATCGGATAATTACTTCTAAGCACATTCTATATACGCTGTCCCATAACAATTTTAGCGACCCACTACAAACAACGGGTATCAAGATAAGTCTTATGAGATACGAAGAAGATCAATGGTTCTTGGTTGTGAACAACAAATTCCACAAACTTTGAGTTTTTTTTTGGAACAGTGAAATTCGGACAGAAATTTGGTTCTAGTTGTCTCTCTAGATTCTAATGTATGTGGCACACCCAGGACATATGGTGCTTAGGAAGTTTACAATAATGTCAGACAAAGGCACTAAGTGAAGCATCACGTGTACTGAAAAAAACGACACCCAAGGGCCCGAACAGATGCGACGAAACCACAAGCAACCCAACAGGGCTCTTGTCGCCCCAACCAAAGTGGACAGCCTACCCGGGTTCTCTGTTATGCAGGGTTCCCGTTTCCCTTGAAAAATAAGCCCCCCCAGGCCCAGGCCAAGGCCACATCCCCACCGGTCTAAAAATGAGCTTGCTTAGGCCAATTGGCCCGGCTGTCCTATAATATAGTCTCGGCATGGCCACCTGATATTTAGTAAAAACATGCCTTTCACATCCTTAAATCCTAAATACTGAAACTCTTCAAATCCTAGGTATTTCTACACAAATACATATAGAAATACACGAATACATTAAAACTACAAATGTACCAACTATAGAACATTAAAAAATGAGCCAGGGTGGGGTTTTCTTCGGTATGGGGTTTGTGCGCATTTGTAAACAAACACGAACAAATTGTACTATACAGTAGTTGTATCTTATCTACTCTGATACCCAACGAAGTACCTCTTGACTATGTAACCCAAACTGATCGATAGAGGGAATGGCGCCCCAGTCTTCAACTTCAGGTGCAGGTCCAAGTGATGCAGGAATCTTGATGCAAGGTCTGATTGTGCACTTGGATTCAACAGACTGTAATTTCCAAGAACTAAGTTATCCCATAAGAAAGAAAAGAAATATACAGCCTGTTTAGTAGACAACAATAAATGGCAGTAATAGTAATAAATTTATGAGTAAATTTTTGAAGAAAGTCTCATGCTATTAACATGGTAATCTATCCTCAAGTTCCTCCTTTTTTTCCTAAACTAGTGTGTGGCCCGGGCGATGCCCACTTTGAGTAGTTTTTTTCGCCTTTAATTATAAATTTAATTATACATTTTGTAAGAGTATATATATATTATATGGAGAAGATTAGCTTATAACATAGCTGGCTAAGACGCAAGACGAGTATTTCAGTAGTTTCTTCGGAAAACTTTTTAATATAGAAGTATATAGATTTCCATTACTCATTAGTAATCCAAATGGGTGGACAAAAATACATAATCGTGGATGAAGTTCCATCATCAAAAGGAATTGGCATGAGACTTCCTTCACTAAAATTACATATAAATTCATTACCATTATCTCCATATATTACCGCCTCCTAGAGGATAAGGGAGGATGTTTATGGTGCCAAGATTGAAAAGAGCTTACCTTGCGGAATTGTGTGTAGACATCATGAATGTTTCTCACATCAAATGGGATATCATTTTTATGGTACAAAGTAGCTCCCCAAATAAGTTGCAATTTAGGAACCTTAGCTTGACCTACAGCTGGTGGAAGAGATACTTTCTGGAGAGCTTTATTTAGCCGTGCTTCAATATTTACCTCCTCACTGCATGTTTCTTTCTGCCCATATATCTTTTCTACTCAAAAACAGCATGTTAGCTGTTATTTCAGACATAACAATATGGCATCAAGATAATATATGAAGGGCTATCTTAACTGTGTGTGCTCCAAAGGTTTCTGCAAGTACAGGAAGAATTTCCTCAGGCTTTCCATGCCTAATCAGCAAGTTTAGCCCGTGCTTCCGCAAATTGTTTCGCAGGTCACCCAAACATTCTATCAGAAACTTTGCTCTCAGTCCTGTCACATTATTCATGAACTTGATATCAGATCAAATCACAACTTTAAATGCTCTCTTTTCTTGAAGTAGATTGCATAATATAAAACCTCCTTTAATTTCTACCAACTTCAGAAGATTTACATTACTGTGAAGTGTAAAGCAGCTCGTAAATCTTTTCCTTCAAACAAGAGTCCGCGTCTAATCAACACTTATAATGTGCATCTAGGAGTAGAAAGCTATGTACTCCCAACACACAGTCTTATCAGATTGTCATTTTCCACCTCACAGGAACTCACTACAAATTAATGAAGAAATGTATGTTGGGATTACGTAGCTCTATGTACTCGGAGTACATTATAAATTACCATGTACAATAGCATTATCAATGAGCTTGAGCACAAATGTGATTATAGGCTTAGTTGTAATGAAATCAGCAGAAATTCTAGCTAGCTGTGTGCAAGTACTTAGCAAGCATTAAACTAAATGAGAAGGCTATATTAATATTCATATCACAGTATAACAACTGAATGTGACGTTAATAAGCATTTTCCATCCACTTTGCAGTTAGCTTTTGGAGAAAAACAAAGGTATATTCCATAAAGTGGCCTTATCTTTTGCGCAAGTCAGTCTAAGGTGCATAATGTTCTATCATTGTGGTAACTGGTAAGTGAGTCTCCAAACGAGGGTTTCTGCACACGGCATGGTGCAAACTTCAAACTCGAGACCCTCAAGGAGATACCAAAGCACTTACCACTTGAACCAACCACACATTAGTGATGCCACATTTTAGTTGTAAACTTGTAATCTCTACTACAGAAGGGAAGGGCGTGGATACCAAATATAAGAAAAAGAAAATATAGAATAAAATAAAATAAAGTAATTGCAAATGGGGTAACTAATTTCTTTGTGATAAATTACCAACACTTTAGAAAGTTAAGAATTTAACTTAACAATTAATCTTAACGTTTTTCATAGTTTCACACACATGGCATATATAAAAGGCGCTAGTACAATAATATGGCACGTACACAAATTCATTAACAGCAACACAAAAGAAGTGATTAACGATACCTCCAGTTTTAGGTAATCCAAAGTAATAAGTAGTCTCAAAATAGCGAGGATCAACACAATAAACAGGCAAAACCATCTGAGAGGAAGCCCAAGCCTTGTATAATGCTTCATTATCCAACACTCTTAAATCATTTCTGAACCACATGATACATACCCCTTTTCCATTCTTCCTATTCTCTGAACAAGAAGAAGAAGAAGAAGAAAGATAATATCTTTGAAAAGTTTGTCCTGCAATGTGATCAATTTCATTACTTTCTAGTGCTGGAACTTTATATACTACTGAATTTTGGGGTGGTTTAGATTCAGCAATTTCAGATTTTGAGCTTGAATTCATGGAATTGGATTGTTTTGTTATGTGATATTGGTTGAAATTAAGGAGAAATGAGGTGGGTTTTGATGGGTTACCAAGTTTTTGTTGCAAGGAAAAAATTGAGAGGGAAGAATATCTCAAAGTGGGCATTTTTCTATTATTAGGACGTAGCTTTGGATATGTGAGACAGAAGGACAGGGAAAGGAGGAAAATGAGTCAAGGAGAAGCTGACACGTGGACTATTGAACATGTATGTACTTTATGATGATGTGGAGCTCTCCTGGCCAATAGATACTAAATGTTCACCCACCAAAGGAAACACCACCACAAATCGTCAACTTTCATTCAGTTAATGTTACACTCTTTACTACTTGTTGTGATCCACGTGATTCTTGAAATGTTACATTTATGTTTTAGTGCTTTCATTTACTTTTGTAAAATAGCATGCTCCTACTGCTGTGGATAAGCTGGATAGCTGACCTGTTAGGCCGTCAGTATTTGCTCATTCTTAACTAATCACATACATTGCGTTTTTCAATTTTCAAGATGTATATTGGATCATTAATTATGATTTAGGCTAAGGTGATGCCCCGAACTTTTGTCTATTACAACTTGTTAGTTTGAAACAATTATTATTATTTAACGTGGAAAATATATTAGTAAATTAAGAATACAATTGTATTCTTAATTATGTGAGAATTTCTCCAATTGAAGACCATTTTAGAGCTATTTCTCTTTCTTCAAGTAGAGTTTTGAGATTTTTGATTTTTAATGTCAAATTTGTTCTTTAATGGATTGCTATATGTTTTCACACTCGATATTGGTTCGGACATTGCAAATATATTAGCGAAAGTTTCTCACTTCATCCTCTATTGAAAGATTGTATCATAAAGTCGTGATGTGATAAAGGATATGCATAAGGGTTCGATCTCATTCTCAATATTATCGATCTTAGTTTTATTCTAAGATGAGAATTTCTTGCTATAGTTACCATACTTTAATTATTGATACATGGTGTTCTACACATAATATGGAAAAAAAAATCACTATATCTGCTATTATTAGCTTTGATCTGGCTCAACCAAACGTCATAATTTAAAGTTTTAACTAATAGTTATACAACCTGAATGCTTATTTGTAGTTACTCACTCCATACAATACTGACTAAAATTTATCTTACACTTCAATCTAGAACAAAACCCAAATCAAAAGGATGCA
Source organism: Patellifolia procumbens (assembly GCA_947645195.1). Taxonomy (NCBI): domain Eukaryota; kingdom Viridiplantae; phylum Streptophyta; class Magnoliopsida; order Caryophyllales; family Amaranthaceae; genus Patellifolia; species Patellifolia procumbens. The sequence goes on from CANSGD010000353.1 coordinate 337,176, forward strand.
AATTTACTTCACCAATTTTGTATCTTGGTACATATGAATCATATTAGTGCTAGCTTCAGTGTAACCCCCATCAATCACTAAATTGTGTCCTGTAATAAATCCAGCTTCATCAGTAGCCAAAAAGCGCAGCAGCAGCAACATCCTCTGTTGTTCCTCCCCTCCCCTGCAGTAGACTGCAACTTTTTGCACTTATTTTGGAAACCTCTTCTGCTGGAATGTCCCCAAGGAACCTCCTGTAACCGCTAACGAGCATATCAGTAGGAACCCCGTGGGGGGCGATGCAGTTTACTCGAATACCATGCGCCCCGAGTTCACATGCTGCACTCTTGATCACGCTCTGGATTGCGCCCTTTGACATTGTGTAGGCATGTGAGGCTAGACCTCCCATGATAGCAGCTGAACTTGATGTACATATGATGGAGCCGCCTTGTTGGCCTTCTATCATTGCACGGGCTGCGTGCTTGATGCCGTGCACTACGCCATACAAGTTTACTGCAACGATTTTTTTAACTTCGTCCATGTTCACGTTGGTGATGCTCCCATCTGCACCTGATGTGCCTACATGTAGAATATGGTAATGCAAGCTTATATGGGTTAGTATTCGATGAAACCGCGTGACAAAGAGGACAAAAAAATTTATAGAAGAAATTTGACGAGATTGATCAGATAAATCAGTTCGGATCACTACATTAGTTGTGGATAAACTTTAGTAGCTATATATCAAGCATAACAAATCACTAATTAGTCATATCTTGTGATAATGAATTTGCTAATGCTAGAAACTAGCTAGTGAAACTAGTTGATTTGATTTGCTAATTACACATTTTCACTACATAGTGAATGATGAGGACCACTCATTGTGCAACAAATTTAAATTGATGGCTAGTAGGAAGAACAGTTGTAAAATATTTACATGCTTTGATAGGCAGGACGCCTTCACTCTTGCGGGTAGGGGGATGAGGATATTTTATCATTGTCAGGAATTCAAAAACAGCAAAAAGGAAGTATTCATGCAGTAATTTGAATATGTTAGAAATTCGCCATGTTTACATACCTACCTGCATTATTGAATATAATGTCAAGGTGGCCCTTCCAAGCCAAAGCTAGCTTCACTGCTGACTCTACATCAGCTTCCTTAGAGACATCACAATGTATATAGCGTCCTTCGATGGAGTTGGCGAGGTTGATGCCTAGCTCATCGAGTACATCCGCGACCACTACATAGGCCCCATTTGAGGCAAAGAGTTTCGCTGTAGCGGCTCCTATGCCTCTAGCGCCACCCGTTATGATTGCAACTTTACCCTTCAACCTAAGGTGTTTTGTACCATGCAAATTGTGTAAGTAGTGTATTGAGTCCTTTTAACATTCATGAGTATCATGACAAAGTTCATAGATTAGAGTCATGTTTGAATTTTATTTAGAGAACTTATGATTCCAAAGGGAAATTTTCCATCTTTCTCTCCCAAAAAAATGATGGGTATTTCTCTAGAATCATTGTATATCATAATTAGAAACTCGATTATCTTTTTTTTTGACAGATGCAGAGCAAATAGACATACAAATTGTTAGACTAAAACAAGCAACTAACAGTACTACTACGAGTTTTTCTAGCTCTTACAATAACAAAAGGAGGATGAAAGCGAAGAGGCGAGAAGACAGTTTTCTTCTGACTTTGACAAACTCGATTATCTTTCAACCAATTAAAATAATTTATTTTAAAATCACATACTCAAAACCTATTCATTTTTCAGTGATTATGAGGAGATTGCATCATTCACATAGATAAAAGAGGAGCATATTACCTTTGTTCTCCGCTAGATTTGGCGCCATGGGACTCCATTAATAGAATGGGTTAGAATTAGTTCAAAGTGGTAAAATAGTTGAACGTATACAAGATATAAGGATGATTGGCCTTCCGACAAAAAAGGAAACATGGAAGATTATGTTTAATTAAAATGTCACAATCTTTAGATGATGATTTTTATACTACAACACACGTTTCCCACTTCTTACAACAACTCATCCATAATCCTATCTCAATCCAAGTTTAGAAGAAAAAAAGAATCGTTAAATTCAATTTTAGTTGGTCAACAAATTCTCAACCAAAACTACTCTTCACTACTCATCACCAACATATGATCTTCAGAGAGACATTTGCAATATTATTTTAAAAATGGCTAAATTTAGTAAGAATTTTCACCCATAAGTGCAAAATAATATTTGGTTTTGTTGTCAACGAACTTCATATCATGTTGCTCATAAAAGTAAAAAGTTTATACTTCTAAATCTCTATAGATTGTGGGACTTCTAACTCACTTCTACTCTTTATTATAACCTCTTATACGAGATTATATATATTTATGGCCCCATAGTCCATATAAATAACCAAATTGTATCAAGATAATACTCGTATAATATACTTGCACGTCTCTTATTTGGCAGGGGTTAGAGATGCTATGCCTATCTTACATACCAAGAAAAGTTCATGTTGTTGTAATAAAGATGATAGTCGGTAGTCCTCAGACCTCAAAGGCTAATAATGCATGACTTCTACATGATTTGATAAAATTCCCTTTATTGTTCATGCTCCTCTATTTTTAAAGTTTTACACTAGTTTGTGGCCCCGGCGATGCTCCGGGTCCATTTTTATATCTAATTGAGTTAGAATAATGTTCTTCATTAGAGTATCACTTTTTTCATTTTTAATAGTTAGAAAATTAGACACATAAATTAAGAACTAATTAAACAATTTAGGGCCTGTTCTCTTCGGCTAATTCTAGCTGAACTGAACTGAACTGAACTGAACTTATCGGAGCTGAACTGAACTGAACTGAACTGAACTTATTGGAGCTGAACTGAACTGAACTTATTGGAGCTGAACTGAACTGAACTGAACTTATTGGAGCTGAACTGAACTGAACTGAACTTATTGGAGCTGAACTGAACTGAATTGAATTGAATTAAATTATAATAAGTATATGAATAATAAGTAAATAATAATTATTATGAATATTAAATAATAAGTAATAATAATTAAATTAATAATTTAGAATAATATCAAATGAATAATGATAATATTATTTTTGATGTTATTATGATAGTTATAAATAAATAAATCATAATAATAAATGAATTTTAAAAATAATAATTATTGATAATAATAATAATAATTAATAATGAGTAATTACAATTATTAGTATTAATATATTAATACTTGATGATGATGATATAATATAATGTCTAAGAAGTAAATTAATAGTATTACCATTATAATAATAATTAGCTTAAAACATGGGTTGATGTGTGCTTCTAACCAAACCACGATTTGTGGTGGGTTGGTCGATGATAGAAATACACCAAACCGCCAAAGTATATTTAATATACAACGTAAAAACAATGTTGTATTTTAAATAGTACTGCAGTATTATTAGCAACTTTGTAATTTTTTCATATCGTCTAGCTTTTTGTAGCTTATTTGTATGATGTAATAGTGTTTTTTATTCAGTAAAATAAAACAACAATTGCAAATTAGAATACTCGTATTGACATCAAATTTGGTTAAACCGTGCACCAACCCAAACTTTGCTCAGCCATAATAATAATAATAGTAATAAAAATGAGTAAAGATATAATAAAAAATAATACATATAAATAATAATTATTATTATTATTTAATAACAATAATAATAAGTAAAATAAATTAGACCAACAATAATAATATTATACAAATGGTTAAATAATGAATGGAGCTGAACTGAACTGAATTTATTGGAGCTGAACTGAACTGAACTGAACTGAACTGAACTTATTAGAGCTGAACTGAACTGAACTGAACTGAACTGAACTTATTGGAGCTGAACTGTAACAACCCGGATCTATATCCAACTTAATTAAGACCTAAATGCAGCGGAAAACCTAATCCGGGCTATTACCATCACACTCACCACGAGTGTGGAGCTCAAAAATCTTGACTTTTTAAAACTTTTAAACTGTAATGACTATATTTAAACCTTTAACTATAATAAACTATATTAAGTGATCCTAAAACACTCTAACTAGATTTGTTATTAAGAATTCTACTGAAAATCCGGCAAAGTTCCGTTTGTAAAACGGACCGCCTAAAACTTAATTTAGGACTTGCGTCCATTTATAAACCTGTATTCTCAAAATCCAGCAACCCAAACAAGTCTAAACTTAACAAACTCAAATTCTTTAAACTTAATTACAAGTTAACTATTAACTATACTATTAGAAAGTCGATCGTCCTCGCCGTAATACAAATAATAGGAATAACATATTCGAGTCTTCTTCAACAATACTACCTTCATGTACCTGCATATACCGGCACGTAGTATCAGCCAAACTGGCTGAGCAAGATTTCATAATGTAAAGCCAAATATATATGCAGGTAGGATATATATTAAATATATCCTACAAATCATTGTTTTTCAAAACATGTAAGTAAAATAATGAACTTTATAAAACCTTCGGCATTTATTTTGTAAACTAAATCCTTTCTTTTCTGTTTCTAAATCGAATCATTTCTATTTCTTTCTTTAAATCAAATCCTTTCTTTTCCTCTTTTTCAAATCTTTCCTTTTTCCTTTTCATAAACAATCTTTTCTTTCCTTTTTCTTCCACGAAGAAAGATTCATAAATCTAGGGAATGGAACAAACTTTCCTTGCCTTTGGGCTAGCTAAGCCCTCTGGATAACTATAGACAAAGACCCCTAGTGTGCACACCCTACATACGGCCAAACCGTAGCAGAAGATCTAAGTCTTGAGGTACTGATCAACGTACCCCCACAACTATTCTATTCTGTACCTGTAAAGCCGAGACAAACTCAACCAAGTTCCAATTCCTTGAGATACCACTTAGGTAATCCCCACAACTTTGAAAACATAAAACTATTCTCGTGGGATACCACATAGGCAATCCCATCAACTTTCAAAACATAAAACTATTCAAAATATCTTTCTATAATCTTTCCTTCAATTGTGGTTCGGAAACCAAACTATCTATATTTGAAGGAACATCCTCCAATTCAATCCGTTCTCAACAAAACTGAGATAAAATCCTTTTAAGAACACTTCTAGTGAACTATGAAAGATCCTTTCAAAACCAAACTTCTATCATATAAAACATACTCAACCAAAATGAGTTTAAAACCTTACAAAACTCTTCTCGTAACTATGAAGTTTTCAAATCTTACCTTTTAAACTTTCCTTGTAAACTTATAAAACATTTATGCAGGAAATCTTACCTCTTTGAGCTTTTAACGTAAACTATAAAGATCTGGATATGAAATCTTACCTTTTCTACTCACAGTTAAACAACTACCTCGGTCTAAACGACTCCTCAGTGAAACCGAAAGCTACAATATAAATGTGTATACTTCGTAAGAAATAAAAGACTTGGATACAACTAACTTTAGTTCACAAAACAAATCAACCTTTCCTAATCTCACATAAAACATCAAACAAACATATCATGTTCTAACTTAAACTTTCATTTAGCATTAATAACGTCTAACTAAAACCCTTCACCAATTAATTAAAAGTCCTCTTACTTTATATAAAATCGATCTTTAAGAAGCATTTACACATTTGGATACTTAAAAGTTCATTTTAGAACTCTAATTTTTCATATAATTGTTTCACAATGAACTTTTAGCGTGAGTATCTTGTTCATCCTACTAATGTATGTAGGATTTAATTTGCTGTTGTTGGGAGTTAGAACACACAATTTAAAGTGATAAGTGGTAGTGGAAGTGAAATGTAATAAAACTAGTTTTTAGGCCTAGGGTTTATTTGTACTATAATTTAGTAGTTCAAAACAACTAATATTATTATCATAGAAAAATATTGGTAAAAGTAGAATATTAGTCATTTTATTTATAATATATATTAAAAAATTATAGCTTAATTATTAATTTTCATTGAAAATCTATATTATCATTCTCAATGTTGATTAAAATAGCAATAATAATAGGATAGAAAACTGATTAGAGCTTTAACTTCGACTACATGTCAAAATTATTGAAAGACGGGAGAGTCACACCCAATTTAGCAAAGGATGGCTCACTCAAATACCCTATTTTCGAATCCTTTTTCCGATAGTTTTGCTTATCAGTCATCATACATTTCGTCCAGTAATTGTCTCATGTTCTTGAAGAAGGCCATTCTGAAATCAAACTGACGTTCATGGCAGTTACATTGGTAGCTCCTCATCTTCCCACTATCCTTGCTTCAGCAGGTAAACTATTTATGCTTCTCTTTTCAACTCCAATTTCTTTAACAAATTTTGATGTGATGAATATGCTAATATGTTACTGCTCCAGGTACCCCAGATTCAAGAAAATGCAAGTACACTGGTCAATCCCTGGTATCATTTCCTTCTTCTTAACTCTTAATTATGCACAATTAAATACCCTTTCATTTATTTTTAACACCCACTTCATTTTTCTTCTCAATATTCAATCTTTTGGGACTAGAATTTAGGCCGGAAAATGTTTTTGACTCTTGGGTGTAAAACATTTTTAATCCAAAATCATTTTTCATGAAAATCACAAGGTAAACATAATTGCAAAATTAGTTTTCCATTGTTTTGTAGTTTGTACCAAAGATGATGGAAAAAAGAAAAATGAAAGGGATTGTAAGGAGGTAGTAGGAGGAGCGTAAAAGAGGAGGTAAAGGAAAACAACTTTCCGTTCATTTTGAAGGGAAAATGGTTTTCCGACATTGGGAGAACTATTTTGCTTCAAATAAAATGGTTTTACACTCCTTTGCCAACCAAAACAATGTAAATTATAAATAGTGGAAAATAGTTTTGGAGGAAAATGTTTTACGCACTACCATATGGAGCCTCCACGAAAAACTATTTTCAATCGCTAGAAAGAAAAAACTATTTTACACACCTACATACCAAACAAAGGTGGGAAAACTTTTTCCTTCCAACCAAACAGAGCCTTATTGTCGTATGCAGATTGAATTTGAGTAAATTTTAAATTTGTTTTTGTTGGGTTTATGATGAAATTGGGTTGCAGAGAGCGATTCCTTTAAGAGTAATTACAGTGGGGAAAAAGCGGTCTCGAGGGGTTCAGCTCATTGTTGATGAATATAAAGACAAACTCCAGAATTATTGTAGCATAGATGATGTCCTAATTCGCTCTAATCCGAAAAATGCAAGGTATTTTGTCCTTCTTTTGTTTTAGTTTTTACTTAAGTTTTTGTATGTTACTTCACCGAGTGTTCAATTTTTTGGTTAGTGATTGGTTTGTCAATAAGCTAGAAAGTTAGATTTAATGTTTGAACTTGACTGTTTTTAAGATGCTGCATTCATTGCGTTCATCGGAAATCAGCATCATCTGCTTACAATTGTTAGTTCAAAGAAGATTTGTTACACTTCTATATAGTTGTTGAATGGCGTAGCTTGTACTCCTATGTAGTTTCTCCAATACAAAATAATCATTTGGCTTGTTTTGTTACGCTCGTTTGCTGGCTAACGGGATAAGATAGGATAAGTACCGAGATTCCAGGTATCTCATTAGCTCTTTAGCTGGAAGCTTGCTTGACCTTGAGATCACAAAATGTAATGGCCATTGTGATTCTTTATGTTGTGATGTCGATGCCTGAAGCATAATTCAAAAATAGATTACGGGGTTAAAAGTAAGGGTTAGTGAAATATTTATTCATATCAAGTTATACGAGATAGTGGGTTTTGTTTTGGAAATTGTATTCAGACCCAGCCCATCTTAAGAAATGGATCCAGTATTGTGAGACAGCCTTATAGATTAGTGGGTAAAGTATTGCAATTTGCAAGAGAGGGAGTATTTTTACTTGTGCACATGCTGTTGGCTTAGGTATTTCATTACTAAATCAATTGCAGTAGGTCAATAACCATGCTTATTAATCCCTCTTCAAAAAGTTAACTGGATTTAAGATGTAGCTGACAAACCAGGTTCTGATTCTGCAATGCGTTCTGCATGACATAATTTTGTGAATGATGTTTGTTGAGCAGTTTTCCTACGTGAAGCTATCATGCTCCCTTATGCTGATTAGAAATTATAAGGTAATTGCTTCTTTCCAATTTAGGGATGTCACGGCTCAGATTGAAGAAGAAGACTTGGCTGTCGTAAACCTCATCAAGTCTAATGACTGGGTATGGTTTTTTCCCCTTTTGCCTGAAGAGGTGTGGGATGGGACTTATCTACCTTTGTTAGGACCGTTGTGCTGTCTAAATTTTTTCCATGAAGCTTTCATTATGCTGCATGCTGTATGTGGAATCAAGAAGTTGAGAAAATCCTTATTATCTTCCTCCTATGACATGTTTACAATCTCATTATCCTTCCTTCTAGTTTTCTGTTCTGTGAGCCTGTCATATCTCTATTTCCAGATTCATGTTGTCCTTAGATCTTCAGATTATGAGTGGCCACTAAGATAAATTTATGTTGTAGTCGTTTCCCAGCTATGAGCCTATGACGAAGCAAATCAAAGGCTGATCTTTAATCAACATATAGAGAAAATCCCTATTAAAAATAAGGGACCTTTCTTATGTTGTGTTCTATAATTTGTTTTCCAAATTCTTTCCGATCTGTTACAGTTGATTTTTGTAACTGTCATATACCTCTTCTCTGGGGATTGTAGTGCTTCCTCCACCTGAATGGTGCTGTCGTACTTTTTTCCTAGTCCACTCTTTGCATGATTAATACTTTTCCTGCCTTTGTTAAAATCCTTTTCTCTTGCTATTCCTTTAAGGACAATGTTAGAAATGAATTATGATGAAAGTGCTTCATGTTTGAAAATAGTTTGTTGCTAAAGAAGCATTTTCTAATTATGTATACAATGTCATCTCTTGAACAACTTTGGTATATATGATCATAACTGGGCTTCTTAGATAGTTAACCAGTAACAAATTTTCGATATTCATAGACTTCTAAATAGAAAGTTTGATTATATAAAGGGGACTTATCAACAAAAGCCGACAAGATGGTAGACACGAATCCACTTTTTAATATTGCATACGATGCAATAACGCTTCAAAAACGAGAAACTTGTCTTTTTTCACTAGTTGCATCACTAACTTTATTGCATGGATGGTTATAGAATATGGATAATGCTTTAAAAACAAGAGAAGCTTGCATGAAGCTTGAGTGAAGAATGAAACCAATTTGGCTGTTGTGGCTGGGATAGTTCATTTGTGAGGCATGGAAGAGATGGTATCTACTAAATTGATACAGATGTATTAAAATGGAAGTAGGAATAACAGGAAATTTTACTATTAGTGATGTTGTGGATTTTATGTAAGATAGCTTACCATGATGAAAGTTACTATCACGTCAAGGCCACAGACACCCATATATATATATATATATATATATACTATGTGGTCAAAATCATTCTAGGTACTAGGTAATACCAGTGCTACCCTTAGTATACCAGTAGTCCTGTACACATACCTGAGTTGGGCATCATTGTTTACCTTTTATATGTTGTGATACCCCACCCTTGGATGGGTAGGGGGTTCAGGCATCTACTACATTAGTTGAAGATAGAATGTTCCAGATTGGTGGTGGTCTTGAGATTCTTTAAGTGACTTCTTGAATAACAAAGAATTAAAGATATGGATTTGAAGTTTTGGTTATACTTATTGCTTTAAGGTGAACAAAACATTTAGGCCTTCACATTTGACACATTGTTTGAAAGTGGAGATTTCTTGGGTGGCCATGGTCAAGTTCAAGCCACAATTGATGTTGCTTAAGAATTGAAGTTGCTAGCTTTTAAGTTCTAAACTGTTCAGTTTTTAGTGGCCATTAGGAAGTAGTGTGGCTTTTCCGGTGTTTATTAGGGAGGCCGACATAATAACCTTGCGCCCTTTGAATTCTGTAGTCAAGGGGGTCTTTAACAATGTGACTTCAACGTCACAACTTTGTTATCTCTGTAATTCATATTCACATCAGTTAGCTATGTATTTGTTTCTTTTAAATGTAACTGAAATCCATTAGTAAGTTCAAAAAGGGTTTTACTACATAGGGCATGATATTAATTATGAGCCTGAACCCAATGTAAGTAAGTTTATGTTTGATATATTTTAGAATACTTGTCAAATATATTTCACCACTGTCAAGGTATTGTAGATTTACTGTCAAGGTATTGTAGATTTACATCTTTCCCTACTTTTTCCCCATTCAAGCCTTCCATGACCATCTTTCGTTGGCAAAATGGGTATTTTGGGATATCATTGAATCGAGCTTTTTCTTTCAAGTGAGGCTGAGAACATTATATATTTTCTCGGTCATAAATTTAAGTTTTCCGTTACCTTTGTGAACTACTGAACTCAAAGATGGAAAAAGAAAGTCCAGTTCGGTTTGCAGGAAGTTAATATCAGGTTTTGTGACATTAGAGGAATTGATGCTTACTGATACTGCTTTCCTTTGTCAAAGAAAACTACTGATAATGATTGATTTTATAATCTGATGTATGTCCATCTTGACAATCATATGCCTTTGATTAGGATAACTGTTAATATATATGATTTTAAAAGCATTTGCATAAGCCTTTTCTTCTTTTGTAATTATATGGTAGGTGCCTCTTATGGATGTGCATTGGTATGTGGATTTATGGTTCAATTATGTTATGCCCACACTTTTTCTTCCATGTGATGATTTGACATTGTGCATGTAATTTTCCGAAGCTGGAATTACTTAGTTGTATGTAGGGTTAAGCTAAAATCTCTTATCAGCAAGCTTGTTCAGATGGCAAATCTTTATGTTTAATAACATTTTGGCACTAGGTTGTCATATTGGATGAGCATGGAGTGGATGTTGGCTCAGAGCGGTTGGCGGAGCTTATTGGCGATGCGGGGTTGACGGTATGATTTCTGGGATATTGATCTGAATACTTTGTAGCTCATTTCTAGTGCTGTGTGTGCCAGCCATGTCAGGCTGCATTGACTGCAATTTTGAATGTAATGGATAGTAAATATATTTGTCAAATTTGATATGTTAATTGCATTCAGTCTTCAGCAACCTACTGAACAAATGCTTTATTTTTGGAGACCCTCTGTTTCTCTATCTGCCTTCCACATTCATGACAAGGGTCAGCTAGTACCTGTGTTTGTTAAGGATCTGCCGTCGGCGGGGGTGTTGGCAACAGGATGGTGGCAGCAACGAAAGCGGGGAGATGGTGGCAGTGGTGATGGTGGTGGAGTGGTGGCGGTGGGCAACGCTGGTGGTTAAGTGTAGTCAAGGTTGGTCAATGATGGTTGTAGTGTTGAGGAAAATGCGGGAATCCAAAACATTGGGGTAGGGGAATCAATGTAGAGGGATATGGGGTAAGTGAAACTGATAAGAGGATAAAGGGAAAGGGAAACACCACCAACCAAACACCACGTAAGGGTAACTAGTATTTGATTACCTTTCCCTTTCCTGAAACCCGACGCTCCCTAGATTGTTATAAAAATTAGAGAATAGAGTATTAAGTTATGTTATCCAGGCTACAGGTGTTCACTTGGATAGGGGTGGCCGAGTGTCTGAACTCGGTCATATGATTATAGCAAAATGTCTAAATTTTTGGTTTGAAATGAAGTATTCAAGTGTACAACATGACTCGAAGAGTAGGAAATTAGAAGAGTTGGATTAGATATTTGAGTACTCTAGTTAGCTTTGGAGTGTGTCAAGTCACTCAAAAACTTTATATTTATCTATACTATTTCTGTAATCTTCATTTTCATCTATGAGAAGCATCATCTTCTTCTATTAGTTTTTAATGTAGGATTTCGGTTCATTACATTTTTCTAACCCCGTGTCACGGTCCGAGTGTTTTGACCTTGGATCCTACGGCAAACCCTTTCCTTCTATGGGCAAGTGCACTAGCCTTATGCGGATTAGGGACTCTTGAGGTTCGTGAGGCACGAGCACTCGGTATCTGAAAGGGCACTCTTGTCTATTGGCGACGAGCACGAGAAGAGGGTCAATCGGGGCTCTCGCGTGCGCAACGCTTGCACTAGCAGGGTCGTCGACGACATGTACTTTTTTGAGTTTGAGTGGGCGCTTTACAATAAGTGGTGGCACAAGCTCTAAGTGGGGCCCACAACAACACTATTATAAAAGCAAACAACGGCTGGTAGGAGGTTTCAATTTTCATTCATTCACTTTTACCCCCTAAAGAGGGTTAAATGTGAGGTAATACATATTTTCAATGAACACCGGTTTTGTAGTAACTCAATAATATAACTTTAAATCTGTACAAGAGTACGAAAATATAAACTAAAGCATTAGAAAGCATAAAATAAGGGAAATACAAGTAAAGGCAGGTTGGATTCTAACAACTTGGCTCATCAACTTGGTAACTTCTCTCATTCCTTGACATGAAATCTGGGTCTTAAGTAACGTTTTTGAAGGTCCTAGAACTTTAAAAAAGGTTTTCAACAAAAGTGTGTAGAGATATAGTAAATTAATAGTTGGACCTTTCCAAATAAAGAAGTGTTACAAGTATTCTAGGACAAACATAAAAGGAAAGTGTAACAAGTAATTTGGGACATAGGGAGTTTGTGGGTGTTTGAGTGTAGGAGAAACTCTGAAATATGCAAGGAATGAGATCTAATGTAGTTCCAATTTTGCAGGGAGCTTCAAGAATGATATTTTGCATAGGTGGACCATATGGTCATGGAGGACAATTACGACAACGTGCTAATTTATCAATAAAATTATCATCTTTGGTCTTGAACCATCAGATTGCTTTAGTTGTACTAATGGAGCAATTATACAGGTTAGCAACATTATCTAATATCTATAACCATTTTTTTTACGTGTATGTTTTAGCTAGCTGGCTAGCGGTGCTAACTATAATTAACATATTGATCTACTGAAGGTCTCTCTGCCTCTTATTGTTTTAATTTAATTGGATGAGATACCAATGTGTAGGATTATACGACTTTGCTGTGTTTCAAGTTTCAACGCAAGCAAACTTGCGTAATTTTATTGGATGAGATATCATTTAGACTTTCTTAGTATTTGTCTAACAGATCTTTATTTGTTCTCCAGAGCATGGACTATCCTCAAAGGTCAGAATTATCATCACTAGATATCTGTCTTCCACCTGGATTGTCCTGGCAGGTACCATTAGCAGTGTTGTTTAAGTTCTTTATACTTTCTCTCCTCGTGTATTTTACTTCTTTTATCATCCATAGAACTAAAGTGAACGATAATTACAAGATAGTCGTAAATCGGAACATAGTGGAGTCAAGTAGAATATGCAATTGCCTCCTGTCATTGTGAAAAGTCTTTTACTCCCTGCATGAGGGGGCTGCTTTATTGATCTGGGTAAACCATGCGATATGCGAGGGGTCGTGATTTGTGAAGAATTCCCATTTAAAAGAAGAGCTTTGCAGTAGTAGCCTGTTGATATTACTAGCCGTAGACAATATGCATTTTGGTATGCCCTAGTGTCTCCTGTACATCCCTAAGATGAAGGAAGAAGCAGTAAAGGTCCAGAACAAGATCTGAACATCATCCAGCCACAATAGCTAATGGCTTCTTAATTAGCTTAAGATTAAGACCTGTGTGTCCTAGTATATACATGTTGAGATGGGCTTTCCCCCAAGAAATTGTGGGCTACCTTCAAAATTATACTTCATGTGCTGGTTCAGTGATGATGCTTTCCCGAACACAAGTCTTTCGCAGTTGCCAATGTATGTTTGACATTGCTTAGCCTATCGCTTATATTGTAGGATAACAGCAGTGGCAGATTCCATACTTTTGTGAGAAGCGTGGGCTAATTGATCAAATTTATGGATGTTCTTGACATGTCTTTGTAGTTTACTGGAGGAGCACTCCCCCTCCCCCTCCCCCTTCCCTGCGTAGCCTATACATTAAACTCAAACTCTCTCATTTCAACTCTTTTTCTCACGAGCTTTCTCGCTCCTCAAGCCCTAACATCCAAGCACCAATTTTATAGATGTTATGGATTTATGGCTTGAGGTGTTGCCTGGGTGTAGATGTTTGTGGTTTTTATGGCTTGAAGCATCGGTGGATAGAGAAGGTGTTGAAATTGTCAAACTTTTTATTTGGGTTTTCATTTCTTTTTGTTAATTTTTAGGCTGTTAGTGTGTTTCTTTTGGATTGTTGTAGTGTAAGTAATAATTCTACTTACCTTTGCCCCCTTGCAAAACTTATGGCAAACGACAAGAGGAAAGCAGCCACGACTTCTTCCTCTTGCGCCCCCGATAAGCAAAGCAAAGCCAAGCCTCAAAATCCTCCTTCTCCTAGCCCCACCTACATCGCGAATCTTCTTAATCGATAGCAGTAAGGCTTCTATAATGACCTTTCTCAAAGGCTAATTAAGCCTACCAAGTTCTCCCATCAAACAATTTGTCGAATTTATCCATTAAGGTTGTGGAGGAACTTTGGTTGGAGAACTTTGTATTAGGGAGTTCTCTCACATATTACCTACTCACTCTTGGATTACAAACTTCCTTGATTGTGAGAAGCACCAAAATTAATGGGGGCCCTATAGGTTAAGTTGATTTTCCGTCTTTTGACACCAATTACACTCTTCTTTGCTTATTCATTGAGATATTTGGATGGGACCCTATCAAATTATGTCAACAACCGTTTAATGAAGTATGGGAGGGGTATGTGGAGCAAGAATGATGGGCAAGGATCCCCCATCCCCTCTTTATTTAAAGGTTGAACCTACTACTTCCCCTAGAATAATCTAGACTCTTAGCAAGATCTACATTCTAACTAGGATTAGGAAAGAATATCATCCCAAACTTAGTAAACCATAGTATATTAGCGTCCTACTAGGACTAGAGTGTAAGGAAATAAGACTAAAAAACAAGACAGTAGAAAAGTGTTGCGCCAGCCTGGACCACGAGCTCGCCTTGGCACTTGACGTGCTCCTCCAGGCCTACTGGGCATACCAGCAGCTTTCTTGTAGCCTTGTCTTCGCCTCTTTTTTCTCCATGCACATGTGTTGTACTAGGTGAGACCTGCAGCGCATCCCCGATCCCCTTAACCGTGATGGACTTGTTGGACCTGCACATATCCCGAAGAACAACTTCTCTCAAACCCTAGCTTTTGCTGTCCAAAAATCCCTCTTGGATCTCTCAATAAATGCCCAAATATAATTATGTAAATGGCTCATTAAATGACTATAATTCTCGTGTGCAGAGTCCAGTGTGCCTGGGCGAGCACAACATATGCCCGCTCAAGCATATGATGAGTGCCGGAGCCCTAATGCTACTCCAGACACTTCACCAGACACAACATTCTATTCCTCACGCTCCTTCCTGCAAACTGCTTCACATACCCAATGCTCGTGAGTCATGCCTTGATTGTCGCTTTACATAACTAAAACGGTATCTTGGTCGCTGGTCAACTTGTTATTTATTTAGCCTTTCTCCATTTGACTATGAGGCATGCTAGAGGCAAAGGCACTCGTGGGAGAATCTCTGCAAGTGGAATTCCTGAAAAACTTCTGATTCCAGCTAAGTGATAGTTGATGTTGTATCATTAGTCATTACAGTGCGCTTAACTACATATTGCATGAGCAAGAAGTGGATTAGATATTGGTGGCTAAATAGGTACTCTGAGTCCTGAATGCCTCATCTCCTGGGACTGGTATTCTTGTTTCTAGAAATCTGATGTCTCTGGTATCCACGTACTCTTTTTTTTCTTTTCTTGTATCCCATGCTTTTATTCAAAAATCTATATAACTGTAAAACAGTCCATTCTCAATGTACATCGCAAAGTGCAAAAATAGCTTAGTGTCAAGAACTTTAGCTTCAGCAATGATAAAGCTTTTTCAAGTGCATGATTGATTAGCAATTTCTTGTTCTCGTGCAAATTTAATGCACAGATATATAAATAACTAGTGACTCGTACTTTACCTTCAACTTTTTAGCCGCTTCGGAATGAAGCAGATTCGAGAAGCTATTACAAGTTCATCACGCTGTTATTTTCTCATAGCTATATCATTATTACAATTAGCTTAATGTAAGACATGAGTAAACTCGACTTAGCAAGTCGGGTATTAAACCGTCTTTTAATGAAACTATGGCAAGTTCACTCTTCTTCCCCCATCCCACCCCACCCCACCCAACCCAACCCAAAATCACTTTGTAAGCTAAAGGGTTATTTTATAGTGCACTTTAATGTAGTTTTTCTTTTGCTTCAAAAAATATGACAATAATATTTAACCAAAGTGACATAAGAGGACAAGTATGAGTACGATAAGGGGCTTGAGAGAACCATGTTAAAGGAACTCGCCAAAATAACCTCGCAAACAACCTAAATATCATTTACTTCCTCCGTTTTTTTTTAATCGCTACACTTCCGTACACTTCTATTTTTTTCCTTTTTGAGTAAACTCTACTATGTGAATTTACGAATATACCCTTACTAAAAAAACTTTATTAAAAACTAACAACCCTTTAACATAACACTAATCTTATCATATTACCACTAACAATTCCCACCAAAATTTAATCCTCATTCAACCACTACATTCAATTCAACTGCTGAAATTAAATGAACTTCAACTTCCCAAAACCCATCAAACCCATCAGTTATCATCATCCCTTCATCTTCCCACCATTTTTTCACTGTAAACCCTAGTTTCTTCCGTCTCTCTCCTCCGTCCCCTCATTTCTCTCCAGAAAAATCCCAAACTCCCTCATTTCTCTCTCCTTCATCTCTCGTTTTCTTCTCAAAGATCTCCTTTTCTTCTCAAACTTCTCATTTTCTTTTCTTTCTCAAAATTCGCTACTCTGTTTCTTCATCCTTTTTTGAAGAAATTCCTAAAAATCCCTCCTTTCTAATAGATCTGTGTTTGATTAGGTTGAAATCGGAAAAAAAACCCTAAATCCAAACTTTTTCAGCACTTTCAAAGATGTATATCCCAAATTTGACACCTTTGGTTGATGCCCATTTTGCAACGGAGGACGAAGTCGAATCTGATTTGATTGCGGAGTTGATTGTGTCCTTCGAGCACGGTTCCCCTTGGCCAAAGAGGTGTTGCGAAAATGGTGAAGCTAAGAAAGCCTTGAGTTCTGTCGCTTATAAAGCATTGTGCAAAGTTGTTCAAGATGAGGCTGATTACTACACCATGCAAGTGCATGAAGCTGTGAGGAGAGAAATTAAGTTTGAAGCACCTTTGCATAATTCTGGGAAGGGGAATGGGAAGGAGAAATTTGAAAACGAAGTGAGAAAGGACCTCCTAAGTCCAGTTTTGGTAAGAAAAGAAGAAAGAGGAGTGCAAATGGGAGATTTGCATCGCCAAGTTTGGTGGAAAATATTCCTCCCATTGTCTGTGCCCTAGCTGCACCACAGGCGTATGAAAATGGGGGTTATTTTCCTGGGAAAGGAAAAAAAACCAGGGAAGGGGTCTGTGGAGTTGGGAGGATGTTCTAAAGTGAAGGAGGAGGTGGAGTTTGAGGTAGATTCTGATGAAGATGACTATGATGTACCCAACATGATGCTGTCCTTTGTCACAAGTGATTCTGAAAATCACTGTGACAAAACTTATGACTTCTACATTAGTGATTCTGGGGATGAGTTTGACTGGGAAGTGCTTCGGGTGACGAGGAAATGGAATGGTTAGCTAGCTCACTCTGATTCAGAATATAAGGTTAACTTCTTTTTTTTCTCTTTCTTAAGAGTCCTAAATATTGAGATATGCTGGATATGTTGGATTTGTTGGTTATGTTTGATTAAGTCCCTTGTACACATACTTTGCAAGTCCCTGTTCTGTTGGTTATGTTCATCTGTTGGTGATGTTGTTATGTTGGTGATGTTGTTCTGTTGGTTATGTTAATCTGTTGGTGATGTTGTTCTGTTGGTTATGTTGTTCTGTTGGTGATGTTGGATATGTTGGATAGGTTGGTGATGTCCTGTTGCTTATGTTATTCTGTTGGTGATGTTGATCTGTTGGTGATGTTGTTCTGTTGGTTATGTTGTTCTGTTGGTTATGTTATTCTGTTGGTTATATTGTTCTGTTGGTGATTGTTGCAAGTCCCTGTTGTATATGATGGTTATGTTGTTCTGTTGGTGATTGTTGCAAGTCCCTGTTGTATATGTTGGTTACTGTGTTAGGTCCCTTTCTATTTACTTTGCACTATATCCAAATGATGAGGGGGACTTGTTGATTATTTAACTCTAAACCACATATTGATTGCTCTTCATTGTTTGTGTTAGTCATGTTTGTTGAGTTGATGCTCCAGCTTCAAGCTGTCGAGGAAGCACTCCACATTATGACTATAACTTCATGAATTGAGTAGCTAGTATGATGGTCATTGTGAGTTATAAATATACTCCCTGATGGATATGAACTGTCAAATGATGTTGATTGTAAATGGTCATCAATTTCAGAATGTGGCTTTCATAGTTCAGCTTAGTAGTCCCCTGTCCTTAGTTATTAAAGACCGTGCATAAAATATAAACATAAGACAATAAAAGCAACATTAAACTTAATTTTTATAGACAATATTCATAAAGATATGACTACATAACCAAACCTTTCATTACATCACTTAACAACCAACTTCCAAAAGGTTTGTGTATGCAGTCACCAAAAGAGTGTCAACTAGTTTCACTTTCTTACATATACCAAAAAGTTGTTTCTACCAATATCACTATAAAGCTACCTATATATACCAAAAAGTTTCTTCATAATTTGTCAACACTGCACACACTCAATCAGTGTCCATTCCATCCTCAACTTCAAATAAAACAACTCCATCATCTATGGTCATATGTCTTTCATTCAAATACTTGACTGCCTCATCTATGATTGCTTGATCTACTTGTACATATTCTGGTAAAAGCCCTTGTCTCTCTAATCTTCTCTTCCCATAATGTGGATTCTTATAATTATTGCCTCCTTTGCATTTCAATATTTCAACCATAACCCGTTGCAATTGAAGCCATGTGTATTTAAGCACTTTAGGATCAAAAAAGGCATAAGCTTCTTCCACTTTGTCAATTAGATCATCTATATTTTTGGGAAAGCTTTGGTATTGAATAGCTTGAATTGCTCTAAAAACCCAAGGTCAAGAACATTTAGGTCAGGGGACTTTGCTGGTTGGTTGATTAGCTGTATGTTAATGCCATTCTGTGTTGCTGCCTGTATGAAAGCAGGGTCATCCCCTCTGATGTGTGGCCTAGCATTGTCTTGCTGTATGTAAATGGTCTTTGACAGACCAGGAGGCCACCTTTGCATGATTATTGGGATGATTTTGTTGATGATCATATCTCTGATGACAGTTTGTGTGATTCTTTGAATGGGTTTTGTCTCCATTGTCCCTTTAGGTCTGTTTTTATTGTTTTTCTTTGCTGTAATTTGCTCCACAAATGGGAATATCCCAAATTTACCATCATGTATCTCAATTCCATTAGCATCAAAGATAGGACAAGATGTGGCACCCATAAACATAGCTTTGATTTTGTAGTTCTTGGACTGTTTGCACCTATAGGGGTCATCTTCTTTAGGGAGTAGATAAAACCTCATCATCTCTGGGTTCAAATAGAACCATTTTTCATCAATGTGAATGACATTTTCCATGGGGGCAAATGTAGGAGGTCCAGTAGATGTGGCAGGTTGTATATGTGACAAAATCCATTTCATTCTTGCAATTTTATGATCTTCTGTTAGTGCTGGTTTGTTGTTTGAAGTATGGCTCCTTAGTAATCCCCTCTTTAGTAGACTGTAAACAATAGAAGGAGACACTCTTAGGGCACCCGCAAAACTCCTGACTGTAGTTCTGAGGTGGAGTGGCACAGATTGTAACCATTCTTCACTATAAACTTTGGGTTTTCTACCACATCTCCCAAATTTTTTGGACCTTAAGTCAATTATATTCTGTGAATTTCTTTGTCTTAGTGAGTCATTCCATAGCCTAGACACTGTCACCCTATGAATATTCCACTTTGAAGCTGTTTTGGTGATTGCACCCCTTGGTAGTTTATTCTCCTGTCTTAAAAACAATAAATCGTCTATGATGCCTCTTTTTTTTTCCATTGACATGTCACTTAGATTTTTATCACCAACCTCCTCATAATCTGTTGCTTGTGTTTCAACTGTTTGTGATTGGTTAAAGGACTCGTTTACAGGATCATGTTCACCATTGTTTTGAATTTCATTAATGTGTTGTTCTTCAAATGGTTCAGAATCAGAGTAAGAGTCAGAGCCACTAACCATATGTGTAGCGTAGAACATCAACTCAGTCCTCACTTCATCTTCGAGAATAGAATCAATGCTGTAGAAGTCATCAAGTTGGGCATCAAGGTCTGCCATTTTGCTGGGCTGATTGAAGAAGATGAAGATTTTGTACAAATGGGGCTTTTTTTGTTTTTTTTTCTAACTAATGATGCTGGATATGGATTATGCTGCTGCTAATTTTTAGACATATGTAAGCTAAGTGCACAGTGTGTATGTGTGAACAGATTTGTATCCATCTCCCTAGAACAGTGCGTTTTTTTTGGCATGGTGAAGAGCAGTATAACTGCTTGGCTTTTGGGGAGGAGAAATGATGAATATATATGTATGAGAATTAATGCAAGCTTCCCTTTTGTTTTGTTTTTTTGGTGGGAATGTTTGAAATTTTGGGGCAAAACTGCCACCAAAATTTGGAGAGGGAAAAACTTTTCCCTCCAACAGGAATACCCCTTTTTAAGTGGTCCCCAACACCCCTTCTCCTCTTGCTTTATTCCCCAAAAAATGCCCGCCCAAATCAGCTACCCCACCCACTCTCTCTCCTCTTTTTTTTCTTAATTGTTTGCAAATGGTCCCCACTAACTTACATAATTATATACCTTTACATACAATTAAACCCACTATCAAATTTTGCTTAAGAGTCCGCAATTTGAGAAGTGTAGCGATTAAAAAAAAAGGAGGAAGTACTAATTTTGAAGTAGTGATAATATCAATAAGTAACTTAAATATCTATCTTACTGTAAATAGTTAATATTATGGAATATTTTGAACAAATTCAATGCTTAAAATATTTATAAACCCAAGAAGGAGGTAATAATCAAGTACTATAGGTGAAAGTGAAACAAAGCTGTTTTTTTTTTACATCAATGTAGGGTAATGGTTGTCCCCCTTTGCTACAATAATTAACTTGAGTTGTTGATCGTTCTGAAGAGCATTGCATATAGTATTAGGTTTGCATAGCATTTGAGTTTTGACGTTATTCTACTTTTACTAGTTCTATTATTATTACTATTATAGTACACGTAGTTGCATGGTTAATGGTGATGCTCTGATGTGTTAGATTCTGGTTGTTGACGAAACTTTAAAGACTCTGACAACACGTCTTCCTTTGTTGACCTCTTCCACTCTGCCTTTTTGCCTATCCCCCTCTTTTTATAATTACCTAAAGGAGAAAGAACTTCAGCTTCTCCTTTTCTACAAACAATAGTAATTACTTCGAAATATACTTATATTATTTTAATTTTTTTTGATAAGTAGAATTATTATTAGGCGATATCGATAAAAAAACATCATACAACTTTTCAAAGAAAAAAAAAACCGGAAAATGAAATATCATTACATTATCCCCATAAAATTAAAGTGTCATACCCCTTTGCTCCTTCTTTAGCTAGACGATCTGTGCATGTATTCGCTTTCCGACACCTATGTCGAAAAGATACCTTCAAGATGAGGAGAATGTTGTTAAGTTTGTTTCCCAAAAACCTCAAGTTCCATGGATACTGTTCAATTCTTCGCCCATGATTTAATTTAATACCTGTTTTACTTTAACTTCTGATGGTATAAATATTTTACTTAAATATACTTATTTCGTTTTTTAAATAGGAGTATGGACTTTTTACATCATGAAAATATCAACTTTCACCATAACTACTAATGTGCAAATATAAATGACACTATCTTAATTGTCAATGAATTAATCTTGATGTTTATTTTCTAAGTAAATATTTAGATTTTTATAATATACTCCCTCCGTCTCATTTTGATGTACCCATTTTTCGTTTTAGGCCGTTTCAAAAAGATGTTTCCCATATAGAATATTTTTCATTTATATACATTTTTCTCCCTATTTTACCCTTCAATATCTAAACATTTACCAACCTTTTACTCATTTGTACTTTATTTAATGGTCCCCACCTTTGAATCTTTAAACTATTATAATACTCCAACTACTCTAATGGTCCCTATTAATTTCTCTCTATTACTTGTAGCATAAAGGAATAAGGACAGAAAAAGTACATGAAAATTATTAAAATAAACATAAGATTCCCCTATGATTCTGTTTGCCTTGATTTTCCCCCATATTTCAAATGGATACATCAAAATGAGACGGAGGGAGTATATAACAAGAAAGATTAAACTATAGTAATTGATTATGTCATCTGTCCTTTGGATAATATCAATGCCCTCCACTAAGAACGTTAATTTACCCTTAATATTCCCTAATTTCTATAAACATCTTTTTGAAGCTTTTCTAATAAAAGAAAAGAGTGAAAAAAAAAATCTGAATGATTTCTATGTCTGAAGAAAGTTATTCGACAATTGATAATCTTTAAAAAAAACCTAATATTATCCTAAACTAAATCAACAAAAAAACCAGAAAATATTAACTTGGTCAATAGCTTTTAATCACTCACGCGCTCTTCCGGGTGTCAATTGCTAAGTGTTAAGCCTTTGATTGCAAATTTGCGTACCATTAATTATACATGGTAAATATATAAGTCAAGGTGGAATGAATTTTTTTGGAAGTAGTTCCTCCCCCAATTAAGTGACGTACTTTGTTTTAATATAGAATAATTCTATGTCATTTTGCAAATTAGTAAGTTCAGCTTCTAAAATAAGCTACATTATAGCCTATTAGTTAGGATTAAGGAACCTTTTTTTTTCAATGTCAATGACTAAATAACATTAGTACCCGAATTTCTATAATTGTCGACAATTTGTCATAAATTAATGAGTGGATTGTTTTTGTAATCTTACTCGACGTGCCAGCAAGTATAATTGTCATCTATCAAGACATGGCTACCAATATCATTTGCATTTGCCTATCATCATGTGAACAAAGCAAGAAAGAATAGTCTTTACAACTTAAAGAAGAAAATTAAAGGCGTATATTTCTTTGGTAAAGGTTTCTTAAATTTGATTTAAAATACTTTCAACTAGTAGTATTAGTTAATTGTGTAGTTGACATTATAGAGAATAGTCCAATGTAGTATGACATGTGTAGCATGTCTTTGCGCTGATGAAGGGCATGTAGTCGTTTTTGAGGTATATGCTGTTATGATTTTTGAGGTATATATGCTGTTATGATTTTATCCTTCTTTAGCCATTAAATCTAAGCAATGTCTGAACGACCTGATAATCTTGTGATACGACGCTATTATTAGATATAACAAAGCCTTATTCCCAAAACGAATCTAATATGACGTAAGTAAGAGAAATTTGGATTCAACCCAATTCAACCCATTTATTATAGTATGTTGTAATAAGATCAACTTTTAATCTCTTTTGTTAAGTTTTTAGCACAATCTAAATTTAACTCGAGACTAAACTTGAACCTGCTTCATCTATCTGAACTGACAACCCAAATTAAATCTCTTTATCTTAAGTATAAAGGCCTTTAGCAGCTCTCGCAGGTAAATCCAGCCTAACTTTGTAGGTGAGAACCTTACGGGGTGGGAGGATAGATGATTAGGAAATTCTCACACTCAAAAACCACTACTAGTTAGGAATCTGAGTGATGGTATATGATCAAAATTTTTGGACTCTTGACCTTAAGATCACAAGGTAGAAATGCTATCCCAACTACAGAAAGGTAACAAAGCTACTTATTTAATCGTTTTACATGTGATTCACCAACTTTTATCCTACAATAAGGTGTAGGATGAGGATTCTACACCAACTACTTTTTTGCTCATAGTTCCTTTAATAGAACTCAAAATGAGCAAAATTCACAATATAAGAGTTTTAGCTGAGCAAATCAACATAAAATATATTTGAAAGTAGGATTCTCATCCTAAAATCAGGCTTAGGATGGATAAGCTCACTTTAAATCTTTACGTTCTGTTTTTTATACGGTCCTCTGCCCAATGATTTTCTTTGAGTTGTCTCATTTTTAATTATATATATATATATATATATATATATATATATATATATATATATATATATATATATAGCTCCACAACTACCGACCAAAATACTTTTTTCTACTTTTTCAATTTTCTAAGATATCGAGTATAATTGTGACAAATAAATTGAGTTGCGAGAAGCAGCATAATATTACCCCAAATTATTGCACGAATTAGCGAAATGCTACATCTATTTGATAGGTAATTCTTTCATTAGAAGTAGGCAAATTATTTTATTTTTATAGAGTTAAATTCTATTAACAACTAATGTTAATATAGATAGGTTATTTTTCCTTTTTCGTAGTCATTTAGTAAAGTTAATTAGTGAACACATAGACCATAGTACTTGCTTGCACACATAATTGTATAATGAGTTACAGAATATTTCTCAAGAAAGACCATGTTTTGTGATGTTGACTAATGAAGACCTGGACCATTAATACATTATATATCTGGGAAGTTATGGTGAGCAACTATATATATACGTGCTTGCAAGTAATACTTTCATTTGTTTCATAAAATTCTAAATTAAATAGTTTCATATATTAATTCTATAACAAAATTTACATACCTTGAAATTTTAGTTTTTGGAAGGCATAGAGAAGGTTCATAATAGGGATGCAACATGTGACCGTGTTTGCACGTAATAGATTAAGAGTTACAATTATGTAAATAATTACTATTTTCTTGGTTATCTGCATGTCAGCATGTGTTCTGCTGTTTATGTTTGTGTGGCAACTGTTGATACTGTGTATGTGGGGGAGGATTTTATCATTGAGATAAATTATCTCTAATAAATTTTAAGAAGTTAAAAATAGGGTAGGTCTTATAATAAGTGAAGTTATCAGAAAAATCCAATGCGTTTAGAGACAAAAATCATTTGAGCTATTTTCTAAAAATTATACAACCTTATTCTTTTAACCATCCTTAAAAATTTAACAGTAATAGAATTCTTGGTGTGATTGGAAGACATACTCCATAAGTCCATGTCCATATGACTAAAATTAGCAACATTTTTTTTGACTTGACGTGCTCCCTTAAACTCCAAAGAAATTACTACGAGGATTTATAGGTCTATTCAGTGGGTAGACAAACCACTACTGAATTAATTTTCTATTAGATGAGGTGGAATTTACTATCTCCCTTTGTTAATTATTATTAGTGGATCGTCTATCCAGTGGATCAACTTAGTTTCTCCATTGTTATGACAATATTTTGTGAGTGGCAAATCTTATTAGTAACTCATCTAAATTTATCACTTTTATTTAAACTATTATGAATCTATTAGTATATCAATACCTATCTAAAAATTAAAAATAAATTGAACAGAACAGATTAACAAAACCAGAGTTGTATCATGTGGACCAATTTTTTTTTTTTTTTGCTAAATTAAATTTTATGAAAATGTATGCTTAATTAGAGCATAATTTTGTGGGTATCATGAAAGAAATGGCACATATTTCGGTGCGAGCTACTCTGCTAATTATTTGGTGGTGGATTCGCTATCTCAAAAATGTTCACAGCTAAGCCATTTTTATATCTGTCCAATTTGTTTGTTTTACCCAACCCATAAGCAAAACAACAACTAAATTCAACAGATTTTTTCCAACAAATAAAAAATAACAAAAAAAAGTGCCGCTGCCTGCATCTTTGAGTATGGCCCCACACGGGAACACAGATATCCAATGTATATTGTCCCTGTTACAGCTCACCCACTTATTATATTTTTCCTCTCTTTTTTTCCCCTTCCTTTTTACTTTCAATTATTTCCTTCTTATAAAATGATTAATTACTTATAAAATAATTGATATAGAAGTGAGTACTAATAATAGATTTTCATAAATAGTCCACCAGTACGAAATTTAATGAATATGTCAGTCCATCAGCCCATTAAATATAGCTTTTAATTACAGTAATTTTTAAAAACATTTTTTATAGGTAACAAAACCAAGTTAGGAGCTTATATCAAGACAAGATCCACTTCTTTCCTAAAACTGTCAACTTATATTTGAGCTTTGTGCTCTCTTCCTCTTTCCCCTTCTCATTTCAAATGGCTCCCTCTCCATTTCCTCCTCCTCGCATTTTGTCCCTCTTGCTTCTCTTTTCCCTCTTCACATCCTCCCTTCTATACACATCCTTTGCTCTCGACGATGGCGCCGATACGCCCGAGAGCTTGGAGTCGAATGGTCCCGAAGATATAAAGGTTGACCCGACCTACAAGTTTGAGAATGATAAGCTTCGTAAAGCCTACATTGCTCTTCAAGCATGGAAAAAGGCCATGCTATCGGACCCGTCCAATTTCACTGGAAATTGGGTGGGTCCCGATGTTTGCTCGTATAATGGCATATTTTGTGCTGTTTTGCCTAACACAACATCGGATTCTTATGGTTATCATTACTCTCCACCCCGGGTGGTTGCCAGCGTGGACCTTAACCACGCTGACATCGCCGGGTACCTTCCCAACGAGCTCGGTTTATTAACCGATCTCGCTGTTTTCCACATTAATACTAATAGGTTTTGTGGGACTGTCCCAAAATCCTTTTGTAACATGAAATTATTGTACGAGCTTGATGTAAGTAACAACCGGTTCGTTGGGAAATTCCCTCCGGCTCTCCTCAACTTACCCTCATTGAAGTATTTGGACATCCGGTACAACGATTTCGAGGGGCCGATTCCTCCTGCCATCTTCGACAAACCGCTCGACGCCCTCTTCCTCAACAACAACCGGTTCAAGTATGGAATACCCTCTAACATGGGAAATTCCCCTGTATCAGTTTTGGTCATGGCCAACAATGATCTAGGTGGGTGCATTCCTTCTAGCATTGGCAAGATGGGACCCACATTATACGAGATTATTCTCTTGAATAACAATCTCACAGGTTGTTTACCAGAGGAAATTGGTAAATTAGACTATGTTACAGTATTTGATGTGAGCTACAACAACTTAGCAGGGTCACTACCATCAACCATGAGTGGAATGATCAGTGTTGAGCAACTAGATGTGGCTCATAACAAGTTTACTGGAGTCATCCCAGACGCTATTTGCAAGCTTCCAAATCTACAAAACTTCAGTTACTCCTACAATTACTTCACGGGCGAGGCGCCATCATGTGCCGCCTTGTCCGGAGGCGAGACAGTGGCCAACGGTACACATAATTGTATCTCAGGTAAGAAGGATCAGAGGTCCGCTAAAGAATGTTCCTCCCCATTGGCTCACCCAGTGGATTGTAGCTACTATGGGTGTACTAAAAAGAAGCCTACTTACTCTTACTCATACAGTCCACCTACTCAAAAATCATCTTCTCAAACAAACTACCATTCTCCTCCCCCACCAGCTTATAGTGGTGGAGCCTCATCCGGCACATATTCGCCATCACCATCGTACTCTTCCTCCAAGAGTCCGCCATACTACTCTCCATCACCCGAGTACAAACCCGGAAACAGTCCGCCATACGGAAGTAGTCCACCTTCCTACACTCCATCACCCGAGTACAAACCCGGAACTAGTCCACCATACTACTCAAAACCCGGAAACAGTCCACCTTCCTACACTCCATCACCCGAGTACAAACCCGGAAACAGTCCGCCATACTACTCAAAACCCGGAACTAGCCCACCATACTACACTCCATCACCCGAGTACACCCCCGGAAACAGTCCACCATACTACTCAAAACCCGGAACTAGTCCACCGTCTTACACTCCATCACCCGAGTACAAACCCGGGAAAAGTCCACCATACTACTCGCCATCACCCGATTACAAACCCCCAACAACATCGCCATACTACTCTCCATCACCTGACTACAAACCCACTCCATCATCACCACCTACCCCAAGTTATTACACTCCACCATCAACTCCTGAGTACTCAACTCCACCACCCTCAGGTTATTACACTCCTTCGCCATCGAAATCACCAAGTTACTACACTCCGCCCTCACCCGAATACTATCAATCCTCGCCGCCACCACCACCATCTTCTTACATTACCCCAACCCCAACCCCATACACATCACCAAGCCCAAGCTACTACACTCCACCAACCACCCCTGACTACACAACACCACCACCATCACACCACCAATACCCACCATCTTCACCAGAATACTACTACTCATCACCACCACCACCGTACTCATCACCAAGCCCAACTTATTACACACCACCAAGTAAAGGAGACTGCAGTCCAGGACATGATCAATCACCAACTCCAACCTACAACCCATCACCTGATCACTACACACAATCATCACCACCACCACCATCGCCACCGGCTTACGACAACACCCCATTACCACCCGTTTACGGCGTTTCTTATGCTTCTCCTCCTCCACCTATCTACCCCGGTTACTAATTTATCATCTCATTATCATAATATATGATTATGAACTGGCTTCATCATCATTTTCTTAATGTAATGTTTTAATTTGTTCATTGGTTACATGGGGGTTCATCAATCAACTTTTTTCATTAACAAATCCATCCAAAGAAGTCAGTAAATTCCCAAAACAAAAAAAAAAAAAGTTGACAGATTCTTTAAATTGTTGACTGGGTTTAGAAGATCTGGCATGTCAAATATACATTTGTGGGTTTTTTTTTACTTTGAAGGTTGTGTTACTTAGCAATAATATATACTTGATAGATTCGTTATTTTGTGCTTTGTGTTATAAGTATTATACAGCAATATACATATACAAGTTGATCATTGACAGCTATAACAATTTTGTACTATATTTATTTCAAGTTAGAGAGAGAGAACTATGTTTAATTTGTTCATGATATTGTAATGTTTATGAATCCAATTCATTTTCTGTCAACTTTCATTGTTTTTGATCCTACCTCGTGCTACATGATTTTTTGTTGTCTGCCCATTTTATGGAGTTAAAGCACTTTAATGTCCTTCTAGTACGGAATAATAATGGAGTTTCTCTCTTCTCAAAGAGTTTTATTTTTTAAAGCAACGTTCAAATTGAGCATTTGATTTTTGACTAACGATTTAGGGTGTGTTCCATCCGCCTTAGAACAATACGTTTGCCATGGCAGGTCTAGTATTAAGACTGATCAAGTCTATTTTAGTATCAATGCAATTTGCAAATGCTCATATTCATTCAAGTCTAATAAGTTAAAAGTGATAAATAATTTAGAGTTTAGTGTATTTCCTTATGAGAGGAAGTGGCGTACAACAAGCTGCCAGATTTATACAAAGACTTTAAGATTTACATAACGAAATGATAAACACATGTTAATATTTTTCACCAAGCAAAGTTTGACCGAGTAGTTTCAAGTTTGGTCTCATGACTTTAACGTTATGATCCCATCACGGGCATTTAAGGGTGGGGATATGCCCTTACCTTTCTACTATTCCCAAATGTATGGCTCACAAATTTAGAGTAAAAAACTGAGTTAGTTAAGGTCTTGCCAGGGTCTTTTTCTCACCACAAAAAAGCACGCACCTATGCAATATTTTTCTAATAGAAATAAAACTCCTACGATATCTTCCATATTTAGTTAATGCTACTTCTATAAGTATAAGTTTACACAAATCGAACATCTATAAGAACATCTATAAGTAATAAGGAGAATTCACTATTCATTGTCCAAGGCTTGGGTCGATTTCGGATTCGAGTTCGAGCTTGGGTCAGTTTGGGACTCGAATTTAAATCTTCACCAGAATTTGAGTCGATGCAATTTTTGAGGCTCGCGAGTTTTCATGTCAATCCAAGCTCAGAAATCGATTTTCAAGTTCGAGTTGAGCTACATGAAGCTCGACTCGCTCGATTAGCACCCCTAGTCTAAGCTCGTGAGGTTATGCGACTCTATGGGTTGGCAGGCACTAGGGTTTGGGAACGAAGCAAAGAATTAAAATGGGGGTAGTAAACACTAAATAGTTTTAATATAAGGCACTATAAAAATTGATATAGACAGATCATAGTTTTTCATGCATTAATTACTCACAAGTAGGAGTGGTCTAACTTAATTTTTAGAGCGCCTAATTATTACTCTAGAAAATGGTAGTACATTGCACTAGCCAGGAATATTAGGGTTTGTTTTACTCTATAAAGTGACTTAATTTATCAAAAATAAGTTAAGTTAAGCAAGGATATATTACGTTTAATAAAAGTTTAATAAAATACAAGTTTTGCAAAATATATTAGCCAATATAAATTCAATAGTTCAAACGAAAACATTGTGTTTTATTTTTCTTTGTCAATGATGATTATAAAGAGACAATAATATTTTCTTTTTAACTATTAACTAATGCATAAATAATAACAAAACAAAACAATTCAAGCTGGCACCCTTGTAAGTTTGAGTCCAATATAGCATATTTTCATACAGTCTTCACCTAGAGGAATGCTTGAGCATTTTTAGTTATCAGCATTTGTTGTTACGCACTATAATTGAACGAAGTTAAGAATATTAGATTTGTTGTAATATACCTTGAATTATCTCGCGCTTCGATTAACCAAGTTTTTTCTAGTGTATAAGGTTTAGTAAACCTTATTTTCTGTTTTGGGTTTGTTTAGGCCATTCTGTTTAGGTTAATTGGTAGGGTATTATATTATATAAACCCTTAGAGTTAACTTGTTCCCATAGAACACAATCTGTAATATGTATTATCTCCATAATAAATTGTTTCTCCCCCTACCTGATAGATGTAGCTAACACATTGCTAGTAAACCACATAAAAATATGCATGTATGCTCTTTATTGTTTTACATTCTTCATCTTTGCTTATTTATTCAATATGTTACAACAAACTGGTATCAGAGCTCGAGTTAGGCTTGAGGGGGAGATAATCAAATAGGCTCACAGAAGAAGGGGAGATTGTTATGACATGTGTGAGCTAAGTCCAACATCAGAAAATCTAGTGGGATATACCAAGCATATAAGTCAAGTAGGCTATTCCTACTATTGTCATGTGGTTTTGAATGGAACGTCAATTGGGCCTATTGTTGGGACACTTTGTCCATGTGTATTTTGATGATGACAAACACATGTATGTTATTAACATGTTTTGGGTATGTGTCAGTGAAATAATTATGATCGAGCAACAAAGTCATTGGAGTTTTTGACTGTTGGATATTTAAACAAAGTATGAAAAGAATTTTAGCATAATTACTTATTCTCTTAGAGTTAAGAAATGAAGTAATCATGTTAATATTATTTTTCATAAAAATCTGTTTCTTGAAATAAAGATTTTGTATATAAATAAAGATAGTTTTCTAAAACTGATTATGTGATTAGTTTTGGAAAATATTATCTTTTTTTCATGTCAAAGATAGATAAAATGATTTATTCTAAAAAGATTTTATCCTCTAGCAAAATCTCCAATGATACATGAAGATCAGCTTTGGAAAAGATATAAGACGAGTTTGGAAAAGATAGAAGATCAAAGATTATGGCCCGGATTTTTTGGAAGAGATATTTATCTTCAGTGGCACTGAGCAAGGCACTGAGCACGGCACTGAGCATGGCACTGAGTTGTCATATAGATGGAAACAGTTTTGATTAGATCGTAACTTTCCTTATTAGCTTATCAAGAAGCACGATTTTAGAGGACTAAAATCTTTCTGTAATTTTCTTATTATAGAGAGTGTTGGGTTGATTTGAGTATAATTCTAATTCAATTAGCAACACTTAGGGTTAAGTGTTGGGGGGCACTACTAGGGTTAGTAGTGAGGGAATCAAGTTGTATCAAGAGTTTGGTATTTTGTGATTCAATTAATAAAAGAAAAGGTAGGGTGGACGTAGATCTCACAGGTGAGATTGAACCACGGTAAAATTGCTTGTCTCGTCTCTTTATTACTGCCTTTCTATTTACTATTCTAGAAATTCTTATTGAATTAACAATATTCATATACGCAACTCAAAATCTCAGAGAAGGTCTCTGAGATCTCGAAAGAAAGTTCGATAAAATTTAGAAAATACCACACTCAATTCAACCCCCTTCTTGAGTGTCTCCTTGTGATCCAACATTTGGTATCAGAGCCTAATATTCTTGTAAATCCCTAGAGTTTAGCTAGCATGAATTCACAAGATGACTCTCAAAGAAGACACTTAAAGTGCCCGGTTTTCAATGGAGAAGATTATGGATGGTGGAAGGCTAGGATGAGGATTTACATCCAAGGGTCGGATTATGAATGTTGGAAAATCATAAGAAAAGGACCCATCCTCATCCAAGTCAAAAATAATGAGGGAAAGTTGGTTGACAAAGACGAAGACGACTACGATTCAACTGACTATGCAAAGGCCGAGAAGAACTTTAAAGCTATGAATATTCTCCAATATGGAATTGGACCTGATGAATACTCAAGGATCTCTGCTTACTCAACGGAAAAGGAAATATGGGATACTCTCGAGTTAGCCCACGAAGGCACGAATGAGGTAAAACAATCTCGCATTGATTTGTTAGTTCAACAATATGAATTGTTTACCATGGATAAAGATGAATCAATAAATGAAACGTTTACTCGCTTTACTATCATCACAAATGAATTGCGTTCTCTTGGAAAAATTTATTCGTCAGAAGAATTGGTTAGGAAAGTGTTAAGAAGTTTGACAAGCCGTTGGCTACCAAAAATAACTGATGTACAAGAAGCCAAGGACTTGTCGAAAATTCCCCTAGAACAATTAATTGGTTCTTTAATGACTCATGAACTTGTTCTAGATGCTAAAAATCCTACACCAAAAAGCAAAGGTCTAGCATTAAAAACTGAATTAGAAAGTGATGATAGTGATAGTGATGAAGATGTTACTTTTCTTACTAGGAGATTCAAAAATTTTCTTAAAAAGAACAAAAATAGTAATCCTAGCAAGAATGCGAATTTCAAAGGTAAGAGTACTACATCTAACTATGAGAAAAGTGCTACTAACTCTGGATGTTTTAAGTGTGGAGAATATAGCCACATGATCAAGGAATGTCCCTTGTGGGAAAATGAGAAACCCAAAGATAAAAGAGAACAATCAAAAAGGGAGTTCAAGAAGGCCATGGTAGCAGCCGTATGGGGAGAATCCGAGTCTGATGAGGAACAGTCAGAGGCACTGAGCCAAGAGGCAAAACTTTGCCTAAATGCAACTGAAGGATCTCAGAGAAGGTCTCAGTACCTAGATGACTCGCATCTATGTCTTATGGCGAAAACACCCACCTCCCAAGATGAGAAGGATAATGCAGAGGTAAATCTCACTTCTTTGAAATCTAAGATACCTCTATTATCCAAAAACAAACTAATTGCTTTGCTTAGTAATGTAATTGAAGATTGTCAAGAAATGTGTGGTGAATTTATAAACATGAAAAAAGATTTGAAAAACATCACTAAGCAAAAAATTGGGTTGGAATTGGAATATAAGGAATTGCTGGATGATAACAAGGACTTGGTCAAAAGAAATAAAGAAATGGACAAAACGATAAATGACCAAGTCGTTGAGATAAGTGCGCTAAAATATGAAAAAGCTCTTGCTAAAGAAATTGTAAACAGCATTGTGCCCTATACTGAGCTTGAGGCAAAGAATCTTGACTTTGAAAAACAAATAAACGTTTTGAACCTTGAACTACTGGAACTGAAAAATGAAAAGGAAAACCCTAGGGTCGACCCTATAAATGAAGGACAAGGTACAAAACTTTGTGAAGATTTTGAAAAAGCCAAACATGACTTTAACACCCTAAATGACAAAAATGAAAACTTGAAAGCAACAATTGAGTCTTTGAAGGTGCAACTGCAGAAGTCAAAAATTGCCACACCTGGTAGTAATATCCTAGACCATATGATCTCTCAAACAAAGAATCGAAACAGACATGGTTTAGGATATACTGACCAGAAGCTCAGTACAGGTCTCAGAGCTAAAAATTGTGAAAGAGACTTTCGAAAGCGAAAATATGTTGATCTTCCCGAATATTTGATTTGCTACTTCTATGGAAAGAATGGACATCTCATGAATGACTGTAATGCAAAGAAAAAACATGTTGAGAAGAATGCAAAGTATGCAAATCAAATATGGGTTAGAAAGGATCTCTTAGATGCTCAACGAAAGAAGAAGGGACCCAAGCAAGTTTGGGTTCCTAAAACTAACAAGTGATCTTTTTGCAGGTGAAAGTGAGAGAAATCAGCCTATTATCCTCCCCATTAGCTTCTGAAGACCTATGATTAGTGAAAATTCAATTCCTCTCACTTGTAGCCTTACCATGGAGGGTGTGTTACATTTGGCAACAATAAAAAAAAAGGGTGAATTTATTGGCTTTGAGATATATTTCTAGCAATTGATTTGTGTTATATGCCTTATCTTCTCTCATAGATGTGTTAAATCGGAGCCTATAATATTTATCCATGTGAAAATTTGTGAAAGAGTCTTTTAATTGTGATTTAGGACTAGCAAGGTCTAATGATGTTGTCCTGATGTCTTGATTCTAAGTTGCCAAAGTATTAAGCTAAATGATCCTAAGTTGCTGAACTATTAAGCTATGAAATGTTAATTCACTTTTCTTATGGCAAGCTTGATCTGTAGCCCAATATTTTGATTTGCTTATTTTGAGTTTGACATTTGGCCTTATTATTTCTTCTTTACTTATTCTTCATTTACTTCCCCATT
This sequence comes from Patellifolia procumbens, assembly GCA_947645195.1. NCBI lineage: Eukaryota > Viridiplantae > Streptophyta > Magnoliopsida > Caryophyllales > Amaranthaceae > Patellifolia > Patellifolia procumbens. The sequence goes on from CANSGD010000353.1 coordinate 371,888, forward strand.
ACATCCTCGTTTTCATCCCCTATTGCTCCAAACAACAAGTACTTTTAACCTTGATTCATGATTATGTTCGGGGCAAAGACATTCTGTAAAAATGGTGAAAGAAGATGTCATGATTTGAGGGGGAACTTGAAGAGGTCGGCAATGAAATTCTATAAGTGAAAGAAAGAAATCAGTGGGGCACAGTACAAGGCACAGTGCCATGGACATAATTTGAAAGAAGATAAGATCATGTTTCACAAGTTAATATTCTTTGCTGGTTTTCATTGATTGACTCTATGATTTCTATATAGTCTACATCTCCTTATCAAAAAAAACATATATATATATATATATAAGGAAAGAGATGAGATAATTCATATTAGAGTTTAATTATGAGATGATGAAAAGAGTTGTGATTACCATGTCTTTGGATTATTGAATATACGAAGCAAAGCTATCTTTGAAGGAAAGAGATTTTCCAGTGGCAGAGTAACATATACAGTGCCGAAGTGAAGAAAGTTCAAAGATCTATGCGTGATGATGTCAAAAAGGTGAATAAGGTTTGAGCACTTGTTGAGCATATCTCCATTCCAAATAATTCAAGCTTGCTTACCTTATTTTTTTATCCTACCATAATTCTTCACTTTTACCTTATGATCCATAACTTTGAATTGTGAATTGGATTAACTCTTGCTTCATAGTTTCGGATTGTGAGTTGGATTAATTCTTGCTTCAAAACTTTGGATTGTGAATTGAATCTTGACGTAGCACCAGCATCACTAGATTGATTTTTGCTTGAGCTACTATTTTGCATGGACAATTGACTTCAAACTATTTAAGTACTATGGATTTTTATGCCTCCTTTTTGATAATGCCAAAAGGGGGAAGATTTGGTATATAGCACTATGTTAATGCTAGATGTTCATTCTCATGAAATCGTATCATGTTTGCCAATGTAATATTTGCTTATGTTGAGGGGGAACTATTATGTGTTTGTCATCATCAAAAAGGGGGAATTTGTTGGGACACTTTGTCCATGTGTATTTTGATGATGACAAACACATGTATGTTATTAACATGTTTTGGGTATGTGTCAGTGAAATAATTATGATCGAGCAACAAAGTCATTGGAGTTTTTGACAGTTGGATATTTAAACAAAGTATGAAAATAATTTTAGCATAATTACTTATTCTCTTAGAGTTAAGAAATGAAGTAATCATGTTAATATTATTTTTCACAAAAATCTGTTTCTTGAAATAAAGATTTTGTATATAAATAAAGATAGTTTTCTAAAACTGATTATGTGATTAGTTTTGGAAAATATTATCTTTTTTTCATGTCAAAGATAAAATGATTTATTCTAAAAAGATTTTATCCTCTAGCAAAATCTCCAATGATACATGAAGATCAGCTTTGGAAAAGATATAAGACGAGTTTGGAAAAGATAGAAGATCAAAGATTATGGCCCGGATTTTTCGGAAGAGATATTTATCTTCAGTGGCACTGAGCAAGGCACTGAGCACGGCACTGAGCATGGCACTGAGTTGTCATATAGATGGAAACAGTTTTGATTAGATCGTAACTTTCCTTATTAGCTTATCAAGAAGCACGATTAGAGGACTAAAATCTTTCTGTAATTTTCTTATTATAGAGAGTGTTGGGTTGATTTGAGTATAATTCTAATTCAATTAGCAACACTTAGGGTTAAGTGTTGGGGGGCACTACTAGGGTTAGTAGTGAGGGAATCAAGTTGTATCAAGAGTTTGGTATTTTGTGATTCAATTAATAAAAGAAAAGGTACGGTGGACGTAGATCTCACAGGTGAGATTGAACCACGGTAAAATTGCTTGTCTCGTCTCTTTATTACTGTCTTTCTATTTACTATTCTAGAAATTCTTATTGAATTAACAATATTCATATACGCAACTCAAAATCTCAGAGAAGGTCTCTGAGATCTCGAAAGAAAGTTCGATAAAATTTAGAAAATACCACACTCAACTCAACCCCCCCTTCTTGAGTGTCTCCTTGTGATCCAACACCTATGTTATAGGGTTGGCTCCTCCGTCCCTCTCTTTTCCATCGCAACAAAGATGTTGAAAAAACATATCTCGAATTTAAAGAAGAATAACAACTAGAAGTCTAGGTACATTATCATATCAACTTTTGCACTTTACATACAGCTTGAATTGATGTATTCATCATATATCCGGTATATCATGAGCATGTATGTACATCAAAGGCTATTTTTTTGGCTCATTGCTCAAGTGCAAAATGAGCAATGGGCAAAAAAATATTAGGGTGCTCCATCCTCATGGTATACCCTCGTGTACCATAAAAGTTGTAGAATTGAGAGCTACTTAATGGAATTATGCCATGCCAATCGCTTTTACGATAGCACATTAGCATGGGAAAATAGTAGTGGTTTTCCTCACCATATAATATTTTCAAACATGGTTTATAAATGTATCAATATTTGTGGAGGAAAATTGTTTATTGAATTCATCTGATTTAGTAAACTCGTTCTACAAGTGATTTACTTACTAGCATAAACTCATCCTCGGATTCTATTTCTTTTAATTATGTACATGTACATATAGCTCGATTTACAAAATATAACTCGATACACGGAAAAGTTCACCAAAATAACTTACATTCTAAAATTTGAATATAATAACCTCTATATTCTCGGTTCAAAAACCACAACAACCAGAAAGATACATCCAAAATCTTGCATTTAATTTGGTACACTAAAAAAGAAAATACATAGTTGACCCCATGACTAATACATGGAGGCATGGAGCGAATCGAGTTTAACAAGTCCGACTCTTGCCATATGAAAACCCTTCTATCATTATCACTATCACATCAAACTCATTCAATTTATATGTCATAAACAAGTGATATTCCATCATCTACATGCACTCCACTATCGAACATGCACCACTGAAACTACTTCCCCAAATCTAAGACCCTTTCTTATTCACCATCCCACCATATTGGCATATCATTCATATAAACTTACCATTGTGAACCCAACACACCAAAAAAACAGCCATAAAATTTTCTCCCATCCTCCAAATATGGCCACTTCTCTGGCCCAAACCATACCTTCTTCTCTCGTCCTCGTCCTCGTCCTTGTCCTCATCGCATCAACCCTTACCCATGCAGCCGAGTACAAAACGCACAACGAATACACACAAGATTTGCCATCCTACACGTACAACTACCCCGTCCAACAATACAAACCCTACTACACCCAACCTTCCATGCAGTCCATTCCATCCAACACTAACCAATACAATCCCAACCCTTACCAAGAGAAAAGCTATCCTAGTGGCGGCGCCACCGCTCCGACAAGGCCGCCTTCCTACAAGTCCACAATGCCGCTAGGGCGGCCGTGGGACTTCCCCCATTAACTTGGGACGATAGGCTAGCATCGTACGCTCAATCATGGGCTAACCAACGTATCAATGATTGTCGTTTGGTGCATTCTAATGGACGTTATGGAGAGAATATCTTTTGGGGTAGTGGGGGTTATTCAGCTGCATTTGCAACACAATCATGGGTAAATGAACGTAAGTATTATGATCTTTACTCTAACTCATGTGCTGGTGGCATGGATTGTGGTCATTACACTCAGATTGTATGGAGGAAATCCACTCGCCTTGGTTGTGCTAGGGTTACTTGTAACAATGGTGGTGTTTTTGTCACATGCAATTATGACCCTCCTGGCAATTACATTGGCACTCGCCCATATTGATCTACATGTTAGACGGTCTATCCATGAATATATTACATGCTAAAGTTTTTAGTTACAACATGGTTCGACGGTCTACCCTAGTACTTACTCATTTATGATTTCTAATTGACATTAATAACATTATTGCTTTGATGATTGTTTGAGTTGTAAGAAAATTGTTTACGTTATTGTTGTTTTTGATGTTTTTAGAAGTGATAGGCTGATAGCTAAGCTGGAAAGGGAGCTCAAAACCTTGTTTTGATTGATTCTTTACAAATTGTTAGCTCTTGAGCACTCGTTTAGCATTTCAGGCGTTTGCAGTTGGCTGTGTTTTTCCGGCCTCTTCTTCACATTGATTAATATCAATTTGTGTGTTATGACCTTTAGCTGTTGGCCATTTTGACTTGGCTAGTTTGACAATGCAAGCTTTTAGTATTGACGGTATGTTTTGGTGTTTGATTATTGCTCGTTAATTAGTGTGTTTGGTGAAAACAATTTTAATAAGTTAGAAAGTTAATGTAAAAATGAAAGCAATAGGCAAAAATTCTAGTACAAAAGGCTAGTATTACCACCGTTTACTTTTGGTTATAAAAATGTTATCAATTCCAAAAACTATACTAAACACCTTTTTTTTATACCGTCTAACCATATTAATAAAGGGCAAAACCAACGAAAAGCTAGCTAAAAACAATTTTAAGCCAAAGCTCATCTAAAAACAATATACCAAACACGCCTAAGGAGAAAGTTTTGATCATTTGAATAGGAAACTTAAATTACAGGAGGTTGTCTCTAATTATCTATAATTTCTTAAGATCAAAACTAGCTGAATTGATCCCACATGAATAACGACTCAACGTGAAGCCCAAAAAACCGAAATGACCCAATTTGAATTAGGCAAATTCACACTTGACCTAATCCAAAATTATCTGACCTGATCCGAATGAACTCAAACTATACCGTCAACTATTATTCTCTGCTACCAACGAACCAAATTTAATATTTATGATTCTAGCATTATCTATTAATATATGTAATTATTGAATCAAATATCGACTTGACATAAAACGAGCCGAACCTACTTGCCCTGACCCAAACGCATAGCCCAGAAGCAGATCCGATACAAATTGTACCCAATTTGAGGCGTAAATTAGATCCTACACTCGAGTGTACAATGCGCATGGTACTCTCGAATGTACATTAGGAGCATTTAAATGTACATCAGTTCAAATTCAAAAAACAATTGTCCCCAGTATTTAAGATGCTCATTTATTTGATGTTATTGTTCATTCACAAACTTAATATGTTCATTTACGGATATCAAATGTACATTACAAAACCAACTTATTTTTTTCAAAAATCACTTGTAGTCATCATCATCATTCAAAAATTTTCAAATTCAAAATTTGACAAAAGGCGGGATTGTACATTAGAAGCATTTAAATGTACCATCAGTTCAAAAATCAATTTTTTAATTTGAAATGATTTTTGAATTTGAACTGATGTACATTTAAATGCTTCCAATGTACATTCCCGCTCAAAAATCACTGGTACTCAATCAAATTCAAAATTTTGACAAAAGGCGGGAATTTACATTGAAAGCATTTAAATGTACATCAAAAATCCCCGCTCAAAAATCATTTATAATCACCATGTACATTCAAAATTCAAATTATTGCCAAAAAGGCGGGAATGTACATCAAAAGCATTTAAATGTACATCAGTATTTGAATCGGTGTACATTTAAATGCTTTTGATGTACATTCGCGCCTTTTTGACAAAAATTGAATTGAAAAAGTTGTTTTTTGAATTTGAACTGATGTACATTTAAATGTTCATAATGTACATTCGAGAGTATCATGCTCATCATACACTCGAGTGTAAGGTCTACCTATTGAATTTGAGGTGACCTGACTTGTACGAGACCCAAATCACCTAACCCGCAACTCTAATTAGGATGGATACAAACACGGTTATAGTCAACAAGTCATATCGAAGAGATATCAGCTTTCGTTTATAGCATTTAGAGAGTCTTTACAATATTTGTGCTTCTTCACTCTTGGACCCTTGGTTGCGCATTTACATCATTCCCCTGCCGGCCTGCCCTTATATTTGTGGAGAACGAACACAAGAACTGGTCTTACGACTTCAAGTTTGGTTGTTAATACTATAATTTGCCGCCCCTAATTTGACAATACTATAATTTGCCGCCCCTAATTTGACAATACTATAATTTGCCGCCCTTCCCCTTGGGAAGACAATACAATAGAAAACAAAAAAAAGACTGAGACAAATACAATATGAATACTACTCTAGTTACAAGAACAAGTATTATTGTTACTTTTTGGTAAAAACCAAGGCTATCCGCTATTCATTGCTGGTAATTGTGAGTATTGCCTTGACCCATAGTGAAACCTTTAAAGGACTGCCAAAGATTTCTTTCCATTTGCAAAAGATGGGATCCCCATTCGCTCTATAAGTTGTATTTTTTTAACAATACGATCATACTTTTGGCAATTCTAACACGCGGCCAAATTAACTAAGAGACAAAGTAACAACTACTCCCAAAAACCAATTTGATGGTGACATTATTATTTAATGAGCTTACTTGCTTGCACATATGCATATTATATATGAATTATAGAATATTCGTCAAGAAAGACAATCTTGCCTGAAACTGAAAACATAGACCATTAGTTCATTATACCAAAGTTATGGTGAGCAAGTAATATACTATACGTGCTTACAAGTAATACTTTGGTTAGCTTCAACTAAGTCAAAAATTAAATAATACAGTATGTTCTTTTACTAAAAAAAGATTATAAATTATAAATTTGGATTTTAGCTTAAGGAAGGCATAGAGAAGGTTCATGATACCAAATAGCATAACATGTGGGCCGTGTTTGCACGTAATTGATTAGCAGCTACAAAGCCTACAATTATGTAAATTCACTTGTCTTGTTTGTTATTTGCATGTGTTCTGCTATTCATGTTCCTGTCAGCAACTGTTGCTACTAATATTTTTGACTAACCCCTCTTTTTTTAAAAAAAAAAACAGAGAAAATAGTGATTAGAAAACCTGTATTTACAAAGCTCCACGGAAAGTTCCAGAACAACACCTATATTAACACATCTTTATTGGGAGCTCGATATAAAACGTGCTTAGAAGACCTATTATACAAATATTTACCGAGAGCTCAGGAAAATACGTGATGGGAAGAATCACAAAATACTGTGTTTGTGCTGCAAAATATCAAGCACGGACTTGAGAAAGGGCGGTAAAATTGATTAGTTTAACAAAGGACAATTAATCCGGCAACAAATGGTTTCATATACATATAAATCTGGATTTGATAATTGATAAAGATGTGAATCATTTGATACACAATTACAGCTGCATATGGCAACATTTTTCTGTCCTGTCAAAAAATCTTTGTCACACCCAATCAGTTTTCAGAATCCAATAATCAAGCAAGAGAATTCAAAACAATGCTCTAGTCCTACAAATTAACCAGGTCCTACTTTTGGAATGTCATAGTGTTCACTTAAGTTTGCCAAATAATGGTTAAATTTTTGAATCCGTTCTCGGTGTGAATCCTTAGCATTCTTGCGCAGCCGTCTTGCTTCGAGTTGCTTCCACTGCTCTAGGTACCGCCTCTCTGCTGGGGTGAGTCGTTCATCATAATTAGTAGGCACTTCATAGCCACCGTGTGCATTTTTCTCAGTATTCATCTCCTCCATAATACCTGTCATAATCCCCACTTTGTTTTCAACTTGAGCCCTTTTATGCAGCACAATCATTGATACTACTACCAATCCACTCAAAAAACACCAAAGAACATAAACATCAAGCAAATTTCTAATTATACTTTTTTCTATATACTATTGAGTATTGTATACATTTTCAAATTAGTCATAACCAGCGAAACAGAAAGAGAAGGGCTAAATATCAAATTTTATTTCTCTAAATGTTAGAAAAATAAGTCTGGGGGCAATTTTGAAACTTGACTAATACCCTCTTATTTCACAGATAAATATTTAAAACTTGGATTTCAATTATATATCACACAAAACTAAAAGCAGAACACCGACTACTACATCCAAGAGATAGAAGTTGTTTTAAAAGGAATATTGCAAGTTAATAGCCTTTGGCGTAATTCCTAATAGGATTTGTATGGAAGAGCTTCAAAAACAGAATTTATGAGAGGAGAAAACAATTTCGGCAGGCAGAGTTGTGTGGCTAGCATTGAGGCATAGTCACTATACAAGCTACTGTGAGTAGGTTACCTATCAGTCCTTGGGTACTTGATCTAGCATATTTAGAACTCGGGATACTTGCACAAAAATAAATCCACACACACGCATATAAACTGGCAAACTGAGAATCCTAAGAAGTCCTTTTTTCTTTGATTTGGGAATGTGTCCCAGTGTCCACACAGGCACACACACGCATGCGAGAGGAGTCTTGAGATACCCTATACCCTATGAAATGGATAAATAGGACAGGGCAAAAACCTAACTTTGACTCCGGAATGTGTCCAAGTGTCGGGCTCAGCTAAATTGTGAAAATTTTCCATGATTTTAGCCCAAAATGAAGTTTCAAGTGTCCATACCCATGTCGGAGTTTCGAGGATCTTACATACTTGAGGTAAAATGGAGCGTCCGAGTAACATAGGCGAAAACAACACAAGCAGAGCAAAAACAGACTATTTGAATAAACACAGAGAAAATTGATAAGGGCAAACCTACTAGTAATTCCAAGAAACCAACAGAAGCAGTGGGTTTCTGGGGTAAATTGGAATATGAGCAGCTTTATCATACTGGTCATAAAGGATAACAGATATCCAATTGAATTGGGTAGCCAATGTAAAGTGGGTTCCAAAGAAGCAAGGAGGAAAGTGGAAGCACCAATTTGTCGCGTGCTTAGAAAGGATACAAGTTTGATATTCAGTTGCAGCATATAGGTATGTGTGCTGGAGTCAGGATAGCATTAAAAGGGCATTAGGCAAGAAGGTTTGGTGATCCTATAGAGGTATACTTCAATACGAGGCATGGTTGAATTGGTTCCTAGATCTGCTTTTCCTGTTTCTTCAATCTTCACTCCAATCCTAATAAGACAAGAATGCTTTAGTATCAAAGAATAATTAAGTTATACTGTATTTAACAATAATAAAGTACCAGCAAACAAGATTCATTGAAAAATTACTAATATCTCAATGCACAACGTAAAGCAAAACTCTATGCCTAAGAAGCTATACCTATGTATTCGCTTTCCAGGTGAAAGTGTTACCTCCTTCACTAATCTCCCCTGCGGAGAGCGAACTGAAGAAAGCGAATTTTAGGCCTGTTTGGGCGCTTTTTAGCACATTTTGAACATATTGAATATTCAAAAAGTGAATTAGATAGCGAATTAGGCTAGTGTGCATACATCTACTTGCAGTTAAAATCCTCCTTCATCATCTAAGTCTACTATTTGGAGAATAGTGCAACTTCTCATCACTCTTTTTGATCCTTGTTCAACTTCCCCTTTTTTAAAGTTAAAATCAGTGGATTATTCAGTAAGTCATAACCTGTCAGAAATACCACACCGTCATCAGGGACATTGTGTTGAGTTTGCTGGTTGGAGATGGTTCAAATACAAAGGGAACACGAGGGAGAAGCAAGGAATGCTCGGGCAAGGTTGGAATGGCGGACTTGAAGAGAGAAAAAGTAGATCTTGGTTGCCTTAAAAAATTTGGTGGTACTAGAAAGTGTTGCTGTATAACTCGAAGTGTTTCTAATAGTACTCGAAAGTGGGCATAGTAGTATTTCTTTTGATGAGTAAAACAATGTGAAATGATGAATGGACACCTTGGAAAACGGACAGTTTTTCCTGGGTGGGATTTTCTCGTGCACGGGCAGGGCACTGGGAAGTTCCACCTATTTCGGACTCTGAGCTCGGGCGGGAACTCGATGCTACAGGCGTTTTCACTCGATTTTAGATTAAACCGTGGCTGTTGATTCTTCTTTTTTCTTTGTATTATGTATGTTCTATGTTCTCTCATTTTAGACGAGAGATTGCACATTGCTAAAGCTTCTCATATTTCTAGGGTGTAGAGGTGAGAGAGAGAGCTCCAGAGCTTGTGTGAGCATCTTCATCCTCCATTGAAACTCCACAGTGCAAGTTGGTGGGTTTTTCTCCCGGACCTTGGGTTTCCAATGTTTTTTCCGGTTCGTTTGCTCGTGTTGCATTTTTCTCGAATCCTTCTTTGCTCAACTTCATGCTTCTTGGTTATGATTGCCTTGTTGAGACTAACCACACACATTGTTAATGGGGTTTTCACCTCCAGGATGAACCACAAGTGCTTCTGCATGAGGCAAAAATGCCTCCAGTGAAATCATTTGCAATAGAGAAATGCCATATATTTCTACAAGATTGCATTCAAACCTCATGATCACACCCTTCTTTGTCTCTTGCATATTAAGATGGCTAATGATCAGTGGGCTTCATGAACAAAACGCAACTAGCAAAAGAATACAGACTAAGCACCATAATAACCTCCAATATCCACTCCTCTACCCCGTCCCCTCTACTTTCTTCAAAAGACCAAGAACGCAAGAAAGATAAAATCTGACATGTTTGGCTTATTCATTTACATAATAAGACTCAAGGACTCAACAATGGCCAGCGCAACTTGTATGCAGGCACACAGAAAGAAAGGAACACAGATGAAAAAACCAGATAAGGATAGTTAAAAGGGGGAGGGTGAGTATAGAGATGCAAATAAGAGCAATGAATCAATGACAAACCTGAAGGGTTATTTTCAGCGAAAATTTGTTCATAATGCTTTTTATGTTTCTTTTTCTTCGTAATTCCAACTGGCTTCACATCAAGCGGTCTGCCCTTCAACCTCAACTTTCCGGGGACAACATTTTCATATTCCGACATCCTGTTAATTCCAAAAGCAGAAAACCAAAATGAAGCTTGCATCAGTGTCTCCAATATTCGGAGTTACTTATAAGTTATAAGCATCCGAAGTCCATCACAATCCCTCCCCCCCCTCTCCAACAAAAGGCTCCTAAGCAGAATCACTATGGAAAAGGTAAATCAATCTATTGGCACATGGTCTCCTGTCAGATTCGACTTTAAAGACATGATCTTTGTGAAGAGTGTTCAAATAATATTTAATTTTTAAACCTAGTTTTAATCACAACGCCCAAAGAAATCCATGCTGCTATTCACTATTTCTTTGTGTACTCCACACACTAAGCATCTCTTTCTTCTAGCTTCTTTCTTTCATTTTCATTATTTCCAAAATATTGAGCCAAATTAAATTCAAATATGCACATGCAAGAGTTTCAGAAATACTCCATCCGTTTCTTTTGTTTGTCCTACTTTGACCAATTATGTGACAGCTTTTTGGTCAAAGTAGGACAAACAAAATCATGTAGGATCACGATATCCAAACCAAGATTTTGTTTTTGTCGCATACCAGTGTGAATCCGCTAACCATGCGAACAGTTATTGAAACCACTGACCATGATAGCATTACACGGGTAGCTACAACTCAACTAACGATCTAGTAGGTTAATACCTTTAACAAATTCAGGATTCTGATCTAAGCATCTAACATGTTTAGCATTTTGATGTTTGCCGATACAAAAATTAGTTCTAATTTCCAAAGTCTATGTGGACGATACTCCACATGCATATCGAAAAAGTTTTTTAATCCAACAATATATCTAAACTCCTTTAATTTATTGTTTCCTCTTGCCGTTCCTCGTTCTAGTTCGTGAATCAATCAAAAACGAATATGCCACAAAGTGAAAAAAAGGAAGACCTAATTTGTCAAGGGCCTATATCTTGACCATGACTCCATGAGACAAAAGCTTCATTAGCTCAGTGAAAGACAGATCTTTTGTCTCGTCGTACAACTTTTATTACGTATACATTTTGGTCTACCATGAACATAGTACACCCAAGTCTATTTTTTTTTCTCATTGTTCATTGTTCATTGGGTGTACTGTGTACCATTCAGGTATATGATAAATACTCTCTTTGTCTTATCGCACCTTTTCTCAATTAAGCCAAGCAAAGTATTTTCACAAATGCTTTCATTCTCCCTCAAGCTCGCAAAATCATAATTTTAAGTTCCTAATTCATTCACGAATCATACTCTAAATACAATCAAATTATAAACTTATTCATTCGCGACACGCCGAATTCACGTTAATACACTTCTCCTCAGAATTACAAACAATTTGCTTCACTAGTGCCTAAACTGACAATGATACGAGTTGAAGGACGAATATCAATCAATGCAAGAAAGCTTAAAATGTTAAGCAATCAACAACAAGAGGCCTATCAACCAGTCATATAATAGCATAAAAAATTCATGCACTAAACCCTAGGAATTCAATCAAAGCCATTATCACAAAATTCATAGCAGATCATGGAAAGATATTCATACTAAACTGTGGTAATGCACTCAAAAATCGAACGAAATTAAAGGAAGAATGAAAGGAAAAGGCATTTGAAAAAGCACTGAAATACGTACCTTATCCCAGTAAAAGCTTGCTTAAGGTAATGGTAATGTTAATGGTAATGGTAATGGTAAGAAGGGAGTGGATGTCTCTAGAAAGACGAAAATAGAGTATGGTTTTGGTTCCAGAAACATCCATTTTCTATTGCACCTTGCGGACCTGCGGTCAACAAAATTATGTTTCGACAAGTTTTTTTTTTCTTTTCTTTAGGTGCCATAGAAAAAATATGTTACTCCATATGACCATATCTATATATATATTAACAAGCGTAAGCAATCGTTGCTATCCGCTACGTGTCACCATCCTTCTTTGAATAACATTTTAGCCAACAACATTCTCATATACTAAAAAAATGCTTAGGTAAAGATTCGAACCCCCAACCTCATGTATGGATTGAATAGCTCCAACCACTATGCCACCATATTATTATTGATGCTTCTATCAACAATAATGATGATATATAAATGATAACCAAGAGTTAAGTTGTCTAAATGAGATGCTTTATATATTTTTTTAAATGATATCTTACAAGCTAGAGTGCATTAGTTATCGCTAACTAATAACCCGAGCATCGCCGGGGACTAATACTAGTGTAGTCCTAAAAAAGGTATTGTTGTAAATAATGAAATTTTTTGCCAATTACAGCCATGTAAAATACTATATTTTCTAATTATAACCATCATCTTTTTTCTTGTGAATTACGGCCATAAAACACTAATATCTAAGCAAGTTGTTGTCATTTTCACTAATTACACCACTAATTCATAATTTGACCGGTCAAATCATATTTAGTATTTTATAAATCTTTTATTTATTTAATTTTATAATATTTTAAAAATATATGTTTTTCATATATGACATGCTAATGGGCACGTATTTCGAGACCATATTTAATCGCGTTTTTAAGACTGAAGACGACGTTTTTTCGAAAAACAGACACCGCCGGGCGCTCTTTATGGGCACAAATTTCGAGAATTCCTACGAAACGAGTACTTACAGGCCGGCTTTTCTAACACGTACTTCGAGACAAGTTTTTCAGACTGAACACGACATTTTTTCGAAAAAGGGACACCGCCGTGCACCCTTTTGTGAGAACGAATTTCGAGAATTCCTATAAAACGAGAACCAACAAGTAGGATTTTCGACCACATAATTCGAGAAGGATTTTTCGGACTGAGCACGACGTTTTTTCAAAAAACGGATACCGTTGTAAGTCCTATGATGCATGAAAAACTCGTTTCGAAGTACGTGTCCGAAAACCCGGCCTGTAGGTACTCGTTTCGTAGGGATTCTTGAAATTCGTGCCTACAAAAAGTTGCACGACGTTGTCCCTTTTTCGGAAAAAAAAACGTCGTGTTCAGTTTGAAAAACTCGTCTCGAAGTTCGTGCTCGAAAATCCGGCTTGTAGGTACTCGTTTCGTAGGGATTCTCAAAATTTGTGCCCATAAAGGGCGCCGGCGGTGTCCGTTTTTCGAAAAAATGTTGTTTTCAGTCCGAAAAACTCGTCTCAAAGTACGTGCTCGAAAATCCAGCTTACTAGTACTCGTTTCGTAGGGTTTCTCGAAATTCGTGCCAATAAAGGGTGGGTGCCCGGCGGTGTCCCTTTTTCGAAAAAAAACGTCGTGTTCAGTCCGAAAAACTCGTCTTGAAATACGTGCTCGAAAATCCGGCCTGTAGGTACTCGTTTCGTAGGGATTCTCAAAATTCGTATCCCTAAAGGACGTCCGGCGGTGTCCGTTTTTCGAAAAAAACGTCGTCCTCAGTCCGAAAAACGCGATTAAATATTATCTCGAAGTACGTGCCCATTAGCATGTCATATATGAAAAACATATATTTTTAAAATATTATAAAATTAAACAAAAAAAGATTTATAAAATATTAAACATGATTTGACCGGTCAAACTATAGATTAGTGGTGTAATTAGTGAAAATGGCAACAACTTACTTAGATATGAGTCTTTCATGGCCATAATTCACAAAGAAAAAAGATGATGGTTATAATTAACAAATAGGGTACTTTACATGGCTATAATTGGCAAAAAATTCAAAATAATGTGTTCCACCTTTTTACGAATGGATTAAATAATAAATTTTATCGTTTTAGTATGATTTAATTAATACTCCCTCCGTCTCATATTAGTTGCAACACTTTCCATACATGGTTGTCCCATATTAGTTGCAACACTTCTATTTTAGGCATGGATCCACCAATATATTTTTGGAAAAATTGACAAGAACAGGCCAAACTATTGGCCATCTTCTATAAACAGGCCAGACTATGGATAATCCATGAACAGTCCCAACTATCACCCCCATCTTCCATAAACAGGCCAAGTGACCTGTTAAATTGCTACAACAGGTAAAACTGATTTTTTTTATTTCTCTTTTTCTTTTTAGTTTTAATAACCTTTTAAATTAACTTAAAAACAAAAAAAAATCCCTCCCCACCCCACCATCCCCTTCCCCACGCACAGGCACCCCCTCCCCCCACGCACAGCCACCCCCTTCCTCCACGCATAACCACCCCCTCCCCCGCGCACATCCACCATCCCCTTCCCCACGCACAACCACCCCTCCCCTTACCCACGCACAACCACCCCCCACCCTCCCCCTTCCCGACACACAATAACCACAACCTCCATCACCTCCGACATCGACCAGCTCACCTCCCTCACAATCCTCGTCGTCGTAAACTCCATCATCACAACCACCGTCAGTCTACCACCCACCTTCAACTCCATCATCTTCGTATCACTCTATTACCGTCAAGCTTAGATGAGACGCAGACAAGGACGACATGTCAAGCTTAGATGCAATGCCGACAAGGACGAACTCTCCTCCACCATCATCGGAGAAGAAGGATTTACCGGCGAATTTTGAGATCTTCCGGGGAGATTAAGCAAATGGGGAAAGAGACGGGTGGGGGAGAGTGGTGGTGAGTGGCAGCGGCGTGGGTGGGTTGCGGGATTGGGTGTTGGCGGGTCTCTGTGTCAGTGCTGTCGGTTGGTTACAGTTCCGGCGAAGGTTGAGGGAGAAACGGGGTGAGTGGTGGTGGCGCGGTGTGGGTGTGACAATGCAGCTGGCAGGGCTAGGCGTGGAGGGAGGGGGGTGCCTGTGCGTGGGGAAGGGGATGGTGGGGTGGGGAGGGATTTTTTTTTTGTTTTTTTAAGTGAATTTAAAAGGTTATTAAGACTAAAAAGAAAAAGAGAAATAAAAAAAATCAGTTTTACCTGTTGTAGCAGGTTAACAGGTCACTTGGCCTATTTATGGAAGATGAGGTGATAGTTGGGACTGTTCATGGATTAATAGTCTGGCCTGTTTATAGAAGATGGCCAATAGTTTGGCCTGTTCTTGTCAATTTTTCCTTTATTATATATCACCCAACTAATATACCTACTCATTCATTGATTTATGTGAAAAACATTAAAATATTATTCTCCTACTCTATTAACTTCCTAAAAGTACCACATTACTTTCTATCACATCAACTTTTACAATAAATTTATATAACCTACACCCTACTCTATTAACTTCCTAAAAGTACCACCTTACTTTCTATCACATCAACTTTTACAATAAATTAATATAACCTACACCCTACTCTATTAACAACCTAAAACTATGTGCACAAGCTATTGTTGCAACTAATATGGGACGGAGGTAGTATAATATTGTATTGATATGAGATATGATTAGGTGTATTATCCACTCAGTGCTATAAATCTCACACTCATGTAAATGGTGAAACGCATAAAGAAAAAGTAATGTAGAAGTTTCTCTATTTTGTGATCCTTGCAAATACAATACGTTATCAGCACCAATATGCTCCCAGTACTAGAAGAAATGGCACGCATTGCAACTAGATGCCAATAGCCTTGAACATACCATAATTAAAAATGGTTTTGCAATTGCTCGGGAATAAGCATGGGCTTTAGTATACTTAAATCATATTCATGAAGATCTGAAATCTGAATATATTCTAACTGATGAGTCTAAAGAATTATGGGTCACTCTTATTGAAAGGTTTGAACACATTCAACGAATTATTGCCCCCAACAACAGCTCGTGTGTGGGAAACTATCATATTTCAAGCGCCTGAGTTCAGAATACAACTTTGTTGTACTTCGTATTACTTAGCAACTAAAGTTGTGTGGCCAGCTAGTATCAAAAACTCTCAACTACACAAGCCAAATTATGATACAATATGAGCAATATTGCAAGAGGTTGTACAAGTTCTCTGATTTAGTTGTCGAAAAGTCTAACCATATCCTTCTCGGAAACCATAATAAGAAGCCGTCTGGTACTAATGCAACCTGTGAAACAAATGTCATTGTTACTAATATTAACAATGCTACAACTACTAACGCAATTAGGGGTGGCGTAACATTCCTCATCCAATTAAACCGCACACGTTATTTTTCCAAGTAAATTGATTTGTCAGGAGTCGGGACTTAGGAAGATGACGCAGCACCAAAATTATATTACATATATACTTTGTTATTTTAATACACAATCAATTTGACTAACGCACTTGTACATCAGAGTTTGATTTGTTCTTCGAGCTCTCTTTTTGTGTGTGCAGGACTAACATTCCTCATTGAATAGGTAGCAAACGAATCAAATACAGATTGTATACTTAGTGCATAATAACAAAGGATGCTATTTCTAGCTTAGTTGATAGTTGAAATCACATCCTTTAAGGAATTCTGCATGTTGAATGTGCTTGCTTACTCTGAGTTGTGCATCCAAACCACAAGTTGTGCACAATCATGAGTTCGTAATGCTATGATGAATATATCACGCCAAATCAAAGCACGAGAAGATTTCTTGGTCATTGAGTATAATATAAAATGGTGATTGGTGATGGGTAAACATGTTCAACGTCTTTGGAAAACAAACAATGATCCTCTAGAACCTTTTCCCAACCTGACCTTCTCATCTATGTATGTGATTTGTAGCTTCACTTCACTTTGTCCACCATACTGGAATTCTTTTCCTCCGACTTTCAATTTGGGTGCCTCGAAAATAACTTGAATCCACTTCTCATCCAAAGGAATCAACTTACCTGTACATATTGAGAACTCCAGAATCAGAAATGAGAATCAGGAAGGTGAAGCTCTGGGGTCGTACCAGAATTCAAAACGGCAATTTGAGACACATGCCCTACATCAGAGCACATGGATATATGGTGGGAAATTGCGAATTTAGAAGGGAAATAAAGGGTGCGTTCTCTTCACCTTACAAAAATAACAAGTTCATATCATTAGTCTGGATAAATTCCACGTACTTCAGATAAAGTGAAGAGAATGCATCCTAACATTAAACATCAAAATACGTCGTATTACTTTGATTTATACACATGAGCACGTACTTATGAGTTATGGCTTATTTCAGACTTGCCTTTCAAAGATACCTCTCCGTCAAGGAAGCCAAATGCAGAAAAGGCCACTTTGTTCCCCACTGTATCAGGAGCTTCAACAATTTGAATCATTTCCTTTGTGTTAAACACAAGACGACCAATTGCACTTCGGTAGCCACCACCAGGTGAAGTTGGATTAGAACAGTAAACAACATCCCACTCTGCAGCATAGACATGTCAATAGTAAAAACCTCATGCCAACCATCCCACAACTGGTGGATGAATTAAGTGAAATCGGAGCATATAACTAGCTTGGAGCACATAACTACAATAGCATTGTGTTTGAATTGAGGGGACCTGGAGAAAGGAGGCATGAGAAAGAATGAGGCAACATTTCTCTTGTTCAGATGATAATTGAGTTGGGCTAGGGAAGGTTTCAGGGCATGAAGAAGCCATTCTTCTGTCACTAATATATCAGAACCTTCTGAATTTGGAATGATTACAAGAAAGATAACCCCTTTCTTCCTTTCTCTCCAATGCAAAGAACAGTCTATGCCCTCACATTCCCCTGCCTCCTTTTCGAAATTATCCAAACAATGTATATTGTCCATCAACCTCTTCGGCTCTTGTTAGTATGCCAAGTATCTAAGAATATGTCATAGCAATACATAATGCTTAACCAAAAGCAGTAGTACAAGGAAAAGATAAGGCAAGCTGTCTTCAATCTGAAACATATTTATCATAAAACCCTTAGCTCTGATATTCGAAAATCCAGTAACTCTGGAGATCCCCCAAAATCAAGCTAGATAAGTTAATTTATACCACAGCAGTATAGTACTATGTCCTAGGGTGATAAGGACATATTGCTTTGCATGCTATTGTATGCAAAAAAAAAAAAAAAAAAATTTGTGTGAAAAAGGTACCATGGATTCGTCTGACTAGTAGCTCCAGCAGCAGACAGATATTGATTATTGATTAAAAACAAATATGCAAAGATCACTCTAGCTCAAATGCTTTTGGTCCAAGTTTTACAAAGCGACAAGCATCATTCTAAATACTTTATGCCAGAAACGCAAATAACCTTTGTCATTGGACAGCTTTTTAACATTTACGATGAGACATCAAAAGCAGAAACAAGGCAAAGTACCTTGACTTCTATTTGTAAGAGGGTTTGTTCAGATTATCCAAAACCCCAAGTTCATTCTGAGGGGCTGGATGTTCAGAAGGCAATAAAAAACCATCTTATTGTGCCAAGAAAGACAATACTAGATGTATCACCAGTGTTCTAGGGACTCCAGTATGTACGTTTACCTCCGAAAATGAGAGGACATTTCACTGGAGCATCAACACAGTATTTTTGAAGTTCTTCAGCAATTTCGCCAACTGCCTTGTGCTCTTCTCTAGTTAGAAGAACACCTCGATCTGTTTGAGTGACCTGTAAGAGAGGAGCAATGAATCATCGTTGCCATCAAACCAGTTTATTCGCAATAAAGTAACTGATATAATGTGTGGTCTATTGTGTTATAGACCGGATTTGATGGACAAGGTAGATGATAATGTAAGGAATGAAATAGTGATTTTAATGGTGATATAAGAACTTGAAATGGAACTTGGACTGATAGGATGGATATATTACATAAACCCTAAGAATAATACAAGCTAAGTACTACACTACAAAAGATTCAATCTCATTAATTTTCATCATGACTACTCTCTCTCTACTTAGCTCTATTTATAGATAAGTTAAACCTAAAACTTTTAATCCCTAAATTATTATGAACTACCTAAAATACCCTTATCCTAATAATATCCATTCATTACACTACCGGCCCCATAAAATTCCACCTTGTCCTCAAGGTGGGTAGTAATTAGCACACGATACTCGGCTTGGGTAACCATGTGTGACATTCCATTGGTTACCACGGTGAAAGTCAGGGCAGTGTTTCATTCTTATGTGCTGCTTCTTGTTAGTCACATCACAGGGTCCCATTGGTAAGAAACGATAATCGGGGGATTTGTTGTGTAAGTATGGAGTTTGGGTGAGGGAGGTGATGTTGGGTGAGAGCTGGGAATATGGTTGGAGTGGGTTTGGATGAGAGCTATAGAATGCAGAAATGGGTTTATAAGTTGGTAGAGTTGTGGGCTCAAAGGTTAAAAAGGGGGGATCAATGAAATGGGTCGGATTAATTGGACTTGTGTTGGGTGCACATGCTAGTTGCAAATTAAAATAATTTGATTGTTGGGTTAGGTAGGAGCATGTGGATGAACCCAAATAAACACCCTTCCTCCTTTAAAGAAAAAGGGGTTTTAGTATTGGAAAGCCTAATTGGATTGGCCTGCAACACTTTTCCTATAATCACAGAACGTGGCCTACCCCTGACTACAATGCTATTGTCATCCTTTATGGCAATTACTTTATTACCCTCATCACCATTTTCAAAATTCTTCAAGATAACAACAGATTGTCCCTGAAAGCTTCTCTCATACTCAACATCTTCAAAATCTTGCCATGTTTCTCCATCCAAATTGCAGCCAGAGAAGAAGCACGAAGCACCGCCGCTGCAATTACCGGGAGAACATCCTGTTCCTCCTCCTGACCCACTTGCATCAGAACCTCCCTTCATGAAGCCCTCTCTTTCTGTGTTCATCCCACCGTAAGTGCGGCCTGGTCCACCACAGAACCAGTGTTCCCGGCGTCGCCTCGCTCAAAAATTGCTCGAGTTAGTGTCTTTACTTGTCCCTTCCTTCTCGAGTTCAGGTCGCCACCGTCGGTTTCACCTTTAAAACCACCTCCACAACATTCTCGATGGCCACCTCTTTCTCCACTAGATCTACCACCTCCATCAACAAAACTGCCCTTGTTATCTTCTTTTGGATTCTTCTCCAAGCTTCCTTCATCTGGGAATCTGCTCTCCACCATCTCCAACTCCACTTGGCTCTGCCATATTCCTCCTCCACTACCATTGCTCACGAAGGCACCCTGATATTTTTCACCACCTCAGAACCACCAACGATTACACCCGAGAAATTCGCTGGTGGACTCCCTTTTCCCACCACATCAGCCACCATCTCACGTTCTTCTTCCATGGGTCCGATTTCCTCATGGTGTTCCCACTTGCCGCGAAACCCTACTGGAATTTGTTGTGGCTGCCATCTGGAAGAGCCAAAGCGGAGCAGCATCATAATCTTCGATTCCGGCCACTCATAGAAACGTCGTTGCTGTTGTTCCTCTTCAAACCACCACAATGCCTCCCCAACCAAAGACAGTTTGACAACCTTCATCTTCTCCATTTCGTTCAACTGGAAAAAATGAAAGATGTCTTCCATTTCCCGGATCCAACTGTAACAATTTCTTCCATCGAACCCAGGAATTTGAAGCTCTCTCCGGATTCGTTGCTCTTCCTCGGGGTTGGAGACTCCGTAACATCTTTTGAAGGAGATGTAGGCAAACTCTTCTTCTATCCAACGTACATAAACTGTACTGGACCTTCTTCCAAACTCCATTTTTTTATTCTTTTTTTTTTTGGAACAGAATTCAGTCATGTTTTACCAGGTATACCAGGTCGTGATATTCAACAGGTAAAGACATTCATTCCGAGAAACAAAACTTCCAGAAAATTGCATTAAAACTTTATTTTTATGTAACTTTTTTTTAAAAAAAATAAAATAAAAGGCAGAAAGCAGAAAACCAGCAGCGTTTTCCGGCCACCACGGACCGTACCGCTCTGATACCAAGTTGTTATAGACCGGATTTGATGGACAAGGTAGATGATAATGTAAGGAATGAAATAGTGATTTTAATGGTGATATAAGAACTTGAAATGGAACTTGGATTGATAGGATGGATATATTACATAAACCCTAAAAATAATACAAGCTAAGTACTACACTACAAAAGATTCATTCTCATTAATTTTCATCATGACTACTCTCTCTTTACTTAGCTCTATTTATAGATAAATTAACCCTAAAACTTCTAATCCCTAAATTATTATGAACTACCTAAAATACCCTTATCCTAGTAATATCCATTCATTACACTGGTATCAATGCACTGAGGAATCTAACACTTACTTGAGCAAGTTTCCTCTGTCACTCCTTTCTCGCAGACTTACCTGCAGGTGCTGATGGTCTCTAAGGCACGTGCAAAGGGTGCAAAATTAAGATTTACATCCTGGAGAGCAGTTTATGCAATTGTAACAGAAAGGACTACAAGCTTGTCACTGGTTTTGTGATCCTTAGTCTATCCGACACAAAGTTCCAGGATTCTTGTCTTCTCGATAAAAGGCCATCAGACGTCCTTATTGACTCATATATCAGGGTGAGTAGTGTCTCTCATTCCATGCATATAGAGCCAACAGCCAAGTCACTCAAGTCACTGTCGAGAATATGGTTGTCAAGATCACATGTTTTTGGATTCATGTAGGGTTATAAATCTAGCACCCTCTTTCCCAAACTTGAATAGCTTGGAATTTTTGCAATTTAGGTATTGAACTCGATAAAGATGCAGCTGATGTGTCATATATTAGCTGATAGCCAGTTTGGTCAGCAGCAAATGAGCAGTCAAAGCAGAAAATCGGAAAGTACTGAGGTCTGCGTTAGAATGAGTGTGTAACCACATAACAAAAGCCAAAGCATGAGAAGAATGTCTTATACTATTGCTGTAATGCAAAATCAGAACGGTCAAAAGTGTTCTTGCACTTTAAACATAAAGTCATTCCCATTGGTTACCCGAGTGCTGGCAAAGTACAAATGCCAAAAGCCTTGCTATATAACATAAAGTTCCAGAAGTCTATACTTTCTCAAGCATTGAAATAACTGAAGTCAAAATCCCTACTTCTACAAAAGCAATCCATCATAGGTTCAGGAACACTTTCATATATTCATCTTAAAATTGAACTTCAGGAAAAGCAAGTTCAAAGAAAAACCAATATAAGTTCAAAAAAAGGCTCTATTGGTTGGACGGAGAATCATTTTCCACGGAAACAATTTTCCATGAAAACCATTTTCCAAAGGAAAACTCAATCATAGATTAACTTTTCTTTGTTGGCTCCTTACATAAAAGGTAGAGGGAAAAAAGAATGGGAAATAAATGGGAGGATAGAAGGGAGAAAGGTAGGCATAGGGAGGAAATGTGTTATCCAATTGTCCCTACCTATAGAAAGGAAAATGTTTTCCACTCCATAGAAAACTATTTTCAATCATAGTATAACTATTCTCCACCCTCTACAAACCAAACAAAGAAAGTAGGAAACTAGTTTTCCGAGAAAGTGTTTCCTCCCAACCAAATGGAGCATTAGGGAAGTACCAAGTTCATATTAAAACTTTAGTGTTTATATTGAGGCAAGTTCAAATAAGAGACAACCAATTTATGTAATTTCCAATAAATTTAAAATTTAAATAATACCATACGTTGGAAGCCAAACGATAAATTCTTATTCATATGCTTCGTTGAATGAACAAAAACAACGTATTGTGGGGAAGAAGGAATGTTAGTTTTATCATTTTGCTCTATATGGGGAAAATAGTTTTCTTCAATTGAAAATACTCTTTCCAAGAGTGGAAAGAATTTTCCTTACCTAGTAAATAAAAGCTACATTTTCATCCCTTCCTTGACCTTACTCCTTGATTCTCCATTTTCATTCTTCCTTTCCTCGCTGATTTTTCTAACAAGACCAAACAAGAGGCAATGAAATTTGAAGCTGGAAATTATTGAGATTTACCTTCCATGGAAAAGAAAATCAGGTTCAGGTTGTTTTCCTCCGACCCTAACATATATGCTGTCAAACTGGCATTACCTTTAGGGGTACCAGTTGCTTAGAGGTTATCTCAGATTGCAAAAAGAATAGATTTCCTTATACGCCGTCTCTTGTATTGCTAGAGAAATTTTGGCCATTATTGATTGATCTCTTGCCATAATAATCTAGTTGATCAGCTCCATAATATATAGTTCTTCCTCTCTTACCTCATTGCTACTGCTAATGATCTTTAGACAGCACATATTACGGACAACAAAACCCTTTCATTTAGGAAAAAGTTTATGCTTCATCCGACTCTTACGAGTGCACACAATGTGCAAAGCAATCCTAGACTGACATTGCTTCAGTACTAGGGCTCCGTTTGTTTTGGTGGAAAACCATTTTCTTGGAAAATGATTTTCCTCCCTCTTTCATTTTCCTTTGTTTGTTTTGGTAAGGGGTGCCAGAACTAACACGTCGTTTAGCCACATCGAAGTGCTATTGGATTCAACTCATACTTTCCATCTACTATCTAATAAGCATTTTTCTGCTACTTAATTGCAACACTCTTATCCTTCTCTTCTCTTTCTTCCTCTATGATTATAGTTTATTCATCTCTCATCATTCTTAACAAAAACTCAAGTTCAGAAACATAATCAGAGCATTTCAGGTTCAAATTGGATTTAACTCATAAGCATTTGAAATTTCCATCTACTATCAGATAAGTATTCTTGTGTTATTAATTGCAATTTCTCATATTATCCTCTATTCCTATTCTCGTCCTTTCTCCGTGATTATAGTGTGTCTGTGTGTTCATCCCTCAATATTCTGAACGAGAATTCAAATTCAGAAAATCAAACCATATTTTCAAGTTCAAATTACTTTCCAAGTAACATCATAGATTTCATCGGCACACAAAACAAAAATCTCAATATCAATCACCAATTAACAATTAATCGGTCACAAAAACGCGATTCAAATCTCATAAAAAAGAGGAAATAGCAGAGTTGATAATAGGAACCTTAGAGAGAATGGAGGATACGAGATCATCGGGAGAAGTTCGGACTTGTGGAGCCGACGTTACAGAAGCGGAAACCTTGAGAGTGAGAGTAGTGTTAGGAATGCCAAATCGACGACGCGGAAGTGGAAGAGTGGAGCGGAAATGAGAGCGGTTTGAGGAGAGAGAAAGTTGAGGTTCGAAAGTGGAGAAGAGAGTTGAAGAGGATGCAGAAGCAGCCATGGCGGAATTTGTAAGTGTAACAGAGAGCAGCAGATGATAGTTGGTTACTTGGTAATGAACTGATGGTTTAAGATAGAGGAGAACGAAAAATACCAGAACTGGTGGTTTAAGAGATCCCACGTCAGGTTGAAATTTGGTTGAAGGACCCCACTCCTGTGACTTTGGTCTCAAAACTATTGGTACCAAAGGGCCAACTTGGTGACTCACATCGGATATGGGTAGGGAGATGAACTGAATTGAATTAGAATGAATTGAAATTATTAGACAAACGAAGATGAATTGAAGTGAAATTAATGAAGCGAAAGTAAATTTAACTTAATTGAACTTGGCAAAGTCTTATAAAAGATGGTCTTACATTAAGCTTAATGTAATACCAGCCCAATAAGATAATTAAAAGCCCAATTATGCGTGCCAAGCGCTAAGGAGCCCAGAAAAATTAATTTTTTAACTTTTCAACTTAAAACCTTAACTTTTGCGTTTTTTTAACTTTTCAACTTAAAACTTTAACTTTTGCATAAAAATCCGTAACTAATATGGCTAATGGAGTGGGGTATCGATTCCACATATGATATTAGTTATACATTTTTATGCAAAAGTTAAGGTTTTAGGGCGAAAAGTTTAAAAACGCAAAAAGTTAAGGTTTTGGGTCGAAAAGTTAAAAAAAATAAACTTGGTTGGGCTGCTTAGCATGTGGCGCGAGTCATGGGCTTCTCTAAGGCTTATTGGGCTGGTCTGAGGTTAAGTTTAACCTAAGACCGTCTTATAGTAATCCAACTCATTGAACTTAAATGCAATTAGTCCAGTCCAAAAGAACAAGACAAGGGCTATTTGGTGGAAATTTTTTCCATGATAATGATATACAAAAACAAAAACTCAACTCTACAATTATATCACCAAGTAGTACTTGCTCTGTCGGAAAGAATTGTACCCTTCCAACCTCAAGGTTGGGGGTTCAATCCCCACTAGGGGCACTTTGAGGATAGTGATTTCCCTTACCCTTTCCCTACTCTCAAGTATCTGGCCCAATAGCACCCAAGCGGAGTTCGGGCCACTTTTCCTTACCAAAAAAACTCTACAATTATATCGTCAACGTATGCAAAACAAAGATCATGGAGACTTGACAAATAGTGGTTTTCAAAGAAAAAGAAAGAGTCCAAGTGTTTAGTAAAGGAAACTAGTTGTATACATAATGAAACAGAAATGTTAACTGAATTAGCGGTGATAGGTAAGTATACGTAATTTACTTTACGCCTTTATCGTGAACATTATGTGGATGGTAGAGTGGAAATTGTTTCCAAAGTAACAACAAAGATGGAATAACATTTGGATGAGCATTGTTTTGGGGAAAAAATCTAGTTTGATACTTCTTATTTTTAGGTCAGGTTTGTTTCGGGTCAATGTCATCGCATCGGTTGGGATTATGTCAATTCAACTAGTGTCAGATTTATTGGCTCAATTAAACATCGGAATTTGATTCAATAATTGTAAAAAACAAAAAATAATACTAGAGTACATAACAAACTATTTAAATGGCAAAAGTAAAGATTACACCCTTTAAGTTTGCTCATATGTGAGTTTAGGCCCTTTCTTTTACACTTGTGGTTATTAACCCATACAACTTCACCAGGAGATAATAATAAAAACGTTCAATTAAAAATCTTCAAGTGATTTTTTTTTATTGTTATCTTTTTAATTTTAGGATTTATTTTCACCTATTGATGAAAATGTGGGGGTTAAATATCACTACGGTAAATTGAGGGGGTCTAAACTCACCTTTGATCAAACTTAAGGGGTTATTTGAATAATTAAACTTATCTGGTTCATTTCGTAGTGGAGAATTACCTTCGAGTTCATTTGAGTCTGGTCTTTTCGAGATAGGTCAAGTTCAAGTTTGTCTGGTTCGGGTAGGTAGATCAGATCATTTCTATTCTTAGTTCAACTTCAAGTCGCTGTTTTCGCGTATAATTTGGGTTTCAGTATAACAGATCGGTAGGATATGATTAGCTTTTTCAGGTCTACTTGTTACGTAGATGACATGAAGCAAAGTTGTATATGTTTATTTTACTACTCTCTGTGTCCCATTTTAAGTGCTACACTCTATTTTGGGAGTTTTGTGGAGAGGCATGTGTGTATATGGAGTATGTTGGAGTAGTGTGACCGTTACTCTATTACTAGAAGACAACAAGGAGGATTGAAAAGTTGAAAAATATGGGACATCATATGTCAAAAACAATAAGATATAGCAATTAAATTGAAACAACAAATTAAGGAAAGTGTATCAATTAATTTGAGATACAGTTACTAGTTAGTAAGTCTATGTCATGAACGGGTCACTTATAAATTATAATATTCGAATACATTCTCTATGTTCCATAATAATCCATCCGCTTATCATGTCACAAAGTTTTCAGACATAAATTGATGATTCATTGTCAAAATCAAAGGTACGCGTAACAGGAGATATTATGATATTGTGTTGAACCTTTATTTTTTAGAATGAAAGGAAATAAGTATAAATATAGTGTACCATTGCTATAGCTATAAATCTTTAACCTAAATTGGACAAATACAACAAAAGTATACAATTGAGGGAGTATATTTTATATATAATTAATATAGTAACATAATAGTATTAATCTTTATCTTTTTATGTACTTTGGTCTCTATGTTTGTAATGACATAGCAATTACACGCAATCTTTATCAATTTGAGGCAATATATTGAATAGATAAGTATTACATTTCACAAACACCTATATTTTCTTCTCAAATCGAGCTCTCTCCTTAGTGGTACCATGTGGTGTGTAATGCCTTACTACTTTAATCAATGTTTACAGAAAAGTAAGAATCTTGAATAAATTGATTCTTAAAATTTAACATCCAAAACTAGCTCGAATAAGGGATATGAATGAAGGTTTTCGAATTTAGGAAAGAACCTTAAAGCTATTGTACGAATGAATGAATTTTCAGTGGCTTTTATGTGTCTCTGATCATTGTGAATATAACTGAAGATCAACTTCTTAACTCTAATTTGACTAAAGAATGTAAAACTCAAAGATTAAGCAGATCCTAACTCAAATTATCAATAAAGGCATAATCCATTTTGTTATGACATTTGAGCCTTTAAATAGGCTTTACAAATCTAAAGCTAACCATAATAGAACAATAAAAACTAATCCTAAAAGATAATGCACGAAAGGTAAAAGCTAAACATGCAAAAGCCTAAAAATCCCAAATAGGTAGTAAAAACTTGTAAGCCAAAAAGTTCTGTTACTACTACAATTTGAATAAATAGAATCCTAACAGAACTTGGAAACTATTACTCTATAAGACAGTCCTAGCAAAATTAGTTTTTTTAGAGGCGGTAAACGACCCGTGTCGTGTCAACTTCATGTCGGCTTTACGAGTTGGTGGGTTGTCTTCCTCTATCTCTAATTCGATCCGTTTAATTAAACGTATCAAGATCCTTGACTCTAACTCGACGCCCGTGTGAAAACGTATCGGCTTACTCAGAGTTTTGCAGCGGAAAAACATAATATAAAACTTTATTAAATACTTAAACCTTAGTAATTATCAAAACATTATCCAAACCTCAAAGGTAATTCAAAACCAACTTAAAACATTTAAAATAAATAATCCATAAAATAACTTGATAAAAGTAACCTAAATGTAAGAAGCAATAAAAGTAAGAAAGCGATCTCTCATCAAAGCTTCCCAAATGCCAAATGACTAAATGTGATGATGCATCATATCTTCCAGAGTTGTACTCAAATACTCAATCGAAAACTGCTCACCAATAAAGGTTCATCACAGGATCAATAGGCACAGCCATGATCGACACACAAAAAAGCATGTAATCAGCTAAGCTGAATACATACATAATAAAATAAAACACAAAACCTAACATGATACTACTAGACAATAAGACATGGGTAATAGATATACTTCAAGACTTCAACTCATGAAATAAGATTCGACTTCACAAGACATTCAACATGATAATTATTTAATAAATTGAATAGAGAATGGATCAAGATGTCGAACCAAAACCAGCCTTCAAAACAGAAGACGAACTACGGGTGCGACTCCATAATACCTTGACCAACGATATCGAGGAACCTTTAAAAATAAAATAGGGCACGGTGATCAATCCGGCCCCAAGAAAAGCCATGGGCTACCACCATGTACTCCAACTCATACTAGTCCAGAACTTCAGACGTGCACAAGTCTAAAACTATTGCTATTCTCTTTCACTTTAAGTATTAATATGTTATTCGATGTTGGACCCTGAACAGACAACCAACACATAACATGGATACAACAAATATTTCACTTTTATCTAGTATTAAATAATATGATCAAACAGTTTCAATTGACCAAGAATTACTCCTCCAATTTATTTGTTGACTTCAATCAACAATCGAATGTCCAAAGACGATAAAAATACATACCCTACAAAGCCTTCGGTCTTTGCAAAGTAGTAAAATAATCATAATCAATAATAATCCAACTTACCCACAAAGTCCTCGGCCTTTGAGAAGTAATAAAATAATAATAAGGGAAATGATACCAAAATTCATAATCCAATAATAAAATATTATTAATCCCTCATGTGAATTAATAAATAAACTTCCCTTCCCAAACATGCTTGAATCAAACATTCATTCAATCATGTAATAAATATCATAGGCAATTAGCATGTTCAACAACACGTAATTCCAAATCAATAGCCACGTATGAACCATAAAAGGGTTCCCTATACATGATACTATAAATAATCCTAATCCTTATGACATGATACTAGTTTAACACATAAGGACATGTACGTACCTTGTGTAGACAAAGTGAGATGCCACTTTAGAACTAGAAGTCGCCTAAAGTAAATTCTCCGCCTACCAAAAATAATAATACAACAATGAATTAATATACTAATTAATTCGCAGCAATATAAATTATTTTAAAACGCTTCAAAACTCATTTTAATAAAAACATTAAAGTTTCAACCTTTAATAACCTTTAATATAATAATATAAGTCTAGGCTTTCAAAACCTCAAAAACCATTACTTTATACTTAAAACTTAATTTAAATATAAAATAATAAATCTCAAATTATAACTTAAATTCATAAATAAATAAAGTTTTAAACTTTATTTATAAAACACATTAAAACTCATAAAAATCACAACGTTAAATATTAAAACTATAATTAAACATTAAATAGAGGATAAGGGTTAAGAAATAAGCGGAAGAAAAACACAAAACCGGAAAACAAAGAAGAACAAACGCGCGGGGAGGCGCGTGTGGTGGCTGGCGGCGCGTGCAGTCACGCGTTGCGTGGCTGCTGCTTGCGGACGATAGGCGAGGGAGAGGTGCGGTGGTGTACGTGTGGTTGCTATTGCGGCTGCACAAGAGAGGGGGCAAGTGGTGGTGGTGAATGCTCACCGAACAAACAAACGGAAAGGTGAGGTGGTGGTGGCTGGCCGGCACACGCAAACCGAGGAGAAAAGAGAGGGACTGAGGGGCACCGATTCTGAGGAAAGAGAGAGAAATAAGAGTGTCCAAAATTTGGTGTTTAAAGGGGGCATTTATAGGTTTGCTACAAACCTAAGGCAGTTAGGTTAGGCTTTAGGTTTGCGTTTTGGGTTGATCATCCAACCCTAATTAAATGTTTTTGGCTCCTCAACCCAATATTGAAATTCATTAATACATAACCCAAAACATTTAATAAAATATTCAATGCTTAAAACTCCAACCCAATAAAATAATAATTATTTAAAACGTTTAAACAATTGTTTGACTTTCCAAATAGTCAACACTGTAAATAATTAAAAGAAATAAATTTTGAAAACAATTATAAATATACTTTAAAATATATTCATAAAATTATGGGGGATTATAGCACGTAAATTAAACGTGTTGAGTTTGGGTTGATTCGTTTAACTTTTCATATATATTTGATGTTCTCAATTCATATATTTTTGGTTCGCGACTTATTAAATTTCACGCGGTAGTTAAAATAACATCTAAAAGTGTATAAAAGTTACACCAAATAAACTACTCCATCCGTTCCCTAATGTTGTTCCCATTTGGAATCGGGGAGAGGATTAAGA
This sequence comes from Patellifolia procumbens, assembly GCA_947645195.1. Lineage (NCBI taxonomy): Eukaryota > Viridiplantae > Streptophyta > Magnoliopsida > Caryophyllales > Amaranthaceae > Patellifolia > Patellifolia procumbens. Next base: position 402,574 of record CANSGD010000353.1, read on the forward strand.
AAAAAGAATCTTTGATGAAATGACATTTAATGAATACATATTGATAGGATTATTATTGAAATTTATCTTACCAAAGCATAGTAAAAGTGAAAAAAGTCATCAATGTAAAGAAGTTACAACTTGCTATGCAAAATATAAAGATCATTCTTTTATTTCAACCAATGAAACTGTAAAGTGATTTGACTTTAGGTGAGTTAAATTTAGAAAGATTTTAAATGGGAACAACTTAAAGGAACACCAAATCGGGAAATGGGAACAACATTTGGGAACGGAGGGAGTAATTAAATTCAAAAATAGATGAATGAATGTAAGATGTAATAAGGAAATCTTTAAAATATGTGTAGATAAACAGGTCATCGAGTCGTTTGCGTGTCAAATAGTTAGACCCTAATTCAACCTGTTTAATAAACGTGTCATGTCGAGTCAACCCATTTACTAAAACGGGTCAAGATACTTTACCCAAACCCGCTATTTTCGAGTCAGGTTTGTGTCAGGTTATCGTGCTGCGTCCACTTTTACCACTCTAGTTTTTTGATAAGAAGTTAGCAACAAGCATGATTTTACATCATGGGTCATAGTGTTATAATATTTTTTTAGTAGCTTAGAACACACTCATGAAGCTAACCGTATTTCCCCCTCTTGTTTTAATGTTTCAATTTTACTTCTACAAAAATTATATGGTACTTACACAAACACTATAAAAATAAGTATGAACCCTAAAAATATCGTGTTGGGGGGATTGACACAAGTGCCCTTTAACTAGATTTATCATTCCTCATTATATAGGGAACCTCCCGTACTCAATGGGAGGTGGAGGTCCATTAGAACATAGAGAGAGAAAATGAGGAGGTGAAAACACACCATTATAGATGCTCTTAATAATATTGAGTGGAGCCAAAAGTCAAAACTGCAATAGAAAAATCCAGTAAAAGTATATTTAATGTTAAGCTAAAAAGTGAATTTTAAATTATTAAAAAAAATTAATTATCAAAGTGTTTGACCAAATGAAAAAGGCAAAAATCAATGAAAAAACCAGCCAAAATCTATTTACCAACCACCCTCAATATCCAACGCATACATGACATTTTGGCTTTAGAACCTTTTTTTGGTCGAAAGGAGAAGCGTCATATTCAATTGAAATATTATGTAAAACAACTCAATCTATCTTAGCAGACAAGTGGAATTTGGAATGAAGAATAAGAGATCCGAACTCTCAAAGAGTCCTTAGTAACCCCTCAAAAACTACTCTTACTGAAATTCTATCGAATAGTTTTAAAGTTGTGAGATACAAATCTTACCACTAGACAAAACACGTTCTTGTATAGCTTGTGTAGGACTACAAAAGAATCCAATAAAATTAATTATTTAAACAAGGCAAAAGCTAACAAATGTCTCAAAGCGTTAGATAAGGTGGTTGAAAGTTGAAATATTCAATTAATATAAACAATCATTACACCGATCGATCCGTAATTTTGACATATATTTTAAATTGAATACTATTTAGAAAATATGATTAATGCCATGAGGGCGTTCGTTAGCAAGATCTAAAGCCAAAAGCTAACAAATGCCCTCTGGCATTGGATAAGGTAGTTAAGAATGAAAATATCATATTATTATAAACAATGATTACAAGGACATATATCATGATTTTGGTATATATTCCAAAATTAATACTATTTCTGAAATACATTGAATGTTGAGTGTTAACTAAGGCTGTGAGAGCGTTCGCGACCAAGTTCCTTCAGACAATATCAAAAAATGCGTATAACCTTCCATAATCCATATAGTCCACTACTAGCCTTATTTGCACACGATCCGTGCCTCTTGCTAAAGAGTAATGTGTAAAGTTTTGGAAGAAACTACATTGTAATTTATCCAGTGAACTACTAATAAAACAAAATCAAAAGTTGACATGTCAAACTCTCCTTGACTTACGATCACGTGGCAATTCAAAATTTAAAAAGGCCACATGTCACACATACATGCTAAATTGACTATTATAAAATCAACCAAATTTCACACTTGATTTCGGCCATTGGCATTCCAAATATATTCCTTATTGTTGTATAACAACGAATATATCATAAATTATTACCTAAAAACATAGATCTTCCACAAAACTTACACAATATATCACTTATATCTCCCTTGACTTTCAAGATACTTCTTAAAAGCAAGTTTTCAAAGAAAGTACTCCCTCCGTTTCTTTCTGTTTGTCCCATTTATTGAAGATCCAAATGCAAAGGAAGATGATGTTATAGGCATGTGGGTGGTGACAACAATTGATGTAATCCTCCCTAATTTTATGAATTTTATAAATATATTTAAAGTATATTATAATCATTTTCATATTTATTTCATTTAATTATTTAAGTATTGACTATGTTGAAAGTCAAATGATTGTTTAAACGTTTTAAATAGTCATTAATATTTATTAGGTTGAATTTAAGTATTGAATATTTTATTTAAAGATTTTGGGTCATGTTTAAAATGATTTTTAAATGTTGGGTTGAGGAGCCCAAACCATTTGTTTAAGTTTCATGATCATCTTGAGCCCAAACCTAAGCTAACCTAAGTGCCACAAGTTTTTAGGCAAAACCTATAAATATACCCCCAAACCCCATAATTGTACACTTTTTATTTCTCTCCTCTCTCTCCTCAAAACCGGCGCCCCCTCCCTCACTCTTCCTTCCCTCATTTTGCGTGCGCCAGCCAACCCACAAACACCACCCTCTCTCACTCGTTTTCCGGCGGCCAACCCCACACCACTCGCCCCGCTCTCCCTCTCGCCTTCCTGTCGTAGCAGTAGCATCGCAAGCACCACTTGCTCCCTCTCTATCTCTCTTCGTCCGCGCATAGCAGCCAGCACGCAACCCAGCCGCGCATGCTGCACATGCGCCACCACACCGCCAGCTAGCCCACGCGCCACCCTAACGCGTGTTTCTTTTGTTGTTTTCCGGTTTTCGTGTTTTCCTTTCGGTTATTTCTTATCCCTTTTTCCTCTAATTATATTATATATAGTTTTGTTAAATTAAACTTGTGATTTTTATGAGTTTTTATATGTTTTATGATAAAGTTGAAAACTTTATTATTCGAGTTATTAAAAATCTTATTTTTATTTATTGTGAATATAAAGTATAATTTCCTGATTTATTAATTATGGTTTAAAGTGAGTTTTAAGTATGAAAGTAATGATTTTTGAGGTTTTAAAGCCTTGATTTATAAGTATTATATTAAAGGTTGTGAATAGTTGGAACTTTGATGTTTTTAAAGTATTTTAAAACGAATTATGAAGCGTTTTAAAATAATTTATATTGTTGTGAATTAATTAGTATATTAATTCATTGTTGTATTATTATTTTTGGTAGGCGGAGAATTTACTTTAGGCGACTTTTAGAATTCTAAAGTGGCATCTTACTTTGTCTACACAGGTACGTACATGTCCTTATGTGTTAGACTAGTATCATGCCATAAGGATTAGGATTATTTATAGTATCATATGTATAGGGAATCCTTTTATGGTTCATAAGTGGCTATTGAATTGGAATTACGTGTTGTTGAGGATGTTAATTGCCTTTATGTTTGATTAAATGATTGAATGAATGTTTGATTCAAGCATGTTTGGGAAGGAAAGTTTATTTATTAATTCACATGAGAGATTAATAATATTTTATTATTGGATTATGGATTTTGGTATTGTTTCCCTTAGTGGATATTTTTATTACTCTCATAGGCCGAATGTGAGTAAGTTTGATTATTATTGGTTATGGTTATTTTACTACTTTGCAAAGACCGAGGGCTTTGTAGGGTATGTATATTTATTGTCGTTGGACATCCGATTGTTGATTTAAGTCAACAAATAAATTTGGAGGATTAGTTCTTGGTCAATTGGAATTGTTTGATCACTTATTTAATCTTAAGATAAAAGAGGAATATTTGTTGTATCCATGTTATGTGTTGGTTGTCTGTTTATAGTCCAACATCAAATAACATATTAATACTTAAAGTGGAAGTGAATAGCAATAACTTTAGACTTGTGCACGTCTGATGTTCTAGACTAGTATGAGTTGGAGTACATGGTGGTAGCCCATGACTTTTCTTGGGGTCGGATTAATCACTGCACCCTATTTTTATTTCTAATGGTTCCTCGATATCGTTGGTCAAAGGGTTAAAGAGTCGCGCCCGTAACTCGGTCCTTCATTTTTGAAACTGGTTTTTGGTTGGACAACTCGATCCATTGTCTATTCAATTTACTAAATATTTATCCTGTTGTATGTCTTGTGGAGTTAAGTCTTATCTTACGAGTTGAGGTCTTGAGGTATATATATTGATCATGTTCTATTGCTTAGTAGTATCATGATTAGGTTTCGTGTTTTATTTTATTTATGTATGTACTCAGCTTTGGTGATTACGTGCTTTTCTGTGTCGATCATGGCTGTGCCTATTGATCATGTGATGACCCTTTATTGGCGAGCAGTTTTCAATTGAGTAATTGCCTACAGGTTTGAAGGCATGATGCATCATCTCAAATACTCATTTGGGACTTGGGAAGCGATGTTGGGCGATCGTTCTATTATTTTATTTCCTTCCTACCTTTACGTTACTTTAATTAAGTTATTTATGGATTATTTATTTAAAATGTTTTAAGTTGGTTTTGAATTGCTTTCGAGGTTTGGATTATGGTTTGACAATTATTATGTTTTAAGTATTTAATAAAGTATGTTTAATGTTTTTCCGCTGCAATACTCTGAGTAAGCCGATATGTTTTCATACGAGCGATAATGTCTTGATAATTCTCTGTTTTAGTTGGAAAAACATATGTTTTATAAAGAGAGAATTGCCGGGGTGTTACAATTAATGAGTACGCTTTATTTCATAGTAAATGTGGTGATTAACGTAGGTGAGAGAAGATCGTAAGTTACATGTGAGACCAAAAAGTGATAAAGTAGCGGTAGCTAGGTAATATAATATTCCCATATATGTAAAAATAAAAAAGTAGGACAAACAAAAACGAAACACACAAAAACGAAAAGTATGACAAACAAAAAGAAACTGAGAGAGTATATGACAAGTTATATATTAGAATATTATGTAAACAGTTACTACATCAATGTTACACGTAATTTTAAGAATTATATACTTACTTTGTTTCTTATTACTTACCAATTTTCTTGCCTACATGCGCCAATGCAATACTTTGACCCTTATTATCTCTAATTATTGATAAGTTAAAATTACAAAAATTAATTAGATATAATGAAAGTATGCATTAAGATGAATCAAATAAGACCCCACTTGACTAAATTTCTTTCTAATGCATTTGTGAGAAAATAAAGAATAAGATTGGTAAATAAATAGTGGTTACTATACTAATGTGGCATGTATTAAAAAAAGTAAGAAGTATTCATTAAACTAAATAACTAATGATATGATATTCTTCCTATTATATAACTAAGTCTTTGATATGTTACTTTGTTTTTAGGGGAAAAAAAAGAATTTAATACACCATGGAGAAAGAAACAATATATTTTTCCTATTATATTAACTAAATCAAAATTGAATTCTTCCTGTCATATAAAGTAAAACGAATTAAGTTATATTATAAATTACTCCCTCCGACCCAAAATAAAAGTCTTGTTTTCTTTTACTTAGTCTCCAATACGCACCTTTGACCTTCTATATTTTTAAATTTTTATCAGTAAAAAATGTAAAAAGTTCATAATATAAAAGTACATATTAAGGGAAATCTAACAAGATCCCACATGAGTATATTTTCTTTATATATCAATAAGAATATCTTATCAAAGAATTTTAAATTTGACTCCTGATATCACGTATTTATATAATCTTTTCTCCCTTATTTACAAGCTAATTTGTGAGTCATTGGAACTCTTGGGAGCTATTTTGTGCTAACTATCGTATATAATTGTGGTTTTGTGTTTTAGTGTTGAATTGAAGATTTTAGGGAGTTTTCTCCTTATTCGCGAGCCATTTGGAAGCAACCACGGCTTTAAGAGATGTTACGGGGCACGTAGGACGGCTCACGAGCTCTATGGATAGTTTAGGAGGTCCCAAGACCCCTAAACATGAAGTTTAGAGAGCCAAAGAAGTCGAAAACGAGGTTTCTGTACTCTGATCGGGCAAAAATGGCCCGATCGGGCGAAGAAATATTGATCGGGTATAGATGTTGCGGACCCGATCGGGCAGCGTTGCCCGATCCATTCGGGCGAGCTCACATGTGCCCAGACCCGATCGGGCAACCTCTGCCCGACCCGATCGGGTCGGATGCTACTAGCTCTCACTATGATGCTGCGGACAAGGAGATTCAGCTGGGCTCATTTGCCTCCAGGCCCGATCGGGTACTGTGCTCGGGCCCGATCGGGTGGGCCGCAGTCCTCACCTCCTCACTGCTGGGCTGCTGCGCTGGCCACAAGATCAAGAAGGTCGAGTTTGGTATTTGGCCCGATCGGGTACTGTGCTCGGGCCCGATCGGGTCTGGTGCTTTAATCGCGCTTTTTCACTTTTTGTTTCCGTTTTTAGTTAACTTGAGGGGGTATTATAAATACCTTTTTCCTCATTATTTAGAGACATCTTTTATTCATCTTTTATTCTAGTTTTATCTCTCATAGTTCTTAGCTTAGTTTAAACACTTTAGATTAGATTAAAGGTGATCAAACCTATTCGATTTCAATAAAAGTTCCTGCTTTCTGTCAATTGGTATTCTCCTTTGCCCTAATCTCTTTTATTATTCTTAATTGCTTAGCCTAATTATTTAATCATTCATGATGCAATTGTTAGGGTTTCATATTAGTTTTGTTGTCGTTAATTCGATTATGAGTGAGTAGTTCTCTTTCTAGGGTGTTAGATAGGAAAGCCATGTTTATACCATGATTGTGATTTAGATTTCTATCAAATTCTAGGGCTTGATTAGGGTGATTGTGATGTGATTTGTACTTATTGAGTAATTAACGTCAGTGTACAATTTCATTGATTGCTTGTGGTTAATAGTTGTTTGCACAGATCCGTCTTACGACTAGAGGCCTAGGACATGTCAGTAGTTCTGATTACGTTAGTGAACATGCGGCGTATGTTGAACTATGAGCGTTGAGTCTTAACCATAGCTCAACACGTGCTCTAATTACCCGACTCTTGACTTAGGTTTTGATAGTAGTTGACCCTATTTGATTGGTATAAGCATGGTGGACCGACCTAATACCCTAGGTTTTTATTCCATAGTTAATTCCTCGATTTAGTCCATTTTCCTTAGCTTATGCATTAGTTTAATTAATTCTTCCCTGATTTCATCTGAAGTAGCTGAATTGGTTGAATATTAATTTAGAAACTCTGTCTCCCTGTGGATTCGACCCTGCTTCCATTGACTACCATAGTTAGAGGACTGTAGGTTTATTTTTGATTAGGTGACACGACTAAATCCTATCAATTTTTGGCGCCGTTGCCGGGGAGACGGCTAGTTTTCTAAGTTTTTATTTGGTTATTTGGTCTACTTCTCTGTGCCTCATTGGAATTTTACTGTTCCAATTGAGGTACGTTTTACTGCTTCTTTTTGTTTCTTTTGTATGCCCAGGTCTAGAAGAAGAGGTACCCTCGTTCCTGAGGATCCATATTTGACAAAGATACTTAGGCAACTTCGAAAGAAAATTCAGAGAGAAAAGCAGTCTTTTCAGCTGAACACCTTTGGATCAGACACCTCGAGTTCAGTCATGTCTAAATCACTGAAGTCGTATGGGGTGCCCAACCCAGATGGTCTTTCTACTGGACCACCAATGCCCACCATCGCCGCTAACAATTTTGAGATTAAGCCTGGACTCATCATCATGGTTCAGCAAAATCAGTTTGGTGGGCATCCTACAGAAGATCCAGCAAATCATCTGCAGCGGTTTCAACAACTTTGTAGAACCGTGAAATATGTCGGCGTCACTCCAGATCAACTAAAAGTCATGTTGTTCGAGTTTTCATTGAGAGATATAGCCCAGAAATGGTTGAACGACGTGAAAGAAACAGAATGGAGTGAGATTTCTGCTGCGTTTCTGAGAGAGTATTACCCACCTACTAAAACAGCAGAAATCAGAAACAAACTAGCCACGTTTTCCCAAGAGCCTGATGAAACATTACGGGAAGCGTGGGCTAGGTTTAGGGATTTACGAGTGAGTGTCCACACCACAACATGGACAAATGGTTCTTGACGCAGACATTTTACAATGGTCTGCAGCCTCAGACGAAGAGTATTGTTGATTCGTCTGCAGGAGGAGTTTTTCTGGATAAGGAAGTGGATGTAGGCTACGAGTTTCTATCAAACCTCGCAGCCAATGATCATTCCACTTCTCGAAGCCTCACGAGGAAGGTACTGGAGGTAGATGCCATTGCATTATTGACTTTGCAGATGGCGAAGCTGAGTCAGCAGATTAACACCTTCAGTTCCTCTTCCTCAGCAGCACCCCCTTTGAGTATCAATGATATGTCTGCAGTAGAACCCATTACCTCATCTTACTGCGAGGTATGTGGTGTTCAGGGTCACTTTGGGCATGACTGTCAGTTCGGTCAACTTCAGATGGAGAAAGCAAACGCCTTTCAACAAAGGCCACAAACCTTCCCCCCTCCACATAACTACCAAAACCCACAAAATTATCAACCTCCACCTCCACAAAACTATCCTAAACCCTCATACCATCAAACCCCACAAACTTTCCAAAGACCACCACCACAAAACTTCCATCACCACAATAATTTCCAAACTCCACAAAATTTTCCCACCCCACCTCCACAAAACAATAACCCACAAGAGCCTAGCAATTCTGAACTGATGAAACTGATATTGTCTATGCAAAAGGCAAATGAGGAAGCACGGAGGGCCCAAGAGGAAGCACGGAGGGCCCAAGAGAAGCACATCAAACTTCTCGAGGCTCAAGTTGCTCAATTGGCAGAAACTAATGCACAGAGGCAGCAGGGACAATTGCCAGGGCAACCCGTTCCGAGAGAACATGTGAATGCCATCACTCTTCGTAGTGGCATAGCTTATGATGCTCCTCCATTGCCCGTTGATGAGGTTACCCCAACTACAGGGAAGAAGAGGGTGGTAGAGGAAGGAAAAAGGAAGAATTCGACGTCCGAAGTCGATTTGTCTGCAGAAGCTGAACAGACAGGGAAGAAAAAGGAGAAGGTTTCTGAAACGCCTTTTACACTAAGGCTACCTTTTCCTCACAGGATGCAACAATCAAAGGTCGATCAGAAGTTTGGTAAGTTCTTGGCTATGGTCAAGAACCTTGAGGTAACGATTCCATTCACAGATTTAATTACCCAAGTGCCTGTTTATGCCAAATTTCTGAAAGACATGATCACTAAGAAAAGAGACTTTGGTGGGGTAGAACGTGTCGCTCTTACTGAAGAGTGTAGTGCTTTTATTCAAAATAAAACCCCACCAAAGTTAAAAGATCCTGGTAGTTTTTCTATACCCTGCCATCTTGGACCTATTTTTATTAATAAGGCTTTGTGTGACTTAGGTGCTTCTGTTTCTGTTATGTCATTGTCTGTTTATAAGAAACTGAACATGGGAGCACTTAAATGCACACAAATCACTTTACAGATGGCGGATCGTTCTATAAAATACCCTCTAGGTGTTTTAGAGGACGTTCCTGTTAGGGTCGGGAAATTCTATATCCCTGTTGATTTTGTGGTGTTAGAAATGGATGAGGATGCCCAAATTCCTATTATTTTGGGTAGGCCATTTTTGTGTACTGCTGGTGCTGTCATTGATGTCAAGTCTGGGTATTTAACTCTGAGTGTTGGTGATGATAAAGTGATTTTTAAACTAACCAATGCTGTTAAGGCACCTATATTTGAACAATATTGTTGCAGGGATGAGGTTTTGGATGAAGTAGGTGTGGAGAAGGTTCCAATTCCACCTAAGGTTGCCTCACCGTCTGGAGGCATTGTCAAGAACATTTGGAGAAGAAAGATATTTGATTATGGTGGCACTCATTGCCAAGCCCCTCCTATTTGAGAGATGGAGGATTATGGTCGTGCGGGACCTTTATAAACCAGCGCTGTGCGAGAGGTAACTAGTATTTTTCTTTCCCTTTTCCTTTTCTTTTATTTTTCTTCCTTTTTGTGAGCGAGAGTGAGGGTACTAACATTGTTTTTCCTTTTAGCATAGTCCTTATTACCTTTTGGCATTGAGGACACTGCCAAGTTCAGCTTGGGGGAGGAGTTCTGTTTGTACTCTCTATCTCTTTTACTGCTTTCTAGGATAGATTTACTGCTTTCGAAAAATACTGAAAAAATCAAAAAAATGTGGTTCCCATGACTGGTTTAGTTGCCTCCCTGTGCCCCTTGTTGTGCTCTATTTGAAAATGATTTGACTTTGTTTTCTGGATAGCTGGGCATTTGTGATCTTGAGGCTATGATTTGATGTTTGATTGCTATGATTTCAAGCACATTTGGATTACATTAGACCACTTTGTGCTGCATACCTGATTTGGTTAGACTGTGAGGCCTCTTTGTAGCCTATTGGATTTATATTTTTATCCAGTCTATTCTTGTGTGTTATTTCCTCTTTAGTGGATTGATCTTGACTTTGACTTCGTACTTGTCTGATTTTCGATGACTTGTAGCATTTGTTGTGATAGAGGCGTTCTTTTGTCTTATTCTTGAGCTTCAGAGTGAATTTTTGATATATTTTTATCCTCCTTAGCCCCGTTGAGCCTAATGACTTGTTTCATGTTACTCAAACCCCTATTATGAGCCCAAGGCCTTCTCTTGATATTATTCCAAGCCTAGCTTGGGGGAGCTTTTGCATGGGTTGAGTTGAGATTGGTTTCTTGGTTTATTTTGGTTGTTGAGGAATTTAAAAGTGTATTTGTTGTGGCTTGAGGGTGAGAAAAAGGAAAGAAAAAGCAAATTTAGAGTTGCGTGAATGAAGTTCTGAAAAATGAAAGAAAATGAAAAAGAATTTGAAGTTCTTTCATTCACGTACGTTCTTAAAGAAATATTCGCTTCATTGCTTGAAAATTGGGTTTGTTATGAGTTCTTCATTGATTTATGAGAGTTGGGTTACTTTACGTGGTTTTATGGTGTTGTTGGGAGTTGTGTAGGCCATCTTAGGCCTTGTTTGAATGATTCATGCTCCCCCTTCTTGGTTTTTCCACCACATTACCCAAAAGTATCCCTTACCTCTTACCTAAGCCTCATTACAACACTATAAAGTCCTCTTGAGCTCGTGTCTGCAATGTTCATTTGATTGATTTCGAGTCAGTTTGTCAAAGTTAAAGAGTATGTCTGTTAATTGAGTCGACTTGACTAGGATGAGCTTCATTTAACCTTCTTAAACACATGAGAGTGTGAGTGGGAAAGGAATTTATGGTCGGGTTGGTGAGTGTTCGGGCATATTCTTTGCCTGCCACAAAATAGAGAGGAGTGACACCCTTGTGAGACCCTTTTCAGGACTTGTATGCCTTGTGGATGCTTGAATTTGATAAATTGCTTGGATGATTGGTGGTTGGATGGATTTGATTAGCCAAACTTGAATTTTGCCTGCTTGAACGATTCTTAGTCTTGAAAATGTTTTGAGCTTTGATTTGTTTTTATCTATGGGGTGAGGCAATCTATTCCATGTTCATGTTCTGTTTGCTTGAGGACAAGCAAAGGTTTAGCTTGGGGGAGTTTGATATCACGTATTCATATAGTCTTTTCTCCCTTATTTACAAGCTAATTTGTGCGTCATTGGAGCTCTTGGGAGCTATTTTGTGCTAACTATCGTATATAATTGTGGTTTTGTGTTTTAGTGTTAAATTAAAGATTTTAGGGAGTTTTCTCCTTATTCCCGAGCCATTTGGAAGCAACCACGGCTTTAAGAGATGTTACGGGGCACGTAGGACGGCTCACGAGCTCTATAGATAGTTTAGGAGGTCCCAAGACCCCTAAACATGAAGTTTAGAGAGCCAAAGAAGTCGAAAACGAGGTTTCCGTACTCTGATCGGGCAAAAATGGCCCGATCGGGCGAAGAAATATTGATCGGGTATAGATGTTGCGGACCCGATCGGGCAAGCGTTGCCCGATCCAATCGGGCGAGCTCACATGTGCCCAGACCCGATCGGGCAACCTCTGCCCGACCCGATCGGGTCGGATGCTACTAGCTCTCACTATGATGCTGCGGACTAGGAGATTCAGCTGGGCTCATTTGCCTCCAGGCCCGATCAGGTACTGTGCTCGGGCCCGATCGGGTGGGCCGCAGTCCTCACCTCCTCACTGCTGGGCTGCTGCGCTGGCCACAAGATCAAGAAGGGCGAGTTTGGTATTTGGCCAGATCGGGTACTGTGCTCGGGCCCGATCGGGTCTGGTGCTTTAATCGCGCTTTTTCACTTTTTGTTTCCGTTTTTAGTTAACTTGAGGGGGTATTATAAATACCTTTTTCCTCATTATTTAGAGACATCTTTTATTCATCTTTTATTCTAGTTTTATCTCTCATAGTTCTTAGCTTAGTTTAAACACTTTAGATTAGATTAAAGGTGATCAAACCTATTCGATTTCAATAAAAGTTCCTGCTTTCTGTCAATTGGTATTCTCCTTTGCCCTAATCTCTTTTATTATTCTTAATTGCTTAGCCTAATTATTTAATCATTCATGATGCAATTGTTAGGGTTTCATATTAGTTTTGTTGTCGTTAATTCGATTATGAGTGAGTAGTTCTCTTTCTAGGGTGTTAGATAGGAAAGCCATGTTTATACCATGATTGTGATTTAGACTTCTATCAAATTCTAGGGCTTGATTAGGGTGATTGTGATGTGATTTGTACTTATTGAGTAATTAACGTCAGTGTACAATTTCATTGATTGCTTGTGGTTAATAGTTGTTTGCACAGATCCGTCTTACGACTAGAGGCCTAGGACATGTCAGTAGTTCTGATTACGTTAGTGAACATGCGGCGTATGTTGAACTATGAGCGTTGAGTCTTAACCATAGCTCAACACGTGCTCTAATTACCCGACTCTTGACTTAGGTTTTGATAGTAGTTGACCCTATTTGATTGGTATAAGCATGGTGGACCGACCTAATACCCTAGGTTTTTATTCCATAGTTAATTCCTCGATTTAGTCCATTTTCCTTAGCTTATGCATTAGTTTAATTAATTCTTCCCTGATTTCATCTGAAGTAGCTGAATTGGTTGAATATTAATTTAGAAACTTTGTCTCCCTGTGGATTCGACCCTGCTTCCATTGACTACCATAGTTAGAGGACTGTAGGTTTATTTTTGATTAGGTGACACGACTAAATCCTATCAACTCCCAAAAAGGAAAGGAGACTTATATGAGACGGAGGGAGTATTAGTTAATGACAAATATCTCTATTATATAAGTGAAGAGGTGGGGGTGGACACCAAAAAGAAAAAAAAATAAATAAATAAAATAAATCAATGAGTTTATTAAGTAATTAAGTTTTATTTCCAAATTTAGCCATTAGATTTTTAATAAAAGATGTTCAAAACTTCTAACTAAAGTATCTAAAAACCTACAAAGTAAAAACAATTTTAAAAAATATCAACGATTATATTTTCTTGAGATCTATAGATAGACACCCATTTTGCTATACTTTTATATACTTTTGAAATTTTTTATTTTGAAATACATGAGTAACTGATTGTTCATGAGTGAAGGCACATTTGATCAAATTTATCATAATAAAGTATGTTAGCATGAGTGAGAAATATGATAAAGTATTTTCAAGTACTTTAGAATTTTTTCTCATTTGGACAATGAGCAAAAAGCCAAAAATGCATTACCGGGTACTATATAACAAAAGTTGTAGTTGGTGTGGGAGTAAGGGATGTTTTCAAAGAAAAATGAGCCAAAATGAATTTAGCTTGAAAACAAAATATGTTGTGTACCTTCACATTTTATCATGTTACAGTAGCCAAAACACACATCATATGCAAATAAAATTAGGATTTTTTGTTCAAAACCACCTTAACTTTTCACGTTTTTAGAAACTCCCACCTTAATGAATTTTTCTTTTAAATTTCCACCTATCATTCCCAATTTTATTAGAAACTCCCACCATTTAATGATTTTTTTAAAATTCGATTAACAAAACCGTAAAGTGGGCCCCACATATGCATTTTATTATCATTTTACGCTGAAATTGAAGTCAATTTCATCAATTTATGGGCAAATCCTCAACACATTTGCCGAATTACAACTATTTGAAAAGAATTGCAATTATTTCAAGTTCCATTTTGTTAACAAAATGTACATGTGAAACCCACTTAACGGTTTTGTTAATGAAATTTAACAAAAATCGTTAAGTGGTGGGAGTTTTTAATAGAATTATAAATGGTAGGTGGAATTAAAAAAAAAACTCATTAAGATGAGAGTTTCTAAAATCATGAAAAATTATGGTAAGATGCAACTATCCATAAAACTAGATTTCTATGCACGCGATGCGTGCGACAACAATTTTGTTATGAAATTTTATAATCTACAGTAGATAATTTTATGGATAGTCGCATCTTACTGCTTAAACTTTTCATGTTTTTAGAAACTCCCACCTTAATGATTTTTTTTAGATTCCACATATCATTTACAATTTTATTAAAAACTCCCACCACTTAACGGTTTTTGTCAAATTTCTTTAATAAAAAACCATTAAGTGGGTCCCACATATATATTTTGTTAGCAAAATGGAACATGAAATAGTTGCAATTCTTTCCAAATAGTTGTAATTCGTTCCAAATTTGCTCTAAATTTGTTGAGGATTTGCCTTTAAATTGATGAAATTGACTTCAATTTCAGCGTAAACTAATACAATGCATATGTGGGCCCCCTTCACGGTTTTGTTAACAGAATTTAACAAAAATCATTAAGTGGTGGGAGTTTCTAATAAAATTGGGAATGATAGGTGGAAATTTAAAAGAAAAATTTATTAAGGTGGGAGTTTCTAAAAACATGAAAATTTTAGGTGGTTTTGAACAAAAAAATCCTATTTCTATTTGCATATGATGTGTGTTTTGGCTACTATAACATGATAAAATATGAAGGTACACAACATATTTTATTTTTAAGCTAAAGTCATTTTGGCTCATTTTTCTTTGAAAACATCCCTTACTCCCCACCATCAACTACAACTTTTGTTATATAGTACCCGGTAAGGTATTTTTTGCTCATTGTCCAAATGAGAAAAAATTCAAAAGTACTTGAAATACTTTATCATATTTCTCACTCATGCTAAAAATACTTTATCAGGATCAATTTGATCAAATGTGCCTTCACTCATGAATAATCAATTACCCATGTATTTTAAAATAAAAAATTTCAAAAGTATATAAAAGTATAGCAAAGTGGGTGTCTATCTATAGATCTTAAAAAAATATAATCGTTGATATTTTTTAAAATTGTTTTTACTTTGTAGGTTTTTAGATATTTTAGTTAGAAGTTATGAACATCTTTTATCAAAAATCTGATGGCTAAATTTGGAAATAAAACTTAATTACTTAATAAACTCATTGATTTATTTTAATTATTTTTCCTTTTTTTTCTTTTTGGTGTCCACCTCCACCTCTTCACTTATATAATAGAGATTATCTACTGTAGATTAATGAAATTTCATAATAAAATTATTGTCGCACGCATCGCGTGCATAGAAATCTAGTATCTTTATAAACCGAGAAAAAAAAAAGAACATGTGATTCACACAAAAATATTAATTAAAAACTATAGACTACATTCTTGATTTCTTTTCATACTTAGCTAAAGGTTTTAGGAGAATCTTATAACTAATTTTAAAAAAGTAAGTGGATCAAACCTTAACAACATTATACTACTATCTACTATTATCCAAAAAGTGCTTCATTTAATAAGCCCACTCCAAGTCCAAAGTTGGTACTATTGAAAAATACAAAATCGAGGCAGAATATTTGTTTTTGTAAGTATTATTATACAGAACATATATATTCTCATTTTTATCAGATCACTGCGTCCTCTCTTCTTCCACCACCATCATCATCATCATCATCATCATCATCATCATCTTTTTCCATCATAGATCGCAACAACAAGCATTTCGATCGTTCATTTATCTCCTGCACTTAATCAGGTATGTTTTCTCACGCCATTAACCCAATTCTTCTGTTATTCGTTTGTTTCACCTTCTTTTTTGCTTTTATTTTGACGGAATTGTACTTTTTTTTTTTGCGGAAAATATTGATTAGAATTTACGTCAATTATGTTGCTCTTATGGTTATCATATAGTTAAAATTCGGGAAATGTGTAATGCTGTCATATTATTATGTGAAATTTGTGTGTTAATGAATTTTGAGCTTTCTTTATTGAATTTGGTGCAAGAATATGGGTTTCATGTCATTGTTTTGGTGGTTGATTGTTTCAGTTCAGAAAATGGCGTGTTTGTCATTTGGCTTTCCTTCTTTTGGAAGGTGAGAACTGAGGAGTCATGCAATGAGCTTGATTTTGCCTTGAGTTGATTATTATGGTACTTCCTCGTTTTCATAATTCTTGCAATACTTGGATTTTGCAGTCCTCTACTATAACCTTTTAACGTCTCGTATTAGCAAAAAGTATATAAAAATTGATATCTAAAAACTACATAATGGAGGACCCACGATGTTATTATTAGGGTGTCAATTATATATTTTTAGATTGACAACTTTGAGTTACAAAAGCGAAAATTAACACAATATTTTAGTATTTTAGTAGTCTAAAGAATAGAAAAGTACGGTTTAATTTTAAATTGGGATGTTGACTGCAACCCCTTGCCGCATTAGAGGTCCTTCACATTTGAGATAAATCTAACAACATTCTACATAACTATTATTTTCATATTTTTAATAGTGAGGATATGAAAAATTAATAAAGTTTGACAAAAAAATTACAAGTTTTGCAAGAATAATGGAACAGAGTAAGTATATAAATATAATCACATGGGATTTGAGCTTACTAGTATTTCATCTCCCAGAATATCTAAAAATTAGTTTATTGTATGCTAGTCATTCCAGGAACGATTAGTGGAGGTCCTGGGTTAATCAGAATTTTGATAAGTCATTTTTGGGTGCTATGTAGAACTTTTGTATGATATGGTGGTATGTTGCTTAATGCATTATGAACTTTTTGATTTTGACAGTCTGTTGTGTCCTTTATTCAAACTGAGTATCTAAGCAATTGGGATATTGTTGCACACTTACACTGGTTATGTAGAAACTTGCAATTAGCAAATTGTGTGTGCTTGTATCTCTTATGGTCTTCATTTCATACCTTGGGTGATTTATTGTTTCATTTCTTGGATGCATTGCCATAAGATGTTAAAATTTTAGACTATAGCCACTCGATTTTACTTGTCTTTGAAAGGCAATGTGCCCAACTTCTAAGTTCTATAAGGAAATAATGTCAGATGGGTAAGTAAGTTCAGAATAAAGCCTCGTGCCTCTATCTTTTGTGTGAAATTCTTTTCCAGTGATGATACTAGTGTACCATTGATTTATGACACAAAATCTTGTCTTCTAATTGCTTACTTCTATTTTATGGAAAAGTCTTGATGATCTCTCTTATGTCTACGTGTATGGAAGAACCTCAGACATCTTTCTTTCTTGCCTGGATGTGAATCTTTTTTGCTATAGAATGAAGTCATATTGAATTCTTGCTTGATTGCGCAAGCTAAGGACTTGTTGTCAAGGTTCAGTAAGCATGTTTGATTGGAAATTTTCTCCGAGCTAGGATTTTGTTGGTGTTTCAGTAAACTTAAGGCATGCCACAATATATCGAGTTAGATGTTTTGTATCATATGCTTCCCGAACTTCCAGAATCACCGCTAGGATTCACTCTGAAAAAATAGACGTTTCTTACATACCAGGGATGGTTTATTGAAAAAAGTTATTGAAAATGTACATCCGAGCTAAACAATAAGGGAAAATAGTTGCCTTTAGTTTAGTTGATGAACTAGGAATTCCTACTTAAAAAGTTCAGAGCAATATTGGTTCCAAGCTGCACCTTCTAGTTTTAAGCTTTGCGATCAACATGTCATTAGCAACTTTCTTGCTAGTAAGTAATTTTGGCTTCATTTCAACAAATTTCAAATATTCTTTACGTAGTTTGTTGACTTCTTTTCTAAATGGCACTATCAAGTCTTCGTCATAGCTTGTCTTTTGGGTTCACTAGACTTCTGCGGGCACTGAAAGCTTGAAAGAGATGTTATTAGAATAACAAAGTAGTTTCTGAGAAGTGATTGTTGTACATGAAAGCAAACAAATCCAAACAAAACTGGTGGGGGGGTGTGTTGGGGGGGGGGGGGGGCTTCTTTTGGTCAAAGTAATAACTACTTCCTACTTTGCAGTTTTTACCATTTCTCTTAGTGAAAATTTCTGTTTTCTTCTCAGTAGCTCAACGATCTTGTAATAATAAAGTAAGCTATCACCAATATGTCAATAAATTTAGTATGAGTGTTCTCACAATTTTGTATTATGCTGGGGACTTGGTTCATGTAATTATGCATGAGAAGATATAAAGGATTTCATTGTGAAATTTCTGGTTGCACACTTTGTAACAAAAGCTCTCTGCTCACCAAACAGAAGAGTTACTTCTTCATAACTTCGAATGTTTATTATGGCATGGCAAGTGAATACATCATTAATAAAGAATCCTTTTGTGTTTTTCCTTGGTAAGCTAGTGATAAATTGTGGATAACTTGTGAATTCTGTCTTTCAATTACAGTGACATCTTATGGTGTAAAACTGAGGATATTGGTTGATTTCACACTTCATTTGAGCCGATCAAGATTGTTGTTATGTGAGATTTGGATTGAAAAATGTGTGACTCCATGATGATGCCTGATTTCTAAATGAAGACACCTCGTGCATGGGAGCTTCGCCTAAGAGATTTGGTGACCATGTCCGGGTCGCGTCAGCGGCCACCAATGAAGGGGCCAGTATGGATCATAATATTGGTTTCTATGGTGTGTCTTT
The DNA here is from genome assembly GCA_947645195.1 of Patellifolia procumbens. Classification (NCBI taxonomy): domain Eukaryota; kingdom Viridiplantae; phylum Streptophyta; class Magnoliopsida; order Caryophyllales; family Amaranthaceae; genus Patellifolia; species Patellifolia procumbens. Next base: position 421,550 of record CANSGD010000353.1, read on the forward strand.
TTCTCATTTCTGCCTACGTCTATCCACTCCGAAGTTCTTCACCCTGCAGTTTCTTTTCCTCTAGAGGCTGTCTAATCTATGGAGAAGAAGAATCTACTCCTTCCAGGGAGCTGACTGATGACGAAATTTTTAGCCGTGTTGTTGTTAGAGAAGTTTTGAAGACTTCTCACCCTGAATCCAAAAACCCAAAAATTGCCTTTATGTTTCTGACTCCAGGCTCTTTACCTTTTGAAAGACTCTGGGATAAGTTCTTTCAGGTATCAATTAACATCCCTACTTTGCTATTTTTTTTGGCCTCAGGTCAGGGAATTCCTTCTTATTTGTTTTTTGTGATCATAATTATACATCTATCAAATTTCTATGGTTTATGTATCGCTCCTTGTTTCGTGGAATTCTTCTAAATGAGATAGTTGCAACAGCATACAGCTTCTGAGTTGTGTTTCTTGACTCTTCCATATATTTTTTCTTTTACATTCTCTCTATATCTAGCTTTCTTGAGGCTTGTAGACCTTATACATTCTCACTTCATATTTTTATATTTTGTGTTTTGCATGCTGTTATTAGTTTATGTAATAAGGGGGTTAATACTTAATAGTGACTTTATACCTGTTCATGTAGTTCTAAACGGTTTGTTATGATCATATAAATCATGTACAGGTTTCAAGATTTTGTTATATATTCTCTTTGTCCCAAATTAGTTGCTTCATATTACGTTTTGGGATTTCCGAATTTAGTTGCAACATACTCTTTCTGGTAACTGTTGTTCTAATGTTAGGCCCCACATCCATGATCCACCCTTCAACTTTTTTCTTTCGAATTTTTCACTTATCCTGAAAACTGCGCCAAAGCGAATGCTTCAACTATTTTTTGGCAGAGGATGTACTACTTTTAGCTTCACCTTTCCTTTAGCGTGACAATGATATTGCTTTGAAATGCAATGTATCATGTGGATGCATGTTACAGTTAATGAGCATTTAGTCTATGTGTGCTCATGTTATGCATTAGTACATGTCTGCAAAAATTGATGCTGGCTTATTAGCACGCCTGCAGATCGACATGAACAGTCAAAGGGTATTTCTTTGTTTTAAAATGTCCTAAATGCTATACCTCTGCCAGCTTTCCATGTTCTACGTAAATATTTTAGGGTTTCCGTGGCTAAAAGAAGTTGAATTATGAAGTCAAGGTATCTCATGGCTGGAAGTTATAACTTTCCAAGTTTTGGGATATAAACTGAACTTGAAATATGGGTCTGTGAAATAGACGGTGTTGTGCTGAGTTTGAAAAAAAATTGTTGTCTTCTGATTTTGTTCTATTGATTATAGATTTGCATAAAGGCTGATAGTGATGACTTGTCTTTATCTTGGCATTCACGTACATGATATAACATGATTTTCTGATCTGCAGGGACATGAAGGTAGATTTTCTGTTTATGTACATGCATCAAGGCAAAAGCCGGTGCATGTAAGCCGTTACTTTTCTGGTCGAGACATACGAAGTGACAAGGTAAATTCTTTCAGTTGTACCTCACATTGTTAGTTTATTTCTTGCATATTAAGAGAACATAGTAACATGATAATTTTGATAGACTAATACGGACGACAAAAGAAACATAGTCGTATAATATTGATGGGACATTCTCGGGAATTTTTCGGCTAAACTGCTACTTAAAAGAAAAGAGAAGAATTTTAAATGAGGAATAAATTGAAGAACAAGCTCCTGATCTATTCCTTGTCTCTTTTCTGTTTCAAGACAGCTGATACTGTTCAATCAAAATTATGCTATCCAATTTTTTAGTTCCTTTCGAGCATTAGTTGTGTATCCAATATGTCAGCTATGTGTGTTTCCTTTTTTTGCGACTAGTGAAGGAGATATGCTAGTGAAAAGCTAATGTCACTTTGTTTTTGTGATGCTAATCATCTTTTTCATATAACATATTGCCTTTTTATTGATTATTGCTATTATTTATTTCTCCAAACAGAAGTTACTAGACTATTGAAAGGAGGCCTTAATGACCTATTTTGTGTTTCAAAAAAAGAAAGTACTTTTGGTTGTTATGTAGTGCATTATTGTTCAGAATAAAATAATTGACGGGTTTATGCCCCTGCTGTCAAATGTTTCACAGGTTGTCTGGGGTAAAATCTCGATGGTTGACGCGGAAAGGAGACTTCTTGCTCATGCGCTTAAAGATCCTGACAATCAGCATTTTGTCTTACTCTCAGACAGGTAAGTACCTTATTGCTTTTGCTGTATCCTGTAGTACCTGTATGGACTTGGCACATAATATTTGGGACAATTTCACTGCAAATCATGATAACATTCCCTATGTTTTATTCTTTGCAGTTGTGTACCACTTCATAATTTCGATTATATATACAACTATCTCATGTTCACGAATGTCAGCTTTCTTGACTGGTAAGAAGCTACTTTTAGCTACAATAAGCTTGTCAGATATTGACTTATTTATCAGAAAGCACCAATGAGGACCCTCAAACTATAGTATAGCATACTTTGAACTATGTGACCGAAACCCGACTACTATTGCAAGACATGGCTATGTTTCCAGGTCATGTTTTGATTCAACAGGAAGTGTTAAGCTTCCAAGTTGGGTTTCTAGTATGCGACATGGGTACTTCCGTACTTGAGGTGAAATGAGGAGTTGAGATAACATAAAATTTTTCTTTTATTTTTCTTTCATCCAGTCACATAACTTTGATTGATTAGTCAATGGTTTTTGTAAGTTTGGCATTTAAATACAATCCAACAATAATTGCTTGTCACTGGAACACTTAATCTGTCCTAGGATAACTACATTGTCTAGAACCGATACTTCTTGCGTGCTTATATAAGCAAACATGTGTTACTGTGTTTTTTTGTTCTAATTATGCTTGACGAAAATAGTGTCTGTATAATATGCCTTGAAAATGAACCTTAATGTTGCCTTTGTTCTGGTAAGACAAAGCTAATTGGCCTTGATCTTTTCCTTCCAGTTTTACTGATCTTGGGCCACATGGCACTGGAAGATATTCTGACCACATGTTGCCTGAGGTTGAAAAGGCTGATTTCCGGAAGGGTTCACAGGTATAAGTTGAAGCACATTTACCTTATGTGATTATCGGATTGCCAAATGTTCCACCATAGATGTCCCTTTTTGCTTAGAATTATATCACAATGCTTTTAGAACTTAGTCGGACTGGGTATGATAACTCATATCCTTCTTTTAGAACGAAAAAGAAAAGTAGAGAAAATGAAAGAAAACCCTCCACTTTATTTTTTCCTCACCCAGCTTTTTTCTGCGTATGTCCAAGTGCGCTCCATTTGAATTCTTTTTCCGATGTTAATGTCACCGTCAACACGAAGGATCCTTATTCTTGAAGCCCCATCCCAATTTTATTAGTAGTGTCTTGCAATAACTTTTTTTTTCCTGGAAAGTGCAGCTGTAATGGACTAGTACTATAATCTGAAATCTTCCTGATTGGAGAACTCATAATAGACCTCTTTGTTACCTATTGAGGTTTTCCTCCTAGATTGTATTTGTTCTATAAGCATGTATTCCCTTCTATTTTAAGAGTCGACTATTGCCTATTTAAGAAGTGTGAAGGGTTAAAGACCAGTTAAATACTCAAATGTTTGCCTTACTAGGTTTTGTACAAGAGAAAGCTGAGTGCTTTAAGTTTCAGATTAGTTTGGAGCATCTGCTATGTCTTTATGCCAAACAAGTTGTGTACTGAGTTGAAACAAGGGCCTTTTGTTCACAACATCATACACGCTAATGACTTGGGTTAGGAGATGAGAGTTTTATCTAATATGCTTGATTCTGTAGGGCTTCTTGGTGAACCTCAGAACTATTTCAAGAGTGTCTGTTTGCATATTGGAATTAGAAAGTGAAGAAAAATAGCATGATCTTCAAGGAGGAGATCTTGTTTTAGAAGGAAACCAAGCTGAATGGGAAGAAGCACCCTGACTAAATCAGCTCTTGTAATAAGGCTTCCTAATCTAACTGTCTCCTGAGCTTGGGGGGGGGCTTGCAGGGGTTGCAGCTTCTGCCAACTTTCTTTTTTCCTGACTAGAGTTTTTCCAGTCTTTTAGCTTTCAGAGGTTTTGTTGAAATTTGGCAAGGTTTCCTTTTCCTTAGTTGGTGTCATTAGGGCTATGCCTTTTGGATCACCAACTTCCTTCAAGCCAACCTAGTTTTCCACCCTCTGTTTATGGATTGCGAGGGCCACAGGAAACTTTAGGCCTTATACTTTTTTGAGCTTTTCTTCACCCTTATCTGTCCTTTTTACGACATACTCTCTCTCTCTCTTCCCCCTCCATTTTAGCGCCTTCACATCTGATTCTTTTTAGTCTGTGTGTTAGTGTGTTTGTCATGGGCGATGGAGAGTCCTTGTCTTTATGCTCTCTCTTGGTTGTAAGTATTACTTTATTTTACATACTTGTAATATTGCTCACTGATTTAAGAAATTGACTTTAGTTTTTTGTTTCTAAATATCTTTTCTAGTGGTTCACCATGAAACGCCAGCATGCGCTAATTGTCATGGCTGACAGCTTGTACTACAGAAAATTCAAACTATATTGCAGGGTAAATCCTACTATTTCTTTTTTTTTGTCTTGATTCTAGATAAGATATTTGTATCCCCATATGGGACACTGTCTTGCAACATTTTCAATGTATTTATTGTTTAAAAGAGCTGTTTCATTCCCTTATATTTCTTTTCTTGAAGGCTTGCTGTTCAGTTTTACTTTGTTTAGAACATTCATTGTTTAGGCTGTCCATATGACCATATCCAATCAAGTGTATTGTTCTTCTGATTGAGGGACTCGAAACTAAAATTGATCAGTTAACTGCTTGCACTTCTTATCAGTGTTGTGCATATCAGACTACGGGCCAACAGAATACAACCCCTTTGTGATTGCGTGGAAATGGCTGCATTAATGCTACTGAAACTCTTCATGATACCCAAATGCCCATGTGGGATGCTCGGAAATGGACACTTGACCTCTCAGTGTTTAATTGAATATTGTCATAAAAGTCAAGCATGACACTTTGGCACATACCAACATCTACCACCAATACCTGAGTTCGAGTAACATTAGTGCGCACATCTGCTCCCTACCTCAATTAGAGACCTTAGAAGTAGTAGGTGATGTACTGTTGCTGGTATAACATTTAATGCTTAGCTACGAGGACATATTTGGTATATCAAAACGATAATGCATTACTTCAAAATTGGCTTTCCAAGATCAGTTCTGATAGGAAATTGCCTGACTGAGTTCCAACTAGGATGACACAGTGAGTACTCAAATATCGACCTCAGAAGTAGTGGGTAATGCAATGTTGTTGCTTAGCCAGGGTTTGGGCCACTTACTACTTAGACATGATGATTGGCCGAGGAATGCTTGTAGCATAATAATTTCTCACCCTCAGACTTTTAGATCAGAGTTTGAAGTTTCAACTTTATTTTGGGATATACAATTAAGAGAAATGTATAAATAAGATTTTGGAAGGGGGTTCGGGTCATCCATGGTGGTGAAATGAAATAAAGTAACTTCCTCATGGTATAGACTTTGTGATTAAAAAAGAAAAAAGGGTTTATATGAAGAAGGCAGTAAAGGAAAAATTTATTGTTCAACTCGATGCATTTGATTGTGGTAGTATGTATGTAGCGCATTCACAGATCCTAAGCTCAATCAGGTTTCAATTTGACGTGTTTTTTAATCGATTAGCCAAACATATATATGTCCTTGGACCTGCAAGTAAGGTCCGGAGATATGAGGTTTGTCAATGACAAATTTATTCATTCTTTTATCCATTTCACAATTTCAAGATCTCATCCAATCTACATTTGTTGCATTGGGCCTGTGACAAATATCAAATCTCTAGAAATCGATACTTTAGGAAACTTTACCTTAGCATAAGTACTACAACCTTTATGACTACACAAAAATCATGCTCAGAAAGGTTGATATTACCAGTATGACCAAAAATAGGTTCGAATTATAAGTACTTGAGATTTGAGAAATCTAGAGCCTGTCTGTAATAATCTCCTAAAGCCAAGTAGCCAACTAGAGCAGCGGATATGATTCATTCTCGAGAATGTGCTGCTGAGTTAGTTCTAAACTTAAGTAGTGTTCCTTAGCTTCTGGGATGGTTAAAAATTAAGAACTTATAAATAATCTTAAAGTTTACAAGATACTATTCTTTTCAGGACATGCTATTGATATCCTTAGTACTTCGATGTTTCTAGTTCTACATACTCGGACAACTAGGCTCCTGAGCTTGATGTTGAACGTAGGTCTAGATATCCTAAACCTACACAGCATATAGTCCCTTAAGTTGTTCAAATTTTCAAATATCTCATTCTACTGTGAAAATCCTAAATAGTTTTGTCTAATGGTGCTTAACAAAATGAAAAATTAATGCTACTCACAAAGTACTCAAAGTCTGAAAACAAGTTGGATGTTTGGAGAAAAATTTCATTCATTCACACTAGCTTTACTTTTAAACAGTAGATCCATATCGCACCTAATAGTGCTAATGCTTCATATCTGCATAATATAGAAAGTTGGAAACTTCTTATTCTTTGTTTCTTTTGTGGAAGACTGTGACAAATGATATTTGCCGTGATAATACCAAATTATCAAGTTGGCTCATTGGTGTTCTTTTTTTTTTTTTTTTAAATATTGTGGGCTAGCCACTGAGCCTCTTGAATATTCTCTTCTTCCCGGGTTTGGGAAAAGCTTCTTTACTATTTTTTATTTTGGCAGAACAGGATCATGTAACGCATTATTAAATTAACTTCTTGCCAAAAAGCTGCCCCCAGAAATGCAAGGCGTTGATTGTGTTCTCTTCCAGATTGTTAATTGGTTCTGTTTCAAGATTGTTTGCTGCATCGAGAAAGTATATTTAGTGTGGTGGAAGTCTAAATATTTATTGAACCATTAACAATTTTCAAATCATGCTTGCAGATCATTTGAAGTGCAACATACTAGAATGTTAATGTAGCATGACTATAATCATACTTCCCGTTCTGTAATCACTATATTTCTCACTGCACACTATTCACACTTTTTTCTTTGATCGTCTATCATGATTTATGTATAAAGATAAATTTAATCATGTGCGATCTTGTTAGATTCGGCTTGCTGTATACCTCACTATTATTAACTTTCTATGATTTTACTTAAAACCATTAGCGATATTACTTTTAAAGTTGTGCGTTGAGAGGCGTAAAACTCTAGATGTAGTGATTATTAAAGAACGGAGAAGTATATAACTGGAGTGCTGATGTGACAGGGAAGTTTATTCATAGGTGACATGCTTGCTAACTTTAATCCATTCCCAACCAAGCTGATCTAGTCTATGCTTTAGGATGTGAGGCTAATCAGGCTATAGTATTTCCAAAGCTGGTCCATGCTGGTGAAAGCAAAACTTGGAGGCTATTTGAACTTTGATTGTTTTATTTTTCTTCTATCCTATCTGTTCTTCTATGCACTACATCATTAGATGTGATCTGCTACCCCAGATGCATTCTCTCTTTCATGGCAAAGCGGAATTGAGGTGTTATATGTGGTTATGACTTGTCAGGTCTCGGTGCAAAGGATGAATGTTTCTCAAGTATTATTCTGTCATACTATGAACACCGAGTTATCCAGCCTCGCCTTTTTGCCAATAACTTGATGATGTGACTATTTGGATGGCATATTGTCACATCTATTGAAGCTTTATTTGGTTTTCTGTTTGCTGATTTCATGTTGAAAGCTAGTACTTCTATGTTAATGTTCCCTGTTTTTGTCTTCTACAGCCAGGAATGGAATATGGAAAGAACTGCTATGCTGACGAGCACTATTTGCCAACTTTCTTTCGTGTAAGTTATCTTTACAGCTTTTGTACTTAGTACTTGTTGATCTTCTAGTCCTTATGCTTCCTCATGATTTTGAATTTTCTCAGATGACTGATCCTGGAGGAATAGCGAATTGGTCAGTAACATATGTTGATTGGTCTGAGAGAAAGTGGCATCCCAGGTCCTTCAGAGCGGGAGACATCACTTTTGAGCTTCTAAGGAATATAACGGTATTTGTATCATTTAGTCTGAACTTTGTTTTGTAGTCAGGTTAATGAGTAGCTTGCTAACTTTCTTTTGGCATGATGCAGTTTATTGACAAGAGTGTGCATTTGACGAGTGATCAGAAGGTATGAATTCGTTGAGAAATGAATTCAAAATGTTGTAGAGTTTTTTGGTTGACGATGATTTGTGGACTTATAACTTGAGAAATGAGAATGTGATTTACTTTCTTGTTACAGAATCCAGTGTCAATAACACCATGCAAGTGGAATGGACAAAAGCGACCTTGTTATCTATTTGCTCGGAAATTTTATCCTGAGACATTAGAAAAGTTGATTAGTCTGTTCTCCAATTATACAGTGGTTTAGTGGTCGAACCACTTCATTCTTAGGTTGATTGAAATGATCGACCTCATATATTTTTGGTATATAATCATTAGCATGCAGCGAGGTTTGAAAGTGGAATATGCTTCGATGATTTGTTGCACATAGCCGATGTTATATTCTGAAATGTTGGTGATCGCCTAAGCTATCAGCAGTTCAACATTGCTTGACTTGAGGGCAAGGAACCAAGACCGTAGACGGCTACGGCTAGACCCTTGGCTCTTGTCTTGTAGGCTAACTAATCTGCAATCCCTTCTGCCTCTCCTTAGGTTCCTCCTTCTAATGTTTGGTCGTTCTTAGCTGTGAAATTTTGGGTGCACAAATGCAAGTAGGTGTGTTTTTTAAGAGAGTACATACTGCGAGTAATATAATTAGTCCCTCGTGTTGGGGTGTATTTTTGGACCTTGCACTTTAGTGCAAATGAGCGTTTGCTTGGTGAAATAGAAGCCAGAACTGTATCAAGAGCATTCAAATGATTGGTTCATATTCCTATATATTAGTATCAAATTAATGCTACTTCTATTTATAAATCTATATTAAAAGGATGTTGTGCCGAGTGCCGACCAATATGCCACGAGGTACTCTTTCTATTGACGAATGTCATTGTATACAATCTCATGCATCTTAAATACCAATGGTGGCCGTTGTAGTCTGGAACATGTAACACATATTCGATCATACACAACTTATTATCTATTAATATAGTGTAATCTTATACTTATAATTTACTTCCTCTGTTTCGAAAATCATGCATTAGTAACTTAGAAATTAAGGATGAGCACAAGATTTGAAATAATAGAGGTCCATATGAGGACTGGAAAAGGAAGCACAATGCCCCACCTCTTGTACTTAAAAAGGATCTCTTGGATCCTTTTGTCTAACGCATCCGCTTTTTCCTTTGTATTTCCTCTATTATGAATATAGTGTAATACTCTTAGGGGGCGTTTGGTTGATAGATGGGAAAGAGAATGGAATCAAGTAAAGGTTAGGGGAGGAAAGGAGTAAAAAAACCCCACATTAAAACACATGTTTGGAAGCAAAAATAAAGGAAAGGGTTTGAGAAAAGGCAGCCATCAGCGTCCTTCACCCCCACCGCATCGCATCTCTAACCGTCGGCGTCCAACAATCCGGCATCATCACCAACACCTTCGGCACCATTAGCGTCCTTCACCCTTCGCTTCTCCTTCCTCTCTTTCTCTGGCGCGCGCTCTGTCTCTTCCCGTCGTTCTCTCTTTATCCAGTGTTCTCTCTCTCTCAGATCTAAAATATTGAAGGCGGTCGATCTGGTGGATGTGGTGGAGTCGGAAGTTTCCGAGCAGTTTGGTGGTGGAGTCGGAAGTTTCTAGGCTGTTTGGTGGTGGGGGGAGATCTTTTGCGCTATTGTGAAGTGGTGGTGTGTTGGGCGGTCGAAGGGGACATTGATGGTGGCGTGTGGTGGTGGTGTTAGGTCGGTGGTTGGGGCGTTTTTGAAGTTTTGCTTGGTGGTGCTGGTCGGCGGTGGGAATTCCGCCGTGCTGAGGTGGTGGAGTGGTGAGGTGGTGGTGTTAGGGTAGTCAATGGTGGTCAATGTTGACTATGGAGTAGAAGGAAGAGAGGGTAAATGAAACCTTGGGGGGAGGTGGGGAATAGGAGTAGAGGAGTTTGGGGGTAAGGAAGGGTAAAGGGAATGATTAAAATTTGACCTAACAAACATCATATAAGGGAATCAAACAGTTTGATTCCCTTTCTCTTTCCTAAAGACCCCAAAACAAACGCCCCCTTAATTTACTTCATCCGCTTCAAAAATCATGCAATAGTAGCTTAGAAATAAAGGGAGAACACAAGATTCAAAATAATGGGGTCCATATAGGGACCGGAGAATCAATTAGTAGATGTTACAAAGGAGCACCATGAGCATGATGCTCCTGCCCATGTCATCATATACGTCAGCATGGTTCTCTGGTGTATCTTAGAAACATTTTAATAATATACACAAATAAAATTTTAGAAATTCAAAAAATTAATGGGCGCCACTAAACCTGAAATTTGTTCACTAATCTTACGCTAATGTTCATTCTCGATATTGAACATGTTCAATTAGAAATATTATATGCACATCATAAAACAAACTCAAAGTTCTTTTAAAAAATTGTTCAGAATAAATTGGACATATATTCTTTTACCTTATGCAAATGTTCACTTAAGTCATTTAAAATGTTCAATCATTGATAACAAGTGTACATCAAAAAATCAAGTCAAATTCAAATTCTGTAAATTCGCAATTATATATAATGTCCGATTTATAATGTATTGAACATTAGTTTTATACTAAAGAGCACCAATGTCGATAGAATGAACATAACCCCCAAATGTACATCAAATTCATTTATTTTTTCTCCTCATTTGGTAACACGCATTTTGAATTCATTTTACCCCCTAAATTTCTCTCGTCTTATTTATCTCTCCTTCATAATATTTTTGGAAATGTTCACTGGAAATATTGATGGTGTTCTCTTCATTTGAATTTATGTTCATTATAGACTTGATGTATATTAGAGTAACATTTGCATATGTTCTTTTTTTATAACAAATATTTTCAATTGTACACTCCTAAATTTGGCTTCTTTTACTGGTATACTTTTATCTTTTTTACTTCTTAATAGTACACTTGTAGTTTGAAATCTTCTCTACTGTGAACATTCTTTTAAATAATAGTTTAGTTTAGGGTTAATTAGAGTTAATTAGGGTGAGGGGTTTGCCTCTTTTTGCGTGTTTTGACCTTTTCAAGGTGAAGATGACGTTTTTTCAAAAAACGGACACTTACACCCTAAAAGATACAAGTCGGGTTTTCGGGCACATACTTCGAGGGAGCTTTTTCGGCTATCGAAAAGTCATCTCGAGGTATGTGCTCGAAAATTCAGCTTATTGGTACTCATTTCTTTGGGATTCTCAAAATTATTCCTCATAAAGGGTACACGGTGGTATTCGTTTTTCGAAAAAACATAATCTTCACCTTGAAAAGTCAAAGTACGCAAAACGAGGCAACCCTTTAACTCTAATTAACCCTATACTAGCCTTTTATCTGATGGAATGATCATGTTATGAAAGATTTCAAACTACATGTGTACCATTTAGAAGTCAACATATGAAAATGTCCAAGTAAGAGAAGCCAAATTTAGGAGTCTACCATTGAGAATTTTTCTAACCTTTTTGTTCATTATGGAAAATTTATAAATAAAAAAAACTACTACAAAGTTTACACTTTTTGGAAATACCATCAATTACTTTTTTTTTTTTGAATTTAACTACTAACTTTGCAAAATATTGTGAAGCATCACCTTCTAACAAAAAATGTTAAGTTTCGCGTTTGGTGGTGAATTTAAGGGTTACGGTTTTCCGTCAAAAGATGGTGCTTCACAAAATTTTGCAAAGTTATAATAGTTAAATTCAACAAAAAAAAAGTAATTAGTGGTTTTTTTTCCAAAAAAAATGTAAAGTTTGTAGTGGTTTTTCACAAAATTCCCCATTAAAAGGTGGTGCTTCACAAAATTTTGCAAATTTACAGTACTAGTTAAACTTTTTTGGTGGATTTTTTTCAAAAAGTGTAATGTTTATAGTGGTTTTTCACAAATTTTCCTATGGTTATTCAAAAATCACACTCAATTTCAAAAAAGTTTTAGTTCCAATAATGTTCATTATGGTTATTCAAGATATTCATTTATTGATATCAAATGTTCATTGTAAATGAATATTAAATTTATATAAAAAAAACATATGTCAAATTTAATTGGAAAATTGAGCTTATTTTACAATAAACATTTGAAATCAATAAATGTACATAAATGGTAACCATAATGAACAAAAAAAAAGTTATATATAAGAACATATATCGAAGTTAACAAAAAAATTGAAGCTGAAATTGAATTGATTATACAATGAACATTTAAAATCAATAAATCAACATATTTAATAACCATAATGATCTAAACTATATAAAAGAACATATGTCAAAGTTAATTGGAACATTTGGAGAGAAAAATATTGGGCAAATAAATTCAAAATGTCCACTTATGGAGGAGAGAGAAAAAATTTGACCCATAATGTTCATTGAAGTTCATTGAAGATGAACTAATGTTTATTCTGTATTCATTGATTAAGATATCTGAACTCTTTTGTACATTAAAGAAGACTTATTGTACATTTCGTATATTTGGAGCATTATGCGTATGGTGTTCCTCCCTGCACCATCTAATTTGTGCTGAAGAATGGGGATAGGAAAATAGAGGTATGTGATTAGCAATTTCACTCGGATATGACTAAAAAAAACCTTTTAGAGAGAGAAAATAGTTTAAATTCTAATTTACCTCATATACTTTATAAAAGTAGTACACATACATGCTCCTTCTCCAAGGCTTAAGTTCCTCACCACCAAAATTGCAATAATGTCTTTGTCAAGTTGTAGCAAAAAGCGTAGTGTATCTCAAGTTCCTTCCCCTTCCTCTCCAAAAAGAGCCAAGAAGAGCAGTAAGGAAGGCATTGAAGACAAGGGAGAGAAGTTCCAACAAGCTCTTGTTGATGATGGAGAAGCAAATGAATGGTTCTTACCTCTTTAAAACATGTCCAAGAAGGAAAGTTCTTCACTTTACCCCCATTTTAATATAACATGCATCATTTGTTAAGTGATTGTTAATTAATCCGTGAAGTAGGCAGTACTTAACCTAATTAATCAGATCTTAACGGATATCTTTCTCTCCGGGGAAAATTTATATTTTAAAGTGAATAGATAAGAGGGAAGGAAGAAGTGGGTAAGATAGCAGGTTTGAAATAGGCTCCATTTAGTCAGACGAGAAGTTATTTGTAATCTATGAATGACATTGGAGGGGAGAAAAGGAAGAGGAAGGTAAGGAATAAGGTTGGTAAATAACTAAATATAGAGCTCTTTCATTTGGAAAGCAAAATATATTCTACCAAATCCTCGGAATACTAATTATTTCTCACTATTTGCAAACCAAATAAAGGACAATAGGAAACCCGTGTTCGCTACTAAATATTTTCTTCTCAACCAAACTTATTTGTCTCACATCTTCTCTTTTAGATGTTGGCTAGGAGTCTTATGATGGAGTCATGGTTTGAAGACATGAGGAAGAGAGAACAACAATATGCTGCTGAGGCGCGGGAGGCCAAGGAAACAGCTCAGAAAATGCAAGTATGTAATGACCTCGTGGAGAACTTGATGTGGAAGGTTTCATATCTTGAGTCGAACCTCATTAAGGAGACTAATGAGAAGAAGGCACTTCAGGATGAGGTTTCTCAACTCAAGTCTCAACTGAGTTGCTTTGCTGAATCTTCTTCCAAGAATTCTAAGTTAAAGAGAGACAAGGCCAAACTTTTCCAACTGTGCCAAGAGAGTTAAACCAAGGCATTTCTTCAACCAAGACATGGGCACTTGAGGCTTATCAGCACATTGCCCCTCTTGCTCCCATTCAATCATTCGAAAGAAGGCTCGAGTATTTTAAAGACAAAGGGGTTAGAGCTAAGTTACAGAGATCTCCGCCTCCGCCCTTTGAGGAGTCTGATGTTGAAGCTGCTTATGATGATGCAAGTGTCAATGGAGGTGATGCTGAATCCTCTGATGATGATGGAGGTGAAGACGATGATGCCGAAGTTTCCCAATGATGGTGGGGAGTTATGAAGATGATGGAGCTGATGCTGAGCCTTGGTTTAATTTGCTTATCTAGCTATTCATTTTTTTTACCCTTGAACTTATCTGTGCTGGTGAGGTCCTGGCTCTTCACTTTTGCCTTGTATCTTTGATCCCATGCTTTTGAAATTTGATGCTTCTATGCCGCTTGAGAGGTATTTAATCCACTAGAGAAGTTGGAATGTCCTAGTCAATGACATGTTGGATTGCTTGTATGTATTGACATGTTGAAAGCATGTGATTAAACATTAGGCTATAATTAGAAGTAGATTTGGCTTTCTCACTCTCTCTTTTTGACAGGATCCTTATCTCCTATATAGATATTCTTACTCGTAACATGTATGAAATCTAATGAAAATTGATGATATACCATTTCTTGATCTGGGGAATTAATAAGTTAAACGAGATAGTATTGTAAACCCTGATAGACTGTAAGTTACAAAATAGCTTCACTAAATTGGCAACACAAAAATTTAAACAATTTTTTCTTTGCAACATAAAAGTCAAATGGGGATAAAGGGTTAGGATAGAGAAAGAAAAGTTGGAGAAATATGTGGAACAGTTAATAGAAAAGTAAAGATAAAACGAAGAAAATAGTATAACAAGAAATAAAAGATTCTAAGTACAAAAACAAAAAGAAACAGATAAAAACGGAAAGGACGGCAAACAAAAAGAAACAAATAAAAACAGAACGGATGGCAAACAAAAAGAAACGGACAGACGGGCGCCAAGTGCTTGGATACTTCATTTCTCAACATTTGTCTCAAAGAAGAAATTAAGCAAAATTTAAAGTTTCCTAGAGCTACATAGCTCTAGTCTTCTAGGCCAGTCGGAGGACTAGCCCTACTTACCAAGCCAAGAAACTTTTTGCCCCATATTGATGTGCTTGCTGCTTTGCCTTCATAATAAAGAATAGAAAAAACTTTGTCTAGCCAGTGAGCAAACTATACTATCTAGATAGATATAGATACAAAATGAAATCAACTCATCAAACTATTATTTCATTAATTGTCTATCTCTAGCGAATAAATGTATCCATCTCCGTAAACATATATTGAAGATGGTACAGAAGTCCAGTCAAGCACACCGCTCGCAAGCGATGATTAACAGGTTTCAACTAGCTTTCAGAATTTGACCAAGCCAAAACTTTATAAAGCAAAAATTGTCAAGATAGTCAAAAAATCAGCAAGGTTTGTTGCATTGAGAGAAACCTCGTGATTCTTCGTACTACACAGCTTCTCAAAAAAAAAGACGCTGGAATCAACTCATCTAAACTACATTCCAAATAAACATTGGATGGTCGAGAATGAATTAATGTCAATAGCAGCAAATCCTTGTACAGGAATGCCTAGCACACTTCACCATTGATGGGATAGTTTCATTAAATTAGACTTCAAGCTAAGAGTTTTCAGCATTATTTGCATCAGTCTTTATGGTCGTGGGCCTCGTGGCAGGTTCCACAAATATTAGGCGTCCTTTGACTATCTGCATGAAACAAAGAGAAGCAGTTCATAAGGCAAAAGCAAGAGAATGCTGTGCAGTTAATCTGTTGAATATATTCTTTACTGTGTAAAATAGCGTAGCTAGTGACTAGTAACGTGGTTTTCCCTTACAGCTTTCACAAATGGAACAATAAACACGTATCAGGAAAGCTTCTAGTATTACTGTGCTTTGACTGACCCAAAACTAGACAATACTGAAACTAGGTAACAAATCATTACAAGTAACAGCAATACCAGAGTGACTTCATATATTGAAAACTGACAATACGGCGAATGAAGAGATATAAGACGAGTTATAACAGATGGCACGATGCAAGGACTATGCATTAAAGATCGTAAACCTAAAGACTCCCTGTGTGATTTGCTTCATGGCTGAAATGCATGTCAGTATGTGGCAATTACTAACTAGAAATCGCGAGTTGGGACTAATCGCAATGCTCAAAGCATTACTCAATTAAGAGTTTTCATGTAATATCAGGTTTAACGGAGCTTGGGAGTGATTTCTCTCATTGTCTTTCCCATTGATTGGGCTTAAAATCTACCATTTTTAGATCCTTACAGATAATAGGCTACTCTCATAGACGAATTGGGGGTTGTTCACTCCTTTGTGGGTTGGGTTAAAAAGAGTTATATTCTCTTGGTGAACTTTACTCCTTTTTTTACCTCAGGATAGCAAGTCATATTCTTACCTTTGTACAGCTAGATTGGCATCACCCATCACTTAACATCACCAAATAATTCATTCCAAGAAATATAGTTACCATAATGCTTCGGCACATATTTTAAACCCCAACCAAACTTAAGTGAATATGTAGAATGAAGGAGAAAACAGAAGCATTCGCCAAGGACAAAATACTGTCGTATTACCAGTGGCAGGAGCAATTGAACTTCCAAGATTCAAGAGATATTTAATGCAGGGATGACATATTAGATCACAAATAGTATTTACTTTGTAACAGTCCTAAGACTCAAAATAGGCATGAACGAGAAATGGAAAAAAAACAATTGCTAAGCAGAGAACGAGTGCACCACCGAGAGAGACGAAAGATTACACCAGCTAAAAGCATGTGAATGATGCCGGTTTATTATGCTTCTATAAAAGCTTTTAAGCAAAACTGAGTAATTTGTACTGGGAAAATAAACTAGTATGATGAAACTCAACAACAAACACCCACTACAAAGACCACATATACATAAGGTATTGGCAGACATCGGTATTAGGTGAAATTATCTCGCAGCTTCTAGAAAGGGTTTGGATAACTCACAACATCATTTCTACAAGCAGAATAAATAGACTAACAACTACCCCAAAGTGCTTCAACAAGTAAAAGGTCCAACATAAAATTATGTGGGAAAATTCATACAACTAGCAACTACCAAGTTAATACAAAAGGTGAAAAGAAGCTACTGATTCAAGAGCTAAGCTATGATAACCAACTAAAGGGAAATAGAACTCTGAAAGTTGAACTACAGCAGAGCTCACATGAATTCTCCGTTTATTTAGAGGACAAAAACCAGTCACCCATGAAAAAAAAAATGAACTTGCGCCAAGTAGTAAGATACAACTAGCAAATTGATTACTTTTACTTCTCATGAAAAACAGAGAGAAAAAAAATCAACAAAACCATAGTCACCCTCTCATTACAAACGCTTCAGTTTGCACAACATCCAAAAGGGGAGAAAATCATTAATATATACAAAACAAAATATGTTTATTTCAAGTGAAGGGACAAGGGAGATGCCCATCTCATTAGCTATAATGGCTTATGCCAACAGTAATTAGCTTATCTCCACTTGCAATTTTTTCTAGATTTTGGTAATCTTATACATGGTTTATCAAGGAGGCGAACTAGTTCAGCCCTATGACTACTATCAAGTATCAATGACATACATAATGTTTTCCATTATAAGTCTATCAAAAATGTACAACCAAATCCCCACAAAAAGGTTAAAACTGTAGGAAAAAAAGGGTGGGTGTGTGTGGGGGGGGTGGGGGGGGGGGGGGGGTTGGGTTATTATAAACTAGATACTAATGCTCAAACTTAGCAATTATCATGTAAATAAAATAATAATAATAAACAAGACTGACAAATTCCATCTTGTGTCCTATGATTCTTCCATGATGCCCCTTGTAAGCAACTTTAAAACTTTGCATGAATTATTGTTTTTCTTTGTGTTCTGCTAACTGGTAAGACCACCACTCTTCATTAAAAATAGGCTCGAATTTATGCTCCCAAAGCAAAACTCTTCCTCCAATTTCCAAGGGCTTGGCCGACAAAGCTGGACCGGATTGACATGCGATGGTAAAAAAAATTACACAAGAATCCTAAATCTCCATTACCTGCTTTCCAGAATTGCCCAGTTCCTATCAAATAGATAGGAGGTTGGGCATCTATCAAATTATATGTAGTATATTTATAGATATATGTAGTAAATGTAGTATATTTATAGATATATGTAGTATATTTTATGAAAAATATAGTATATTTTTATAAAATTTAAGGTAGTAGATTTTCTTCATAAATTTAGAATTTACTAAAATTGTAGTATATATGTAGTACTCCCTCCGTAACATAATAGTTGCAACAATTGAACCAGGAGGAATTCCTAGGTAGAATATGTTAAGTATGGATAAAGGAGGTTGATTAATAAAGTAGGAGAGAGAAATCACATGGGTTGAATAGAGAAAATGAGGGAAAGAAAGAAAACAACGAAAAAATAGTATGGAGTATAAAAGTGCGTGGGGACCAAAAAAGATATCATCATTTCATGTGATAGAATTTACCAAAATAAAAAAGATGGAAAATTGTTGCAAGTAATATGTTACACCTATTTTAGGAAATTATTGCAACTATTATGTTACGGAGGGAGTATATTTTATGAAATCGTAGTATATGTTTTAGAAATCGTAGTATATTATCAGATAGGAACTAAGCATTTCCCCTGCTTTCCATTCTCCAACCTTCTTGAGGCGTGAGCATTTGAGCCCTTCCCACGCTCATTCCCTGTATGGCTTAAGATGGTACATAGAATTCGAGTTGGAGCCAGCTTCAAATTGTCCAGGTTACTAGAAATCACTTTTGGTGTGCACAGGACTCTATGCTTGGTCATATCCACCATCCAAGATTAAGGAGCACGAGATCTAGTACTTCTTTTTGTGGAACATTGACGCCTCAGTAACCCACACCCCCCCCCCCACCACCACCACCACCACCACCACCACCACCCACACACACACACAAAAAAAAGTCCATATTTTCCTGATAAAACGGAGCTTCACCAACTTACCAAACACTTTTATGCTCCAGGAAAACTCACTATGAATAGAGATGGTCACAGTCTACTTCTCCATCCTCATAGATAACACATCCACTAGCATCTTACACCAATTCTGACAAGTTGTACTCTTGTATCTAACAACTCATTTTCTCTTTAATTGCAAAAGAAGCGCCTATGAGGAACAAGGAAGGTTGAGAATCACCAACGTCTAGAAATTAAACTATCTCACACAGAATTTTCCTTGGCTACTACAGTTCCAAACAAAACTATCTTCCTCAAATGGATTGAAGACAGACCCTCTTTGGCATATCTATGAGTTGTACCTTCAAGTCTTCCTTCCAAATGACAACACCGTCCTCTCCCTCAAAGCTCCAACAACAGATATCTCCATCCCTAAAGCCACTAATGAAAAAAATTCTCAATAGCAAGGTACTAGAGCCTTGGGAATAATTTGCTAAGGGGAGCTGCTGCATTCAACCAGATGTTTCACCAAAATAATGTATTTTCTCCATTCTAACTCTTATTCTCGGCCCCTAACCTTTAATCTTTGCAGCAATGGAACAATCAAAGGGAACTCCTCCGCCAACCCCCCCCTGATGTAACCTGAACGTTATGTGCATCAATTACGAGATTCTAAGAGTACTTTTCCCTGGATCACTCTTTTCCAAAGGGCCCTAATGTGTAATATCTCCACTTTCATTCAAACAGAAACGCAATGTTCAGAATGCTCCCTTTATTCAGACCGCTGAGGTACTACATCCCACTTAACAAGATTCGCAGTGTGGCTCTTACCACATCTCTGTTCTAAAGCAGGAAAGATTATCCCCTTGTGTTACACGTCTACAACATGCCGTACACAAAACATTTCCAAAGACCCAGAAACAGGTAAGACACCCAGACAACCCAAAATGTCAAATAACCAATTCAGATTCATGTTGAACAGCACTATAAGAAATAAACTGGCCTTGAAACTAATGTGCATTCCACAGAACATTAACCTGATCCCCCCCCCCCCCTTCTCCAAAATAATGTATTTTCTCCAGTCCAACTCTTATTCTCAACCCCTAACCTTTAACATTTGCAGCAATGGAACAATCAAAGGGAACTCCTCCGCCACCCACCAGTTGTATGTGAATCAATTATGAGGAAATGTTCTAAGAGTACTTTTTCCTAGATCCTTCTTTTCCAAAGGACCCTAATATTATATCTCCACTTCCATCCAAACAAAGAGGCAATGTTCAGAATGCTCCCTTTATTCAGCTACCTGCGGTATTACATTCCACTTAACAAGATCCGCAGTGTGGCTCCTACCACATATCTGTTCTAAAGCAGGAAACATCCTCCCCTTGCGTTACATGTTTACAAATGCTGGACACAAAACATTTCCAGATACCCAGAAACAGGTATAACCGTATAAGACATCCCAAAATGGCAAAAAACCAATTAAAAATATTACATGTTGAACAGCACTATAAGAATTAAATTAGCCTTCCACAGAACAATATCCTTATCCCCCCCCCCCAAAAAAAAAAAAAAGAATAAATGCACATATACAAACAAAACAACCTAGAAGGACAAGCGATTATGAGAATGGAAGAAGAGGTACCTTGCCATTTAAACCCTTAATAGCGTTCTGTGCCTCAGCTTCCGTCTCAAATGTCACGAAACCATACCCTCGTGTCCTTCTAGTTCTCTTATCCATTATCAACCTAGCTGTGTGAACCACAACATCAGTCAAGCTGTGTAAACCAGAATCAAATCACTTAACACTTACCAATATAGTAGAAGGTAGACTATACCTTCTTTAACCTTGCCAAATGGAGAAAACATCTTCTGAAATTCATCTTCTTTTGTATAAAATGAGAGCCCTGAATCAAATAAAATGGCTTCCTTAACTTATAGAGCACATTATTTTGTAACAATCAGAATTAGGTAGTAATTTGAAGTATCTTACGGTTGACAAAGAGCTGGGAACTATATCTGACAGTCAAAAACCGAGGCTTCAACACCGTCAAGCATCGAACTTTCGCTGATAATAACATCATTGTAGACTATGTTTGTTTATTTCATTAAACCACGGAAATCCTCATCAACATTTTGCTTTCATTTCCCAAATTCAACCACAGTCAGCAGCTAATTATCCAGATCGGTAAATCATCAATCACTAAGAACTAAATTCCCTGCAGCAAAATGTATCTTCTCTATCAATTAAGTCCTTTAATTTAACAATTACAACAAGAATATAAGGTACTGAGACAAAAATATGATTAATATGGTCAATTAACAAAACAACCCATCAAATGACCCATAGAAGAATTGAAAAATCAAATTAAACAAAACCCAACAGAGGCAATGGTAAATTGTTGTAATAGATGCAATTGTTTATAGTTCAGGGAATGGTATCAACAATAAAGAATGGGGTTTTGTTATAAATTCAAATATGCATTGTTTATATAGAAGAATGAAGAGCACAGATAAGTTAACAGTAGTCAGATAGAGAGAAGAGAGAAGGAAAGAGGATAAGCAAATTACAAAGAACACCAATGAGTCAATCACTACTGGGTTGTCGTCGTCGACGAAGAAGCTGTTCAAAGGAGTCTGGATAAACTGGTTTCGAGTCGTCAAAAACTTGCTAGACTTGTTAGAGATATAGTTCTGGAAAAGGAAGTCTTGTATGCAGTTTGTCGTGCGATAATTAGAAGAGTTATCAAGTGTTTTAGCGTTGTTGATTATTTAGGGGGTTACTGATTAATAAAGGGTGGTGTTAAATGCCGCCCTGTATTTTCTTACTAACGTTTTGTATTTTATATGTTTTAAATACACATTATGTATTTAATACATTTTAACTACTAACTACTTTTTCTTTTTATAAAATGTTGTCCACCTCTTCCACATACTCCACACCACTCTCATTCTTCACACCCATAACAACCACCCCTTCACCATTATTTCCGGCGTTACCTCCGGCGGCGGCGCCACCATCAGAGACCGACTGAACACTGGCGACTTCATCCACCACCGACTGGCGGCTCAACGCCGGCGACTTCATCTACCACCGGCGACTTCATCCACCACCGGCGACAACATCTCCGGCGCTCCTTATAGAGGTTAGTCTAAGGAAAAAAAATTTGAAAAAGGGCCGAGCCTTGTGCTACACAAGGCTGACCACGTGGTGGGTCTTGTGTTGCACAAGGCCCACCACGTGGTCAGCCTTATGTAGCACAAGGCTCGGCCCTTTTTCAAATATTTGTTTTTCGATTTTTTTTATTTAATTAGGTATGTAGTATTTAATTTTATTTATAATAAATAATTTGTAATGTGAAATTAATTATTTTTTAGTTATTGAATTATGTTATTTGTATTATATGCATGGTAAATTATTTGTAATAATTAGATGCTTAATTATGTATTTTCATAGTTAGTAATTAATAATTACTTAATATTTATTTGTTTTATGAATAAAATAATATTGTATGTTAAATGAAAAGAAATATTGATTAATTAATTAATGCTATAATAAATATTTATAAATAAAATCATAATGTAGAAATTGTATATAGGAAATTTTCATGTATAGTAAAATAAAATGTTGTTTAATTAATGAGAGTGTATATATGCATGAAAAATTTGTTCTAAAAAAAATTAAAATGACATAATAATTATTTAAAAATAATACCATAATGATATAGTGCGCTTAAAATAATTTATTCTTCAAATAGGGGCCATACTCGAGTAACGACAGTGATGGAGTTAACTACAATTCTAGATTCAGAACAACAGAAACGTTTTCGGATGATAAGGAGGCCTTTGCTTATTGTGATGCAATAGCTCCTAATACGTCCACACAATTTTGTGGTTGTCCTTTCCAGATTGTTATACAAGAGAATATGGAAATTGGAAGGTGGTTTATTAGAACTATGAAAAATGATTGTGGTTTTCATAACCATGCTTTTGTGGTGTATGCTGAGGGTCATAGACGTAGGAGTGGTCTATCCGAAGAGGCAAATGCACTAGTACGAAGGTTGACAGATGCCCAAACCAAACCAAGTAATATCCATAGGGCGGTCATCGATCAATTTCCCGAGTGTCATTGTACCATCAAACATATTTACAATGAAAGGTACTTTTACAAGATGGAACAAAATGACGGTCGATCATCAGTTGAATAGTTTTTGCACCTCGGAAGATCTATGAAATATGTCTCGTGGGCAGCCGATGATGCCGATAAAGTTCTCACACATGCATTCATTGCACATCCATTAGGATGTAAGTTGATTCGTACTTATCCTTGGGTTATCGGTATTGATTCCACATACAAGACAAACCGGTATAGGATGCCATTCATTGAAATAGTCGGTGTGTCGCCTTGTAATAATAACTTCCTTGTTGTGTATGCCATTGTGAGGGATGAGACAACTGATAGTTATACATGGAATCTGAAGTGCTTAGCTAACTTGATCGGCGTCGGCATTAGTCCTACAGCTATTTTCACTGATCGTGAGATGAGTTTGATAGGACCCATCCGCACCGTCTTCCCTGATGCTGCTCATCTTCTTTGTACTAGGCACATAAATCGAGACGTGGAGGCACACGTAGCGAAGCTATGTAACAACACAAAGGCTCTTGGTGAGTCGTTCAAGAATGGAGTTTGGAAAAAGGTCATGCGCACCCAAGATGTAGATGCTTATGAACGGGCTGTGATTGAGATGAGATATTCTTGGAGGTGGCGCCCAGCTGTATTAAACTATGTTGAGTCGACCTGGTTGAATCTACACAAGATGAAATTTGTTGAAGCATAGACTAATGATGTGCTCCATTTCGGTAATACCACGACATGTAGGGTTGAAAGTTGTCATTCAGCTCTTAAATCTTGGTTGCAGAGTTCGACTGGGTCTTTGGATACAGTTTGGAGGCGGGTTAATGTGTTCATCGATAGCCAAGTGATTAAGATCATGGATAGTCTTGAGAAATCAAGATGCAGAATTGGAAGAAAGCATATGTTAAAACCATTTCAGCATCTCGTCGGACGAGTATCACATTACTATCTTGATTTATTAACAAAAGAAAATTCACGTAGATTGAAAATGGGGGACCTAGTTGAAAATCATTGTCGATGTGTGTACCTATCTACTCATAACATTCCATGTACATGTTCTATACAACGGGTAATCGAACAGGGTAGAGGCATTTACTTACAGGAGATTCACCCTTTGTATACGACATTGACTATTGGGGACGGTGTGGACACTGCTAAATTTGTTAGTCAACGTGATCAAGATGTGGATTACTTACATGGTCTAATTGCGGAGGTGAGTGAATGTGATCCAGCAATTCAACATAGAATCGCAAATATGATTGCAGAGCAATTACATCCCGAGAATGCTGGCATTGAAGAACCGGAGATTCGCACTTCTACTAGGGGTAGGCCGCGTGGATCCTCATCTACTAGACGTGATCCAAGATACTTTGAGCATGTGCAACGGCAAAGTCAGGGTCGCTCAAGGTCCCGTTCAGCACCTACGTGGTCTCAGACTACTTTGACAGAGTCTAGTCAAGGTTATTCAGAACCAGGTATGATAGTAATGCCAATTTGTTTATGTCCAGCATTTATTGTTCTTGTCGTTGTTTTTTAACTACTTGTTTACTTGTTTAATCAACAGATTCATGTGCCCCTTCGTTAGCTGGGATGGAAACTGTTTTCCCTTATTCTGATCGGGTTCCCGAAATTATTATTCCTCATATTGCTGGTTGGATTGATGTTCAGTCCGATGGAAACTGTGGTTTTAGATGTATTGCACATGCTTTCTGTGGAGGCCAAAACCGTTGGCCTCTTGTGCGAAAAACTATGTACAATGTCATATCCCACAACCAGATTTATGAGCAGATCTATGGAGGACGTCACCAGGTGGAACTAGCTAGATTTCGTATATGTCACTATGTGGGTCCGTGCAATAGGGAACATTGGTTTGAGGTGGTTGCTGATCTCTTTCCAGTTGCCAATTTCTACAATTGCACGATCATATTTTACACTATATTAAATGGGGGTAGTGTATGGGGATGTACCACCGTTCCTCCAATGACTGCAAATCCTGGTAGTGATCGTCCTGATGGTGGCATATACGACTCAACAATATCAAAACAACGGATGGGACCCTGGTACCAGGTTCTGGAACCAAAGGAAAAGGCATCTGCACTATACGGTAACCAATCGACCTTATGTAAAAAAAAACAGTTAGCGCACAAGTGAAGTTCCATTAAATCATAAACCATTTAAAAATTATTAGTACCTGAGATGCGGTAAGAGAATCTAGCAGTCTATGGTAAATGAGCAATCGTTCTTCCCTTTTCCCCGGTACGGCGGTATCCTCCCAAATCAATGCTCGTGCAGTACCCATATCAATACTCTTCCTAATACGGTTCGGGCGAAGCTGTGGAAAATACTCATAAATCTATGACTGTAACAACGTCAAACAACCAGAAATCATATGAGTATCAGCACAACTCGCTATACCAAGCTGTCGGTAAAGGTAGGCCAAAGCAGCTGTGCCCCGAGCATAAGTAGATATCTCCTCAAGTGACTCCGAGAATGGAAGAGTGACGGGGCGGATTCTGCTGCCACTCTTGTCAACAAAAAGAGTGGAACCAAGAAGAGTGAGGAGGAAACCCTGAGCCTGGAACGTGATAGGAAGATCCTCATCAGCAAATCTGCTAATGAGTCTATCTGTAAAAATACCCCCGCCTTTCCAATGTTGGTTCAAAAAGGTCTGCTTCTCCATCCCAAACAACTCTGAGGCTCTAGTCTTCAAGTCGTCCCATGTGCCGTACTCCCCGGCAATCCTCCCCTCAGCTGGAATACGAAGAATGGCCTCAACGTCGTGCAACATGATAGTCATCTCACCAAACGGTAAGTGAAAACTGTTCGTATCCGGCTGCCACCTCTCAACAAAAGCCGATATCAACGGCATACCCAACCTCTCAAACATGATATCGTGCAAATGATGCAACCCATTGTCATCAACCAACTCCCTAACTGGGTCACTCATGCCCGCGTACCACTCCAAAAGCTTCACACAATCCTTGTAACGATTCACACAATTCAAAACCCCCTTACACTGTCCAGCATATATGCGTGCAGCAACATGTCCCCCGTAACTCGGTAGCACGGAGTAGTCGATGGGACCACCAGGCATCGACTCATTAACCTTCCATGAACTATCCTCCTCTGACCCCCTCCTACTCCTACCACTAGACGCGTCTGTAGAGCACGAGGCACTAGAAGAACGTGCAACTCTCCCGTCGCCAGCACGACGTCGACCTCCAGATGTAGGAACTGCCAAAGCACGACCTCTAGAAGATAGTCCGTGGGGGATATGAGTGGGGATGTCAGCCGGGATATGAGTCGGGATGTCAGCCAGGATGTGAGCCGGTATATGAGCTGATGACGTGTCCTCTCCGTCAGTAGAAGCTGCCCCCTCTTGGTCCCACCAAGGTGAGTGAGGAACCCATTGGCCTGTGTTGGGGACAGGCAAAGCAAGAGTAGTTGATGATGAGACTATTCCTCCTAGAAGAAGCAGTGCATCGTCTCTGATGCGGATGACGCATTCCAGATTCATCATGGGGCAAACAAATCTCTTTCCCTTTTCCTCTGGTCATGTTAATAAGTCCTTTTTATATAAAGTTATTAACATATTAAATCAATATTTCCAAACACAAGTAATATAAATTAAAACACGAATTCTACTTGTATGAACAAAATATTTATTAAATTAACCATAAAATTCATTGTATAAACTTACGCTAAATATGCATCGTATAAGATTACGTTAAATATGCATCGTATAAACTTACGTTAAATATGCATCGTATAAACTTACGTTAAATATGCCTCGTATAAACTTACGTTAAATATGCATCGTATATGTTACGTTAATTTCAATAATTAACCCCAATTTTTTTACGTACGTTAATAACTTAATATGCATCGTAAAATTATTTAGCATCATATTATTTTTTAATTATTAACTAAATAAGCTATTTCTCAACAAAATAATATAAATTTTACCTAACAAATTTAACATGAAATTTCCAAGCATATATATGAAATAATATCATGTTTATCTTCATAACTCAACATATAATTAATATAACATGAAAAATTATCATAACATTTAATAATTCAACAATATCACAAAATTATTAATTCAATATTTTATTTAATTAAACATTACAAATTACCTTCACAAAATAACATCACAATATAATTAAATTAATATCATAACATTTCTATAATATTTAATAATTCAATAATATTAAAAAATTATTAATCCAATATTTCATTTAATTAAACATAATAAATTACCTTCACAAAATAACATCACAATATAATTAAATTAATATCATAATATTTCTAACATATTTAATAATTCAACAATATCACAAAATTATTAATTCAATATTTCATTTAATTAAACATAACAAATTACCTTCACAAAATAACATCACAATATAATTAAATTAATATCATAACATTTCTAACATATTTAATAATTCAACAATATCACAAAATTATTAATTCAATATTTCATTTAATTAAACATAATAAATTACCTTCACAAAATAACATCACAATATAATTAAATTAATATCATAACATTTCTATAATATTCAAAAAATTAATATTTAATTCAAATTAAACATAAAAAATAAACATATACTACCTCCATTTTTTTTTTTTTTGTCCTACTTTCTGTTTTTGTCCTTTTTTTTTGTTTGTCCTACTTTTCTAGTTTTCCTTTTATGGAAAAATTTTATTACTCATCTACCCCTACTTTATCACTTTTTGGTCCCACATGTACCTTAAAATTTTCTCTCACCTACTTTAACCATCACATTTACTATAAAATAAGTGCACTCTCTAATTGTTGTGCCCACCCACATGCATATGACATCATCTACATTGGCATTTGGAGCTACAGTAAATGGGACAAAGAAAAAGAAACGGATGGAGTAATTTTTTAATAGCGAAAAACAAAAAAAACGGTCATATAAGGCGAGCCTTGTGCTACACAATGCTCACCATGTGGTGGGCCTTGTGTAGCACAAGGCTCACCATGAGGCGAGCCTTGTGTTACACAACGCCGTGTATTTTTCAAAAAAGAAAATTTTACCTTAGTTTCCGGCGACTTTCGTTGAATACCCACAACTTCCGGCGAAACCTTTTCCGGCAAGGGAGCAAGAAAAACGGTGAGGCCCTTTTCGGGGAAAAGAGACCGGAATTTTCGTCTAATTCCGACGGAAAATTCCGGCGGTCAAGGGGGCAACTGGGCTCCGGCGGTGTTCGTACTCCGGCGGGGAAAGTCCGGCCCTTCTTTTTCCGGTTGAGACCCCGGAATTTTCGGCTAATAACGGCCAGAATATTCCGGCGGTTTGGCTAATGCTGGCGGCTCCGGCCTCCGGCGACCACCCTACTCCGGTGGTGTTTAGTGAGGGTGAGGGTGAGTGGGGGTGAGTGAAGGTGAGTGAGTGTGAGAGGGAGAGGGAGAGGGAGGAGAGAGAATGAGAAGGATGGAAAGAGGGGATAAAATATGTATAATTTTTTTTAAGTTTATATGTATTAGGGCGTTACCCAAAGTATTTAGGGCGATGTTTAGTCGCCCACTTAATAAAGGCTGGCAATGGGTCGGAGGTAGTCGGGTATGTCAACTCACCTCCATCTACTAGTATCCATTAGTCACCCAAATCACCCGTATTCCAACCCAAAACCAACCCATCCATCATCCACGGATGATTCGGGTGGGGCAGGTGATTATGGGTTAAAAAACATTGAAAAAATGATAAATTGTCCAACAAGAATTAACATATATATCAACTGTCAAACATACCTTTTATAACTAAGAATATAGGGATTAATCACTTAAGCATAAATATAGCATAATTTTCATGAGTATTAAAAGTCTAAGGCAATGTTTGGTACAACTTTTTTCAGTGGTTGGAAACGGAAATAGACAAGTTATTCCCTTTCTTTTTGTTTGTTTTGTGTGTTGGGGTAATTGTATTCGTTAGTAGAGGGAAATTGATACCCCTGTTTTATTACCTCTCATCAACCTCTGGTAACACTTCCCCCTTTGCCAGGTAACAAGAATTCGTTTCTCACAAGTAATGCTCTACTACTAACCTCTCATGTGGTTCCACATCCCTCTGCAACATAATTGTGGTAGCTACCATTTTTCCTTTGAGCCTCTTGGTATTTGCGCATCTCTTTTGTTAATGGGGCAAATTAGCAATTTTAAGATTTGTTATGATCACATGTTTATAACTCTCTGTTATCATTCCATCAAAAAACAGAAATTAAACAAATTTGACCTAGAAATGAAGGTTTTTGAGCTAAATTTGAGGTTCAATTTGATGTGATTTCGATCGATGAGTTGTGAAAAGTAGGGTTTATGATCCGCCATTGTTGTGATTTTAAGAGATAGTGAAGGGGAATGAGGAGAGAGAGGAATAAGGGAGGGAGAGAGTGATAAGTACGAGTGAATATGAGCCTTTGGAATAGAGATGAATGGAGTCATACAATCATTTGATGATGAAATAAAATTTAATTTATTTTTTACATTTTTTAATGTGTACTTGTGTGATATTTGAGTGATGACATTTTAGAATTTGTTATGTCCAATGTATTGCAAAACACAACAATAATACTCAAAAAGCAAATAGCATATAACTTATTACTCCCTCCGTCCCACATTAGTTGCAACAATAGATTGGGCACATAGTTTTAGGAAGTTAGTAGAGTAGGGTGTAGGTTGTATTAATTTATTATAAATGTTGATGTGATAGAAAGTGATAGAGTAATTATTTATTGATATTTTAGTTGTTTGGTCTATGGGACCCATTACCTTTTTGTTGTTGATATGCTTTGTCTGTTAAGTAGCCAGTTCTTTTCAATTTACAAGAGGATGAATGGGACCCACAAGAAAAAGAAACGGCAGACATGTACAATTACACTTTCATTTCCCTCCTAAAATTTGGAGGGATGATTGTGCAATTACATTGTCAAAAGCTATGCACAATAGACAAGTCAAATAAGTAGTGTAAAAAAAAGTTTACAAGTTTAAAAGCTCCAAACATTTAGCTTCCCTCCAAACTCCAAATTGTTTCCCTCCATAAATACTTCATCAATCCTTCTCTCTCTATTCCTGCATAACATTCAAAGCTTCAAAAAGTCAGTATGTTAATGGGGGTGGATGGGGGGGGGGTTTGATAGAAAAATTGATCTAAATTTTTTTAATCCTCTCAGATTTCATCATCATAGAGGTTAAGTGAAAAATCCCCATAAACTAGCCTCATTAAGACAACAAGAGCGTCTAGAAGCCGCTACAATTGTTGCTTGGTGGCATTAGTTTAGAAGATATCCATTGTCCACCA
Organism: Patellifolia procumbens; assembly: GCA_947645195.1. Taxonomy (NCBI): domain Eukaryota; kingdom Viridiplantae; phylum Streptophyta; class Magnoliopsida; order Caryophyllales; family Amaranthaceae; genus Patellifolia; species Patellifolia procumbens. The sequence goes on from CANSGD010000353.1 coordinate 451,881, forward strand.
TCAAGACAACAAGAGCGTCTAGAAGCCACCTCGATTGTTGTTTGGGCGAACAAAATGTGTGGGCAACCAAGAAGGAAAGAACTTTCTGCATAAGAGAGGCAACATATAGCAGAATGGTTACTCCTACAACATCAAGGAGGTAAAATGCGCAGCGGGGCAATGAAAGAGGCAGCAACAAGGTGGTCATGTCACCGGACTACCATTCATCGCATTTGGAAAATGGCCAAGGGACAAAGCCAACAAGGTCAGCCACTGAATCTGAACCCAATAAAAAGTGGAAAAGTTGGACCCAAGTCCAAAATTATCGATTTAAGTATGATAGCAAACTTACCATTCTGCAAACAAACAAATATAAGAGCACTGGCAGCAGCACTTGGAGTGCCAAAAACAACCATACATAGGTTGATTAAGGCTGGACAAATCAAACCACACACTAATGCCTTGAAGCCAAAGCTAACAGAAGCAAACATAAGTCAACGTATAAGATGGTGCATGCAAGCAATCAGTGAAGAAACATTATATACAAATCCAGTTTTTGGGGACATGTATAACACCATACATATCGATGAAAAATGGTTTTACATGACAAAGGAAACACAGAAATACTACATGTTGCCAGATGAGAAAAGGCAATATAGAAGTGTAAAGAGCAAGTGATTCATCCAAAAGGTAATGTTTCTTGCGGCAGTGGCAAGACTGAGGTTCAACGCAAGTGGAGAATGCATTTTTGATGGCAAGTTAGGTATATTTCCATTTGTTAGATGGGTATCGGCTAAAGAAAGTCCAAAAACGACCAGTAGAACCCCAGAATTAAAGGCAATAACTTCTGTTACGAAAGAAGCATATAGAAACATGTTAATCCACAAGATTATTCCAGCTATTGTAGCAAAGTGGCCAACTGATGATCAAGCTCCTATTTATGTCCAGCAAGACAATGCCAAACCCCACATCAACATAAATGATAGTGAATGGTTGGCAGCAGTACAAGCAACAAACATGGACATAAGATTAGTTTGTCAACCCCCTAATAGTCCTGATATGAATGTGCTCGATTTAGGGTTTTTTCGAGCCATACAATCACTTAAAGATCAAACTTCTCCAATAAAATTATTGGAATTAGTAAGAAATGTCAGAGATGCATACAACAATTTCTGTCCAAGAAAGGCAAATAGAGTTTTTTTTGAGTTTATGACTTGTGATGATTGAAACAATGATGGTGGGGGGGTGGGGGAGCAACTCATATGATTTGAAGCATGTTGGTAAAGAGGCACTAGAGAGATAAGGATTGCTCCCAATTGTTTTCTCACCACCTCCATCATTAGTGTTTGAGTGTTTGGCATTAATTGAGACTACTGAATCAGATTCAGGGGAGTAAGGTGATCATGGAGTCACTTCTTAGTTTTACATGATAAAAGAGGCAGAATTGAAGATGCAACTTTAGGTTTATATTTGTAAGTAGACTAACTGAAAGCTTAGACATTTGAAACTTTTTTGTAAAATGTTTATGTTAGACTGAAGACAGAATTGTCAACCTTTTGTAAGCTTAGATGTATAAAGATGGCATATATGAGAGTATTATTTAATTTTTAAAAATGGTATATAGGGTGCGCTCTATTCAACTTATTTTCACTCCTTATCAGAAAATAAGTTCTGATAAGTAATCTAAATAAGTTCAAATAATGTCGAATAAAGTATTAGGTGAAATAATGGCGAATAAGATTTTGTCTAACAATATCTAATAAGGTAGAATAAGGTCAATAAGGAAAAATAAGTTCACATAAGTTAAGATAAGTTCAAATAAGTCAAACGAGAAAAAAATAAGCTGATCATATCAAACGCTCCCTTTGTTTATTTTTTTACAATTAAATAAAATTAAAAACTTAAAAGGGGAAAATATAAAACTTGGGTTGCACCATTATACTCGTAAATAGCTTGTAGGCTACAAATTAGTTACTGAACAAAATCAAATTGGAAATTTTAAGGAAATTTGATGAGTGGCAATTTTAATTTATATAGAAAGTTGAAAAATTAAGACTAATGTTTTCTTTCGATACGAAACAACAAGAAAGGGAATAAGAATAGTGTTTCCCTTGCCATATTTATACCAAACAAGTGATAACCTTAACACTTGTCATTACCCTTTCCATTCCTCAACCATTTCCATTCCTCAACCATTTCCATTCCATTACCTTTCCATCTTCCATACCAAACAAGGGCTAAGAGCTTAACAAACTATTGCAAGTAGGGCTGGTAAACAGGTCGGGTGGGATCAGGTTCGTGTTCGGGTTAATATTAAATGGGGTTAAAAAATTTCAACCTAAACCTAACCCATTTATTAAACAGGTCAAATAATTCAACCCTAACCCAACCCATTTAATAAACAGTCACCCACTTAATCCATTTAACCCACTTATCTCCAATTACTTAAATTTTTATCTTAATTAATTATAATTAAAAATACATTTTACCATAAAATGTATACTTTCTAATTTTTTTCTAAAAAATATGATGATTATGATTCATTTTTAGATTTTTTTTTATCTTTAGCGACCAATTTTAGTATTTAAAAAATTAGTTATTTGGGATTATTTTAAATAAATGAGTCAAATCAGGTTATATTCAGGTTGCAAATTTAAACCTTAACCTAACCGATTTTATTAACAGATTAGGTTGGGTCAACCTATTTAGATAATTAGGTCGAAAAACATAAGCCAAACCCGCTTATTATTTCAGGTCGGGTTAGCAGGTCGGATCAGCCTTTTCCAGCCCTAATTGCAAACATATATATAAGGAATAATCATTTAATGTAAGCATATTTTTTTATTAATTTAATGGATGGATGGTGGGTCGGGTGATGGGTTGGAGGAACATCGACCCACCTCCGATCCAACCCATCATCCGACCCACCCACCATCCGTCAAGAACCCATGTTTGAGTGGATTTTCATCCATTTTTGCGGGTCGGGTGGATCGGACCTCCATTGGGTTACGGTGACATTGTCAGTCCCACAATGACTATTTAGATGGACTACTAACTGTTTAAGGGGTTACTAAGTTTTTGGAAGAGGATTATTTACTATTTTGGAGGGCAGCTTACTGATTATTAAGGGGAGGGATTACCAACTGTTTTTGTGGGTTTGGGGAGTGAAAGAGTAATGTATACAGTGGCGGATCTAGGATTTCCCGGATGGTGGTTCAAACAAATTATTGATCATATATTAGAATTAAAAAATTTTCATATGAAAAATACTTCATAATAAATTTCACCTCCAAAAAAAAAACATCATACTACAACTAAATAATGGAGTACTTTTTTAGTTTAGTTCGGTTGTTCCCGGTCCAAAAGAATGGACACTAGCTCATTTGAGATAACATTGTGTGTCCACCCACAAACTCCCAACTAGTTTGGGGACTACTTTTCGAAACGATCAATAACAGGAACAACTAGTCTTGTAAGATATGGTCTACCTATAAATTAAAATTAGACAACAAAAAATTCAAAATTCAAAAATCAAAAATCATAAGAAAACTAGTCCAACAGTTAATAATTTAGTCCATTTCGTGACTTGGTTATTCCATTTTTTAACCATTTTAATTAATTCAGTAATCTAATTTTTATTTATTGGAGTGACTAGTTTAAGACTAAACTGTCTTTTTAGATAATTAGTGTAAAAAGAAATCACAAAAGCAATTGAAAAACACTAAAAAAAAAGGCCAAAAATGAAGGCAAAATGACACATACTTCATGATAGAATGAAAACCAAGCTAAGTGACACATATCCCAACATCCCCTTATTATCCCATCATCCCTAACCTACCCCTGTTTTAAGTAAACTTGAAGAATACGGTATTTGTCCTGATGATGGACAGGTGTAGGGTTGATATTGGGAGGCTTGTGCTGAGATGTTGCTTCGTTCCCGAACCTGCAAAAGGGGAAAACCAAACCGGAGGTTTGGGTTTGATTCCCTCTCCGATGCTTAAGTCAGTGTTCAATAGATAATAGCTGGGTATGAATTTTGACAGAGTAAGTTAAAGAGAGAGTTGTTGTGTACCTTTTACCTGATTATGAGGGACTATTTATAGTATCTATGTATAGAAAAGAGCACCCTAGGATGAAGGAATGTGATTGGTTAGGCAATAGGAGAGCGACACTTGTCATGGTCTGATTGTCCTGAGCCTTTTATCCAATCACCTTCTTCCTTTTTAGGGAATTTGGGCTGATTATTCCCTCTTTTAGGGAATAGTTGGGCCTCTTGTTTGCAGAATTGATGATATCATTAGCTCCCCATAACATGCTGCCACGTGTGGATGAGGGGGTGAGCCACGTGTCACCGATTCATTGGGCCACGTGGCGATCCCTGACTGGGCCACGTGTCCTCTTTAAATATGTTACAACATTTGCCCCTAAAAGGGAAGGTATCTGAATCCAATACTGATATATTTCCTTTTATCAGTAGTAATAATTCTAGTTTTACTGAAGTAAGTCCAATTGTACCGAAAGAAAGGGCCAATCAAATGATGTGGGATGCTGACGTGCCCCTCTCACAAGGTGACACGTGTAAAATTACTGTGGGAGGAGAGAGGTCTTTTTACCCTCCTATAAATATCCCCCTCCTCTTCATTTCCTCACTTTCTGTTTTCAGAGTTTTGAGAGCATTCTAGAGAGAGAGATATTTTTAGAGAGAAGCACAGATCGTCCGAAGAACCGCTTTTGTTCAACGTTCATCTGTCAAAGCTCGTCAGGTATCTTTCCTCCTTCCATTCTTTTATTTATTCATTTATTCTTTATAAATAAATGGAATCCTCATCCTCGTCCAACACCCTTGGCCGTCCGAGAGAGTGTCTAGGCCCTAGAAATAAACTCCAAACATCCTCGAGTTCTTCTAGAGTTGGACCTTTTTTAGGCGGTCCCTTTGTGTATTTTTATGCCCATCAACCTTGTCCGACGTCCCAGTCTATGCCTGTGCAGGGTATTCTGGCGCGCGTCAAGCAAACTGCTCGTTTAAGACGCCAGCTAATCCTTCCAACCTCTAGCTCAGAAATGGAGGAATCAACTGGTCGAGGCCCACAAAGGGGCCCTACTGAGATTCCAGAACGATCTCCCTATGGGGATGATATACAGCTAGGTGAACAAAGTCGACCCTATTCTGACCCAGAACCGTCCGTGGCAGGGCCGTCTGGGCTTCAGGAAGAGAACCCTCTTTTATATGATGATGATGAGGATGAGGAGCTTGTTGATGAGGTGGAGGTTGATGACAAAGCCCAAGGGGATGATGCAGAGGAAGCTGAGGAGGAGGACGAGGGAGATAGTGAGGACGAGGGAAGTGCTTCACCCACTCCATATGACTTTCGCAGAACCCTAGGAGACTTAGCGGACCCTGGGACCATAAAGATAGATAGGGCTTGGCTAAAGAAGCTTGGAACTGATCCCTATCATTTATGGGCAGCTATTCCCATAACAGACTATGAGTTTGTCATTCCTTCTAAGGGGCAAACCGTTCTTGACGCCAAATACGGCCAATTTCCTGTTTATAAACTGGCCTTAGATTGTGGTCTTAGGTTTCCCCTTCACCCTTTCATAGAGGAGATACTGCGTCATTATAACCTCGGCCAAAGTCAACTGGCTCCCAATGCATGGCACAACGTCCTGACCTTTATAGCTACCTGTGAGCTTAAAGGTTATCCCCTTTCTTTAGCCGCCTTCACTCACATGCACTATTTATCCAAGATGCCTAAGACGGTGGATGGCTCTTGGTTTAGTATATGTAATCAGACTGGCTTTATGACGGCTTGGGGTAAGTCGTCAAAGATGCATGGCTGGAAGTCTCACTTCCTTTATCTCCGGGCCCCCGACGAGGAAACAGCCAAACGTTATAGGTACCGTAGTCGTGCGGTTACCCATACTGGACGTGGAGCTCCCCTCCTGGGCCTGGAGAATAAATTTGATGACATGGTGGTTGACCACTTCAAAGTGGTGGAGTATAAAAAGGAGGATCGTCCAACCATCAAAGGCCCTGCCGGCTGGATACCCTTCAAGGAGAGATTTTATAGTAACAAATTTTTAGTGGCCGCTGGACTTTGGTTAGGCGAGGATAAAGGTAATCCAATTTTTATAATTCTCCTCTGCTCCATCATTATGTCCTTGTCTCACTTTGTTTTTATTGTTTGTTTTCCAGAGGAAGCCAGATCATTGTTGACTCGCTCTCAGAGAGGCGAAATTGATCCAGCTCGCTTTGCCCATAAGCTGCGCATGGAGGCGACCAAGAAGCCTGCCGAGAAACGGGGCACCACCCTGGTAAGACAGCCATTTCTAATTCTTTTCAAACTTTCAACCCAATATTACTTATAAAAGGAGGGCGTCCGGGTATTCAATCATTGGACGTTTTTCTTTATTGAACAAATTGTCTAAAGACAAATTGTTCTGAAAAGGAAGGCGTCCAGTTATTCAATCTATAGACGTTTTCCTTAAGTGAACAAATTGTGTTTGAACTATTTGATCTGAATGGGAAGGCGTCCAGGTAGGAAATCCTTGGACGTTTTCCTTCAGTGAACAAATTGCGTTTGAACTATTTGATATTGGAAGGAAGGCGTCTAGGATTTCACTCCTTAGACGATTTCCTTTGAAGAAATTGTTTATCAACTATGAGAAGGAAGGCGTCCAGGTAGTAAATCCTTGGACGTTTTCCTTTGAAGAAATTGTACATCAATTAACTCTTATGAGAAGGAAGGCGTCCAGGTAGTAAATCCTTGGACGTTTTCCTTCTTTGAAGAAATTGTTCGTCAATTAACTCTTATGAGAAGGAAGGCGTCCAGGTAGTAAATCCTTGGACGTTTTCCTTCTTTGAAGAAATTGTTCGTCAACTCTTATGAGAAGGAAGGCGTCCAGGTAGTAAATCCTTGGACGTTTTCCTTCTTTGAAGAAGTTCATTAATTAATTCTTATGAGAAGGAAGGCGTCCAGGTAGTAAATCCTAGGACGTTTTCCTTCTTTGAAGAAATTGTTCAACTAACTCTTATGAGAAGGAAGGCGTCCAAGTAGTAAATTCTTGGACGTGTTCCTTTATGGATCAGTTTGGATCTCTTTGTGCCCGTTGTTCAATAATCAGGAGAACGTCCAAGCTTTCTAGCCTAGGACGTCTTCCTTGATGAATCACTGGGTATTAAGGAATCTGAATACATGTCATTCAATAATATTTCGGACGGTTTCCTTCTGCAAGCAATGTGTACTAATAATTTTTTTTTTTTTTCTAGTCAAAAGCCCCCACTGCCAAGGCTGCAGACAAAGCTGCGTCTAAACCTGCCAGTACGGTGCCCGCAGCCAGGAAAAGAGCTGCATCCACTCCTGCCGAAGAGAAATCTCCGGCAAAGAAGAGCAAGAGTACTTTCAAGAAGAAAAGTACAACTTCTAGTATGTCGCAGGCTTTGAAAGTTGTTCCTGTTAGCCAGCTGGTTACCAGAGTACCTCGTCCTTCTGACGGAGGTATGGTTAAGGGAGTGGAAGTCTCCTCCACCCCTTTTGTTTCAAACGAGGGGGAAATTCTCCCCTTGGCTGATTTATCCATTCAGCCGGACGCGGCTGATATGCTTGACGTTGTTGAAGTGGGGGACCCGGACGCGGCAACCCCCCCAAGTCTCGGCTTACAGTGGAGCTGCAGCTCGGCTGGAAAGTCAAATGCCCCCGGCCTACCGTGGTAGGTCTTTGTCTTCTGGTGAGTCTTATTCTCCAAACGTGGTCAGAACACTGAGAATTGGGGGACGATCACAGAGCCCGTCCAACCCACAAACACTTATTCTTCCTATCCGTATGTCTAATCCTCCACTCGTTACAGATAAGGGAAAAGGGCCAATGGCTGAGGGTCCTGAGGACGAGGATTATCCTGATGAGCCTTTCCCCTCCTTTGCCAAGTACTCAAAAATGGAAAGGGAACAGGTAAAGCGTTAAGTTTTTGACGCTTTCCCTGAACCTTATGTCAAGGGCTTGAGGGGAGCTGCTGCCGGCCATGTGGGTTACATAACCCAGCTGACTGCTGAGGTGAGTGCCACCTACTATCTTTTTTATATACTTAACATATCTTGTTTATTATCCCACCATCTAACTTTTCACTTTTTTAGGATTTTGCCCGTTCTCTGATGGCCGAGGATTATATCAGGGACCTCCGTAAAGAGAATAGGAGGCTCGTCCGTCAGGTAACTGATGCCGGGGACAAGTCCATTTTGGAGCTGGCAACCCTGAACTTGGAGCATGCTCAAACTGTAAGAGCCATGGAAAAACAGGCGGCTGATATGGATAATATGAATAAGCGCCTGATGATGAGCCTGGGTAGCTTGCAAGCAGAGGTGGATCGGCTGAGAAGTCGGCTTGACTCAGCAACTCAGCCCATCGAGGAGGAAAAGAGGTCTGCTCTCATTACCGCAGCCCTGTTCCATCAGGCCATTGTGGGGCTTACAGCTGAGGTGGCTCGTCAAAAGCTCTTGAGGGAACGTGACTTTGAGGAGGCCGTCAAAAGCTTTTCTGACGCTGAAAACCAGGCTAAGGAATGGGCCCTCAAAGCCTTTGACATGCTAGCTGACTCCGAAGAGGTGCCCCGATTTGAGAGAAGACTTCTGTTCCAGGAGGAATGCTCCAAGGCTCGGCTGCTCAATGATAAACCCCCAGTATTTATTGATTCTGACGGGGAGGAATACATAGAACCTAATGCCACAGCTGATGCAAACATGGAAATGCCTGCGGACACAGAGAAAGATATGGAAGGTACTCCTGACGAGTAACTGGTGCAAGCCTAAGAAGAAGGCTTTCACCAAGTACTCTAAGAAGTATGACAGTGAAGAGGGCAGGAAAGATATTCAGGCTCAGCTTGACAAGTTGAAGAAGTATGCAACTGTCATTAGAGTCTTGGCCCACAACCAGATCAGGATGCTCCTCTTGCTGTCAATTGTTGCTTTGTAATTGTCTTAGTATTTTTGTAGATCAGCTATACTTGGTTTTAGACCGAGATGACGATCTTGTAAACTTTTTGAGCTTTAGCAGTCCAAGCTCGTCCTGAAGCAGCTTGTTAGTTCTATGCTTGATTGATAAACCTGTAAACCTGCTTTGTACTTTTGCAGTCCAAACTCGTCCAGAAGTAGTTTCTTTTTGTTCTAGACTTGGTTGATAAACCTGTAAACCTGCTTTGTACTTTTGCAGTCCAAACTCGTCCAGAAGTAGTTAATATACAATGGTTTATAGCTCTCTTTTCTGGTCCCTTCTCTAATTTCTTACTGCTTAGTTAAAGAATGACCAAGTTAATGAATCAGGAATGTTGTCAACATGATGAGGAAGACATCCAAGAATGGTATTCAGTAACCAAATATTGGTTAAATACCAAGTCATGTTCAAGGGAATACGTCCAAGGATCCAGACGTCTTGGACGTTTTCCTTCACGAACCAATGATTGGGTAAAAACCAGATTACGTTCAAGGAAAGACGTCTAAGGAGACAGACATCTTGGACGTTTTCCTTTACGAATCAATTGGTTAAATACGAAATTATGTTCAAGGGAAGACGTCCAGGGGTCCAGACGTCTTGGACGTTTTCCTTCATGAACCAACTATTGGTTAAAATCAAAGTTATGTTCGAGGGTGGACGTCCGAGGATTAATCAATGACGTATTCCTTTTTGAACTAACCTTGTTTTGCATCCTTGTAAGATTTAAGGACGTCCGAGGATTGTTCTTTCCTTGCTGGACGAGGTACTGTATGCCCCCATTCATAGGATGCCTCTTGGTCTATTCCTAGACGAAGACATCGTAGGAAGGAAGTCTAGTCCATCCTTTGTGTAAGTAACGAGACCTTCTTTACTAAGACGTCTCATTTTGGGCCGGTTTCTTTTAAGAAATAATACCTTTGTGTAATATTAGGTATTATGACGGAGCTTTCCGTTACTAAGGGAAGACGTCTCTCTAGCCGGCTTCCTTTAGGAAGTGGTGTTCGTCTATCTTTCAAGTTTCTATGAACTTGGTTTTAAACGATTGCTTCTGGTTAAAGAACTTTTAATCAAGAAGTCTTTGTTCATCAGTTATATCTTGAACAGATTATGATGATTTTTGCAGACGTCTTCCTTTAGGAAGTAATATCTGTCTTGCATAATGGACCTTTATGGTTTATTATCTAGTAACCATCTTTCGTCCATCTATGGAAAAATGCCCCAAGATGGCTGTGGATAATAAAATGCCCCTTAATGACGATGTGACTGGACGTTACTAACTAATCAAATAAGCCATACATAAAGGAGCAGTTCAGACTATAGACCAGAATTTAGAATGTATTAATGTGAAGTTTGCTTAGCCTAAGCTAAGATACATAGAATACATTGCTAAATGATTTTTCTGTGCCGTAGCACTTCGTTTGTAAAATGTAAAAACCTACAAACTTCCTTAGACATAGTATTTTTTCAGATTATCGGAATTCCAAGTTCTTGGTATGGGTCGTCCATCTAAGTCTTTAAGCTTAAAAGTGCCGCTGCGAACCTCTTCAACCACCAAATACGGACCTTCCCAGTTCGGGGTCAGCTTACCGAGTTCCTTTGCACGTCCAACTGCCTCCATCTTACGAAGAACCAGATCCCCTATTTTGAGAGGTCGTCTGATTACCCGTTTGTTGAATTCCCTAGCCATGCGTAGCTTGTACAATTCCATCCTCAGAAGAGCATTACCTCGGACTTCAGGCAATTTGTCCAATGCCAAGCGCATCGCCGCCCAATTAGTCTCTTCTGAGTATAACATGACGCGGAGGGTGGGTTCTTCAATCTCAATGGGTAGGACAGCTTCTGTTCCATAGACCAGCATGAAAGGCGTCTCCCCTGTTGAATTCTTGGCTGTGGTTCTGATGGACCAAAGGACCAGTTGGAGTTCTTCCACCCAAAAGCCTTTGGCGTTTTCTAACTTCTTCTTTATACCTTCCGAAATAATCTTATTAAAAGCTTCTACCTGGCCGTTTGCTTGTGGATGTGCAACAGAAGCAAAGTGGGACTTAATCTCCCTTTCTGATAGCCAATCTTTCAGTTTAGGAGTCTCAAACTGTGGGCCGTTGTCGAACACAATCGACTGGGGCATCCCAAATCGTGTTATGACGTTCTTCCAGATGAACCTTTTTACATCATTCGTCTTTATACTCCTAACGGCCTCAGCCTCTACCCACTTGGAAAAATAGTCCACAGCCACAATAACAAATTTTCTCTGTCAGGTCACCATGGGAAAAGGGCCTAGGATGTCCATCCCCCACTTGGCGAATGGCAAAGGAGTTAGAATTGGTGTTAGAAAATTTGATGGCCTTTTAAAGAGATGACCATGCTTCTGACAGCTATCACATTTTTTTGCATAAGCCACGGCATCAGCATTCAACGTTGGCCAGAAATAGCCAGTTCTTCGTGCCTTTTCAGCCAAGGCTTGGCCGCCAATGTGTGATGCACAAATCCCCTCGTGCAAATCCTTCAATACCTCAAGACCATCTTCCCTGGTAATACATTTCAACAAAGGACGATCATACGATTTCTTGTACAATGTCTCGTCCCAAACTTCGAACCATTTGTCACGAGCCTTAATATATTTTGCTTCTGCCGGGTCTTCTGGTAATTGGCCAGTCTTTTTGTAATGAAGAATAGGCTCCATCCAGTTGTTTCCTCGGCTTAAAAATATCACCTCTTCCTGATCAATACTTTTCTTTTCTTGAACCTCCCAGAAAACAGTTCTTGGGGTGTCGCCCAAAGCAGAACTTGCAAGTTTAGACAAAGCATCAGCCTGATGATTCTCAGACCTAGGTATTTGTACCAAGGTGAATCCATCTAATTGCTTGATTTCTTCTTTTACCAGATGGACATACTTAATCATGGAGGCCTCTTTGCATTCATACTCTCCATTAACCTGGCTGACTACCAGAAGAGAATCTGACTTTGCCTCTAATTTTCTTGCTCCTGCTGCTCGGCAAATACGGATCCCGGACAGTAAGGCCTCATATTCAGCCTCATTATTGGACGCCGGAAATTTAAAACGTACAGCATATTCATACTTGTCTCCCTCAGGAGACCGATAAACCAGGCCTGCCCCACTTCCTTGAGTGGTGGACGAGCCATCTACCATTAATTTCCAATACTGACTGCCCTCAGAGGGGTCTTTCACCGGATCCAACAATGGAAGGGTTAGTTCAGCAATGAAATCTGCCAAAGCTTGTCCCTTAATCGCCTTTCTTTGTTCGAACGTGATGTCGAACATTTTCAGTTCATTCGCCCACTTCAACATCCTTCCTGCCGCCTCTAGCTTCTGTAAAACTTGCTTAAGCGGCTGATTAGTGTACACAACTATACTGTGAGCCAGGAAATAAGGCCTTAGCTTTCGGCTAGCAACTACTAAAGCCAGGCCAAATTTCTCTACAACTGTGTATCTAGTTTCAGCATCCTTGAGTACTTGACTCACAAAGTAAATGGGTGTTTGTATAGCATCTCTCTCGGCTAGCAGTACTGCACTGACTGCTTCAGGAGAAACAGCCAGGTAAACATACAACTTCTCCCCAAGCACCGGACTTATCAGACGGGGGAGCTGTTGTAAAAGCTTCTTGATCTCAACTAAGGCTTCATCTGCTTCAGGGGTCCACTGAAACTTTGCGGACTTCTTTATTGTTGCAAAAAAATGATGGCATTTATCACCTGATTTGGACAAAAATCGTCCTACTGCCGCTAAGCAACCAGTCAGCCGTTGAACTTCCTTCACCTTGGTCGGAGGCTTCATGTCGAGTATGGCTTGGATTTTTCTGGATTTGCTTCTATCCCTCGTTGATCTACCAGGAATCCAAGGAACTTGCCAGCGGAAACTCCAAAGACGCACTTCTTTGGATTGAGCCTTAGTTTATACTTGCGCAATGTCTCAAAAGTTTCGCGCAAGTCTCCGACATGATCTGTTTCTTCTTGGCTTTTGACGATCATGTCGTCAATGTATGCCTCTAAATTTCGTCCCAACTGAGGCGAAAAGATCTCATTGATAAGCCTCTGGAAAGTTGCCGGGGCGTTCCTCAGACCAAATGGCATCATCAACCATCCATACAATCCTTTTTCTGTTATGAACGAAGTCTTGTCCTGGTCCTCCGGCATCATGGGAATCTGATGGAACCCAGAGTAGGCGTCCATGAAGCTCAGTAAGGCATGACCAGCTGTCGAATCTACCAGCCGATCCAGCTTAGGAAGAGGAAAACTGTCTCTGGGGCAAGCCTGGTTCAGGTCCGTATAATCGACACACATCCTCCAAGTCCCATTTGGCTTGGGGACCATAACCACGTTTGACACCCAATCTGGGTAGTAAGTCTCCCTGATGAAGCCGGCTTCTAGTATTTTCTTGACCTCTTCGTCTACAGCCTGATTTCTGATAGGTCCCAAATGCCTCTTCTTCTGCCTGACCGGTTTTCTGGCTGGATCAACATTTAGCCGATGAACGGCCACTTTGGGATCAATACCCGGCATCTCTTTTGCCCCATAGGCAAAAATATCTTGAAATTGTTTTAACAGTGCTATGATAGCTTCTTATAACTCGGGCTTCAAACCTGTCCCAATCTGCAAAGTCCTTTCCGGGCGAGACTCATCTAAGCAAATGCTTAAAGGGGCCTCAGCAGGCTTTGGATGATCCAATGTCAAACTTGCGATCGTCATCAGCTCGGCTGAAGGCCTTGGCTCTTCTTTTACTTGAGTGAATTTTCTCTTCTTGCTGGGCAAATCTCTTGCCGTTTTCCCTTCAGGGGTAACATGTAGTTCACCTCTTTCTCTAGCTGGCTTCCTTGCGGAAGCAGCGTTGGTTTGGAACTTCTCTTCTTGCACTCTGGCCGGTCCTACCATCTCTGCCCCCATCTCTTTGGGTTCATCTAAATCCATAGGCTAGACTTCACTCAATTTCCAGGACGAAGGTTTTAGGGTTGTAAGATAACATTCCCTAGCGGCCCTCTGATCTCCATAAATTGTGCTTACTTGGCCGTCGTCACACTTGAACTTCATCAGCATGAGATGGGTGACGATGACAGCCTTAATATTATTAAGGGTAGGACGTCCCAAAATGACGTTGTAAGCTGTCAAATCCTTGACAACCAAAAACTTTATGAACATAGTTCTGCTCTTTTCCTTCTCTCCTACTCGGACGGGCAACGACACCGTGCCGACCGGATGTATGATTTCACCTCCAAATCCTATAATAGGATGATGGACTGGAAGAAGATCTTTCTCATCAAACTTCAATCTTGACAGACAATCAGCGCTAATAATGTCAGTCGAGCTGCCAGTGTCGATAAGGATCCTTCGCACTCTTAGATTGGCAATCTTCATCTCTACGACCAAGGGGTCATCATGGGGAGTCCTTATCTGCCCACGGTCTCCTTCGCTCACCGTCACCATGGGGAACGGGTCTACTTTGGATTTCCCCGTCAGCAACAGTTGGCCAAGCTCTCTCACATAATTTTTGTGACCTCTCAAGGTTGGTCCTCCGGCTGCAAACCCGCCGGATATCACCAAAACCACGTCTTCGTCTGTACTGGAGCTTTCTTTCTTTTTCTGCCGATAATCCTTCTTCTGAAAACGGCCTTCACGGGAGACGTATTGATTCATCTTTCCTTGCTTTGCCAGGTTTTCCAAAGCTCTCTTCAGGTGTTTGCATTCATTTGTCTCATGTCCACAATCCTTGTGGAAGTGGCAGTACTTACTCTTATCTCTGTTCTTGTAAGGTGTTTTCATTTCGGCCGGAGCCTTGAGTTCATGCTGATCCTTGATTTCCATAAGGATTGAATACTGATCCTTATTGAACTCAATGGGTTCAGCCGAGACAGCCCTTTCTTTTCTCTTCTCTCTTCTCGACGGGGCCGTGCTTGAAGACACTACCCAGGTCTCAGCCTTCTTAGGATTGTTCTTAGTCTTTTGAACAGGTTCCTCGGGCTTCTTGGACTCTGAGTGCTTGGCTTCAGCACACATCTCCGTCGCATGTATAAAAGCCTCGGCTTCCCTTAAAGCTTCAGCCAAGGTACTCACTTTCTTCTTGACTAAATCAAACTTGAAACTTCCTGGACGCAGTCCTCGAATAAATGCATCGAAGGCTACACCAGCATTTAAGTCATGGATTTGAAGGGCTTCAAGATTGAATCTCTTTACAAAACTTCTCAGGGATTCCTTTGGGGCTTGGATGATCTTCCCCAAATGAATACTAGTCTTCTGTTCCTGCCTATTGGCGACAAAGTGGCTAGTGAATGAATAACTTAACTCGGTGAAGTTGTTGATAGAATTAGCCGGTAGGTTGTTAAACCACTTCTGAGCGACTCCTTTCAGAGTAGCTGGGAAGTTCTTACACCATGTAGCGTCGTCTACTGCCTGGACGTACATTTGATGTTTGTAAGCAGAAAGATGATCATCTGGATCAGTAGTGCCATCGAACGGATCAATGGTTGGTAATTTAACCTTAGCACATGGAGGAGTTTGCATTATTCTGGCTGAGAAAGGCGTCGGCCAATCTATGCGCAGCTCCCTAAAACGTTCATCAACTGGGGCTGTATTTATCCGACATTCCCTTAAGACTGGGTTCGATGAACTGACCTCTTGGGACCCTCGCCTATACACATTCTGCTGAGACGTCCTTCTGTAAACATTAGGCTGAACCACCGTTCGATCCTGACGAGGCTCGTAAATAGACGGAGTCCTTCCATGCTCCAGAGTGTGACTCCGAATCCTCAGACTGGGGTCTTGCAAGTACGGCGTTGATCCGGTAGCCGACCTCTGTTGAGCCGCTACCCTCTTAGCATGCAGGTATTCCCGAGCGTCTGTCTCCATCCTTCGACCATCCACTGGTCTGTTCACTGGGTTGGTGACCACCAGATTCCAATCTAAACGACGTGGTTGCTCACTACGAACAGGATGCCTTCCTCTAGACGTTCTTCTAGCTTCTCCTGGTCGTCTAGCCCCGCTTGGTCCAGCCACATTCTCCTGAGAAGCTCCTCTCCTAGGAGAAGGCCTAGAATCCGGCTGGGATCCTACTCGGAAGAATAGCATGTTGTTCTTGATCTGGTCTTGGACAACTTGGGCCATCCTGGCTTGAAACTCATTTAGGGCATTTTCCAAATGAGCAGCCGTGACCGGGAGAGCAGGGTTGGGCTCCAAGACTGCCCCAATGGGATCATTCTGTCGCTGTCCGTCACGTCCCCTAGGCGGACGTTCATCATCAACGGTATCATTAACTTGAACATAAGGACTCATCCTTTGTCCTCGGTTGGACGAATTGCAATCAGTCATCTCCGCGCCTCCCCACAGACGGCGCCAAATGTTTTAAGTAAACTTGAAGAATACGGTATTTGTCCTGCTGATGGATAGGTGTAGGGTTGATATTGGGAGGCTTGTGCTGAGATGTTGCTTCATTCCCGAACCTGCAAAAAGGGAAAAACAAACCGGAGGTTTGGGTTTGATTCCCTCTCCGATGCTTAAGTCAGTGTTCAATAGATAATAGCTGGGTATGAATTTTGACAGAGTAAGTTTAAGAGAGAGTTGTTGTGTACCTTTTACCTGATTATGAGGGACTATTTATAGTATCTATGTATAGAAAAGAGCAACCTAGGATGAAGGAATGTGATTGGTTAGGCAATGGGAGAGCGACACTTGTCATGGTCTGATTGTCCTGAGCCTTTTATCCAATCACCTTCTTCCTTTTTAAGGAATTTGGGCTGATTATTACCTCTTTTAGGGAATAGTTGGGCCTCTTGTTTGCAGAATTGATGATATCATTAGCTCCCCATAACATGCTGCCACGTGTGGATGAGGGGGTGAGCCACGTGTCACCGATTCATTGGGCCACGTGGCGATCCCTGACTGGGCCACGTGTCCTCTTTAAATATGTTACAACAACCCCTAATTTGAGATGCTTTAACTAAAAAGAGAATAGAAAAAAAAAATAATAGAAATAATTATTTTTTGATTTTCAATTTTTTTAAAAAATAATGGTGGTGCACGTGCACCAGGGTGGCACAAGGTGCCTCCGCCACTGAATGTATAGGTTACGAAATAGTCCTGTCACACCGCATATAAAAATTTGTAATTGTGAAAAGTATTTTTTGTGAAAATGCCCCGTATAACTTTCATTTTTTTTTGCAAAGAACCTCATTAAAGCAATTGAAATGCAAAATAAATATTTGTCATTTAAATTCAAACATTAAAATAACTAACATAAATCTTAACTTTTTAGAGCTATTGAAGGAATTAAACCAGATGATAAAAAAAGGGAAAACTGGGGGGAAACTTTTCATTAATGGCGCCAATTGCCATGGTTTGGGAGGGAAAAATTGCACCATATTTTTTGGGAGAGGAAGAATTTAGTTTGGCGCCATTTACTCCTTCCTTTGCTTCTTTTCCATTCTTCCATGTTTTAATATTAATGGCTGAGCAGCCATTGTTAGAGCTCTAAGTCCAGAATTGATTTTTTTTTCTTTTTTTGTTTTGTTAACAAAATGCACTAATTAGATTCAATATAAGTTTCTTTGAATGACCTAGATAAAAAGTTTCTTTGAATGACCCATTATTATCTTGTCTTTGGTGGGGGAAATTTATGACTCAAAAGTTGTTAATTTTGTATTTATGGGGGAAAATTATGAAATAGAATTTCTTTGCATTTGTATATGTTACTTTTGAAGAATGTAAAATTTGGTTTGCGTTTAGTAAGCTTTCCAGTTCTGAAATTCCATTATATGATAATGCTCATTGAAAGTATAGCATGTTATATGAAGAAGACAATGAAACAGTATTAAAAAACGACTATAAGTTTTCAATGAATTTAGTAAAAGAAAATCTTTTTTTTAAGAGATACAAAAATAAAACTCAGATCTCCCTATCTCAGGGATTAATCAGAGTCAGAAAACTAAGTACAAAACACTAAATTCTTGTAGACTAAAAATTAAACTAAAACTAATAAAAAACTAAAAACTGAAAACTAATAAAAAAGTGACACAAGCTTCTGAAAGAAGCCAATCAGTTTTCTGGGTCTGTGGCAGTGGAAGCGGTGCACCACCGTCTATGGTCTGGGAAGCACGAATGCTTCTCGGGCAACGAGTCTTCTTCAAGCGGTTGAAGATGAATCAACTTAGCGGCAACCCACATATGGATCTAAAGAAGAGTATCGGGTAGAGGCGGTGGAGGTAAGATGAAACGCTGGAACAACGACCGGGTCTCAAGTGAAGCACCGACTCCAGACCACTAACCACCAGATCTGAAGTGAATCATCGGCTTAAAGCGACAGCGACAGTCACCATCTTGGTTAGGGAAGTCGTCAAAGAGGCGGCTTCAAGTGTGAATCGCATAAGCGATGTCGACAACAAAGGAACGCGGTTGCCACCAGCGAAGGCTTGGTTGTTCAAGATAACTAAGGGGCGGCCTTCTCTTCTTCAGCCGAACCATGCCAGCAGGCGCTGGCGAGGCAATTGAGATAAGGCGGTGGCGAGGCAAGGCGGTCACATCTATTCTAAAAGGTTCAATTTCCTGGATTAGCAAGACTAACTAACCCATGGATATAGCGAGCGAGAGGACAGATCAAGAGAGTGGCGGTGGAAGTGCTATGGAATTGGCCGTGAAAGTGGCGGTGTAAATGGCTCTCCTTTCTCTCTAAAACCTTTCTTACTTACTCTAATCCCTTGAGTAACAGAAAATATTTTATTAGTAATCCAAACCTAAGTAAAGTACTACTACAAATTAATTTAAAAAAAATACAAAAGGGTGGGAGGAATGTGAAACTAATAGCAAGCAAGCATGGGATTCGAACTCGAGACCTGTGAGCAAGTGGCTCGCTTTCGTGTATACAGAAGTAACCAAGAAGACGGGATATTCAACCGTGCTAACAAATAGATACATTAAATTGATAAAGTAAACACCAACGTTATTTACAAACTATAATATAAGTAAGGTTTACTAATTAAAAGGACCCTGTTACTAAACAAATCACAAACTTTCAAGCGTTTCAAATTGACATGTTATTAGAGTAATATAATTGACTTTTATATTTATTTATTGATTAATCAATTTTACTTTCAATTGTGAAAGTGACTTTATTATTTTTAAATTATTTGATAAGTAAATAACTCGTTTATTGAGAGTATATAGGTCGACGTATATAGTTGTACTAATAATATTATTACCATCAATATAAATATTGAATTAGTATTTGTATTCATATTATTATTATCATGCATATGACTAATTAGTGTTATCCATATTATTTATAGATTAATATCATTGATAGTAAATGTTATTCATATCACTAATACATTATTAATTATGATAATTATTAATGATAATACTAATAGTTTTGAACAAAATGTATAATGTATTTTTAATAGTTATTGAAATGTATTATTAACTTTTTTCATAGTTAAGGCCTATGCATTAGAACAATCCTCAACACTTTAGATCAAGTTATACGAAATTAAGATTAGCGTATTAAATCAATCATCGGTAGATTAGTTCAATATATAAGATAGTTAAGATCAATATATTATATCGACCACGAATATACTAGATCAATCAACAAAGTAATCAATATCAATCATTAATATGTTAAATAAGTACAAATTACATACATATATTAGTAATCAATTATCATTATAAGTTTTTAACATATGAATTTGGAAACATTGTAGGTTTGTTAGTTTTTTGGTAACAGGGTCGATTTAAAAAGTAAATTGAACCTATACTATAGTTTTCAGATGGCCCAGTTAATTAGTATATGTACCAAAGGAATGCATATCTTACCACAATTGAATATTCCGTCCACTTGGTTACACCTGCGTGCCTGAAAGCGCCTCTCTTGCTCTGAAGTCTCGAGTTCGAATCTCATGTTTGCTTGCTTGCTTTGCTTATTACTTTACACGTGTCTTCCCCTCCTATGGTCAAGAGTACCCGAAATGGTGGGAGTTTAGAACAACGCAAGCAAATTAAGCTACGTGCAATACTAAAACACAAGAGAATACAATAATAAAAAGCCTTGGACTCGATTAGCATCCACTTTAACCTTGATTATGAGCATGAAACCTCACCCCCAACACTTCCTATGGTCACCTATCGAGAAGTCTAGACCTCTATCCTCCTAGATCGTGGCTAAACAAATAAGTGTAAATAGTTTGATAAATGTATTATATCGATCATTAACAAATTATCTTTCTGAATAAGATAGTTGAGGTCAATATAGCAGATAAATAATAGGTATTTGGCCCCGATTCGCTTTATTAGATACAAGTACCCGAGTATCAATGATAACCACCAGAACCGGAAGGAATAAATTTCTACTAAACTTCAAGCTTTTCAATCTAGGAAATGTTTGGATTCCATTATATGATAATTAAAATTGAAAATAAAAGAAGTTATATACATATATTACTAATCAATGATCATTATAACATATGAATTTGAAACAATTGTATGTTTGTTAGTTTTTTAGTAACACGACGAAATTAAATTGTAAACGGAACCTGTATTATAGTTTGCACATGGCGTTGCTAATTAGTATATCTTTCTAATGTATCCACCTGTTAGCACGATTGAATATCCCGTTAACTTGATTACAACTGCATACATGAAAGCGCGTTACTAGCTCTTAGGTCTCGAGTTCGAATCCCATGCTTGCTTGCTAATTAGTTTCACATTTCCTTACCCCCCACCCTTTTGTTTTTTTAAAATATAATAGCCCTTTGCTTAAGAGATAGCAATTGTTTTTTTTTCTCCTAGTTAATATTTTATTAACTATCCACTACTTGTTGGTTATCAGGAAATTATTGAAGAAGAAGTTATTGAGGAGATAATTACTTTTCAAATTACTGAGGACATTCTACTAAAGACGTTTAATTAGTAAACAAAACACATATAGTTTGCAAATAACGTGTTTAGTAGATCATCATTGTTTTGTCATCACTTTATTTGATTGGTTCTTAGGACAATAATTTGAAAACTCGTTACAAGTTATGAGTTATGTTACTAAGATCAATTAATAAGAAATACTGCAATAGCTAATTTATGTGTGTAATTACTAATGTTTATGGCTTCTAAATGTTGTTTACGGCCATTTCACAATTATAACTGCATTTTAAACATGATAAGTAAATAAGTTCAAACTTATTGATATAAAACCAGGATATTAATATTAACATAATACGAAAATTGAAAGTAAAACAAATTATATACATATATTAGTAATCAATTATCGTTTTAACATATGAATTCAGTAACTAACAAAGAAAAAAAGAAAAAGAGAAGACTTCTAGAGAAGTCAAGTGAGAATTGTCACGTGTTCAAGGGAACAAGGTGATTGGGAACAAGTTCCTAGAGGAATAGAGTGACGAGTTATCTATAATAAGGTGTAATAGTTATTATAAATAAAAGAACATGATTTCTTCCTAGAAAATTTTGGAAGAAGATCTTGTTTAAAAGCATCTCTTGTGTCCCTACTTGTTTGATTATTCACTTTGTTTTCTTTCAATTCTAAATATTCCGTAACAAAGTTTTAAGTTTCCCACAACTATGACAACACCTTAAGCTCCTTGATCATCACAATAACAAATTAAGCTTCCGATTTAGAACCAAACATCAAGATTTCCAAATTTAGGAAACGTTTGACATTCATTATATAATTAAAATTGAAAGTAAAACATATTATATAAATAAAAATAGCAATTATATTAGTAGCAAAACAGGTTCAAACGATATTAAGTTTGTAAATGTTCTAGTAACAAGATACATTTAATTGGTAATCAAAATCTATATTATAGTTTGCAAATAACAGTTGTGTCTACTATATTTATTTGATGTATCCACTTGTAAGCATGGTGAATACCCCGTCCACTTGGTTACAACACTTGTAAGCTTTCCATATATATTGAGGAGCATATGTAGTCATAATTTAGAACTATAATATAGGTTTTGTTTACTGCTTAAACGTATATTGTTACTAAAAAATGATAAACTTACAATCGTTTGAACCAGTTTTGTTATCAATATAATTGATTTTTTATATATATCATCTGTTTACTTTTAATTTTATTTATCATATAATGGACTCTACAAATTTCTTGGATTGGAAAGCTTGATGTTTGGTTCTAAACCGGAAGCTTAAATTCTTACTAATCTGTTGCTAATAAATACAACATTTTGTCAAAAATAACAAATACAAATGCAATTTAAGCAAAAGTTTTATAACATTTTTTAATAAAACTCTAAAGGTTAAATACTTTGCTTATTATTTATTATAAGGCAAAAGCTGTAAGTATCTTGTTATATACAAATACCAACTCTCGATCAATTGTTAACCTTTTAAATTGAAGTTATGCTCCTTAATATTAACACATCTACTAAATGTCGATCTATTGTTTACCAAAAACTGAAATTATGCTCCATAATATTAATATTAGATAATTATTTGTTATAAGGCACTACAATTGATTAAAGACCGCTATTGGCTTGGATGAAAATCACTATCGGTTAAGTATTGTGTGTCCTTTCAAAATTTTCCTTTTTAAAAAATATCGTTTTCAGTTTTGGACAAAGCGTCTTTCATGTTTAATTCGGATAACTGAGTTGGTTTTGGATTGACCCACAACGGGTCGAAGGTGATCGAGTCGGGTTTGATTTGACACCTAGGATCACAATTAGTCGGGTCGGATCAGATCGGTTGCGGATTTAGGTCGGGTCATGGTCTGGTCGGATACAAGTCGTGTTTGAGTCGTGGCCAATATCGGATCGGCTCTTAACAGACTCGGGGTAAACTTTAGTCGGGTAAAAGTCGGGTTTGTATGGTCGATTCGGGTTCTGTGACCTTTAGGTCACGTAGATTTCAGTTCAGTTTATAGTCAAACACTCAATCGATACATTAGATCAATGTATAAGATTAAGATCAATGTATGCGATCAAACATGGATATTAGATCAATGAATAAGATAGTATATATATATATATATATATATATATATGTATTATATCAATTTACATATATACTAGATCAAGCAAATAGTTAACATTTATGTCAATCATCAATATATTAGTATACATCAATTATCGATATACTAAGTCAATGTATATGACAATTAAGATCAACGGATCAATTAATAATTAACATCTATATATTATATCAAACATTAATACATCAATTACCGATAAATCATTAGATCAATGAACAAGATAGTTAAGATTAATGTAATAGGTCGATCATCAATATATTAGATCAATCTAATAAGAAAGTGAAGATCAATGTAGTATATCAATTATCGATGCAGTAGATCAACCTATAGGATAGTTAAGATTTGTTATTAGATAGATCAATTACTAATGTATTCGATCAATGTATACGATAGTGAGGAGTAGTGTATCAGATCAATCATAAATGTATTAGATCAATGTATGTGATAGTTAAGAGCGGTGTAGTAGATCAGTCATTAATACATTTAAGATACGTAGTTAAATACGTGTATTAGATCAATTGTTAGCCTTTAAAATTGAAGTTATGCTCCTTAATATTAATATTAGACAATAGATTATTATTATTAGACATACACTTCAATTGATCTTTTATTATAAAGTTATAAATGTTCATATCACTATTTATTTTTACTTATTGTTTTACAGTAGAACTTTAGTCTTTTTATTTGTATAAAACATCAATTATATTAGTAGGATGCAAAACAGGTTAAAAGATTTTATGTTTATAATATAAATATTTTATTTGAACGTATTTATTAGTAACCAATAACTATTATGTGAATTTTAAGCGTTAATCTTTATAACCCTCCGCCTTTTGATTTTAACCCTTCAATGTTTAACTTTGACCATCCGACTTAAGTTTTGTCTTTATTATTGAGTGGTTTGATAGCATAGAATATTTCAAGGGTTACTCTTAGTTTGTAAGAATTTCCTTCAACTTTAGGTGACACAGATCGAGGTTTGGTATCTGTATAGTACAAGATAATAATTATAGTGTCTTATAACAAATAGTCATCTAATAATAATATTATGGATCATTAAACTTCCGATTTAGAACCAAACATCAAACTTTCTAATCGAAGAAACGTATGAAATTCATATATTGCTAATTAAAATTGAAATTAAAACAGATTATATATACTCCCTTCGTAACCTAAAACTTGCAACAATTGAACTAGGGAAGTTTTCAAGGCAAAACTTCACTAATCACAATTGAGGGATATAAGGGGGCTTAGGAGTTACTAATTAAAGCACCCACCACTACCACTCTCCAATGCAGCCCCTCCAAACCACCACCGCCCAACCAGACAACCACCTCCACCAGCACCACCAACACCACACCCTCCTTGTCCAACACCAGCGGTGACCCTCGACTCACCACACACCACCGCTCCCTCTTCGCCGATATCAACAAATTTCTCTTCTCCACCACCAACGAATCCCTCTTCGCGATCCAACACCAACACTGGCCACTTCCACCGCCAAATCAGTCGCACCACAATCTCCACCTTCGAAATCCCCACCATCACCATTTCGAAATCAACAATAAATCGAATCTCCTTTCTCTCTCCACGACTTCGATTTAGGTTAATTTGGTGGTGGTTTCTCTCTCCTTCGATCTAAAATCGTTTGTTTGGTGTTCGTGGCGGTTTTGGTTTGGTTCAGTGGTCGATTTGGTGGCGGTTTTGTTTCTGGTGGTGTTCGAACTGTTGGTGGTGTTTGACATGGTCGATTTCGTGGTGTTAGGGTCGATTTAGTTTGGTGGTGGTGGTTATGTCGGTGCTCGATTTGGCTACTGGTGGAGTCGTGGTTCGGTGTGGTCTGCCTATGTTGGTTGTGGTGGGCGACGTAATTGGTGTTGCACGGTGGTGAGCAGTGGTGTTATGAGGTGGTTGTGGAGGGAGATGGCTGAAGGTGGTGGAGGAGTGGTTGTTAGGTTAATGTATAATGAAATAAATTATAAAAGTATAATTTATGATTAAGTTTATTTAGTAATGGCATTTGTGTAATTTTTAGGAAAAACTTTTTCCAAAAATGGAAAGATAAGGAATTGTTGCAAGTAATATGTTACAACCATAAATGGAAATTGTTGCAAGTAATTCGTTACGGAGGGAGTATAGAAAATATTCGAATAAACTAGTAGCATAGTAGTTTCAAACGATTAAGTTTGTAAATTTTCTAGTAACAACGTATATTTAATTAGTAAGCAAAATCTATATTATAGTAATGCAAATTACGGTTATGTATACTATAATTATTTAATGTATCCACTTGTTATCATAGTGAACTCCCGCCCACTTGGTTACAACAACAAGATGAAGGCGTCTTTGTGGCAACTAGGTCCCAAGTTCGAATCCCATACTTGCCATTAGTGCACATTTTTTCCTTTATTAAAAAATTACTGACAAAAGAGGAGAGAGAATGAGGTGGTTGGGAAATTAAAAGCATTAATTGTGTCTTGAAAATACAAATCAGATTCGAATTTTGAATTTGATGAAAATATCATATTTGGAACCCACATTAAAAATCATTCTCCTTAAATTGTCTATTCCCTTATTAAAGTAACCCGTTAAGTGTAATTGAAGTGACCTCTTTTTTCAACTAAAGTAAACTATTTATCTCATTAACCCTACCCTTATCCTTAACAAATAATCGCACAATCAACATTATTATCCACTCATTACACACTAGACTTAATTTAATAAGAAGATTTCTCTCAACAAAAAAACAAAAAAAAGAAGAAGACAGATAATGTCAACGAAAATAATCAACACTCCATACTCAATTACTCCTACTCAACAAAAGAAGAAGAAGAAGAAACGCATAGATGAGTATCATCATCAGATTAAATCCTGACCATCCAAAAAGGCGGGAAAACATATAAAGAAACACCCTCCCCTTCTATTCAATTTATTAAATATAAATACATAAAGACAACCCAGATAAAGCTGTATGTGAAAACTGTCAGTTATCTTACAACATTCTTCCCCTTTTCTTTCTTTCTCTCTCTAAAAAAAAACTCCATTTTCTCTCTCTACTGTAACATCCATGGCACCCAAGAAGCGTAAAGCTGAAGCTTCTTCATCCGCTAATGAAACTCTCAAGAAACCCGCTTTCGAAGTAGCTCCATTGAGAAGGATAACTCGGAGTTTAACTCGGGATGACTCAGTTCCTCCCCCCGAACCCAAACCCAAACGTAAAGCTAAACCCAAAGCTAAAGCTGCTGTTGCTGCTTCTTCGTCCAAGAAGAGAGGAAGAAAACCTGCTAAACCCGAACCCGAACCTGAACCCGCTACTGATGGTAATACTAGTGATAATAATGAAGGTTCTGGAATTGCTGAGGAAGAAGAAGATGAAGATGACGGTGAAGGTGACGACGATGAAGACGATGATGTTCATAAACTTGATGTTGGGTCTTTTTCTAAGACCACTACCATTGTTATCGAGCACTGGTATATTTCTACATTTCTTTTTCTTTTTGGGTTCTTTTTGGTGTTTTTTTAGGGTTTATAGATTTCTGCTTTATGGGTTTTATTTGTTCTTGGGTTGTGTAAAATGGGTTTTGTGGGTTTCTTGAATGAGGGTTTGTATGGGTTACAATGTTCGTCGTTTGTTTTGCTGTTTTCTTGGATTTTTGTTTACTTGGAGAAGTATGCATGATTTTTGTTGTGATTCTTGAAGAAAATGTTGATATGCAGCAAAACCCATCTTTTTTTCTTTGATTTTTAGGTTTTATGTTCTCTTTTTAGCCCAATATTGACTTGGTTCCTAGTAGATTGTGTAATGTGCATATGGTAATTGGTAGGAAATTGTTTGAGGGTGTTATGCTGTTCATTGATTATCACATGTTTTTTTATGTTTTCTTTGGAGAATTTTTGTGTTCTTTTTGAAATTAATGGTGGATTGGATTGAGAAAAAAAGAATTGATTGTCGCGGTGTGAATTAAGGAAACAAAAGAGTGCTGAGAACTCATGAGAGCTTACGAGCTTGGGGGTAAGGGTGTGATGAGAACTACCTGTGTTTTGGTGTTTTTATGCTAGGTGGATTTGGATAGTATTTGGAGATGTTGTGTTGTTTCTACTCTGAAGAATTGTTCAACAGGGTTTTTCGTTGATTGAATATTCACATTGCTAATTTTATGCATTTGTGAAGCTTTCGACAAAATTAACGAGTATGCCTCAGTTTACATTAGGCTAATGTTGTTTTTAGACTTGTTAGGTTGTCTTTGAATTGGTTGGTGTTAAGTAGAGGTCATGATTGGTGTGGTTCGTAGTGATTCTCTTTTGGTGTTTGCAGTAGAATCTTCAAGGAAAAGAATTTGTCTGTTGATATTGGTGGTGACACAAATTAGGGTTTGCAATTGCATGAATGCTTTCATTTTTAGAGTATTCCTTAATGATGAATGTTGATGTAAACTTTACTTGATTGCTGGAATTGACAAAAGAGGAACATGTTTGCTTGTTTTTTTATTGCCATTCGAACTACTTTCGAGATTATAGGATTACCATTCTTGCTGCCTCCTTTTTTTGTTCAGAATGTTCTGGTTTCGGCTTTTCTACTACTCCTTTTATAGAATCGTTGATGCTGCAGGGTTTGTAGAGTGATTATAGGCAAAGGAAATGTATATAAGAAAATGTTAATTATAATGAGTGTAAAAGGGTCAGATTATATAGGTGCTGGCAATCAGTATTCAGTGCGTAAAGAGTCCTTGTTATGTATTTTATCTTTCTTTGCTTGATGCAACAAGTGAAATGCTTAGTAGCAGCGGTGAGCAATCATGTTTTCTGATTGTATCATTCACGCATAATTTGAAGATAAGCTCTCTTCACAGATACAACTTGTGCCTGTCTTGTACCTATATGTTGCTTGTGATAGTATTTTTTTTTTTGAAAGGAAAGTTGCTTGTGATAGTAAAAGAAACAAGAATTAACATTATACTCTTCAGTTTTCATTGTGGCCATTATGGTACTTCATTTGGAGTGGATAGTGGATATTGTTAGAGACATAGTAGGATACTAAAGATATGATAAATATCTTTAGGATATATTAGTAGTTAGAATATATTAGTAGATATGATTGTTCCACTTGTTTGAGCTATTGTTTGGAAATAGATTTATTACCTATTCTCAATAACCTTTGTACACATACCTGCTTCTTTATGTCTTAACCGCCAACAACATATTCTTAAACCAACTTACAAATCAACAGTTCAATACTCTGGATGTTTGCTTTGAAACTTACCTCTTTAAGCACAATTCAGTTAAGGCAACCCCCCTGGAAAGACGTAAAAAGGAGGAAATGTATCATGGTTAGTTAATGGAGGAAAGCAATAGGGGAGGCTACCATAGACAATTTTGTATTGTTTAAATACTGATTACTAGTAGCACACTCTATCCTGTGATACCGACACCCCACTCCTCTGTGGGAGCACACCTCTCTGTTTTGACAGTTTGAATTATGTCTCCCTTAGCTGTTAATGTGTTCAGTATCCTATATGTGGTATTTGATTATGCAGATTTGTGTTTTCGTCATATTTGTTACTGCAGCTTGTATTTTGTTTGAGAAGTCACAGAAATGTTTAATGTTAACTATGTTACTCCTTTGTTTACAATCTTTGCCTTTGTGCATTACCCTGAAGCTTAACTATACTCGTAGCTCCTCTGTTTGTGGTGATTAGAGGATTATATCTTTCCCATTGAAGTTCACTTGTTTCTTGGTGAAATAATGTCCATTTATTTAGAAATAGAATGATCCATTAAGTTTAACCTTAATTCATTATTTTCTTTTTTTTACCTGTTCAGTTTGCAATGCAAAAGAATCAAGGCTAAAGCTTTGGAATGCAAAGCAGCCATAGAGAAAGATGTTCCGGATGTTGATGTGGTGATTAACCCTGAGAAGGTTAGCTCTTATCTTCAAATGTCTATAGCTTACTTCATTTTAATCGTATATAACATCATGCATTTTCACATCTCTATAGTATACTCTGTTATGAGCTGGTTGTTAATTCATTCTGTTATAAAGAATCAAGGCTACCTATGTATGAGGATTTTGGTAATTAAGCTTACAAGATTAGAATCAGTAGACGCAAACCTTCATTCTGTCAATTCATTTCACATGCATCTATCTAGCAATAATAATTCATTTTATTTTGCTAAACTAGCTAGCATTATGATGGTTGTGATATCCCATTCCTTTCAATTTGAGGACTGCAGACATCATCCTATCTACATGTTTTGTTTTAGTTTGTATGTAACATTGAATAGTTTGTTTCCTAAAATAATCATTCTCGTGGCTCGCTCGTTTCAGCCCAAGAGAGGACGTTTTGAGATCAGGACGGATGGTGGGGAGATATTCACCAATTTTGAGGTAAAGCTTAGTCTTAAAGTAACATACATTTTGATTTTTCATCCATGTGGCTTGAGTTCAATCACAATGGTGTGCTGTTTGTGTATGATCTGCAGGATCTGAAGAGGCCATTTACACCATTAAAGACAATTGTTATGGAGAAAGTCATTGCAGACATCAAAGCCAAGATTCAGGCTGATTGATGTCAGATTATTGAAGCTTCATTCATTTTTGTGCAATCCAGTACAGAAGATATGCATGCTTAACTGTCAGTAATGGCATACATTTTGCTTAGACTAGAGTAAGAGTAGTAGTATTAACTCATTCGATTTTAGGAGCTGGTAGTACTTTCTCAATGATGTAACAAGCTAAGGTACTACACTCATTTCAAAAACTTATTTGTAGTCGGTTCGTCCGTCTCTCTCATCTGAGTAACGCCTTACAAACTCAAACTTATGTGTGACTTCCGAATTGTCACATTTCTGCTATGGAGATTCAGTAGCTATTTTTGTCTATCGTGCCTCTAGTTTACTTCTGCTTGCATTTCAACCCTAAGTTTCAATTATCTTAGCCGTATAAGGCCTTGATAGCTGTACTGGGTTGGATCAATATTCAGTAACTAGGTGAACCGTGCTCCGACTTGGGGTTGCGGGCTTGCATAGCTACACTTACAATCAAACTTGCGCCGTTCCTTGCGCTCTTTCCAGCTTGTATTTTCAAAACTCTAACCTGTAAACTTAACTTTGAACTTAACTTGAATCTGGATTTGTCAACTTTTAATGCATAATATTCTGCAGATAAAGTTTTGCTAATAATTAAAGATCCTCATAAGTACTGTGCAAACTTTATTACTTCTAGCTAATATCCGAACAATACTAGATTTTGATTGATATTTACCTGTACAGAACATAAATTATCGAAAAGCCATTATCAAGAATAAACAATTTGTGTGTCTGAAATTCCAAATCAAGCTATTTTCATAGGTCTTAGCTTTTTAACCTTAACTTGAATTTGGATTTGTCACCTTCTAATGTTATAACAATCTATAGTTAAAAGTTTGCTAATACATTAAGATCCTCGTAAGTATTGTGTAAATTTCTAATTTTAACTTGCTAATATCTGAAAAATACTAGTCTAATTTAGAGAACATAAACTATCAAAAAGCAATTGTCAAGGATAAATGATTTGTGTGGCGAAATTCCAAATGGACGCCTACCATCTAGTACTAGGATGAAAGTTGTGCGAGTCCAGCTATTTTTATTAACTTAAATGGATACCTAATAATGCGATTATATATGCACATGTCGAAGATTTTGGACAGTTAAAATTGTAAGTAGAATCTTGCCTGACAAAGTAGCTTGCATATCCATGGTATCTGACTATCTGTTGCTACTTTTAGTAAGCTTCTTATCATGAAACTGTAGCAGGAAAAGTTTGGTCCGACAACTGGAGTTCCTCTAATTCGATGAATTTTTCTAGAAAATCATTTTTCTCATATCGATCCCCTCCTAGTTCACAATCATTTCGTGGCATCGTGCGAGATTTCTCATTCTTGTGGTTGCTCTCTTCTGTTTTGAGAGAAAGAGTCATTCCATCGGACCAAACAAAGGCACTTGGTCACATCCGTTTTCGACTGTTAAGACGAGATTTCAACCTACCAACCTAAACCTCGCGAAATGACCGTTTATTAAATGACTCACTAACTTTGTTTGGGGTGAGGATACCTATCAGCAGGCTCAGACAACAAGTTTCGGGGCACGGGGGCCACTTTGTTCTCAAGAAGAGATATTTTTTTTGTCGACACGAAAAAGAATTTCTGCACATGTTAGTACCAAAAAATATATGCACATTTAATGTTTTTAATTTAGTAACTTGGAGAATATAGAAGTTTTTGTGTGTTTATGAAGGAAAAATCAGAAGTAGTGCACTACAAAAAATGAATTGGTTTATTTCTACCTCTTGCCTAATAAATTGGTTTTTTATCAATCAATTCCTTGATTTTTTGTGATACACAATTTGGATCTACAAAACCGACAAGGTCTAGAAATGGATTTTATCTAAAATTATTTGTATTGTCAAATGATATGTTCGCTTTAAATCCAGATTCAATTCGAAAACTTTGTGTGGATTTATTGTTGATTCAACAACTTGATTCCACTCCATTTGATTTATCTTGAGTGTATCCACACAACATATCTATATCCTAATTACACATCAAAAAAAATTTGAAAATGTGGTTGTTAAAAAATATACGATAATCGATACCGAATCTTAAAAACATTTAATTGGTTGAAAGCATGTCAATTGATATGCCGATAACCAAGCATTGCTTAGTTTAGTGATAAAAGTATCTCATAACTCACAACTATAACGTTAATTGTAAGATCAAACATCACTAGACGCACTTTAAACTAGAATTCTCCAAATATTTATTCCTTATTATTCTCAAAGGGTCTCATGCGTCGATGGGCCTGACTAACCCGTGTAACGTTTCGGTCCAACATGACGCTTCGTCTTGCTTCATAAAATTGTATGGTAATATGTTGTCCTTCCAATCATCATTTTTTCCCCATGGTCATTAACATGTTAATTATCACAATTTAGGGGGTTACGTAAAACTTATAATTAAACTTATTAGATTTTTAAAAGTAGATCCAAACTCGTGCCAAACCGACGTATTCTTAAAATAGATATTCTTACATAGATCCATTAGTTTTAGCGGGTTGAAGGTCTAAGATGGATTTGTACATTAGAATTGATTTTGATATCATTGAACCTAGACACACGATCCATGATCATTTAGACCCAAAGCATGACCCTTAAACATTTAGATCCAAATCTGACCTAGCTAGACTTGCTAGGTCCAATAATACTAGATCCAAAAACTTTACATCAAGATGGACTCAACCGAGGGTCAGTTTTTGGACCCAATGTTATCCTTTACCCGCATGTACGACTATTAAGTATTGAGACATTTATGCATGGCAAATAACGTACAATAATTGATGCACACATGCATATTTTATAAGAAATCCTCTTCCATATATGAATCAATATCAAAACACAAAATGAATGTTAAGTAAAATTCAACTTGCTTAATAATTATTGTGCCACCGTTAGTAATCCAATAAAAGCAGCAACCATAGCCCCACCAATAGTTAACCTTGCACCACCATTCTTATGTGGGGTTACCTTAGCAGGAGCCTCCTTATCAGCCTCATCTCCTTGTGGGGCTGGGGCCATATCTGCATCGGGCCCACTTGCAGGCCCACTAGCCGGAGCCGGGCTCTCGCTATCGGACATTGGACTATCAGCCGTCTCCTCCTCGTCGGATGGGGCAGGTGCGGGTGCGTTCGCCTTCTTAGGCGGGGCGGCTGTCACTGGAGCCGGGGCGGCCTTAGGGCTACCCGATGGCGAGGCGGGGGTCCCATCATCAAGTCCTGGAGTAACAATGGGCTTACTAATCTGTATCACAGAAATGTGGAATGGTTGAGAAGAAATGACTTTCACCATCTTAGAGTCTTGTGGGGCCCCCTTTGCGGCGGAGGCGAAAACGACGTCGCCACCGGTATTGGTTATGTTTACAAGTCCCTGCCCACCGTTGGTTTTCCCAGTTTGTTGGAATAAATTAGTGGCTTTGACAGACTTGCCATCCAAGTTACCTAATTTAGTACTATCATAATAATCAAGGATGACGTGGGTGGCAAGTATGTACCCTAGGGTGCTTTTTGGCTTGCCTGTGATGGATCCCACGGCCGAGTTGTCGATGACGAGGACGGTGACTGTGCCTTGTTTGTTTATTCCGGCAGCCACACCAGTTTGTGTAAGGAGGTTATTGAAAGTGCTGAATTCAGGGTGTTGATCAAGGAAATATGTAATGTTAAAGGCAGATATGGTGGTGGTGGTTGTGAAAAGGATAATGATGGAGAAAATGAGGATAATGTTAAAGGACATCTTTGAGATTGAGAAATAAACTATTGAAGATAATATTACTTATGAAAAATTGTAATTGAGTTTAGTTCAATTCTCAAAGATGAACTTGTAATAATGGGATAATCCTCTTCTTAGGATTCAATATCTTTGTTTAACTCCCTAAACTCATGAAGGAACAGAAAAAGATTGTACAATATAAATCTCTATATGAAAGTGAATCTTTAGTTTGATGAGATAAAATTATGAATTATAGGCTAATTTTAGTTTAATCAGCAAATGGCCATAATTGTGTTTGTGTATTTTTAAGCTAAATTACCGGTGGATGATTTGTAAGCCTAACATTATATTAAGCCTTACCATTATTTGCTAATTATAGTTTTAACTTATCCAAATGCTTTAATATTCGATTACTAATATCTATTATTTTTCCAAGTACGGCAGTAGCATTACCAGTATATGCTAATTGCTATATAGGGATGAGCGGTTCCTTATCAATTTGGAGTCTGAAATCGGGTATCCGATTTTTTGCTCACCCTAATTGTAAATACTAGATTGAACACCATGATAGGCATTCAAAACTTCATTTATTTCTCCCCAAGTTACTATCAGAGCCATGCCAAATTTCCCTCCGTTTTCTTATGATCTACCTAAATACCATAGATCCACATACATATTAATGCAAGAGGAGTATATAGGACCACCCATATATATTTTACATTTTATTTGATGAGAGAGAAATAGTTAAGGAATAAGATAAAAGTGGAAAATATAATTATTTATTGTAAATTGGGGTCCTATAAAGTGTAGAGATGGTAACCGGCCGGGATACGAATACATTTGATCTCCAAGGCCGGATCCGTCGCTTTCCAAAAACAATCACAAATTAATATAAAAATTAGACCAGCCCAAGCCCAATTCTAAGTCCAATCACAACCATAGCAGCAACGCTCAGCAATCCCCAACCTCAACCATTTTTTCCCACCAACTTCATTCGAGATATTTCTGGTCGGCATCTTTGCTTGCAATCCGCGTTTCTCCGTGCTTCTTCATTCTTTCTGCGATTTCAAGTGGTGTATCTTCTGGCTCCAACCTCAGAGGCGTTCCTTCAGTTTCACCCCAAGTAATGAACGACGATTCATCCGAACCCGGAGCAGGTGAAGGTGTCTTCAGCCTTCTTCTCAGACTCGACATGAAACAGATCGGAGACTTCCTTAAATCCTCCAAATCATACTTCTTAGTCTTATCCCTATCTCTATTAGCCATAATAGGAGTACCCCTGCAACAATAGTATAAACAACATTAATCTCATCCTCCTCTTTCGGTCTAGCATCCAACATTTTCCCATAAAATCAACTATTATACCAATCAAACTCTTTAGTCAAACCCTTCAACCTCTCAGCCATCTACTCCTTCGTCATCAGTATTCAGTAGGATGATATAAATCAAAAACTGATTAAACTAGTGCCGAAATGGATTAAATTAGGAACTAATTACAATTTATTAGTTGTTCAACAATATGCTTATATTGAATTTTAACAGATGTAATTTTAATTAGGCTCTAAATGGATTAACTTAGTAACTTAATGGATTAAAGTAGCCCTTTATATTGACGTATGTTAATTTAGTCTCTTATGTTTGAATGGAAGACAAAGTTAGAGTACTAAATGGGTAGAATTAGTCACCAAATAGATTAAACTACTATTTAGATGAAACAAATTAATGAAATCAGATTATATAGCTAATTCAGTTGAAGTGCTAAACAAGGAATCAAACGAAATTAAACTAGTGCCAAAAAAAATGAAACTGGTGCGAAAAGAGAGTAAACTGGTGCCAAAATAAAATATACTGACGCAGCAATAATGGAAGCGTCGGTTTGGGAAGGAAAGAGTGGGTGGGCTGTTGGGCCTGCCTAATTTTAATTTTATAATTAGGCGGTCTCTTTCAAGACAAGCTGAAAAACAATAGCTCGATCCAGACCCGCTAAACAGGTCTTAACGGATCCACACTTGTTAAAAAATTATGTATACTTTTTTTACACAAAAAGTATATATACTCCTCCGCCCCGAAATACTCTTTACACTTTCTTTTTACACATTTATTTTTGGACATAACCAACATATTTTTAATTAATCTAACTTTATAAAGGTGACTTACCACTATTATATTTTTTTGGAAAAATTGTTTAGAATAATGTAACATTTTGCCCATTCACAAATAATAATGCAACCAGGCCCGCCTCTGAGGCGAGGCAGGCGGGGCGCCCGCCCAGGGCCCAAGCGAGGAAGAAGTTCGCAAACCAGGTTAAAATACCGTTAAGTAGATTTGCTTGCATTTTGTTAACCAAAATTGAGTTGGAGCCCACTGGTGGAGATGGGCGTGCAACATCATTTTAGGCCTCTGTGGTGTAGTGTTCGACTCCCACTATTCTCCTTTCATCTCTTAGTTTTTTTTTTTCTTAATTCAATAAGTAACCATTTTCTTACATCATCATATTAATGATTCAACACTCCTTCATCTCTTATTTTTGCTTTCTAATCCCATTCTTTCTTAATTCAACAAAAATTTCTTGTCCAATATCTTATTTTACTTCTTTAAAAATTAAAATCATGTTTAAAAGAATTGTGAGAGAAAAATATGTTAGATCATTATCATTAATTAATTCAAGTAAAATTAATTTATGTTAGTATCATTTCATATACAAATGATATATTATTATCATTGAAGTATCTTTTTCTTAGACCATTAGAGAAATTGTCACCATATTCAATTTTTTCTTATTTCGAACACTAAAATTTATTTTTATAGTTACTAATAACTGTTTTTCTTTCCTACGTCATCATTATTGTTTCAATTTTCTAAATATTGAAGAAATCTAACACGACCTAGT
This sequence comes from Patellifolia procumbens, assembly GCA_947645195.1. NCBI lineage: Eukaryota > Viridiplantae > Streptophyta > Magnoliopsida > Caryophyllales > Amaranthaceae > Patellifolia > Patellifolia procumbens. The sequence goes on from CANSGD010000353.1 coordinate 488,031, forward strand.
TGATTTTTAAAATATATATATATTGTTGACTTTACAAAGGCCCTTACTGGTTGTTTCACCTATAGGCCTTCGAAACGACATAAATGACCATCATAAAAGCGACCATATAGGCCTATACCCTATATGTAATGAGTGAGGGGCCTAATTTTTTAGCTTTTCCCCGGGCCCCATAAAGGTCAGGAATGTCCCTGAATGCAACCTAAAGATTATTTTGGAATAATGCAACCTTTATACCCCATTTATTTTAAATGGGGTAAAACTGGATTTGACCTAAAGAAGAAGCTTAATGAGGCACGTTGTCGTTTAGTTATTGGTTATCATAAATATTTTTTTAAAAAATTATAAACAAAAGGATAAAAAAACAAAAAAAAACAGACCCTCTCCCTCTCCCTCTCCCTCTTCACGGTCACCGGGCCACCCCACCACTCCTCCGTTCCCCCAGTCACGAAACCACCCAGACGCCGCCACCGCCGAGCCACCCCACCCAGACGCCGTCGCCGCCGAGCTACCCCACCCAGCATGCACCTGCCTCTGTCCACACATCAAACCGCCACACATCCCCCCTTTCGCTACCCCGTTCGCACACCCTACCTTTCTGTCCGACAACCACTTGGGGCCCTCCGTCCACACTGCCCGCAAAACCAGTTAGTGTTGGGTGGGGGGCTGATAGCAGCGGCCAGCAGGGGGGGGGGTTGATAGTAGCGGGGGTGGGGTGGGGGGTTTTGTTTTATTTTTGTTTTTTTATATTAATATATTAATTTAAAGTTTTAAATAAAATTACCAATGGTTCAGGTCACCGATCATTGTCCTATTTAAAATAAATGGGGTATAAAGGTTGCATTATTCCAGAATAATCAAAAAGTTGCATTATTAGAAGCAATTTATCCTATTAACCCCTTCACTAACTCCTAGCACATCTACTCTTATAATTTTTGCCCACACAGTCTCTCTCCTAAATAAAATAATTCATCTAACTTCTATTATGTTTTACCTTTATAATAAGATAAAAATTGATAACCAAACAACAACTTTTTACCTAAAACTATGTGTCTAAGTGAGTGTCAAGACTATTTCAGGATGGAGATAGAATAATGTTAGGAGCGGAAAAAAATCTCCATACTTTTAATCGTGATATGCATTTTTGGGGTACATAATTTTAAGACTTTATTATAATTGTTTTTTACTTATTGCTTAATGGTTTACATATTATTTTTTTCAAAGGTATACATTACACGATAAGAAATTTACATTGTTATCTTATGTACATACTATTTTTCCATATATATATATTTTTTAAATCTAAAAATCGAATCTACAGGTAGGATATGGATCACAAAAGCAAAATCCAGACTCATTTCCAAAACACGAACCCGGATCCAGATCCGATGGATCTAAAATATAAGATCTTGTAAAAGAAAGGATATGTGGACAGGGTCCAAGATCCATTGCCATCCCTAGCACTAGATATATAGCTTAAGGGAAATTTTTTACTATAAGAGGAATAAAGCAGAAGAGAATAAATCTTTTAAATACAGTTGAAAATGAAAAGTAGGTATAGCTTAAGGGAACAAAGGAGTATATATACTTAGGATATGTTCTCTTCAGCTTATTTTCATTCTAATTCAGTTCAGTTTAGTTCCAACCAGTTCAATTCAGTTCAGATCCATTCAGTTATGAACATTATTTAACCATTTCGTCAATATTATTATATATTATTGTTGATCACATGTATTTTACTAGTTATTATTATTATTATTATTATTATTATTATTATTATTAAACTTCATGTTTTCACGCTTGTCAATGCATCATGTTAAAGATTAATATCTATAATTATCAATAAGTACAAATTATAAAATTTGATATTAGTAAAATACACATTGAAACGAAATTAAAAAGATCCCACATGACAATATTTTTCTTAAATTGTAAATCACCAAAGTTAATTAAAGTTTAAACTGCTAATAGTAATTACTATGAAAATGTATCACTTATTTTGAAACTGAGGTAATTTTATTTTATACAGTATATTATATCTTTAAACATTATTATTCCTAGTATTATTAGGGCCGACTGAGCATGATTTGAGACATAACTCAAACACGTCTCAAACCAACCCGTACAAAAACAGTTTGAGATTTTTTCGTAACGACACAAATTTCACCACATAAAACAGTTTTGTTGTAAGTAATTAAAAATCACCATCTTAATGAAGGCCACGTGGAAGACCCTTTGACTGACACGCATTACCTATCAAGGTGTGACATTTATCCACATGTATGACTGACACGTGTCTTCCTATGAGGGTTGACATATGTCATCCTCTGATTAGCCTGCTAATGATTGAAAGAAGGCCTAGGGTGATGCAAGCCTAAAATCAAAGAATATTTACTTAACAATCCAGGTATGTCACGTACTCGCGTGTCAAATAGACACAAGCTATCCAATTAAATGACTCTCTTTTAAGGCAAAAATAAAAGGCTCAAGTCCTCTATCTTGGTATAAATACCCTTATGTTACATTAAAAGTAAGTACATTTTCCCAGAATTAATTGTTGTCATATAAGAGCTGCTCTCTATATATTTTCTCTCTCTAAGATACTACGTAAGTTTCGGAGGGGAAATCAACCCAAACTCTCCTGGTTGGCTTCCTTCGTGCAGGTTCGGAGCATGGATCGAATAATTACCTACAAAATCTCCAACTTACCCTATTACCCTTGAGAAGTCCGAGAGCTAATATCGAACATACAACATTTGGAGCCGTCTATGGGAGGACGTAGAGTAATGGTTGATTCTCAATCATCCAACATTGCACGAAACCAAAGCATACAACTAGTACTATAAAATACACTAGGAGATGAACGTTCACCTCGAGAACGTGACCGATGACACTCTGAGAGGTCGGTGGGAAATCATCTAGGGGGGAACACTAGTCATCTACAACAAGAAATTCTAGAGGAAAAACATGACCGTCCAATGACAATAGGTCATCTATCTAGAAACCAACCTGAATGACTTCCAAACGAGAATGATTGTGATCTTCTAGGAACAGATCAAAAGTAACGTGCTCTTCTTCAATCTTAGAGGACAACAAACAAGGGCATCGTCCGAGGCCCCACTCCCTCGAAGTCCGCCTACAACAAATCCAAGACTTAGTCGGCCTGCTCATCCGAAAAACTATCAAAGGGTTTCAAAAGGAAATTAAGCGGTTGATATCACGTATTTATATAGACTTTTCTCCCTTACTTACAAGCTAATTTGTGCGTCATTTGAGCTCTTCGGAGCTATTTAGTGCTAACTATCGTATATAGTGTGGTTTTGTGTTTTAGTGTTGAATTGCAGGTTTTAGGGAGTTTTCTCCTTATTTCCGAGCCATTTAGAAGCAACCACGACTTTACGAGATGCTATGAGGCGTGTTCGAGTCGTTACGAGTATGTTTGCTCGCTTTAGGAGGTTCTCGAGACTTAGATGTGTTCATCATGCCAAAACCGCGAAGAAACAAGCTACGATGTTGATACGTACTTGGATCGGACAAATATGGCTCGATCGGGAAACTATTTAATGCTTCGGGTGTGAAAGTCGCGGACCCGATCGGGCAAGCCTTGCCCGATCCGATCAGGCGAGAGAATTCCATGAGCGTGCTATGTGTTGAAGCCCCAGACCCGATCGGGCGGGAAGCTCCTAGATCCTATTCTGCTGCTGTGTACATGGGGAGCAAGGCTGGGCCATTTTGTGTGAGCCCGATCAGCTGCCCGATCGGGTCAGCGATCGGGTGGGGCCCAGTTCTCTATTTCCTTGCTGCTGCTGCTACATTGAATGAGAAATGAAGTTGTCAAAAAAGTTTACTATGGGCTCGATCGGGTGGCCCTTTGCCCGATCGGGTCCCGTGCACAACGACGCGATTTCTATCTTTTGATTCCGCTTTTAATTAGACTTTGAGGGGGTAGTATAAATACCTTTTCCTTATTATTTTAAAGACATCTTTTTATTCAGTTTTTCCATAGTTCTTAGTTTAGCTTTATTTTAGTTTAAACACTTTAGATTAGATTAAAGGTGATTGAACCTTAGATTCGATTTTAATAAAAGTCCTTGCTTTCCGTCAATTGGTATTCTTCTCTACTCTTTGTCTCTTTAATTACTTTGATTGCTTCGTTTAATTATTCAATCATTTATGATGCAATTATTAGGGTTTCAAATTAGTTTTGTTATTGTCAATTCAATTATGAGTGAGTAGTTCTCTTTCTAGGGTGTTAGATAGGGAAGCCATGTTTATACCATGATTGTTATTTAGATTCTTATCGATTTCTAGGGGTTGATTAGAGTGATTGTGATGTGGTTTGTTCTTAATTAGTGATTGATGTTAGTGGCCAATTTCATTGATTGCTTGTGGTTAATAGTTGTTTGCACAGATCCGTCTTACGATTAGAGGCCTAGGACACATCAGTAGTTCTGATTACGTTAGTGAACATGCGGCGTATGTTGAACTATGAGCGTTGAGTCTTAACCACAGCTCAACACAGGCTCTAATCCCTCGACTCATGACTTAGGTTTTGATACTAGTTGACCTTATTTGATTGGTATAAGCATGGTGGAACGACCTAATACTCTAGGCTTTTATACCATAGTTAAACCCTCAGTTTAATTCGCCTTCCTTAGCTTTATTATTAGTTCAGCTGTTTCTATCTGATCTTGTCTGAAGTAGCTTTTTAGCTGAATATTAACTTAGAAACTCTGTCTCTCTGTGGATTCGACCCTACTTCTCTTGACTATCATTGTTAGAGGACTTAGGATTATCTTTGAATAGGTGATACGACTTTAGCCTATCAGCGGTCATCTAGGAGTGAACAACCAAGGAGACTTAACTGAAATGTGATAGTTGAGGCCCTTAGAAGGCAAGGTGCTTCTCTTCTAATTGAGACCTTAAGGACTAACGCACATTAGTTTATAGAGGCTAAAAGAGAGGCTTCTCACCATAATTCAGCTACTGGTTATACTCCTTATTTAAAGGACCCTCTTTTGATATCCTATTCTCATCCCGAATGGACATCCGCACAAGTTCATCGATCGCCCCTTTAGGCCTATGTATTTGATTGGTGATAACTTTAAAATATCCTATATTCTTGCAGTTGCATTTTAGCTATAGCTGACACTTTGAACCTGCATGAGTAAACATACATACAACCTACAAACCTGCAAAACTACCTTTGAAAAATTCATGCCATAACAATTTCCCCTAACTTGAACCTTGCATTTGCAACAGCTTGGAAGGCGCAATTTATCATCCACCTTGCCTGATTATCTACTTCAAAAGAACGTTAGTAAAAGATAAACCGTGACAGCCTATTAATGATCTTTATAAGATGTATTAATAGAAGTAGTATGTTTTTAGAACAGTTTCCGTGCTTTTGAACTTAGATCCTTTTGTCTTGTGCAATTCTCTTGTGGATTCGTGTTTAGGACTTTAGTCATTTCCTTTGTCTTTTGATACTTGGGATATAACCGTTTTGAATATGTTGCTATCTTTTGTTGGCACGCTGTAGTTTGTAAATACTTGATGCATAGATCCAGACACATATGTCTTAAATCGTAGGTTCTGACACGCAGGTCCTTTTCCTAGATTTGGTAAATCTATGTCACAATCAACGACTAGGGGTGGTCGTGGGGATTCCTTTTGATGTTTAAGTCAGTATGTGTTTTAAATGATAAAGGACAATAAAAATGAAAACTGAACCTTAAAGGGTTTACGTGTCAAGCTAGAAATATTATAGCTTTAGGTGTGAAGCATTCGAGCTTCTAGGTACAATCTTTCTGTTTTTGGATACGAGGCAATATGTCCCCTACCCAGCAACATGTTCAATTCGGTAGTGCGGGTCTCCCCGGCTAATGCCTAGCTTACCTGCATTTAGCTCCTGAATGTTTCATCTTCTTCAACCCTGATTTCAGTCATAGATCTTCTCTCACAACTTCAAAGATGTTGCAAGGGTACCTAGTATTCCATTGTACATCTAGATTAATAGGCTAACCCTAACCTTAATGCCTCAATAGTAGTAGGTACATCCTTGTTCTTGATGACAATCATCTCTGTGTTGAACCTATCTAAGTATTGACGAATAACTTCACCTTGCTTCTGGTAATGCGGTAGTGGTCACTAGTATGCATCTCCATAACCCTATGGTTAGCAAATTGTTGATAAAACTTGTTAATCAAAGCACAAAAGTTAGATATGGACTAGGTTTTAGGTTGATCAACCATTGGGGGTTGGACCAACAAATGTAGCACCAAAGGATTTGCACATGGTAGCTTCAATTAGGTGTCATGTCATGTAGCAGGTCCACCAATTCTGCTTGTACTAGGCTTCATGGTCGTACGAATTAGTAGTGCCGTCATATAACTTGGCATAGGTGACACAATAAATGCAGCTTTTTGATTTAGGCTTTTGTTATTTCGTCCATAAACGATGATTAAGTTTAGCCGTCAGGTGCTTCTACGAACATGAATAGGGGCCCCTAGTAGGTTCGATGATATAGGCATCATATTTATATTATGTGCCTCCAGCATTGCTAATATCGCAGCCGTTGGGTCAACATCGATCTCCACTCTTCTTGTGGATTATTTCAAGCTCTTCCTCCTCTTCACTGGATTTAGTATTACCTTGCTAGGTTGGAGAGGGGTGTATGTATTGCATGTTGTGCTTCTTTGGGATCTTGATGTTGCTCTTGATAGATTCCAGTTCTTAATTTAGACATTAAACATCTAAGTTGGAGGTCTAGGATTTGCTCTGCACCTTTTGTAGTTCCTCTTGGACCTACTTTAACGCCACCCTCATCTGTTCAACCATTTTGTTTTTTCAAGATTTTTGAAGATCAATGAAGGAATAGATTTTTAAGAGAGAAATTTAGTTTTACGCCCCACGATGGGCGCCACAATATTTATACCAAATTCTACACAAGAAAAATCTAGATACGAAACCTACAACTAGCTTAAGATGAGTAATTTGCAGAGGAAATAAAGGAGAACAAAAAAGACAAGATAGAACACCAAAGATGGTGACGTGTAAAACCCCAGTAATAAGGGTAGAAAAACCGTATGTGGCTTTGAGCCCACCAATTCACTATAGGAGGCGAATTGTCTTAGATTACAAAGTACACATGTATTATGCTCTATGGAAAAGAAGTATTGCTCTCCATAAATGCTTAATAAGAATACTCAGTGAATTGCTTATAGGATATCCTTTCTAATGACTGAATTTTGTATATATAATATCTAAATTCTATCCGTTAGTTGATATGATGCAACGACTTCCTTAATTTTCGGAGAAGATGTTAGTAGCGATTCCCGTATCCTTGCTTATTTTCATAGACTGAATGCTCTCGTGCAATTGAACTGGTCTTCCACCCTTTTAGGCATGTGTATGTGACTGGTGACGACTTTGAAATATCCCTTGAATCTTGTCTATGCAATATCTCCTTTGACTAGCATATTCTATTTCTATAACATTTTCACAGTACATGTTGAGTTTTAAGGGAACACTATAAGGGGGGGGGGGTGAATTATAGTGTGACAAATATACGTTATTTTTGCGGAATCATAAAACAACAAAAGGAACAAGAGAAATACACAGCAGATTTTAGCGAGGAAAAACTTCCTAGGCCCAATAGGAAGAAACGACCTCGACCACAAGGGATTTTGACTCAATAACTTTCCACTATAATAGGCCAAACGACTCTGTTTACAAACCTATTACTTTTCTCTCTCTCGGGCCACAACTTGAGTCCCTAAACTCAAGTTCCTAACAACAGTTCCCACCAACCCTTGTTCCTCTCGAACTTGCACTCGAAGTTCCTTTCTCTTTCTCCTGCTTCACTCAAAGCCTCACACTTACAATGAAGCTCACTCAAGTTTCTTCCCCTTTCTCTTGCTTCACTCAAAGCTTTTCTCAATACAGGATTTCACTCAAAATCCCCTTATCCCAAAACCAAGACAAACGATAATAACAATAAGGGAATAAGTAGGAAATGTATAAGGAATACAAGAGTATATTGAAGGAATGTCGGTACCGACTCTATCTTAGTTAAACTCAATTAAATCCTAAGTCAGGCACTCTATGGAAGGACAACTAAAGCTTGACACTTTATGTAAGAATAACTTAAAGTCCGACACACTATGGAATGACTACTATAAGTCAGACACTTTAAACTTTGGGATTAGGCGCCTATTTATATCTTAGGTAGTCATAAAATAACTTACCACTAATTAATCCACTAAACCATGATATCCACTAATTAAACCATTATCTCATGATGTCCATAACTTAATTATTTAATTAGATTTTATAAAACATTCCTTGAGAAATAAATAACCACTCATCCCACTACTTAGCTTAATAATAAGAGAAGCAGTAACATTACGTGGTTTTTAATAATTGGGGAATAATTAATCTAATTAAAATAAATTAAGGCTTGGGAATAAAATAATCTAGCCCACTAACCACTTCACTATAAAAGTGTAGCAGTAATGAACATGATATCAGTTACTTGGGGAGTAAATAAATTATTTTCTTTAAATAGTTTTTAGGAAAATATCTTTATAAATAATCTAATCAAAACCGAAAATCATAATTAATTTAATAAGAAAAACTTTATAATATCCGAAAATCAGATTATGTTTTGAAAATAAAATCTTTTGATTTAATTATATATAAAAGATAAGATTTAAAAGATTGTGATATTATCGTAAATAAATCAGAACATCATTTTAAATCATTTCCTAACAATCTAATAACCAACTCCCTAAAATCATGGATCTAGTCAAAACTAAACTAGGACTCTCTAACAATCTACTTGGGTGCACAACATTAAACACGGAACAAAGTGTGTTCCCAACTGTGTTCCCAAACTGTTTGTGTTTCCAAACTGTGCCAATGTCTGTTCCCAACATAGGAACAAAAGCCGATTCCCAATTTCTAAACTTTGAAAACATTGCTTAACATTTAACTCAACTTCCTATATGTTTGTGTGTGTTCCTATATTACCATAACATGTTCCCATCTACTAAGTTCCCATGCCAAAGGAACTCGTAGACTTAATTAATAGAAACCTACACAACCTTTTTACCTTTTAGACTCAATAAACCTAGGAACTTAACAAGAGACTCTAAACCCTCATTCCAACTGTATAACTCAAGTTTCCTGACCTTTCCAGATCTCGTTCCCTTTTTACATTTAGGAACTTAAATACAAACTCATGCATTCTAAGCTTCTTTTATGTTAGGATAGTTGTTCCTTTGAATATCTTCACTTCAATCTTCAAGTCAAGCCTCTTTACTTCAACCTTGATTGTAGTATTCTCTTTATCCATAGAAACAATGCACCTCGTACACCTTTGATAACAAGCATTCTCAATGTTATAGGCACAGCCTTTCGCTATGATTCTTGCACACATAAAACTTACAAACTCTGTTAGTTAATTACTTTAGTTTGTCATCATCAAAACCATATTGGGTCAGCAATTTCCCCCTTTTTGGTGATGACAAACCAAGGCAAAGTAATGAAAAAACTAACATAAATATAATACAATATAACAATGCAAGATCATGTTAAGTAGAGAATAAACCATAGTAAGAATAATAAATAAGTTACTTTGCCATAATCTTCCCCCTTTTGACATCATCAAAAAGCGAATTAATTTTTAGGAATTTATGATCAATCTTCCAAACTTTTAATGACACCACACCACCATAAACATATAATTAATGGTCAAACATGAGTTAAAATAATTTCAATTAGCTCAAACGTCAATCTAGTAATATTAGCCATCCTCATGCACAAGTTAATCAATTAGTCAAAGAAGCTAAAGCATGTTAAACATAAACCACCACTATTACAAAAGTGCAATCCATATAAACGCAAACAAACGAAATGTCCAACAGAATTAAAAGAGAAGATCAAAGGCTCATTTTATGAAGCAATGGTTGGATTAGGCTAAGTGACAAAAATATATATGCATGAATTCGTCACTTGTTCCTCCACGATTACGTTTCCATAACTTCCAGTTTACTTGTGATTTGCATTTGAAGTACACACTCGTTCCTTTCAAATAACATGTAGTTCCTTACTTCTTTTTCAATACTTTGAATATAATTCTACTGTCTGTTCCTTATTTGTAGTTTCAAGGAACTAACTGATTCCTTTTGTTTACTTTAGATTTGATACTAAAGGAACACACTTGGGACTACCAGAACCCATGTTTTTTTTGACAGCTTTGTAGAAATAGGAACTTGAACATTTTGGAACTTTTTCTCTTCTATTACTCCCTCTCACACATCTCTCCTTTTATTCTCCTGTTTTCTCTCATATTTTTTCTTCTTCTTTGTGTCCCTCGAACTCTCCTTTTTCTTCTCCATATCAACTTATTCTCCCTCAAACTTTTCTTTTTCTTTTCTTTGTTCCCCCTTAATTGTTGCATCATCATCAATATTTAAAGTGACAGTGGAGGAACATAAACCGAAGGATTTGGATATATGGTGAGTTGGTTAGTAAGAAAAAGCGTATGTAAATGTGATATGGAATGATTTGGAGGAATTTTTGAGATCTTTAAAAATATATGGTAGAATAAAATGTATGAGATATGAAATTTTAGGAAATGTTATAACTCATGTGTAAATAAAATTGGACATTCATACGTAATGCACTTGATTCATGTGGAATATATAACATATGAGTTCCTTAGATGAAAGGAACTACACATTTTACTTCCTTTTCCTTTTGACTAACAATTAGCAATATGGACAATAAGGGGAATATTACAAAGACATCAGTGAGTCATCTTATAAATTTAACTCATGACTATGCATAAAACATAGAAGCAATTGTGGTGACACACTTTCATATGGAAGATATTTCACAAAAACTCCACATAAAAACGCTAGATGAGTTTGGACATTTAGGGAAAAACAAGACAACTTAACTCATTTCACAAAATCACCTCTACTATTTTCATAAGCCGTTTAAGTGAGAGAAATTAAAACTTCACCAAATAAGCGCAAGGAACAACAAGTGCCATATGTTGTTCCCCCTCATTTAGGCATCCATTAAGTCTAGTAATTAGAATTAGGAACCCAACCTTGTTTAGGTTCCTTTCTTGAACGCACATTAGACGTATTCATATTAATTAAACAAATTATCATTCCTACTCTCATGTTCCTAAACTAAGACAATTAAATTTTCAATCAATTAACATAAATGAACAACATACCTTAACCTTGATAATAATCTCCATATGCCTCTTCTCATAAGCAAATAATTTCCCGTTGAATATTGGAGGTCTTAATATTGAGTAACCTTCTTCGCTCTTTTTCGTAGTGTTCCTGTTCCCTTCAGGATCGTTTCTCAATAGGGTAACCTATGTTTTTGTGAGTTCTGGCTCGGATACCAATTGTTGAGTTTTAAGGGAACACTATAAGAGGGGTGGGGTGAATTATCGTGTGACAAATATACGTTATTTTTGCGGAATTATGGAACAACGAAAGGAACAAGAGAAATACACAAGAGATTTTAGTGAGGAAAAACTTCTTAGGTCCAATAGGAAGAAACGACCTCGACTACAAGGGATTTTGACTCAATAACTTTCCACTATAATAGGCCAAGCGACTCTGTTTACAAACCTATTACTTTTCTCTCTCTCGGGCCACAACTTGAGTTCCTAAACTCAAGTTCCCAACAACAGTTCCCACCAACAGTTGTTCCTCTCGAACTTCACTCGAAGTTCCTTTCTCTTTCTATTTCTATTTCTCTTGCTTTACTCAAAGCCTCACACTTACAATAAAACTCACTCAAGTTTCTTCCCCTTTCTCTTGATTCACTGAAAGATTTTCTCAATACAGGATTTCACTCAAAATCCCCTTATCCCAAAACCAAGATTACAAACGATAATAACAATAAGGGAATAAGTAGGAAATGTATAAGGAACACAAGAGTATATTGAAGGCATGCCGGTACTGCCTCTATCTTAGCTGAACTCAATTGAAACCTAAGTCAGACACTCTATGGAAGGACTACTAAAGCTTGTCACTTTATGTAAGAATAACTTAAAGTCCGACACACTATGGAATGACTACTACAAGTCAGACACTTTGAACTTTGGGATTAGGCGCCTATTTATAACTTAGGTAGTCATAAAATAAATTACCACTAATTAATCCACTAACCCATGATATCCACTAATTAAACCATTATCCCATGATGTCCATAACTTAATTAATTAATTAGATTTTATAAAACATTCCTTGAGAAATAAATAACCACTCATCCCATTACTTAGCTTAATAATAAGAGAAGCAGTAACATTACGTGGTTTTTAATACTTGGGGAATAATTAATCTAATTAAAATAAATTAAGGCTTGGGAATAAAATAATCTAGCCCACTAACAACTTCACTATAAAAGTGTAGCAGTAATGAACGTGATATCAGTTACTTGGGGAGTAAATAAATTATTTTCTTTAAATAGTTTTTAGGAAAATATCTTTATAAATAATTTAATCAAAACCGAAAATCATAATTAAATTTAAAAAGAAAATCTTTTTAATATCCGAAAATCAGATTATGTTTTGAAAATAAAATCTTTTGATTTAATTAAATATAAAAGATAAGATTTGAAAGATTGTGATATTATCCTAAATAAATCAGAAAATCATTTTAAATCATTTCCTAACAAACTAATAACCAACTCCCTAAAATCATGGATCTAGTCAAAACTAAACTAGGACTCTCTAACAATCTACTTGGGTGCACAACATTAAACACGGAACAAAGTGTGTTCCCAAACTGTGCCAACGTCTGTTCCCAACGTCTGTTCCCAACGTCTGTTCCCAACATAGGAACAGAAGCCGATTCCCAATTTCTAAACTTTGGAAACATTGCTTAACATTTAACTCAAGTTCCTATATGTTTGTGTGTGTTCCTATATTACCATAACATGTTCCCATCTACTAAGTTCTCATGCCAAAGGAACTCGTAGACTTAATTAATAGAAATCGACACAACCTTTTTACCTTTTAGACTCAATAAACCTAGGAACTTAACTAGAGACGCTAAACCCTCATTCCAACTGTATAACTCAAGTTTCCTTACCTTTCCAGATCTCGTTCCCTTTTTACATTTAGGAACTTAAATACAAACTCATGCATACTAAGCTTCCTTTATGTTAGGATAGTTGTTCCTTTGAATATCTTCACTTCAATCTTCAAGTCAAGCCTCTTTACTTCAACCTTGATTGTAGTATTCTCTTTATCCATAGGAACAATGCACATCGTACACCTTTTATAACAAGCATTCTCAATGTTATAGGCACAACCTTTCGCTATGATTCTTGCACACGTAAAACTTACAAACTCTGTTAGTTAATTACTTTAGTTTGTCATCATCAAAACCATATTGGGTCAACAATTTTCCCCTTTTTGGTGATGACAAACCAAGGCAAAGTAATATAAAAACTAACATAAATATAATACAATATAACAATGCCAGATCATGTTAAGTAGAGAATAAACCATAGTAAGAATAATAAGTAGGTTACTTTGCCATAATCTTCCCCCTTTTGACATCATTAAAAAACGAATTAATTTTCAGGAATTTATGATCAATCTTCCAAACTTTTAATGACACCACACCACCATAAACATATAATTAATGGTCAAACATGAGTTAAAATAATTTCAATTAGCTCAAACGTCAATCTAGTAATATTAGCCATCCTCATGCACATGTTAATCAAAACCCCAAGATACATTAGAAGACCAATTAATTCGATCATGTAATATGTTTTAGATATATTGGCTTTCATTGTTATTATTTTTCATCTAAAAACCCAAAACCCCAAATACATTAGAAGACCAATTATTTCCTAAGATAAGCCCAAATACAAAGAAAAGAAACCCATATTTCTCTATGGAACCGTAAAAACGCTTCATCTCCCTCCCTCATATTCTCTCATCTTTCTCCCTTATATCCCCTCACCATAAAATCGAAACCATAAAGCGGAATGGAATTATCTTCAAAAATTTTGATGGTAGTTGAATAGTTAAATGAAATCTTGGAACTATGTCTTGTTGCTTGTCCAATCCAGTGCTTTCAAGAATTAGAAATTGTGATATATCTCTAACTTCTCCTTCAACAATCATAGGCTTGAATGCGTTGATTAAACGACAATAAGCTTGAATCTTGTTACACTAAAATTGTACAAAATACGAATTATATAAACACCTCATATATAATAATAAAGTTAATTTACGTTGGAGCTAAATAAAACCTAAAGTTTTACTTACATTTTTGTCGACTAACACCATATTCAATAGAATTCACTTCAGAAGTTATTGTTTTGTCATTTCTTTGTCAAACACGTACTATTCGAACCCTAGTGGTGCAAAATTTCTTCCCTTTGGTTATGTCACTAACATTTATAAGTTGACATTAACTATCCATTGCAATTTATTTTGATAGAACTTAAAATTGATTTTGGTAAAGTAATGAGTAGTAAAGCATAAATGAAAAAACACTAATCCTATTTATACAATATATTAAGTGAAAATTGGTTTTAACCTAAATTTGCATGAAACAAAAATTTAATACTATCAAGATAAAGGAATGATTTTGGCAAGTTGAATCAAATATATCTAATTACAATGTTAGTATATATTTATTCGTAAAATTACCAAAGTTTTAGATGTATCATTATCAATGCACTTATTGACAGGATTATTCAAAATTCAGGGAATAATGGGATTGTTTTATTTGGTGCAATAAGTAGGATATCAGTTCAACCAAGGTAATTTTCTTCAATAAGTGCATTTAAAATTTAATAAGTTTCCATAATCTTAGATAAGTGGGTATGGCATGATATTTTTTTAGCAAAGTCGAATTAATTATATTATAGGATTTAAAATTCCGTTTCCTTGATTTTAGCTAAATTTGGATTCATAAATTACAATATTTGTTATGATAATAATTCACCTACCTTGATGGCAAGGATTATAAACTAATTATGAATTGTTAATCCTGATTTTAAGGGATTCTCCCTGATTAATATCTAAGCAAATTTTGGTAACCTTTAGGGATAACAAAAAAAATAGCAAATTTATCCGTAATTAGAGGCATAATTGATTCGTTTTTTTTTAAATTTAGTAAAACAAAAATTGCAGTTTTTTTTTTAAATATCTCGTGCATTAATATTAAAAAGTTGTCAAATCGGATATTACCCGTATAATCAAATTTGTTGCAAATATTAATGAGAAAAGTTGTCATTTTCTTTAATAATAAATGGCAGTTTCTATTAATTTACAGTTGCCTATCTGGATTTTAAATCTGTAAAAATCTGTTTACTTTATTATAGCTAAATTTGGCTACATAAATGGTAATATTTGTTATGGAAATAATTTACAAAATTTCAATGGCAATTAAAATGAACTACTTTTGGGTTGAAAACGGCGGTTAAGGAATTGCCCCATGATTAAGCCATAAGAATATTTATTAAAATTATAGGTTTTCGAGCAAAATTTTAATATAATCTAACCATATCTATATTTATTTAATAATTACATATTCTATAATGAACAAATTGCAAAAGTTGACTGAATAATTAAGGTAGCAGTGTAAAAATGAATTATGATATTCTTCATTAAATTGGATAACAAATTAACTTCGTGATGCTATTGAACTGCAAAAGTTTTTAATTAACTTGATACTTAGAACCCCTATTAAAATCGTTGTTAGCCAAAATTTTATAGAATCAGTATAAAATTATCTTCTTTTCTAAAGAAAGCTCTTCTTCAATAATAGAAGTCAGCTATTAATGTTCAACTACCATCAAACCGGATTTTAAGGATGATAAAATTTGTTTCATTCATTTTAGCTAATTTTGGTTTCATAAATGGTAATATTTGTTATGTCATTAATATATCAACTTGAATGGCATATATTAATATTATGACTTGTTCAACCGTATTTTAAGGGATTTTCCCCTAATTAAGCACTATTAAATAACTCTAAAAATTTATGGATCTACGGAAAAATGGGTTACAATTATACAGTAGTAATATTTCTTAACTAAATTGGAAACGAAAAAACTAACAATTTTATTAAAAATTATTATACAATTGTTATATTGAAGAAGTGACCTTAATTAGCTTCAATATACGGCAAGAAGAATGCCAAAAAATTATTTTGGTATATTGAAGCATAACTGGCGTTTTCGGGAAAAATGGGTTGCTGATAAATTATTGAATTTCCGAAAAGCTAATTATATTGAATCTTTTAATTATACAATAGTTATATTCAAAAAGTATTTTTAATATTACTTAATAAGAAAATATTTTGCAAAATCTAATTATTCAAGACTCTTAAGATGTGACACGAATTAAGTTAGCTAATATAAATACTTTATAGGACAATAAAAAACGCAATATGATAACAATTAAAGAGCCCAATAGAATTTTTTCCCTGAACAATACCAATTCATTTCGTTAATTAAGTATTTCTATAATTCGACAGTTCATCATATTTCAAAATTAAAGGGTTTTTTACACACCAAAATATATACTCAAATATCATAGATAAAATAGTATATAATTCCCATATTCAAATTCAAAAAGGTCACAAAAAATAACAAAACATTAATATAACTTAAAACCAATAATTGTATAGATGACATTCAATTTCCATGAATATTCAACCATTCAATTGTAATATAAAGGTTGTCTCAAAAAACTTAACCATTCAATCGTAACAATTCTTTAAAAGAGTGCAAAGAAATGTTCCAAAAGAAAAATCAATATAATTTATTATCCAATTATAATCATTTCTTCCTTCTTGAGAGGAAAAATCCCTAAGTTGACAATCAATGGACAATCGTGTGGCAAATCTAACATTTGTCACGTATTTTGCACCTGTTAAATCACAATTAAATAGTGGAATATCAAATTAATTAGTTGAATATAACAATTATATATAAGCAAATTAGATGATTCTTAAAAAGAATAATCAGTTACTATAAACAATGCATATTCTAACTCTAATACCTATGCAGGTTAAAATAGAGAAGGCTACTTTTTTATATATAATGTCTAATGACTTGAACTAAACATGACGAATAACTTGCTATTTAGAATATTGGTGATCATAAATTAAAATTTTCAAATAATATTGAACAATACAAAAAATAGAGTATCAAGTACTAACATATTTATATACTCTTGAAAAAAAAGGGATTGTATACTTGTGGCATGCAACAGCTGTTTGGTTGATGAATTGATACAACACCAAGGAATTATATACTCGTGAAATATGAAAATAAGCCAAATTTGACATATATTCATAGATCTCATTAGTCATTGGGGTCAAAGAAAATAGAGAACGCTTCTCTTATTCAAAAGCATATATTATTCTAATTGCTTTGTTTTCTCTCCAATAATTTTTTTTTAAGATAATATATTTGAATAGTTAAAGAAAAGGTCACAAAAATTTAATTTAAAATAAGTGATTATGGAAAGACTGTTTTCACGCATTAAAATCATAACTATTCATATCCCTAATTACAACACATCATATCAAGAAGTTTAAAATTAAAAATTTTTAGGAAAGAAAATGAAAAAAAAATAAATTAAAAAAGGGATATTTTCTTAGGTACCTCCGAGGTTAGGGCTAATTCCTCGGGTACCCCTCTGATTTTCGAGCTAGCTCAAATGCCACCAGAGTCACTATTCGTAGCTAAGATACCCTTACTGCTAACAGACGTTAGGGTTCCGTTAACTTTTCTTAATTAAACTTTACTTTTCATTTAAACCAAGAAAAAGAAAAGGAAAACAAAAATTAAAACCCCCCACACTTCCACCCTCTCTCCTCCCCCCACCCACCTTCTCTCCCCCACCCCCACCCTCCCTTGCAGAACAACAACACCACCGCCATCGATCGCCCCACCCAGACGGCGGCTCAAAGTCGACCACCCTACCCAGACGACGGCTCGAAGAAAAATCCCAACCCACCACCAAATAAGGCGTCAGAGAGGGTGGAACTCTAAGCAAAATCCCAGCCCACCCTTCAACTCTCTCCTCTTCGTAACGATGTTCACTGTCAAAGAGCGGTGGTTTTAGGGTAGGGGGAATGGTGACTCGGTGGTTTTAGGGTAGGGGAATGGTGGCACGGTGGTTTTAGGGTAGGGGAAAGTGTGGGAATGGTGGTCCGGTTGTTTTAGGGAAGGGGGAAGGTGCGACTGCGGTTTCAGGGAAGGGGGAAGGTGCGGCTAGCGGTTTCAGGGAAGAGGGAAGGGCTGTTGGATTTTGGTTAAGTGTGAGAGAAAAACTCTAAAGTTACTTCAGAAGAATATGAAAGGTTGGGGGATCCCATCTAGGAAGAATAAGAGGTGAGTGGTGGGTTTATTAATGATTATAATCTTAGTACCTATTGAGTTGGTTACATGGCTGGCTTTTGTGGTTGGGCTCTTGATTGGGCTTGGGCTAGTTACCACAAGCGCGCGCCCTGCCTATTTTGGATCGGGTCGGGTCGGGGCATGGGCCTTGGGCTTTGGGCTTTGGGCTTTGGGAAATAACTTAACTTAACTAATTTTTTATTAGAAAAATCTGTGAACAGTTTTAATAATTGTTATAGGATTCAGTTAATGCCTATTTTTTTCTTCTAACTGACTGCTTCCCACTAGCCGTTAGTGGACCGTTCCACCTTCCCATTACTGATTCCCATAACTCCATTTATGACCTTTTTTACCATGAAATGAGGAGTGGTCAGTTTTCAGTTCTTCTCAATTTCTCTATAAATACGTGCTTCCTGGCACAGTTTTAACACACAGAAAACATTCCTCCTTCTCTCTTTTACACTCTCTATTACTGGGCAATATTAAGAGCGTTCTCAAACTGTCTCTAAGTACTTCACCGGCGTGTCAGTGTTGTGTTAACCCTGGAGGTTGGTTTTCCACGAGTCCGTGTGTTCGTAGCGGGACAATTTCAACTTCAGGGCAATGATCGTATCACTGCACATCACTTTACAGCTAAGTTTATTTTTTCTACCAATTATCGTTCCTACAGGTGCGGCTGGCGGTTTCAGGGGAAGGGGGAAGGGTGGGCAGAAGGTGGTGGGCAGAGGAGGAGTGGGGGGTTTTAATATTTTGTTTGTATATATATATATATATATATATATATATATATATATATATATATATTGTTTTTTTAAATGAAAAGTAAAGTTTATCTAACCAAAGTTAACGGAAACCTAACTTATGTTAGCAATAAGGGCATCTTAGCTACGAATAGTGACTCTGGTGGCATTTGAGCTAGCTCGAAAAACAGAGGGATATCCGAGGAATTAGCACTAACCTCTGGGGTACCTCAGGAAATATCCCTTAAAAAATTAAGGTAAAACCAATTAAAAGTACTAACCTTTGTTGTTGTAACATATTTTGCAACCTTGGAGAATTATATACATAGAGGTCTTTCAACAGATGTCTCTCAACCATATAACTATATAACATTTCAGCATATTGCCCTTCCAACACACAATCCATCTGAGTGTACCTTCAAACAAATAATAAAATATTATAACGATTGCAATGTATAAATTAAATAAATTAAAAAAAAATCTATGTATAATGCAATTAAGAAATATAAATTCAGAGACAAACTTAATTACTCAAAGTCTATAAATTCCAAAATTTAGTATTTCTTCACAGTAAACGACGATACCCTTCCAAACACATCTATAAAAGCATAATAAGCGTCAGACTACATATTTAAGTATTTAGATGATGCATTTTTTTGGCACTTTTATTTAACAAAATTAAATGAGTACCTAGTAAGTAAGATGTAAAAAAATCACTTGCAAGAATAATAGGATATGAATAGAAGAAGAATCCATAATAAGGCAAAACAACCGATTTAATAGTTTCAATTAGGTTGACTAGTTCAAGATGATTCTATAAGAATGTAATGTTGGTTTGCCAAGACCATCTAGTGGACGAATGGTGAAGTTCTGAATGCATTTAACTTGACCTTCTTTGACCAAGGGTCCTAATGTAACAATTACGTCCTTAGGTAAGGTGACATGAATTTTGTATAAGAATGTAGAAAATTAAATTTTCGTTATAAACGAAAACTTTTTAAGATAATGTAAAATAACAAAAAAATAGCAATAGAGACATTACATGTTCATCAACCAAAATCATTTGTATTGAATCAAATTCAACTAAATTCAACAACAATTGATTTTCCCATTATCCTCACTAAAATAGCACATGAGGTAGATTCAAGAGACAAAGAGTTGACTTGGACAATTTGAGTATTCATGATGATTTTTTAGTTCAATAACTAATTTAAATAAAAATTGATGTCAATGGTGTGGTGCCTAAACCAAGGTTCGTGCGTTTATATATATTGCTTTAGTAGTATAGTAATAAAATCCCTTAATTCACAAATGAGTAAGCAATTGTAAACGTTAATTAAGGGATTAGTTTTGGATATAATATCTTTTACTTATTTAAAGGTCTAGTAGTTATGGCAAATAATTTCATATTTAACCGTTAATTAAGAAAAATATATTTAATCATGATATAGCAGTTATGGCAAATAATTTCCCCTAATCTTTAGCTGTCAAACCGATAATTAAGAATATTACCTAATATTTAGCTACCAAATCGATAATTAAGGGATTTTTTTGATATAATATCTTTTACTTAATTAAAGGTCTAGCAGTTATGGCAAATAATCTCATATTTAACGTTAATTAAGGAAAATATCATATTTAATTGTAATATAGCAGTTATGGCAAATAATCTCCCCTAATCTTGAGCTGTCAAACCGTTAATTAATAATATTACCTAATTTAGCTGTCAAACCGGTAATTAAGAATGTTACCTAATATTTAGCTGCCAAACTGGTAATTAAGGAATTTTTTCCCACTAATTTTGCCTTTAAACCGATTCAATGTTCTCCAATAATGAGAAGAAGACATGTGGCTATACATTGCTTGAATAATACACGTGGCACACGACTTAAGCTACTTTCGACATGTGACATTAATCATTTTGCTTTAGTGTATTATACAGATTATATATCTCATTTCGAATGTCCAAATAAGGGCAATAACATGGCATGGAAGTCCAGATAATCTAAGAGGCCGAGGAAAATTTGAAATAAAGTGGAACATGGATGTTGGAACCATGACTATTTGAGCCAATGATCTTATAATCGGATCAAAATAATACTTCTTCCATTTTTTTTATTGTGACACTTATATGAGGGAATTCGAAATTCACTGGGACACTTCCTTTTTGGGTAAATGTTTCTCTTTATCTCTCTCTTATCACATGAGTCTCCTACTTTCTTACTCCCTATATCTTTCCTTTTCAAAAATTGCCTATAAGTCCATAAAATCACAAGTGTAACAAGTAATCAAAAAGGGAGAAAGTATTATTTCACAAGATCCAAAATCTAAATTCAACTGTAAATTCTAAATTTGATTTTAAAACGATTGAATTTGACTCACAAAACTAAATTTGATCAAAATTGAATATGGCATAATACAAATCAGACATGTCTGAGTTTAACCCATATATAATTGACGAAACTGATATCTACTCGATCCGATAATGATCTGACTCGAAATGTACCCAATCCAATAACAACCCAATTTAATTGACGGAACTGATATCTACTCGATCCGATAATGATCTGACTCGAAATGTACCCAATCCAATAACAATCAAAACTGAATATGACATAATACAAAACAGACATGTCTGAGTTTAATTCATATATAATTGACGGAACTGATATCTACTCGATCCGATAATGATCTGACTCGAAATGTACCCAATCCAATAACCCCAATTTTGTTGATGCTCAAACCAATAACTTCCTGACTTAGCCTTACCCGAATCCCAAATAACCTGACTCTACCAATTTCAAACTCCAATTGAAAGTGGAGAGCGTATTGGGTCAGACGTGTCTGACCATAATATTTGGTCAGACCGCTTCAATTGAAACTCAAACCTCTTCAACTGAAATCATAAGTTTATTAACAGAAACACTGAAATAAATAACTGAAACCACAATTCATTAGCTGAAATCATAAGTTCATTAACTGAAATCATAAATTCATTAATTGAAATACTGAAATAAATAACTGAAACCCAAAATTTATTAACGGAATCATAAGTTCATTAACTGATTGAAATCATAAGTTTATTAACTGAAATCACTGAAATCAATAACTGAAACCCAACCAAAATCAAAAGTTCATTAATTAAAACCGTATGACCAAATATTCTCGTCAAACCGTTTGATACAATACTTTCACTGAAAAATGACTCGATAATGAAATGGCAACGATCCGTGTCGACCCGGCCCAAAAGTCACGCGACTGCACCCGACCCAGACGCCTGGATCCAACTATTAAACAACCTTTTCTTAAAAGCGCAAAGAATCTATTCCCTTACCGGTGGAAAATGAAGTCATCAAACTTTGATACGCCACCATATATAAAGATGAAGACCACCATCTTTAGTTACTTTGAATGTTGAATCTCATTCATATTATAATTACATAAGTTCCATTCCTTCTAGCTAAGCTAGGTAACTAACCTCTAATATGCAACCCTTTACGATGTTAAATATTCCCATAATCTTGATTAGGCAAAAAATTGGCCTCAGAGCATATATGTGCTATACGAAGAACCAATTAGCTTATATCTATGCTTCGAACCTCCCTTCTCTCTTTCATTCTAAGAAATAAATTATGGAGTTTTGATTTTTTCAGAATAAATTCCTTTTGCTTACGACATGCATTGATATGAAGAAATCATTTTTTAATTGACGATTACTAAAATGAAATTTAAGTAATATATAAACATTAGTTAGACTGATTGACGCCTGTTTTGGCATTCACAATTTAATATCAAATTTTAGAAAAGGTATTTAATATTTATATATATGCCATGATCTGAATTATATAAGGGAAGAAGGGGTGGACGGCAAAAAATAAAATGAAAATAAAAAGTAAAATAAAAAAGGATATTTAATTGCTTCACTAACAAAATAATTAATCACTTTAGGAATTAAGCTTTTAACTGTTTTGCACGAATCACGTGCATATCACACTACTACTGGTATATATCATAACCTTTTATCAGAAAAAGGATAAATGCAACCCTTAAGGTTGTACTCCCTCTATTATCTTAAGATCTTCCCTCTTTCTGTTTAAATTCGTTCTCTGAAGTTGTTCCTCTTTTCTTTTTTATTCCCAAAATAGAAGATGTTTGTTCCAATTTTATACAATTTTATCCCACTTCTTGGGCCCATATAATTCTACACACTCTCATAAACACCACATACACTTTTTCTCATATTTGATAAAATAAAAATGATCCACTTTCTCAACCTTTCTCCTTCTTACCTTGATCTTTGTAGAAATTGTAATAGGGAAGATCTTTAGAGAATGAAGGGAGTATATAAAAAATTAGAAGGGGAACTTTTAACGACATTCAAATATTCACTACACCAATTGACAAATGATTTTGGTATAGTTTCACAACTTAATACCATTGTAGAAAATATTTGTATATCGTTATTTATTTCTTAATTTTGAAAGTTCATTGTTCTAATTAATGAAATATTAGTGGAGATGATACGCTTTAGTGAAATAACAGCTATGATTCTCGACGTTATCCGACCTTTTTTGCGCTACTTTTTTTTTCATAAAGTTGTGCATGTTTGGCATTGATTGTGATTTGTGATAGGTATGTGAAGATAATAGGCGAAAAAACATTCCAAAGAATAGAATCTAAAAGAGCCTTCTACAAAGTAATTAATTAAAAAGTAATTATACTGATATGATTTTAGATATACAATTAATAAACTATCACTATCACATTGACACATTCCCTTAGGGAAATTATACTCCACAAATAATCTAGGCTAATTCCTAGAACATATGTGTAGGGTTTTGTCAAGTATAGTACCTTTGAAATTAATAGGTAGATTTGAGTTTGTTGGTAAAATATGGTGAAATTGATAAGTATATTACAATGCACACTTATTAATACTTAAAACTTGAATAAAATTGATATAAATATATCACTTAAGTTAAGTTCATTATTCGAAAAGAAAAACAAATGTAAGTCTTTATTCTGGGCACAAATCACATATTATTTGATGTTATTGGATACTAGTATTTATTATATTAATTTTAGAACATTTATCTGATTTGTATCCATAGCCTTATGGGTTACATCTCATGATTCCATAAACATCGAGCTACGACCTTTGGGCTACAACTACATTTCCATATAAAACTCCTTTCGTCCAAAAATTGAATCAATGTAATTTCTGATTTAGATGAATTGGACATAAAGAGAATATGATTGTGTACATACTCAAGTAAAATTGCATAAACTAAAAGACAATAAATGATATCATAGGACAACCATCAGACTTTTTAAGTTCAAAAGTCACTCATATCAATCCCCAACCATGAATATTTACGAACAACTTAAATTCCTATATTGAAAGGCTTGGTAAAAAAGTAACGTCGGAGTAATTGAATACAATTAAACTAGTTTGAATTTAATTTCTCGTTCATTTTAATATGCCATGAAGTACAGCTATAAACCTCTTCTAATATGCCCTCTTTCCAAACAAAATGCAAGAAAGAAAAGTTGACTCTGATAAGGTTCTTTACATATCCTAATTAGAATCTCAAACCCTAGATTAGCCAGATAATTAATATATGATGAGAAGAAGAAAAGCATGCCATTGATTTTGTCGTCTAAAGCAAGGACACAATCTAGTGGATGAAATATAGAAATAGAAATAGTAAGAACTAGAATTAGAATCTTATGTCTTTATTTTGCATTTGTTATATGTTGCATACAAAAATATAAATGCGAAAATTATACGAAACCATTTACATTGAATATTTGGATGAACATCAATTTCTCTTCCTTTAAACCTTTACATCTAGCGAACAATGTAAGTGGTTAAATTATAACGATGACATCCATGGATTGTATGAATTGAGTGTTTCACGAGTATTTAGATAAGATTGTAGTAGTGTTTGTTGATGATATTCTAATGTACTCAAGTACATATTCTCTAATTAGTATGTAGATCATATATATCATATATGGGTGAATATGATTGAGTATACATTTCAAATTACCCCTAGGAAAACATACCCACAATAGAAAGTTACTTCAACTTTACAATAGATAATGAGGCCATTATTGAGCGATAGTTGGTATAGTAGTAATAGTTTGTATCGCATAATCATAATATATGAATATAAATTTCACTGGAGGCTTTTAAGGATGAAGATTCTCTTATCCTTTTCCCTGCTCACTAATTTGTATTTGTTGGGTTATTGTGGAGATGCTACGAGTGAGAGCAAGAACAAGCGAAGAAAGAGGGTTGATGCATCAAGTAGGTTGGACTCTGGCCCGGGCGGGTTATTCTGTTGGGAGGATGCAACAAGGAGAAGAGCTTATGTTACCAAATTTGCGAAGAACTTGTGGCTCGGGCGGTCGACGTGAATGGCATGGGCAAGCGACCTTCAAGCCTAGACGGGTTGGTTGTCGTCCAGCATTTTCTTCGCCTTTTCGTATTCTACTCGATTTAGTTTTTTACCGCATATAAATATGCAAATCGTAATTTATTTCATTATTCAGAAGTATAGTGAGATTTAGATCTAAAGAGGTATAAGAATCCAAGAGGCAAAGTGTGAATCTCTTCTATACCATCTTTACATACTTTTGTAAAGTACTATTGAAATTGATTTTTCATCTTGATCTTGGGTTTTCAGTCTATATCTTATGTCTTCATTACTTATTCTTATTGTTTCATGCCTATTATCTCCGGGTATTGTATTCTCAGTTTCACAACATTTTATTGATGAAAAAGGTGGTATCAAGAACCTAGATTTGTGTTGTGGGGCTAGATTGTGTTGAATAGGTTGGATGACACGAAGTGAGGATCGAAAATCTCGTTTGGAAATCTTTCGGTGTCTGAAAGATGGAGATTGAGGATTATTTGTACCAAAAAGATATGTTCCTACTTCTTGCAACTAAGACACTAAAAGCGATGGAAGTAGAAGAAAATGTAAATTATTGTATCGGAAGAAACTAGGTGTTGTCTAATTGGCATTAGAGAAAAGTATTGACTTTAATGCAAGGATGTAAAGGGAAAACTCGATCAAAAAATTTCATATATGTATGATAAGCCCTCTATAGTTAATAAGGTATTAGATGTGTCGTTTGTTTGGTCTTGAGATGATATATTGGCGGTGTTTCTGCTTTAAAATTTGTCAATGAACTTAATATAATTATTATTCAATTGGACTCGTTGAATTTTGTCTAGTTGATGGGATAAAAACTTTGACTTTGTTATCGTTTTTACTTGAAGAGTGGGAAACTATTGTTGTTAGGAATTGTAATTAGTCAAGAAAGGAAGCACTAAAAGTTAGATAAAGGTAGGGACTTAGTCTTTAATGAAAACATACTAAAAAGAAGGATCCGGGGAAGTAATTGGATGGGACATATAGTACCAAGGGTAGAGGCCGGAGGAGTCAATAACGGAGATCTAAGTGGGGGGAGTCAAGGGGCATCATTGGTGCACATATATTTTCGGTAGAGGTTGGATGTTGGGAATATGGCAAGAAAAGGTCATTAGAAAAGACTGCCAAAGTTTCAAAGATACTGATAAAGGGAAGGGGAAAAAGAAGGAGGATTAATAGAGTGACGAAGATATTAGAACTGCGATAATTTTTTTTGGATTATGTCACACGCATTGTTGGTCTTACCATTCTTCAGGAAGCTGTTTCAAATTTGAGCTTTGAGAAATTCGGGAAAATTTATCTTTCTGAGCATGAAACAACTCCAACAATCATTTACATATTTTGAACCCTATCAAACCCGGGTGGATACCATCAAGACTAGGTGGGGGTTGCCATCTTGCATTTTGTACGCCATCCTCGTGTTCAACTCGATTTAGGTTTCTTCCTCTTATGTAAATTATGTTATCAGTCTTTTTATTATTTAGAAGTAGAGAGATTACAATCGATCTAGAGATGGAAAAAAAGCCTAGAGAAGGTTAGACTGCGTAGAAAGGTTGTGAATCTCTTCTTTAGAATCATCTCATATTGTTCTAAAGTCATAGCTCAATTTTTGGGTTTTTTCATTCGGATCTTAATTTTCTATGTTATATCTTACTTGTTCTTTATATTGTTTTTTATTAATCTTGTGTATTATAATATCAAATTACACCGATATGTTAACGTCGTCTAAACTAATTTACAGATTCTAACCGTTCCCATTTAGGCCACACCTTTGGGGATAAATTGAGGTGATGTTTGCAAAAGTAATTAACTTAATAATAATTTTTATTACATCCACAAACTCATGTAGTTATATTGCCTTAGAGCATGAGAACTTGAGCTTTGAGAAGGGCGAAAGACTTGCGTGGACCTGGTCCACACTAGAAATAGTGTAGACCCGATCACTTGCTTCCTGCTGAATCCCCTATTTGCCCATCGTCACTCACTCTTCAGTCTTCACTTCACTTTCTCTTACTCCTCACAGCTTTCTCTCTCCTCTCCTTCACTTCCTCTCTCCTCTAAACTCGCCGGAATCCGATCACATTTCCGCCGATGACCGAAGATTTCTGCCGCCGAGATAGAAGAGATTATATGAGAAGGAAGCAGCAACAACAAACATAAACAAATTGATCTGGATTTTAGGAATTAAAATTGTAGGGTTTGCTTGAGGGTTTGCTTATTCATCGAATTCAGCATCCTCTCTATTCAGTAATGTTTCTTTGATTTCTGGAATTAAGTGCAAAATTATCAGGCAATCGATTATTTGAAAAAACTCCCAAAATTCTAAAAATATTTGGGCAAAGAAAGAGATGAAGCCAGAATATGAGATTGAATTTTGGAGAAGAAAAGGGTAAAAGAGGAGATGACGGACAGTATGTACTTGCGATGCTTGTTGTTCATTTCAGCTTGTGTATTAGCTTTTCAACTTGTAATCAGGTCACTCATTTTTTCACTCTATAATATTTCTCTAAATTACTCTGCATTTTATGTTCTTATGCTTGATTTGCTATTGTTTTCTTGTTCTTCTATTATGAAATATATGATCTAGCTTCAAGTTTGGGTGTAGAATAAAAATGGGAAATGCTGCTTTTATGGTGTTTGACCTGTTCTTTCACCCAATTTCTAGATTGGCTATGCTCTAGATTTACTAGCCTTTTGATACGAGTTCAGGGTGTTGACTTTCTGGCTATGTTACTTGGACTCGGGTGTCGAAGTGTCGGACTTGGGGCCGTTTTGTAGAAAAAGTTTCAAGTTTTAGTTTAAAATGAAGTATGCAAGTGCTGGATCGACACGATACGAGACAAGGTAACAGATGGTGGTGAAGTGGTTTGTTGGTGAGGAGCAATTAGAGTGAGTGGATATGTAGAGTGGGTGGATATGTCTGAAATGACCTCCCATCAACATTAATTCCTAATTTGCAACTTTAGGCAAAGTTTGATACCCACCTTTGCACTTATGTATTTGATTTCTGCTCATGTTAAGATTTTATAATTAAAAGTTACGGTTTAATAACTTAACTTTTAGCTACTTAATCTTAACTTTTAGTTATTAAACCGT
Source organism: Patellifolia procumbens (assembly GCA_947645195.1). Taxonomy (NCBI): domain Eukaryota; kingdom Viridiplantae; phylum Streptophyta; class Magnoliopsida; order Caryophyllales; family Amaranthaceae; genus Patellifolia; species Patellifolia procumbens. Next base: position 516,724 of record CANSGD010000353.1, read on the forward strand.
AACTTTTAATTATAAAATCTTAACTTTTATTTATTAAACCATAACTTTTAATTATAAAATATTAACTTTTGTTAAAAAAACCTTAACTTTTCATTCATAATACTTAACTTTTGATTACAAAACCTTAACTTTTGATTGTTAAACCTTAACTTTTAATTACAAAATATTAACTTTTGCTAAAAAAAACCTTAACTTTTCATTCATAACACTTAACTTTTGATTATAAAACCTTAACTTTTAATTAACAAATCTTAACTTTTGCTAAAGAAACCTTAACTTTTGGTGAGCGAAAATTTAACTTTTGCTAAAAAAACCTTAACTTTTGGGACATAGCTCTGGTCTATAATAATTTTGTGTAGACCGGGTCCATATTAGACTTTATTTTGAAAAGGGGCCTACGAGGCTATGACAGCAAATATCTATTGTTGATAAAAGGATATATCCTTTTCTATTTTTTGGGTAGTAGAAACTAGGATATATCCTTGATGACAATAATTTTGACTAGACAAGAGACTTTGCCAAATGGCAATAGCGGCTTGTTAGAAAGTAGGACCGACGAGGCCATGTGAGATTCATGTGGTGCTAACGCTTAAATCCATGACATAAGCTAGCATGATGTTGGAAATTTCATTAAGGTGTTTCTAAAAGCTTGTTATTTGGTGTGGTCACTCTATTTCCATACTTCATCTTTTATTTTATTATTCTTATTCATAAAAACTAGTTATTCTAGTAGGGTAATCTTGCATGTGTACGTACGACAATGATTTATCATCTTATGTACAGAAATGATAAGTGTTTGATAAGACATGATTTGCCAATGATGTCACTTTAATACATCTAATCTAAAAAACTTATCATCATAGAGTACTTACAAGGAGACAATTCCAATTATAACAAGTTTTGCACATGTCTCCAAAATTGACATTTACTATTTACAAATGATTGATCCATATATGTGAACTAATACTCTTATCATACCAAATAGAACAAATTAAAAGAAAGTTGTATTACATGTGTTTAAGGGACAATATTTTTTAAAGTTCAAAGTTCACTTTCTAGAGAAGAATTTTCTAATTTTTTGTATATTATATATATATATATATATATATTACCCTTTAGTTACAAAAAATAATTATTCTTTCGTTTTAAAGTGTTATATAAAGTTATTTTCTCTTTTACTTTTATTTTAATTTTAGTAAGTTTTTTTTTCTTACTTTTACTATCTCTTACCCTATCTCATTAGTCCTCTTCATCTATTAGTAATACTCATGTATCTAAAAATCTTTCACTCTTATACCCAAACGTCAAATAAAGACCTCATTTTCACTAATTTCTCCTTTCTTTGGTTCTTAAATCTACAATAACAAGAAAAATCTTTCTGAAACGGAGAGAGTGTACATAACAATTAACTCAAAATTTATCATTATGAACTCTTGCAATCTTGAAAGGCTTGAGATTGCACTTTGCATTTCGAAAGGAAGAAAGGAACATTTTAGATAGTTTCGTTAGTTAGCTCTATTTTTAGACCTTACTATTGTTTATTTAAATTTTGGTAAGATAAATTAAGAAAAAAATGGTAAAAGTTATTTTTGATTAGGAATGATCATATTACACCAAATTAAGCTTACGAAATCATATATACATGCTCTTTATAAATCATGACGTCCCTTCAGATTAGCAATAGTGGCTATGTCCCTAAATAAATTTCCTACTTTGTTGTTTTTCATAAACCTCTTTCCACTTTTTTTTTCTTTTATGTTGATAAGTTGCCCTATCACTCTTGACATGAATGCCCTTGTATAGTTGTATTCCATTTAATTGCTTTTATTGGCAGTTTAACTTTAAAATGATCGTTGTAATATTTATATTAGCTTCCCTACCACACTAGACATAGATGACTTTGTTTGTGCTCACTGAGGAGATCACACACACATGTACAATTAGGATTCTTCACATGCAACATTATATTTTGTTTTATTATTTTCCTTTGTCTTAAAAGAGTAAAATAGTACAAAAAAAATTGTTGTAAAGTTGTCTAATATTAAGAGAGATAGCATAATAACTCTGTGAGCATCATACACGTAAGTGCACAACTTAAATTAACACGTGGATTCCATTTCCCACCTACTAACCCCTCTTTCCTTACCACTCCTGTTCATATTTGTGTGATACTATAAGCAATTTGTAGGGTTCTTTTCTATCGGGGCAAGTAATCTTCATTTTCTAGCCAATGCAAAAAGAAAAGACACCATTGAACTTTAGTGATATTCTTTGACAGGCCAAAAAGAATTTTGATCTACTTCAAGGATGGCTTACTATCTTCGATATGACTTTACTTTGAAGGATGCATGCATGAACCATTTAGATTTAACGAGTTCAATGATGATTCTCCTTCTTTATTCCTTGATCTCTTGATCTTCACTGCATCTATCCCATAATATGTTAACTTTCCTTTTTCTATCATCCAAAAATGGATAACCCATCTCATTATTTTGAGTATGGACCAATATCTTCAATTATTTCTTCTTTTTCTATTTCCCATCATCTTAATAAATCAAATCTGCTTTTTCTTTGTCCTAGATTTATTCGCCATTTTCGACCAACCTTTTAGGTTTTTCAGACTATGATTAGCAACCAAAAGGTAATTTGTCTTAGGACATATGGGATAGAATTATGTGGAGAATTTTCGTGAAAATTTTCCCAAGAAGATCAAGTACTTGAGGTTTGCAACGAATAACGAACCCCAAATTAGAGAGTTTTTACCCTAATTTTTCTAAGGTATAGTTGATATCTGTTTTTTTATACATATTAAAATGTGTGGATACGAATTATAACCCATCAAGTATCGTCATTTCCTCTTTCAACAACATTCTAATTTTATGTCATTCGTACAATAAAAAAAAAGGAAAACAGTTTTATAATTTCAAACCTATAACCACGATTATGGAATATTGATCCATGAGATGTATTCATCCCTCGCTCTACTAACCTATTGGCCCTTTTTTTGTCCAAATTAATGATGATTATGGATGTTTGATGAAATCAAAATTAAGTTATCATATTTTAAATGTATATTATGAATATACATTCTTTTTAATGACATCTTTCTACAACAAACGACCTTAGTTGTTTGAAATTACTACTAAATAGTATCACACAAAAAATCACGTAAAATCACTTGGACTTAAAAACTAGTACGTAACTATGTATCTTAAAACATGTGGCTAAATCTGTTCCTCGCCATAAATCACCCCTGTCACACATGGATATGTACATACCTCTGAAATGGCAATATACGATGACTTGGCTACATTATTATGCCTTTGATATCTTAATCTTTTTAGATGTTTCATAAATACGTTTAATAAGGCTATGAAATCATAACCTCTAATTTTGTTTATCGTAACTTTACCACTAAACTACCTCTTTTTGTTATGAAATTCCAATTCTTTTCATTCTTTTACCTTAATAAATTTTATGGGAAAAAGTGGGGGATCGAATTTGATAACCTCTTGATATATATTTTGCTTCTCGAATTCTCGTATGAAATTATCAGTCTAAGAAAAATTACAGCGTTGAACATTTTAAAGGATATCTACACCACTAAGTACAGCGATTATGGTACTGAAATTCCTACTCCTTCCGGCCTCTTTCTGTGTGGTATGCACCAATTTCTTTAATATTTCAAAAAATTACCTCATGCTAGTATATAAGCCAGTTCTTTCAACTTATTATTGCTTATCTAAATTTATTAGAGTTTATTTTTGCTTCTAAAACTTATCGGAACTTATCTAAACCTTATTTGTGAGAGAGTAAATCCTTATCTTTGCTTGTATAAACTTATTTTTTCTGAAAAGGACTGAAATAAGTTGAAATAAACGGAGTTATAAGACCATCAATCTAGTCTCATCACTTACCATATTTGATCCCATCATTTTGGTAGTTTATCAACTACACACATGGTCCGTTCTTTTCACTTATTATGCTTATATGAACTTATTTGAATTATCTGAACTTATTATAAGGACTGAAAAGACCTACCTTATTAGATGAAACCTTATTATTAGACTTTATTCGACCTTAATTGTTAAATCTTAATGAATCTTATTAGACGTTATCAAATCTTATTAAACCTTATAAAAAAAAAATTACACCCACAATCAAACTAATGAGAGCAAGTAACAACTTGACTAATATGAGTAGAGAACAAAAATATGCTTTGCATATGATCATATGCTGAGGACATTGACATGACCTATCTCAAAGCTGCAACTCAAACTTCTACATAACCTTTTTCATGTAGGGCCATCAAATGATGGGCACTACTATCATCCTTTTTCACAATCATCCATGCACATAAAGACATGTCAAAACTTTGTGAAATGGACACCAACAAATTATTAATTTGATATGACCCAACTTGCATGATCATTAGCCTTGTCCTCTAAACATTTATTTACTAAAACTCAAAAACAATTATAAATCAGAATAGAATCGCACTCTATAAAGTACACTAAGCATTAATTAAGCAAAACACATATACTATATGGTTTTGTGGACCAATTTATATATATATACATAAGCTTGAAAAATCTTCACCACCTCCCCCATCCACCCTATTCACATGGGCATTGCGTGACCAAAGTGGGCACTACCTTTTTCTCCATTGGGTCAATTTCCTTTTTGCTATCTTTAGTAGGCTACACTTTTCTTTTCCTGTTCTTGGTTTCCTAGATTCTTCTACTAACTTAACATAACCATCAAAATTCTTACCTAAATTACACCCACGTGTGCCCTAAATCACACCCACAAGGCATCTTCTTGTACCCCTATATAAAATGACCTATGGGCCCCTCTATAACTAGATTCTTATGCTAAAGCCAATGATAAAAGAGTATTTCTCCCTTGTTTTTATCTTAATATCATTCCCTTTGCCATTCACACTCCCCCTCTTCCATATATATACACCCTCCTTCCATCTCCCCCTTCACTCAACCATCAACCTCTAATCCTTTGCTTTGTATACCTCTCCAAGAAGCAAATACAAAAAAAAACTCAATCTAGTAAAGAAGAAAAACCAAATCAAATAAAAATGTCAGGAGTATGGGTGTTCAAAAACAATGGTGTTATTCGTTTGGTGGAGAATCCTCAAGCCGAGCACGGCGGAAGTGATCAGGCAAGAGCAAGGAAGAAGGTGCTTGTGCACCTTCCAACAGGAAAGGTGATTTCATCCTACCAAACACTTGAAAGAATACTTAAAGATTTAGGGTGGGAAATTTACTTTGGTGGTGATCCCGATCTTTACCAATTCCATAAGAGATCCTCTATTGATTTGATTTCACTTCCTAAAGAATTCTCCAAGTTTAGCTCGGTCTACATGTACGACATTGTTGTTAAGAACCCTAATGTCTTCCAAGTTCGCGACATGTAAGATCTTCATCTACATGAAATCACTACCAAATCAAAACTATCTACTTATATGTATTAGCTAGGGTTTGTGCTTGCTTAGCTTGTAAGTATATATGCACTGCTTGTTTGATTTTGTGCTCTCTTTTTTATCTTTCAAGGAGTCTTAAGCTAGGGGTTTCTGCAACTGAGTATGGAGTTTGTTTCATGTTTGCTAACATTTCATATCCAGAGAAGCTTATATCACCTTAATTAAATGTTTGTATCCCTCAAAAAATTTAAGGTAACCTCATTGTATTGTATACATATACATATATATGCTTGTGGATATGAAATCTTTTTCCTTTTGTGTGGATATGATTTTATCATAACGCTCATATGGTGTTCATGTCATCATGTGTCTCATCCATCTCATGCAAATATGACCCCGTTCTTTTGGACTGAATTAATTGAAAAAAGATTCAGTTCAGTTTAGTTCAATCTAGTTCAGCTCCATTAATTTTCGTTCACTTCAGCTCCTCTTCTTACTTTGTCTCACCATTACAGTTCAGTTCAGTTCAACTCATTACAGTTCAAAAGACTAGAGCCATATAGTACTAGATAAAGTTCGATAACCTTAACATATCCACTTTATTTATTGTCTAATTAAATGCTTCCGTAATTTGATGTCCATAAATCTGTTTTATAAAATCCCACAAGACCGTGTAACTTTCCATGCATGTAGTAGCGGAGTCAGAATTTTGAGTAATTTTGGGCTAAAACTATAATCGGAGCTTTTTTTCCCAAATAAGCTTAATTATATCAACACTATTGCCACAACGATTAGACTATTAGTGATGAAGTAGCTATGAAATTTGTGAGACATCCTTGATTTTTCGGCTGACAGTTTCTACTAATATAGGGAAAACAAAACCTTAGACTAAATATAGCGGAGTACAACAATATGACAAAATCACGTCTTTGATATTTCCCTTTACCAAGCTTCGAGTATGTTCATTAGATACCCGGGTATGTCATATATATGGTGACCCAAGCTTATTTTTACTAGGTCATTTAGATCTCATTCTGTCGTGCCAATTTTGTTCATTGGAGCTCTTCAAATAATGAATGGGAAAAAATGGTGCAATACGTTCATGCTACACCTTGATGTATCATAGAATTTTGGTTGCGATGAGGGATGCATGGATTCCACGAAAAGATCGGGATGTTTTCTATTGTGTAATAGACCAACAAAGTGCAGGTAGTGGCTGTGGTGGTTATTGCAACCGTTGTCAAGTCAAATAAAACGATAGGAATCATCAAGGACCAACATATGTCCTTGTTGCTGTGTGAGTGGCGCTTATGAAGATTAAGTAGGAGAGGTATAGTAGTATGGTGATTGTGAAGATCAGTGACATGGAGATGGGAATATATTAGGAGTGACATAAGGAATAGGAATCAATTAATTTTAATTTTTACTTATTGATAATTAGAGATACTAAAGTTCAAACTAAAGTATTATTCCATTGGCAAATGATAAATATACATTTTAAATTTTTAGATTTAATTTGATCAACTCAAATAAGTTTATTTTTAATAGATGAAGGTGAACAAAACGCGTTTCCTAGAAGCCTAGAACCTTTCCTACATGAATATGTGAATGTCAATACAAAATACTTAGTTGTATATATAACTAGGCTAGCTATTAGCTACCTCCTTTTTCCAAAGAATAAATTGATATATTTGGCGAAAAGCCATGTAGAATTTTTCGAAAAGAAATTGCGGTCGTGTTGCGAAATCTTGTAGTGAAAGAAACCTTAATTATATAGGAAATTCCCAATATAACCTTTTGTTTTAATGATCGTTTATTTTGTGGTCCTTCCTCTTGTTAAAGTCCTAAATTAAAACTAATGATTTGAAACATGTATGATAAATTTCATGAATCTCTTTTAACATAGAATACTTCATTAAGGTTGCAATTCATTGGTTTCCTCTACAATAAATGAGCCAATAATAAGGCACGAATTGAACTTGAATGAGAATCACATCGAAATGAAACTAAAAAAATTCCTTTTATAAATTTTATTCCACCAGAATTCTTATGTGTTACAGTTTTTACTAATTCTATTGCCAAATTGTCAAAATATATATTTGGTAAATAACTTCTTGAATAGCTAAAAATCAATTCTTAGCAAAAAGTGGAAAGACTACTTTTACTAACTTCTAGATTAAAGTTTTGGCTTTTGCTTCCATTATACAGATGATCCAGATAATAATTATCCTCACAGCTACACCAGATCGTCAGATTGTCTCTCCAAAAAGCTGTAGATTCCAGCTATATGAGCGGGGGATGCTCCACAATGCAAAATCTACTCAACGATTGTAGTTTTCATAATGGAGACCTTTATTTGTTTCGTTTTGTAATCTATTTGTTAGTTTCGAATTTCTATTGTAGATGTCGAATGACTATTTATTGATGAAATGATTTTACTTTAAAAAAATGAACGTTTTGGCTTTTGCTCCCATTTCACGCTATCAGTTGGTTTTACTTAACAGTTGTATAAACCATCAATGGTCAAATATTCAAATAGTCAACATAAAAATTAATAAAAAATAGTCATTAAACCATGTAGTACAATTGCATGCCAACAACTCAATTGCCAAACACCTCAACTAATTTACTTATTTTTTTCTAAATGTTTACTCATACCCTAATTATTAACGTACTCCATATCACTTACTTAGTTACCAACTGTCAGAGGTTGACATCTTTGAATTTAGAACACATAATTAAAAAGAAACAAAGATATGAAAAAAGGTGAACAAAAGAAGATAAAGACCTGCTTAGGTGGGGTAATGAAATATGATTGGCGGTTGAAAAAAAAGTCAATATTTGGACTCCTAGAAGTGTGGGTTACTCATATCCTTAATCCTTATCCGTTTTCAAATCTATTGAGATTTCCTTTTCTATTTTTGAGCAACAAAATCTAAAGAGATTATTAGATTTTTTTTTTTTTTTTATGATATTTGCAACACAATGGTGGTTGAGGGTCCTCAAACAATTGGGGTCCCCTCCCAACAGAAATGGGTCTTCACGTGAACTTATAAATAAAGTCCTAAATCTCAATTTTACATTAATGCTAGAATTTCCTAATTGTTCAATCTAGCAACTATATACCACAAAATTTATGCTCTTTTTGTTTTCTTTTGTGGGTACATGTTAGAAAGCTACACTCGACCCTTTATGTAAATGGTGTTTGACTACACTGAATAATGGCATACTTTTGATATATCTTGATATGTTTTAAACAAGTCAAATGATGTATGTAATTTTTTTAATGTTATGGAAATTTCTAGGAACATTGCAAACTCAGAACCCAATTGAACATTTAAGATTTCTTATATAACTCTTGCATCATACAATTATATGGTAAATTTAGTTAATTGTTAAAGGGTTTGGGTTGCACCTATTGTTGGAGCAGAGTTTGGACTTATAAGGTCACAATAAGAAATTTCAGCTTTAAACCAATAGACAATGGGAGGACTAACTCCTTAAACTTATAAGGAGGTTATTGTATCTCGTTGCATAGTCCCCCACATATGAGCGTTCATAAAATTAGAGTATACTGAAAGGTTCACAATAATAATCCTCATTGGTAATAATTATCCATAAGAGACCCCCTTATTTAGTGGCTTAATTCATAATTGCCTACTTACCTATTTAGTGGCTTAATTCATAATTGTCTGCTTATGGAAGACCCAACTTAAGCATTGATACCATGCTAATCTATATCTATGCAATATATTGAAAAGTGTGACCTTACACTGCACGTTGTAATATGTCAACCCATTTTACTGATATAACGCCACTATGCCGCTTACATATCACTGGGACCTGTAATTAATTAACAATAAGTGGAGTAGCTCCTCTTAGTTATCTCTCCTTATCCCGAATATTGGGCAACATTTCTATTCATATTTGGGTTGTTAATAGGATTATTGATAAAATGAACAAAGGACTGATAATATAGAGTAGCACATGCTACTTCTAGCCAAAAAAAAAAAGAAATTGTTTCTTCTTTGTTCTAATAAATCAATGCATTCATACATGAAGTGCAATATTTATCCAACACAAGTAGAAAAAAATGACTGAGCTTCCATCAACTATTTATGCCTAATTCTAATAGATAGGCCCCCTATTGAATAAACATGGTTTTTGTGGAACACTCCACGGTTGAATTATGAGTACGGTATTAAAAATTATTGTTTTTGCTCATTTCATAATAGCTTAGTATTCCGTATAAAATTTTCCCTTATATTATTAAATAAGGTCACAAAATAATGACAATTTAAACAAATAGGAGAAAAAGATGATTTTGTAGGGTTCGTATTGTTGTGGTGTTCAGGTAGAATTGATCAACTTGATCATGACCTGAAAAAAGCATGTGCTGTCTTAGAAATTTTCGGCCCAATTTTCAAGTAACGCCAGTCTGCTCCTAACTTATTGGAACTTAATTTCAAACTTCGGACGTGAACTTCGGCTCAATTATAAATTTTGGTTTAATGTGGTCTTAGACCCAAAAATCGCCACTACGCCTATCTGATTTAGCCCTTATTGCTTATCTCAAGTTCAGCACGAAACTCTAGTTGAAAGTTCGACCTAATCCAAGACGAGGAACTTATTGGGAAAAATCCTTGCTTGATCCACAACCTCTAAGTTATGTTATATTTTAGGGAAATTATCAATGGTGGCCCTTAGGTATTAGAAATTCCCAGTGGTGGAAATTTCAAAAAAACTTTCCCATTTGTAGCTCTGCTTCACAAATTATTCCCAAGCATAACCCTTATCGAAAAATATTCGTTAATAATAAAGCATATTCCACTAGTGAACCGTTAAAGCGGACATTCGCACATAAAACGAGACACTTCGGATTGTTTTTTTCCAATTTAGACTTCAAAATCGATTCTTAAAGTTAAGTTTAGGGGTTAATTTAAGCCTTCAACGTTCGATTTTGATGTCAAATTGGCAAAAAGAGACCCAAAAGACCTCCTTTTACGTACGAGTGACCATCTTAATGGTTAACTAACGGAATATGCTTTATTATTAACGGAATATTCTTCATTAAGGCTATATTTGGGAATAATTTGTAAAGTAGGGCTACCAATGAGAAAGTTTTTAGAAATTTCTACCACTGAGAATTCCTAATACCTAAGGGCCACCATTGGAAATTTCCCTAATATTTTATGAATTATTCAATAGTTTACTAGTAATAACATTGTATTCCAGCCAATTCACATGGTTAGTGGAAGACCTAGGATTTATGTACAAGTGCCATTGCTTATTTGGGGCTGTAAAATCGAATATCTACTTAAGCTTTACTTATATTTGTCCATTAAAGAGAAAAGTAAAAATTCATTTTAATTTTGGGATGTTGTTTGACACATTTTGTATTAATATAGGTCATCTAACTGCACATAATTATCCAAGTGCCAAGCTCACTACAACGGTGATTACCTTTTTTTTACAGGACAACAACGATTACCTTAGTTATAAATGAAGGGGGAATTTGGCTAAGTAGGATATGTTCTTTTCAATTCACTTTTGCTTATTTGAATTTATATAAACTTATTATTGTTTATCTGAACTTATATGAACTTATTTTTGTTTACCTAAACTACTATAAGCTTAATCATCATAAGGTACCCTTATTTGTAAATTGATTAAATTTTATTTTTGTTTATATTTACTAATTCGAACTTTTTACGAGTAGTATTATTTATATGAACTTATCAAAAATTATTTTTAAGCAATAAAAAATGGAAAAGAAAGAAAAGGTACAAGCACAAAAAGGTTGCATCGCTAATTTGCTATCAATATCTGGAATAATAAAACCCTCGAGAACACGAATACTCAGCAATCCCATCATACTTACATACTGCATGACGAAGCATTGACGATGGCGAAGAAAAGCGAGGGTCTTTATCATAACTATCTTTTGTCTTGTCATCCCAAAAAAAAAAAAAGAACTACTAGTATCTTTATCTGAAATCTGAGCTCAACGTGAGGAGTTAAGAACTCTTTTGGGCTCTTGGATTTGGAAGCAAAAAAATGTACAATTTCGTTTACGTGTCGGCATTCATTTGTAAACAAGTTAGGATACAAAAGTTTGAAGTTTTTTTTTTTTTTGGAAGATAAAGTGTGGGATAGGAGAACGTTAGGAGACCCTCCGTACGAGGGCTTCTCCGACGCATCAGACACGAGGATGGAGTGGAGACTAGATACAGGGTCTAAAGTAATGTTGTGGGAATCTACAATTAGGTGGCCTACATTAGCCACCCAATCTGCTGCTCGATTTCCTTCTCTAAAGACGTGTCGTACAAAAGTTTGAAGTTGGGGTGCCATCTTTTGTCAATGTCAATTCTCATTTCAAAATATACTCTCTCTATTACTCAAAAATTATTGAACTTATATTTTTCATGCAAGTCAATGAAAATTATTCAACATTTATATCTCTAGTTACGTATTTGTAAAAATTATAAAAATTAGATATTAATATTCTACATATCAAGAGGAATCTAACAAGATTTCACATGACTATATTTTTCTTATATATATATCTCAAACAATAGTCAAAGTGAAATATGTGTGAGTAAGGTAAATTGTCAAAGTGTAACAATTTATAGAAAACGGAGGTAGTACATGTTTAGGGGCAGGGCCTTTAGGCAAGATTTGTTTAACCGCATTAATAAAGAATTTTTTATTTTTATAGAACACGAAAGCTCGTTCACGGATTATGTTTGCACACTTTATAAGACCAGAAGCAAAGAAGCAAGTTATGTAGGTGATTTCGGTACATTGAGTTTTTTTTTTCTATTGACATGTTAAGTTTTTGTAAATAATTTAAAGAATTTAGAAATGAACAATCTGAAAATGAAGCCAGAGTTGTCAAAATCTTTAAAAGTCAAATAACATGAGATTTTGAGTTTTGTAATAGACAAATCAACTTCAAAATGAAAAAAATATGAAAATTTTTATGGAATTGGTCGAAACTATACCCGATCAGTCAAATTTGGGCTTAATTTTTAATATTCCAAAAATATACCAAACTATTTGTGGGCCCGGTTTTGTGTGGTCCATTAACCTTTTGTTTGTTTTAATAACCTGCTTTTTTCGGTTACTTCACACGTGGCCATCAATTGCCATTTAATGCAAACAATTCCCCCCATTTTCTCATTATTCATCTTCCTTACAGACATTTCGTCCATTGTAAAAAAAACTTCATCTTCATTAATCTCATCCATTTTCTCCTTTCAATCTAAAATTTTCTTAAAATCTCACCATTTTCGGAGTCATTTCTTTAATCAATGAGTAAATTGCTAAAGGGAGGAGAAAATTGCACCGAATCGCCCAGTTCTTCAAAAGCTAGGGCTTTGGGTAAAAATACGAAATTAGAGCAATGCTACCACAACTTGAATGCGCCAATTAGAATAGTTAAAAATGGGAAAGTGCTAGAAGGAAATTCTATGGTTGTGCATTGTGGTCAGTAAGTGAATTTAATGTATTTTTTAAAATTTATTTTAATTTAGTTTATGTTTTAAAATTTCTTGTTTATTGTTGTAGAGTCAAAATTGCGGCAAATTCGCTTGGGTGGATGAAGATGATGGGAGGTCTGGAATGGATGATTTAGAGAAGACATTGTTAGAGATGGAGAGTTTTGTGGTTCATTTGGAAGCTGAGATAACAAGGAACAAGGACAAAATTAAGAAGTTTAAGTTGAAGAATGCAGATTTGTGCCTACAAATGCAAGACATTAGGACATAATTAGCTGGGTTGAGGGTTGAAGCAAATAAGTCAGGAGAGAAAAATGCGTTATTAGCCTTGGTTATTTCTTGGGTAATATTTGGTATGATTTGGGTGTTCTTGTATTAAATTAATGGAGTAGCTACATGTATGTGGGGGGATTTGTTTTGCAATGTAATTTTCCAAGAATTATGATATCAATGAAGATTGAACTTTTTGTGTTGCAATTATTATCATAGCTTGGTAGGCAGTACAAAAACTCGGACTAGGAGTTGAGACTCGTACATAACTAAACACGAGAAAACCGAGTAAGGTTGGTCATGGACACGTATTAAGGACTCGGGACCCCAACATAACTAAACACTAATAAATGAGAGAAGTTGGTCATGAACACGTAATAAGGGCCCGAGCATAACTATAAGACTAATGAACACGAGAAAACGAGTAAGGCTGGTCATGGACACGTAATAAGGATTCGGGACCCAAACATAACTAAACACTAATAAATGTGTGACAGTTGGTCAAGATCACGTATTAAGGACCCGAGCATAGCCGTAACACTAATGAACACGATAAAACCGATAAGGTTGGTCATGGACACGTAATAAGGACTCAGGACCCGAACATAACTAAACACTAACAAAAGTGTGAAATTGGTCACGATCACGTAATAAGGACCCGAGCATAACCATAAGACTAATGAACAAGAGAAAACCGACTAAGGTTGGTCATGGACACGTAATAAGGATTTGGGACCCAAACATAACTAAACACTAATAAATGTGTGACTGTTGGTCAAGATCACGTAATAAGGACCCAAGCATAACCGTAACACTAGTGAACACGAGAAAACCGAGTAAGGTTGGTCATGGACACGTAATAAGGACTCAGGACCCAAACATAACTAAACACTAATAAATATGTGTGACTGTTGGTCAAGATCATGTAATGAGGACCCGAACATAACCGTAACACTAATGAACACGAGGAAAACCGAGTAAGGTTGGTCATAGACTCGTAATAAGGACTCGGGACCCGAACATAACTGAACACTAACAAAAGTGTGAAACTGGTCACGATCACGTAATAAGGACCCGAGCATAAACGTAAGACTAATGAACACGAGAAAATCGTGTAAGGTTGGTCATGGACACGTATTAAGGACTTGGGACCCGAACATAATCAATCTCGTAATAAGGACTCGGGACCCGAAATAAACTAAACATGACTAAATTCTCTGTTACTATTCCAACAACCATTCAACAAATGATCCAATAAGCCACACAATATATGTTCTGCCATTACTCTCAAAAAACTTGTTTCAAAATACAACAACAAAATGATCCACTAACCAATAACACATGAGTTTTTTGTTGAATCATGGTTCTCTAATAAAAACCATTGTGCTCTAATAAACTAGGTAACTAACAAAACACAAATCAACCTTTGTTTGTTGTTGAAGGTTGAGTTCCAATATGGGAGGCATTAGCTTGTAATCTATGGCTCACTCTTCTTGCTCCTCCATTTGGAGAAGGCATAATAAGGCTTCCATCTTCACCAAACAACACTCAAACACCACAAGGAATCTGTAAAAAGAAAATTAATCAATTATAGTAAACATCTCGTGTGAAGCACAAAAGTTTGGTAACTTTAGCAGCAGCTGCCACAGTTTTGGTCTTTCTAGGGGAGAATCTTACTGGTGTAGGTGTTATATTAATGGCAAGGGTACTTTTGGAATTTACAGGTTCCTGGATTTTAGTTATATCTTTGGGTTTAGATGGGTTGTTTGCTGATTTGGAATGTAACGTATACAAGTCCAAGCTTCTATGCCTAGCAGCAATATCAAGCATGTCAACAACAACTTTATCCTTGCATTTATCAACACTCACTAACCCATCATCAAGTTTCTTCCCAGGCAAAAGGTACTTAATCTCATCTCCCTCATTATAAGTTCCACACTTTTTTGCCATATCTTCCAAATCCCACCAACCAGTCTTATCTGGATCAGCTGAGAAAGTCCTACCCACCCCACCAAAATACTCCATAAAACCAAGTTTGGGATGGTTCCTAAATATACCCCCATGCCAAAACCTAAGAGAAACTAACCCTTCCTAAAACAGGTAACACGAAAAAATTTCATCACAACTCATATTATGTACATTGAAGCTAAAGCAATCCAGAAAGTATAAGCAACTCAAATTAAATAGTACATTCGAAATTCAATAACAACAACAATTCTTGGCAAGAAACACATATTTTACCAATTTAAACTAATTTCAAAGATGAATTTACACTAATTTCGATTAATTTTAAAGATTAAATAGCACATTCGATTAATAGAGGGTGTTCACCAAAGAAAATAAAATTTAAACTAATTTCAAAGATGAATTTGTAGAAAAAAAAGAAATCATGAACTTACCATTTATTGCTGAAAGGACGAATGTTGAAGATGAGCAATTCCACTTTGAAGAATCCGTAAATAGAGCTTGACAGAGACAGATGAGAAGAGGAAAAGGCAAAAAAATTAAACAATTAAAACTTACCATTTATTGCCTTTTGTTTTACGTGCAAAGGGAGTACATTTACCTTTGTCAAAGGTAGCCAGTTAAATGGACCACGCAAAACGGGGCCCACAAATAGTTTGGCACATTTTTAGAATATTAAAAATTAAGCCCAAATTTGGCTGACAGGGTATAGTTTGGACCAATTCCATGAAATTTTCCAAAATTTATTATTGTGGTATGCAAATACACCAAATGTGTCAATGTTTACATACATGTGTTACACATGCTTAATGTTGACTTTCTATTTTAAAAATTTTGACAGCAGTAATTATCTATATATTATAAAAACCGCTAATTTGTGAACATATTTACTAAGTCGGATCTTATATACCTCTATTTTCAATTACAAGACATGTATATGCTTCTTAAATTTTTGGTTATGACAACGAAAATCTTTTGATATCACAATATTAAAATTATGAAGTGGTATTATTATATTATCTTATACCTTTGTTATTATTTTCCATAATTTTTTCTTGAGATATATTAAGAATCATTAACGATCAAAGTTGATCTCAAATATTGTGTATGGCTTATTATTGGCAAAATCAATAGTTTTTACTATGTAAAACCATATCATATAGTACAGAACTAATTCAAGTGAGTTAATGATATCATATATTTATATAGAGTTTTCCCCTTATTTATGAGCTAAATTGTGCGGCAATGGAGCTCTTTGGAGCTATTTTATACTAATTATCGTATATAGTTGTGGTTTTATGTTTTAGTGTTGAATTGCAAGTTTTAGGGAGTTTTCTCCTTATTTTCGAGCCATTTGGAAGCAACCACGGCTTTATGACTTGTTATGAGGCACGTAGAAATTATCACGAGCATTATAGACATTGTAGACGATTTACGAGGTCCCGAGACCTCTAAATGTAAAGATTTGAGGGCCAGAGAGCCAAGAAGGACTAAAAAGAGGTGTTTGACCGGGCTGACTACCACCCGATCGGGCCGATCATGTATGATCGGGTAATAGGATTGCGGGCCCGATCGAGCAGCCCTTGCCCGACCCGATCGGGTGGGAGACTCAAGTTGCTGCTGCCTGCTGTGCATCCAAGGAGAAAAGAGAAGCTGGGCTTGGATTTGGCTTAGCCCGATCGGGTGGGAGACTCAAGTTGCTGCTGCCTGCTGTGCATCCAAGGAGAAAAGAGAAGCTGGGCTTGGATTTGGCTTAGCCCGATCGGGTGGCTTTGGCCCGACCTGATCGGGTGAAGCCCAAATGTTGTTGCCGCTTTGTTGAGCGAAGAAAGAGAACTTGGAGTGATGGGCCTGTTTTGTGTTGGCCCCATCGGGCACTATGGACCCGATGGGATCGGTTGGGCCAAGGCTTCAATTTGTTGTTGCTGCTGCCTTAGGCGAAGAAATAAAGGTTGGCCCAAATTTGTACCAACCCGATGCCATAGGGCAATGTTTGCCCGATCGTGTTGCGAGCACGCGGAGCCGAATTCTATCTTTTTAGTTACGTTTTCTAGTTAGTTTTAGGTTATTATGAATAGCTAAACTCTTTTATTTTGAGAAAAATCTTATTATTCACTTTATTTGCAGCTTTGTTTTAGTCTAGAACTTTAATTTGCTTTCATAGATTAAACACTGAGATTAGTTTCAAAGGTGATTGAACCTTGGATTTATTTCAGTAAAGGTTATTGCTTACCGTCAATTGGTACTATTCTTCTCCCATAATCTCTTTAGTTATTTCTTAATTGCTTAGTTTGATTATTGAATTGTTTCATGATGCAAAGATTAGGGTGTTATGTTAGATTTATTATTGTTGATTCAATTATGAGTGAGTAGTCTTTTTTCTAGGGATTTAGGGAGGAAAATCATGTTTATACCATGAATTACTTTTGAATTGCTATTAGTTTTTAGGGCTTGATTAGATTGGTTATGGTGTGATTTGTTCTTAACGAGTAATTAATGTTATTGCGCATTTTCGTTGATTGCTTGAGGTTAATAATTGTTTGCACAGATCCGTCTTACTTTTAGAGGCTTAGTACACATCAGTAATTCTGATTATGTTAGTGAACTTGCGGCATATGTTGAATTATGAGCGTTGATTCTTAACCATAGCTTAACACGTGATCTAATCTATCGATTCTTGACCTAGGTTCTGATAGTTATTTAATCCTTTTGATTGGTATAAGCATGGTGGACCGAACTAATACCCTAGACCTTTAATTCATAGTTCAATTCTCATCTTTATTTTGCTTTCTAGTGTTTAAATAGTAGTTCAACTGATTTCTATCTGATCTTGTATGAATTAGCTGTTTAGCTTAATATTAACTTAGAAACTCTGTCTCTCTGTGGATTCGACCCTACTTCCCTTGACTATTGTTGTTAGAGGACTTAGGATTTATCTTTGATTAGGTGATACGACTTTAGCTTGTCAGTTAACCCCTTGATTAAGCCAAAACTCTCATCTATGTATATATATAGGGTTGTATGCAAGAAGGTAAAATGGATTTAAGTTTAGTGGAAAGGAAGGGATCCTTTTAAACTTAATATTGGGGGTTCAATCCCCACTATGGGCACTTTGAGGGTAAAGATTTCCCTTACTCTCAAGTGTACTTATTCGGGTCGGATGGACCTGTGTGGGGTTTTGATCCGATAGGGAAAATTCTTCTTACCTACCCAAAAAAAGTAGCAATTCAATATTAATAACAGACATGTGATTTCGGCACAAATTTATATTTAATTTCATTTTATACATCAAATTCTTCTATAGACTAAACCTATATACTAGTAGTATATTACTCTCTCAGTTTCTCAAAGAATGTTACACTTTTACTTTTACGCATGCTGACAGGCTAAAGTCGTATCACCTTATCAAAAGTAATCCTAAAGTCCTTTAACAAATAGTAGTTAGGGAAGTAGGGTCGTATCCACAGAGAAATAGTGTTCTTTTCCTAGTTGTCGGTCAAATCTAGACTATAGGGAACGAGTGTTTGTGGTAATTATACTAAACTAAACTATAACTATATCAAGAACATCAATAATAAAGAGTCTAGGGCATAGGTTCGTTCACCAATGATCAATATTTCGGGATTATCGACCAAACTATCATTGTAATCCACTTGTTGCTCAATAGATTGGCGAATAGAATTTAGTTCAGATTGCATTGATCTTTGACTATCAATAATCGATGCTATTTTCAATGTATGATCCTCCCGATCCTTGTAGAATTCATTCACAAAATCATAATAAAAATCAGTAAAATTATCATACGATTCAGATGAAGAATTAGTCAAATCAAACTGAGGGGAAGAGTTATTGACATGCAGATACGGCTCATTATATGGACAACGAGAAACATCGTGATCAGAGGAGTAACAATATGAACAAAAATAAGAAGGAGAGATATGAGAATCATAGATAGAGGAAAGTAGGGGCAGGTTTACAAATATTGTCATGTCCCACTCATAAGTTTCTCTAACTAATCGCTCAATCAAATTCCAACTATCTTCCAGTGTCTTTTCCAAAAATTTCTCGTTACTCGTGGAGTCAAAAATCTTCCTCGTTTCATCGTTCAAACCCTCATAGATAACTAGGCGCATATCCCATTCTTCAATTCCATGATTAGGACCAACAAAATCGCCCAGTCTATTGTAGTACCTCCAAAACAATTCATTCTCAAATTGAGGAAAAGAAAAAATTGCTTTGGGTGTACTAACATCCATGTAGGAGCCATGTGCAATATAAGGTAATTCATAGGAACTAGTGCAAAAATTCAGAGCAGTTGGATAGGATGCATCAAAATTAGAAACATGAGAATCCCAAGAATCACAACTATATTGCATATTAAGGAAATTTTTCGTTATGAAAATTACATGGCTTCATGAAGATTAAAAAAAACTATTCACAGAAGAGAGGGAAAAGAAAAAGAAAAAGATATATATACATTAGACTCACAGACAATAAGAAAAATAAACAAACCGTTTCCCCGGCAACGGCGCCAAATTTTGATAGGCTAAATTCGTATCACCTTATCAAAAGTAATCCTAAAGTCCTTTAACAAATAGTAGTTAGGGAAGTAGGGTCGAATCCACAGAGAAACAATGTTCTTTTCCTAGTTATCGATCAAATCTAGACTATAGGGAACGAGTGTTTGTGGTAATTATACTAAACTAAACTATAACTATATCAATAATATCAATAATAAAGAGTCTAGGGCATAGGTTCACCAATAATCAATATTTCGGGATGAAACACAACAATCAATAATTAATAATGTAGTTGAATAGGTTAATTTTCTCTCTCGAATCGAAATCAACCATAGAATGGTATTAACAGGCTCTCGCAATTTATTAATACCAACTCTACCTATTGAAACTAGCCTTAATATCAAGTTTATACCTCTCGGCGCATAACCTAATATTGCAACACTATAACAATCAAATCTGGCCAAATTGGATTGAATAGACATAAAAACATTCAATAGGAATCAACATACATCAATAAAAATCAATACTTTATAAATATCCATTCATAATTGATCATGGATCCCCTTAAACCCTAGAAATACTCAATCATAATTGGGGAAAACATATTCATAATTAAATAAGCATACATGAATTAATGATCAAAGATTGAATAGAAATAAGAAGAGAAGAGGAATAATATCAATTGTAGAACCAATCTTGCAAAATCAAAGCTTCTATTGAAAATTTAATGTAAATTGTGGAAAAAGTAAAACTAGGGTTCTTAACTAATTGAGAGAAAAAGAATTCTAATCTAAAATGAATTAATGATGGAAAAAATAAAATAGAAAAATAAGATAGGAAATAATAATATTCCCTTGAGTCTTTATACCTTTCTATTTCCTAAAACAACTAGAATAATAGAGTCAAATTCGTCAAAAGATAAGGCCTTATTTGACTATAAGCTACACGGAATAACCCGCGTGCACGGGTTTTCATCCTACAAAACATCGTCAACTTGCAAAGACCATATCTCACAAACTAGAAGTCGTATCGGGGCGTGTGATACACCGTTAGAAAGATATTCAAGTCTAGTTTCCAACCCCACCGGAATCACTCAATTTTGATTTCTGGATAATGATTTATGATCAAAAGAGTGCACATGACTCTATTTCCATACTTCTTTTAACATGAATCCGTTCTGTTTTGGGTTGCAATCTAACTCGAAGATGCCCTTTGGACTTCTCATTTGACTTAGCTCCTTCCTAGATGATTCTCATGCTTAAGCTTGTCCAATACTACTCCAATTGTGTTCTCAATACCTGAAAACTATCAAAAACACCGAAAACACACACAAGAGTAATATTTTCTCAACTTAAGTAACTATATGCAATTATGGACTAAAAATGCAACTAAATGATCCTAAAATGCAACCTAAATGCATCATGAAAGACCTATATATAAATGAATCATCACATGCCAATGCAAAACTTTGAGCATGTATATCTCTAATTAGTTATTTGTAAAAATTATAAAAAAAAACAAGATATTAATATTCTACATATTAAGAGGAATCTAACAAGATTCCTATATACAGCAAATTTCGCAGTCTAAATAAATAAACCAAGAAATAAAGTAGCAAAGATAAATTTATATTGATAATGTGTTTGGGCACAGTCTCTGTATTACAATTTATCTAAAATAAACTAAGTCCTATGATTTTGTTCCACAGCTCAATGTCGACACGTGTTGATGACGGCCTTGAATTGAGTGTACGACGACGTTATGTCCACGTCGACTTGAATTTGAGTGTTGGATGACGTTTTGTCAACGTCAACCTGAGTTTGAGTGTCGGATGACGTTTTGTCAACGTCAACCTGAGTTTGAGTTTTTGTTTGGGTTTATTCAAATGAGAGCTGACACAACTTGAATCTTAGTCGAATGTGTTTGATTTTATCTGAACAGTCGACTCGAATTTGATGTGCTTATTGACTACTTCTAGAGAGAATTTCCAAGAGAAATTTGATAGCTCTTGAAAATAATGATCTTTCGACCTCTGTAACTGAAGGTGAAGAGGTCTATTTATAGGGGATGGAAACCCTTCATAGACTTTTGGTGGTGTGGGCTTGGGCCCGTTTATGACTTGGTAGTCTTTTCATTTTGTCCATTTAACCATTGTTTTAGTCTGGTAATATGGACTGACCCAAATATTTTACAACTCAAATTATGTTTATTTAATTTGGGCTTTATTTAGGTGGGCTAAATTAATCAAATTGGGCTACTATTTTTTTCACTCAAAACTAATTAGTTTAATTTTAATGTAAAACACTAATAAATTTTTAGTGCCTACAATCCCACATGATTATATTTTTTCTTATGTATAAATCACAAACGATGGTTAAAGTGAAATATGTAAATAGTGTAAAATGTCAAATTGTAACAGTTTTTAGAATATGGAGGTAGTATTACTAAGCCATCTTTCTATATATCACCAAGTATCGTTCATATTTTAGGTCCTTTTCTAGACGTGCCTGTCGAAGATGAATCATGTTGGTAGTTTGGCACTATAGTATGAATAGTGCCTGTCTACAATCCATTCAAGATAATTTAAGATGAAACTCATCTTCATAAATTTATGTCAATATATTATTTATTTATTCCTTTAAGTCCACAATTGCATGAAGAATAAAGAGGAAAAAAGGTGAATGCCCCCACCAACTCTTTTATTGGTTTGAAAAGCTTAAATCTAACTTATGTGGTTGTAGGATATATGTGAATCCAACTGTATAATAGTAGAAGTGGTCCAATTCCATATCATATGTGCATGATATTTTCAACAACACGAATGAGAAAACTTGTTAAGTGTCCAACAAAAATAGCAACCATATACCATAATTAATTTAATAATAAAATTTTCTGAGGTAATTCTGATATTATGCAAATATTCAAATAATCTTGCAATTCTCTCTCATGTAACAAAATTTTTTACTCTTCTTATTCTTTTTCTTAATTAAAATTATTTGAACTGATTGAAACTAGTATTTGGTGATTAAAAAACTAATATGTATTGTTTTATGGATTGTCCTTGATCTCTACATATGCCCTGTTCTTTTAGGCTGGATTAATCTAAAATTTTCAGTTTAATTCAGTTCATTTCAATCTAATTCAATCAGTTAAGTTAAGTTCATCTTCACTAATTTCAGTTCATTCAATCGATTTATTATTAACAACACTTTTGTCATCATCTCAGTATTATTCTTAATTTATTATTATCGTTATAGTTATTACTCCCATGTAACCACCACCTAAAACCAACCCCTCCCCTCCGTACCCCGAAACCATCGCTAGTGACGGGGACGGAGCAGAAACAGTCGGCGATTCCACCATTGTTGATCATCTATCAGAAGAAAGCGACGACGACGATTCCTTCTTTGAATTGGAGCTCACTTCACCTTTTTACGACTCCATAAACTCTCTCTCGCCTCCACATTCCTAAAAAAAACGACACAAATGCAGAAGAAGTGAAGGATTACGATTCGAAAATGAAGACGAAACCTCAATCTCTGATCTTGATGTATCACATTTATATATAGTTTTTAGATACATTTAGATTGCATTTAGAACTCCTTTTAGAGCATTTATGTGCATAATGACATGAATTTACATAAGTTGTGCTCTACTACTCCCTGTTTGTGTGTTTCGATGATTTTCAGAGTATATTGATGCAAATTGATTATAGTTATATAAAATAAAGCCTATAAATCATTAAAGATGAAGGTAGATTGCAAAAGGATCATTATGCATCCGTTTGGGATAATTTTGAGTTAGAATGAAGCAAAGAGTTAGTAAAAAAGTGGCAAAACTGACACACGTTCACTATTTTCATCATAACTCTTGATAGAAAATGGATAATCAAGAAATTCCTATTGGGTTGTATTTTAGACTTCAAGAGATTTCCAATGATAGGTCACACGCCCCAAACAGACTTCTGGTTTAGGAGATGCGGCCTTCGCAAGTTGATCCAGTAGCCCGATCGGGCCCTCTACCCGAAGGCTGCGTTTTAGCCCTTTTTGGGCCTAAATTTTAACCTTTCTCCTATCTAGTTTAGAGTTTATCATAAATAGTTAGCTTTTTTATTTTGTAAGACACTTTTATTTTCATTGTTCATTAGCATTAGTTTTTGAACTTCTTCATAGATTAAACACTTTAGAGTAGATTCAAAGGGGATCGAACCTTGCATTAATTTCAATAAAAGTTTCTGCTTTCCGTCAGTTGGTATCATTATTACTCTTAATTCCTTCTTTTATTTCTTGTTTGCTTGGTTTTGATTATTTAATTAATTCATGATGCAAAGATTAGGGTTTTACATTAGTTTTATTATTGTTGATTCAATCATGTCTGAGTAGTTTTATTTCTAGGGTTGTAGGGAGGAAAATCATGTTTATACCATGATTCATATTTTAATAGCTTTTATTTCTAGGTTTTGATTAGTTCAATTGTAGTGTGATTCGTTCTTTTTTTCATGGTTTATGTCAGTACACAATTTCAGGAACTATATGTTTAGCAACTTGAGTATGACCTGATTGTAGGCTTACTTTTCGAGGCTTAGAACACACTATTGATTCTGATTATGTGAGTGATCGTACTTTATATGTTGAATTGAGAGCGTTATGACCCGATCATAGGCTTAACATTGGCTTCGATTGTTCGACCCTAAACCTAGGTGATATTAGTTATTTGACCCTTTTGATTGGTATAAGCATGGTGGACCGAACTAATTCCCTAGACCTTTATTTCATAGTTTAATTCTCATTTTTATATTGCTTTCCTTAGTCTAAATAGTAGTTCAGCTCATTTCTATCTGATCTTGTCTGAAGTAGCTGTTTAGCTGAATATCAACTTAGAAACTTCGTCTCTCTGTGGATTCGACCCTACTTCCCTTAATTACTGTTGTTAGAGAACTTAGGATTTATCTTTGATTAGGTGATACGACTTTAGAATGTCAGATCTCGATTCTTAGATCAGCTTCATCGAAGCTCATAGTCTTCATGTTTGGAAGATTTTTATTAAGAAACCGAAGTGTGTAGGGGGAGTGAGGGGTTTCAGGAGTGGGGGAAGGGAGGGTGGTTTCAAGGGTGAGGGAGGCTGGGTGGTGGCTAGTGGGGTTGAGGGAAGGGGTGGGGGTAGGGGTGGTTTTTATTCTTTTAAAAAACCCTAAATTAATAATTTTTTTCAAAAAAGAAAATGGAAGTCGACGGTTGTTAATCGGGCAAACAACTTATAGGTGATTTCGGCCCAATGTGAACAGATGCTTATCAAAGGTGGGATTATTGTTGAATTATCAAAAGGTGGGACCATTGCGGGAAGATTGGGTAAAAGTGAGATTTTTCTTATTTTTTTAATTATTCACATAGTACATTTTAATATTGGCTGTAATGACTGGTTAAGTCTACTTTTTTCCAACGGTTAAAGCGGCAAAAGTGGCAACGGGCCACCTCTAGGTCCTGGCTCTAGATGGGTATTGTGGACCGTGAACTCACATTATAGGAACTTTTACATAAAAGAAAAAACAAAAAGATAAAGGTTTTTGGCGAACGGTGAGGCTTTTGGGTTGATTTTTCATTGTGTGATCAAACATCCAAAAAAGAGTTTGATAAATGGATTTTGGAATGGCTAAAAAGCCGGTTTTTACCAGTTTTTACTAGTTTTTCAGTCAAAAGTTGCTTTTACCAGGTTTATCTGTTGGCTTTTGGTTTTTCCTTCCATTTTGTACTAAAAACTAAGTATTAACAGTCGTTTCAACCAAATACTTTTATAAACAGCTAAAGTACACAACTAGATAGACAAGCCATTAAAAACAGGTAAAATGCCGATCACCAACCACCATAAAGAGACACCACTATAATAGTCTTAGACAACCATAACATTTTCACCATACAAAGCATAATTAGACTGGAGAAGGCGTCAAAGGAGTTGCCACCACTAGATGAGTGTAAACAACTAACCATAAAATAACTTTAGAGGTGTTTGGGCAATTGATTGGTGGCAATGGGTGACGGACCACCCAGATTTGAGGACCTGTAACACCCCGACAATTCTCTCTTTGTAAAACATATATTTTTCAAACAAAAATAGAGAATCATTAAGGCATTATCGCCCGTGTGAAAACGTATCGGCTTACTCAGAGTATTGCAGCGGAAAAACATTAAATATACTTTAATGAATACTTAAATAATATAATTGTCAAACTAAACTTCAAACCTCGAAAGTAATTCAAAACCAATCAAAACATTTAAAAATAAATAATCCATAGAATAACTTAATAAAAATAGGGAAAATTAACAGGAATAATCCAAATTATTGCCCGTCTTCCATAATTAATCCCACTTTTATTAATTCCCAAAATAATCCCAACTATCACCCACCCTTTCCAAAACAGTCCCACTTGACTTGGTACCTGTTAAATAGGTTGACAAGGCCACGTGTCACAACGACATTGGCCAAAAAAATAAAAAAATATATAAAAACCCTCCCCTTCCCAACCACCATCCCACCACCCCTTCCCCTCCTCTCCTCAACCACCACCACGCTGCCCACCCTTTCCCAGCCACCACTACCCCCCCAAAACCACCGCCCACCACTCTAAATCACCCTAAAACAACCGACCAACACCCGAAACCACCCTAAAACCACCCCCACTAACCGAAACCACCCTAAAACAACTACCCACTGCCCAAAACCACCCTAAAACGGCCGGCCACCACTCGAAACCGCCCTAAAATAACCCCCCACCACCCGAAACCACCCTGACAACACCCCCCACCACCCGAAACCACCCTAACAACACCCTCCATCACACGAAACCACCATAAACCCCCCCCCCAAACTGAAACATCCCTAAAACAACCAGCCACCAACCGGAGTCACCCTAAAACAACCACCCACCAGCCGAAACCACCATAAAACAACCACCCACCACCCGGAACCACCCTATAACAGCGACCACCACTCGAAACCGCCCTAAAATAACCCCCACCACCCTAAACACCCTAAAACCACCCCCACCGATCGAAACCACCCTAAAACAACCGGCCACCACCTGAAACCACCCTAAAACAACCCCCCACCACCAGAAAACACCCTGCGGCGGCGTGAATGTGGCAGTGGGGAGGATTCCGATGGTGGTAACGGTGAGGGTGGGGAGGGGTTGATTTTATTTTTTTTTAATAAAAATTTCTCAAGTTTTTTAAGAAAATTTGATTATTTAAAAACAAAATAACAAACTGACCAATCACATAGCACCACGTGGCATTGTTAACCTGTATATCAGGTTATCATTTTACCTAGGACTAATATTGGAAGATACTCTAAATACTTGAGATTAATTTGGGAATTATTAAAGGTGGGATTAATTAGGGAAGACAGGCAATAATTAGGATTATTCCTGTTAATTTTCCCATAAAATATCGTAAAGGTAGGAGACAATAAAATAATAAAACGATCTCCCAACAACGCTCCCAAGTCTCAAATGAATATTGAGATGATGCATCATGCCTTCAAACCTGTAGGCAAATACTCAACTGAAAACTACTCGCCAATAAAGAGTCATCACAGGATCAATAGACACAGCCATGATCGACACACAGAAAAGCACGTAATCAGCAAGGCTGAGTACATACATAAATAAATAAAACACGAAACCTAATCATGATACTAATGAACAACCAAACATGATCAATAAAATACTATCAGACTTCAACTCTTAAGATAAGACTAGACTACAAGACATACAACATGATAAATATTTAATAAATTGAATAGACAATGGATCGAGTTGTCCAACCAAAAACCAGTCTTCCAAATGAAAGACCGAGTTACGGGCGCAACTCCGTAACCCCTTGACCAACGATATCGAGGAACCTTTAGAAATAAAAATAGGGTACGGTAATCAAACCGACCCCAAGAAAAGCCATGGGCTACCACCATGTACTCCAACTCATACTAGTCCAGAACTTCAGACGTGCACTAATCTGAAGCTATTGCTATTCACTTCCACTTTAAGTATTAGTATGTTATTCGATGTTGGACTCTAAACAGACAACCAACACATAACATGAATACAATAAATATTCCTTTTTTATCTTAGGATTAAAGAAGTGATCAAACAATTTCAATTGACCAAGAATTAATCCTTCAAATTTAATCAATAATCGAAAGTCCAATAAATATACATACCCTACAAAGCCCTCGGTCTTTGCAAAGTAGTAAAATAACCATATCCAATAATAATACAACTTACACATAAAGTCCTCGGCCTTTGAGAGTAATATAATAACCAATAAGGGAAACAATATTAAAATCACAATCCAACAATAAAATAATATTAATCCACCTTCGCATGAGGGATCAAAGTATAAACATTCCCGTAACAACATGCTTGAATCAAACATTCATTCAATCATGTAATAAAACATAAGCAATTAACATGCTCAACAACACGTAATTCCAATTCAATGGCCACGTATGAACCATAAAAGAGTTCTCTATACATGATAGATGATACTATAAATGATCCTAATCCTTAAGACATGATACTCGACTAACACATAACGACATGTACGTACCTTGTGTAGACAAAGTAAGAGGCCACTTTAGGATTCTAGAATTCTCCTAAAGTAAATTCTCCACCTATCAAAATAATAATACGACAACAAATTAATATGCAAATTAATTTACAGCAATATAACTTATTTTAACACATTTCAATCTCGTTCTAAAATACTTTAAATATATTAAAGTTCCAACCTTTAACGACCTTTAATATAATACTCATAAATCTATACTTAAACCTCAAAAATCATTAATTTAATACTTAAAACTCACTTCAAACCAATAATAATAAATCTGAAATTATAATTTATATTCATAATAAATAAAAATCATATTTTTAATAATCGAATAATTAAGTTTTCAACTTTATTATAAAAACATATAAAAATCATAAAAACTATAATTTTAACATTGAACTATAATTTAAACATTAAAGTAGAGGATAAGGGTTAAGAAATAACAGAAGAAAAACCACAAAAACCGGAAAAGAACGAAGGGAAACACACGGTGGCCGACGAACGGCGGTGCATGGCAGCAGGGCGGTGCGATGGCGCGTGTGCTGCACGCGCAACTGGGCTGCTGTGTGGCTGCTGGCAAACGAAGAGAGCGAGTGAGGGAGGGAGGTGATGGTGGTTGCGGTGGCCGAAAAATCGAAGAGTGAGGGTGGTGGTTGCGGTGGCCGGAAAAACGAGGGAGAGGAGAGAGGGAGGCGGACGAGTGAGGGAGAGGAAAATAAAAAGTGTTCAATTAAGGGGTTTGGGGGTATTTATAGGTTTTGCCTAAAACCTATGGCAATTAGGGTTAGGCTTTAATTTTGGGCTTAAGTTGATCATGAAACTTAAACAAATTGGTTGGGCTTCTCAATCCAACATTTAAAATTATTTTAAATACGATCCAAAACCTTTAAATAAAATATTCAATACTTAAATGCAACTATGAAATATTAATGATCATTTAAAACGTTTAAATAACCATTTGACTTTTAAAATAGTCAATACTAAACTAATTAAATAAAATAAGTATGAAAATGATTATAAATATACTTTAAATATATTTATAAAATTCATAAAATTACGGGGGATTACAAGACCAAGATCCAATTTGGGTCCTTATATTTAGGACCCGTTGGATTCGGGTAGGATCTGGATCCCTTGCTTGAAAAACGGATGTGGGCATGGTCTTAAAAATGCTCCGACCCGAGTATGCTTACCCGTTCCTTTTAAAATAATTTAACTCACCCAATCACTCCAAATATGTGACTCCTTCCCTAGCTCCTCCATGGCCGTTCACTCTTCTCAACTCCTTCTGGACTTGAATGCTCAAACGTCAACAAATAGACATGTGAAATCAATGACGTTGGTTTATGGTTTAAAATCTTTAATTATTGTGTTATTTACGGTTATTTGAAGAAAATAGGCAACGATCCGTTTATCCACATAAATCTGGATTTAGGTCCTCATTTTATTACCTGTCGGGTCCGTGTAGGAGTCGGGTCCTTGCCTAAAAACGGATCTCGATTTGCATCCTAAAGGACCTTGTCCAAATCCTATCCGTTGCCATCCCTAATCATAAGTATTTATATCATTATTTATTCGATTATGTCCTTTAACAAAATAGCACATTACCATCAATAAACATATAACAAAAGTAAATAATGGTAATCTCCTTTTTTGTTTAAGGACATAACCAGTTATAAAAATTAAGAAACACAATGTCTACAAATGGACAAAACCTAATTAAAAGCTTATGGTGGTCGTTTTGAAAAAAGACCACCATAAAATCATCATTTGTATAAGTATAAAGCATGACTGCCAGGATGTCTCCATCCCTTTTCCGATTGCAAGCAGCGGTATTTAAGTCTACCATTTACAAAACTTATAATTTCATTAAGTTGATTAAAAATATGGAGGAAAATTTCACAATGACACATGATAATATTTTGTTATAATATACTAGTATAAGTGATTAATACAATTCAATAATAAATTCTGGACGTGAGAGTGATAAAAACTCACTCAATTTAATATCCCTTGTTATGAGAGGCTTATAATCGATTCTCATTTTGCGTTCATGGCTCCCTTCACTCTAAAACAAAAAACTTAATTATAGTTGTACGAGCTAACTCCACCTGTGAGTGTTTGTGTGATATTCACTGCCGGTCTCAAGCCCGGATAAAGGAGGAGAGTTGAGGTAGGTTTGGGGCGGCCAGCGTAAAACATAGCCCCATATCATGACATGAAACGACAAATGAAAAACGTGGGGGCGTTCCCTACTCAGAGACACGCTGCACTTCATAGACCCGGGTGTAGTGATAAGTATGCAAGGGTTGCTAGGTCGTCGCCCGGAAGCGGCGCGCCATCCCGACGCCCGGGGGTGGTGTCAAATATGCAAGGGTTCTCGCATCAGGGACGGGTGCGGGTAAAGAAGCTAGTCCAGGGTAGTGGTAGGGGTAGTAGGATGCGCTTTGGAACATGGGCTCTTTGACGGGAAGATCGGCGGAGGTGGTGGAGGTTATGAGGAGGCGAAAGATTCACATAATATGCCTTCAAGAGACAAAGTGAGTTGGTGGAAAAGCAAGAGAACTAGCCCCATGGGGTTACAAGCTTTGGTACTCCAGAAAGGATAAGAGTAGGAATGGAGAGGCATCATTATTGATAAGGAATATATTGATGATGTGGTGGAAGTTTTGAGGAAGAGCGACCGCATTATGAGTATCAGGCTAGTATTAGGGGGGCGGTGACTATCATAAGCGCATATGCGCCGCAAGTGGGTTTGGAATCATCTATTAAACAACAATTTTGGGAGGATTTAGAGGAGGTGGTGCAACGGGTGCCCATTAGTGAAAAGTTGATCATTGGTGGGGATCTTAATGGACATGTGGGCACTAGTCGAGTTGGCTTTGAGAGCATTCATGGAGGTTTTGGGTAGGGGTGTTCAAAACCGGGTACCCGCTTTTGCGGGTAGTTGAGTAGATGGCCCATGACCCGGCCCAGAAAAATCGGGTACCCGAACGGGTACCCGGTTATTTCGGGTCGGGTCACGGGTACCCACTACCGGAATAAAGGAACTTAATGTCTGTCAGGCTATCTCTATACTCAGTGCAAGTTTCAAGCAAAGAAATTAATCTGCCACTGCAACTAAATGGAAAATAAAGCAAGTTAACAATACAAAGTCATATTCAATTATTCATTATAATTGGAGGACTAACCAAGCAGACAATCTCTTAAATTCATCACATTCTTTCCTAGTGCTCATGTAAAGATGTACTCTGTAACATTACATTGGCCAAATAAAATTCATAAGTTACTTAATTCTTACACTGTTACTCATCATAACATGAACTCAATTTTTGCGTAGAAGACTTGCAGAGTGAGGGGAGCAGTGATTTGGACTTTCAGCAGACACTAAACAGCTCAGGGTAAAATATTAAAAATAAAGCGGGTCAACGGGTAATCGGGTACCCGTTAGTTTCGACTTTGCGGCCCATGACCCGGCCCATCTAATAACCATTTTCTCGGGGCGGGTACCCGGCCCATTAAAAACATTAAATTGACAAAAATACCCGGTTTTTTGTTCCCGGGTCACCGGGTCGTCGGGTCGGGTTTTCTTGAACACCCCTAGTTTTGGGTATGGGGAGAAAAATGAAGCTGGAAGTGGTATCTTGGATTTCGCACTCGCATATGGTCTTAGTATTATGAACACTTAGTTTGAGAAAAGAGAATCTCACCTTGTGACGTATAGGAGTGGAAGTAGAGCGAGTCAGATTGACCTCTTTTTAGT
This sequence comes from Patellifolia procumbens, assembly GCA_947645195.1. NCBI lineage: Eukaryota > Viridiplantae > Streptophyta > Magnoliopsida > Caryophyllales > Amaranthaceae > Patellifolia > Patellifolia procumbens. The sequence goes on from CANSGD010000353.1 coordinate 548,781, forward strand.
AAGGAATGCTTGGCGGAAGAGTTACACAAACTGCAAAGTGATACCGGGAGAGAGCGCAGCCACCCAACATAGACTGGTCGTACTTGATTTCCCGGGTAGGGAGTCTTTATGAAATCGAAGACCCAATGTGGAGCCGCGAATCAAGTGGTGGAAGATCCAAGGGGAGCACAAAGAGAACTTCCTAGCCAAGATGGCTAGTAAAGATATTTTGTCTTGGACGTAGAGTCGGCATGGACAAAGATGGAACTTAGTATAAAGGAAGTGGCGAAAGAGATCCTTGGAGAATCTAAAGGAACTGCACCATCGAGTAAGGACACATCTTGGTGGAACGAGGAGGTGAGACAAGCGATAAAAAACAAACGAGAAGGTTATAAACTCTTGGGAAAAGATAGAAGCGATATGAACTATGAGAAGTACAAAGAGGCTCGAATAGAAGCCAAGAAGGCAGTACGGGAAGCTAAAGCAAAGGTAAACCAAGAGCTTTATGCAAGATTGGATACGAAAGAAGGGGAAAAAGACATCTATAGAATTGCGCGTATGAGGGACAGGAAGACAAGAGACGTAAGAAAGGTGAAATGCGTGAAGGATGAGGAGATAAAGAATAGATGGAGGACGTACTTTGATACCTTGTTCAATGGTGATAACGCACAAGACATCAGGGATGTACACATCCCGCCAAGTATGTTAAATCGAGAGTTTATGAGGAGGATTCAAAAGGGAGAACTCGTTGCATCATTAAAAAAGATGGGATTGAAGAAAGCTACGGGGCCAGATGGCATACCTATCGAAGTTTGGAGGTGTTTAGGGGGGAGAGGAATCGAATGGCTGACAACATTCTTCAACATGATTTGGAGACACAACCAAATGCCATTAGAGTGGAGGAAGAGTACTTTGATTCCTTTGTATAAGAACAAAGGCGATGTACAAGATTGTACGAATTATCGAGGAATCAAACTAATAATTCATACGATGAAACTTTGGGAATGAGTGATTGAGCAAAGACTTAGGAAACATGTGAAGATATCGGAGAACCAATTTGGATTCATGTCAGGAAGATCAATTGTAGAGACCATCCACCTCATGAGACAGACAATGGAACATTACCGTGATAGGAAGAAGGATCTACATATGGTTTTCATTGATTTGAAGAAGGCATATGATAGAGTACCAAGAGAAATATTTTGGTAAGCGTTGGCAAAGAAAGTAGTTCCACAAAAATATGTAGATATCATCAAGGATATGTATGAGGGGGCAACTACGAGTGTGAGGACTATGGTGCGGAGGACAGTAGAGTTCCCTATTACGATCGGAGTGCACCAAGGTTCTGCACTTAGCCCCTTTCTCTTTGCTTTAGTGATGGACGAACTAACGAGGTCAATTCAAGATGATATACCGTGGTGTATGATGTTTGCAGATGATATTGTGTTGATTGATGAGACAAAGGAAGGTGTTGAGAGTAAGTTGGAATTGTGGAGGGATACATTAGAAGCCCGTGGTTTTAGATTGAGCAGAAGTAAGAGGGAGTATATGGAGTGCAAGTTCAGTGGGGTTACAAGCAACGAGGCAGGGGCGGTCACTTTGGATAGCAAAGTGGTTCAAGGATCGAACGTCTTCCGTTACCTTGGATCCATTCTTCAAAAGGATGGAGAATTGGATGGAAACGTGGCTCATAGAATTAACGCGGGTTGGTTAAAGTGAAAAAGCACCACTGAGTTCCTTTGTGATTCTGGCATTCCCCAAAGATTGAAGGGAAAGTTCTACCGTACGGCAATTAGGCCTGCTTTGTTATATGGCACCGAATGTTGGGCGGTGAAACAATGCCACGTTCATAAGATGAACGTGGCGGAGATGCGTATGTTGCGATGGATGTGTGGCCACACAAGGAAGGACCAATTAAAAAATGAAGTGATTCGGGAAAAAGTTGGAGTTGCATCAATTGAAGAAAAGATGAGGGAGAATCGGTTAAGATGGTTTAGTCATGTGAAAAGGAGATCAGGTGATACACCGGTGAGAAGAATTGAAGAGTGAAGGAGTAATCAAATTGTAAGGAGTAGGAAAAGACCTAAGATGATTTTACTTGAGATTGAAGAGAGCATGACGTTGGATAGAAGTGGGTGGAGGGGCAATATCCATGTGGAGGAAGGGGTGTGATTACTGAATTTATTTATTTTTCTCAATTGTGTTGGTATCTAAAACCTTTTGAAAACCTCTTATAAAACTTCTTGGTGTAAACCTTATTTTCAAAAACTTTTTAAAAATTCTTAAAACTCAAACCCTTTTAAAAACTTTTTATCACTCTTGTCGATGTCATCTCCTTTGGCAACGGTTTCAGTTGACGATTCATGTTAGCCGACCCCAAATCACTTTGGGAATAAGGCTTAGTTGTTGTTGTTATAGTTGTACGAGCTACAACCACAGATACGTCATCGAAACTACATTGATATCATATCATAACCAGGAAATAATACAGAAATGAAACGGGGAACAAGTTGTATTAGTTTGATATTCCACTAGTTTGCAATCTCAAATTCTTTAAGGTGAAGCATCCATCAATTTCAACATGTGCAGCTTAAACTTGAAAACTAAAATATATAGCTGCTTTTCCATGGTTCCCAAAACCATACTATTAAATACAACTGATTAAGTCATCAACATTAATACCTGAAACAGGAATGAGATCTAAGCATTAGCAGTATACATCCTTGCCAGTCTTCTTTCTAGTACATAGCATAAAAAAGGTATCAAACAGCAGTAGACTTGAAGTGAAATTCATCGACAGTTGAGTATACAAAGCCTTCATCCTCCAGACATGTGATGGATTCCCTAAGAGAAGCACGAAAATGGCAGTTCATGAGTATTGTAATGGAGCATGCATCTCTACTTTTACTGAGGGGGAGGGGAGGGAGGGGAGGGAGGGGAGGGAGGGGGGAGCGAGATAACAAGAGATATAGACAAAGGGATTACATTATCTTCTCTACGGGAAGCTTCAAATGCCGAGCAATTTCATCCCTGTGTACACCCTTTTCTTGGGCCCTAGGATGCAAAAATTCAGTAAATTCAGTAATTATAGCACTAATATTCGGTTGTTCATCATGAATGAAGCAGTGTAGAGAAGACCGATTGGCAGGAAGCTTAAACTCAAATCCAAATCAATCAACTCACGATGAAACATACACTAAAGCAACGGCATTGAGAAGAAACTAAGGAAGTTTACTACTCGTAGATGAGATGGTCCAATGTAAAACAATGATGTACCTAAGAAAAATTGCAGTCAGAAACAAGAAAAGGTGGTGTTTGTAAGATGATTCTCAACTTACAGGCTTGATGATTGCTGTAGATATTCGATTATCCTCTGATCAACGTCTTTTAGCCCATCAACATTCATCTGCATAGAAAACTATAGTAGGGATGGATAAATTAGAAAGTGGAAAGAAAATGAGAAGCTTGAAAAGGGTTATTGGGAAAGATAACAGCAACTGGTGTACCAAGCTTACTTGGTTAGGTGGAGATGAGTGGAATCCGTTGGATTCAACTTTGACTGGAGTGCTATGTGATGATTCCATCATCTGACTTTGAGAAAGGGAATCACTTCTCTGCTCAAGGAGAAAATAGCAAAGTGAGGAATAATTCTAGTGCAAATACAGTTTTTTTAGCTTGTAGATGATCTTGGCTGGAAGCAAAAACTACCTGTGCCTTCCTGTTCAGAATATGCTGGTGAATGCACTCTACATTATGGAGGGTGACCTCATTAAAATCATCGACAGGCCTGCACACACAGATTCCAAGCTCTTTAAAGAAACCATATTTTCAAACAATTACAGAACTATCATAGATGCCTTGCTCGCTTTTCCATTTCAGGTTGCTCCATGCAAAACTGGGTAGGGAAGGCCCTCCCATCAAACTATATCAGCACTCCCGCATTTTGGAATGTTATTCTTTGTCGTAAAAATGTTTCAAGGACTATAATAACAATTTGCAAATTAATATAACTTTCCAGACGCCCTTTATCCGACACCTTCCAAATAGCATCAATGATGCTGCAGAGGTAGTTGGAGATATCGATGCAATACAGCGACTTAGTAGTACTAGACTACATCATTGCAGATATACTGTGTTCCTTAACTGAGTTCGACCTATGCGAATAATATTAAAAGTAGCCAATTTCTTTTTTCCCATGAACTCATGAAGGCAAGTACAATCATTCATGCAGCTCATAAGACATCTCCCCCTTCCCCAAACGAAGACGATAAGCAATAAAGAAATTCAATTATTAGAAAAGAAGTAAAGATGCTCCTAGGCTGATCAAATACATACATAATATTGAACCGACTCTACATGAAAGCAGCAGCAAAAAGCCGGTATCAATCCCATTGAAGCAGGGTGGACATAAATGAACACGAAAGCAGCCTTGTGTTAAACTTCTTGCCTTACTCTTTTGATGCTTAAGACATTACACGAACAATTAGCTATTATTTGTAGGTGTACAACTCCTGGCTAAGAAATTTCAATATGATAGGCTTGGCCTACTGTTCTAAAGGTGGCCTTCTGTAAAAATTGTTGGATCCCTCAGACACTCATGAGATTACATAAGCCCTCACAGAGAAGAGAAGCATCTAGGCAACTAGTTTAATTAGAAACATATTTTTTCAGGTCTTTCTTGAAAGTGAAATATCAAACCAGATTTGCGAGCCTTCCCAAAGAAACAGGAAGATGGTAACTTTCTAGAAGAACCACACCAGTAATCATAATCCACGATATTAACAAAATCATAACAGATGAAAAGAAGGTAAGATCCATCATTATCATCAAACATATTGAATGAACACTTAAAGAAATTTCGGACAGACCGTATGCTAAATACAACAACTTCTGTGTTGCCTCTGGTGTTCTTCAAGTGACCAACAAGCCGGACATAGATGCCATCTCTGTAGCGAACAAAACCACCTCTTTCAGTCACCATCGTTGATTAAAGCAAGAAAGCATATACAAGTAATCCAAGAGAACTTACTCTATGACCTCCATTTGCTTTCTGTCAAAAGCTTCATTGAGCCTGGACATAGAGTTTTGAACACATGTTAAAAGGTAAACAAAAACGAAACACAACATCATTAGAACCCGATAAAATCCACATGCTCGCGAAACACCAAAGTGAAGCCAAGGTTTTCAAAATTCGGAAAAAACACATCCATTTCAGATATAACCCTCATATTAAGAATAAGTGCCACTCAAAGTATCAAGCTCAAACAATTGAACTAAATAAACCTGTTCCACCTTCGTGTCAAAGTAGACGATTAATAATAATATCTGCCACATTCATAGCAAAAAGAAAGCCATGGAAAAGGGAGGATTACCATCTTTTGCAGCCAATACGCCCGGTTCCATCATCAAGGGTGAAAGAAACATCAGTCACTTTCTCTGTTTTGTCACTTACAATTCCCACCAATTTAACCTGAAGCCAACATGCAGTTAACCAAAACAATCTTAACTTATGTCAAAACTTACAATAGAATGGATAAATATAAGATCTACTAGTTGCCTGGTACATATTATACCCTTGGTTTTGAAATATCCCATCAAATTCAACTTTCACGCTCAAAAGATACTTCGACACCCTCATTTGCCTCAAAAATCGAGTGTCGTATTGTGTCGTGCTTGGATACTTCTTTCTTAACTAACTTGACTTTTTCTACAAAATGGCCGAGTCAAGTTAACATAGCTCAAAACTCATCATCCTTAGACAAAAGTTAATTCTTCCCGTAACAAACTACAAGTTATAGCTAAATGAAGAAATTTCTCATCAAAAATGATAATTTTAATGCATAACCAATAAAAAATTATTAAAAAATGCTGTCCGACTCTATATTAAAATTCGACTAACTTACACTCATCACTTTATTCAATGAAGTGTATCATTCTCTTCTTTCTATTCGACTTGTGCCGTTGCCTAATTTTAATCACTATAAGACCAACTCCATAACTAAAACAAATTGGCAGACAAATTTATGATCAACGCCATTGAACTTCACAATTCAATATGTGTCACTATTTTAATATAGGATACGTATGAAAAGCAATGAATTAAATCCTAATACCAAAAAGAAAACAACAGCAGCAAGCAATCCGTTCACATCTTAAGAAACCCTAGATCAATTGCAGATTACAACGTATAACCAATACAATTTAGAAAAAGGAAAAAACGTAATAAGCATTTTACATGTATCACGTGGATATAAGACTAGTATGATAAAAATGACGGAGAAACATACGTTTGTAACATCGACGCCGTCGACGTTAAAACTGGATTTATTATCATCGTTGGAGGAGAAAGAAGCTTGACTAATTTGCTTCACAGTTAATGGAACTGTTCCTTGTGGATCTCTACTCTGCTCAAAAAAAAAAAAAAACATATGAATACTTATAAATAAAAAATTAGCAAAAAAAAAAGGAAGAAAAAAAGATGAAATAGGTTACTTTAGCAGGAGAAGGTGTGGAATCAGATTGAGTGAACTGAGAAGAAGCGAATCCATTGTCAAACTGGCTTTGATTTTGAGAGAACATCATCTTTCTAGATTCGGAAAATTGTGCAGAGATATGAAAATGGAGTTTGAATTGAAATATTGAATTTGGAAAATTCTCTTTTGGGTGGGAGATGAGAGAGAGAGAGATGGGATGGTTTTTTAAGAAGTGATGGTTTTAGCGCCATTTTTGTTCTATTTTCCCGCCTTTTGTCATTTCATTTCATATGAACGGGTTGGACCGGTCCGGAAATTTTGGGTCCGGTTATCGGTCCTAAGAAAAATGATGATTATGGGTTTTCGATCTGTTCCGGTCCAAAAACCCATATTTTATTATTTGGTTGAAAATCAAAAACTTAATGCCCAAAATTATTATTTTATAATATCATTAGTCACTTTTAAATATTTCGAAAATGAATTATGTTAAAAGTATACTCCAAATCGATGAGTACACTCGAAATATACAAAAAAGTTCTAATGAAAAATTCAAACAAACTGATCCAAGTCTGCCCAAAAACGGATTGAATTGGCATTTTCAGGACGGAACCTGTAATACTCCGTATTTTTACCATTTAATGTTATAATCTTTTAAAGTTTTGCTTAAGTTTTATACTCTAAAGTGATAATTATTTTAGTGAATATATTTCATGAATTATTAAGTTTTATAAAATATCTAGAATTAACTATTAAGTTTTATAATATATTTTATAATATATTTAGAGTTTAAAATATTAGAGTTTTTATAATTCTTAAAGAGTTTATGAAAATCAGGATTTAATGAGTTTTTGGAGCTTGTTCGACTTTAAATAAGCTGAGTTTGACTAGGTTAATGATTTACAATCCTAATTTAATTAATAATAAAAAGGAGAAGCTATAAAAGGCCCACGCTCCTTCTTCACATTCACACCACGCTGCAACTTCACGAACGGCGCTCACCTTCCCTTCCAAGACATTGACTGAGCCACAACGCCGACAAACACAAACAGCTCACCAAATCTCGGTGGTTTCCGGCACCGGCGAAGTCCCACTCCTTCCCTTGCTCGGTTTAATTCTCTCTCACGCTATCTTACTCTGTTTTCGCTGCTGTACTACTACTCTGTTTTGCGCCGCCGTGTACTCACCGACAGGCGGTGGTTCATCGCCCTGAGCCGCCTGAGTTGCCCGGCGAGCCCTCCTTCTTCCCCTTTTCGTAAATTTTGAGGGCTGCCGCCGAGCTGCGCGTATGGATGTCGTTCGCAAGCCACCAGCCAAGCCACGACGATTACCGTCGAGTGGCTGCAGTGAGGCTGTGTGGGCTTCCGTTCGCGCGCCATCAGCCAAGCCACGACGATTGCCGTCGAGTGGCTGCAGTGAGGCTGCGTGTGCTGCTCCTTTTCATCTATAAAATTATGCCTTTTATTTGTGTTGGAATTCATAAAGAATTAGAATGGATTTTCAATTTCACAATTATTATTATTATGTTGTTTGAAATCATATTTACAGACATAGAATTGAGATTCTATTAAGTTTTAGATCTTGTTTGGGCTAATTCAGGTCTTAGCCCAATTAGGGTTTAAATGGCTAAATTACCCTCACTAACACTAAGCTAAGCCCATTATTCTTAAAAAAGCCCGAATACTCCTTATTACGGAATTACCCTTGATTATCTTAATAATTACGGTTCTGTCATCAAAGTACCCTATAAATACCTGATTAGCATCATAATTTCAGGTAACTTTTTCTGATCACTCTAAACTTCCTTTTTCATACTTTCTCTCTACAGAAAAGTAATCTGACTTGAGCGTCGGAGAGGTGATCCCGGAACCACCTCCGGGGTAGTCTATCTTCGTTGTTTTGCAGGCTCTTGGACATCCTATTGCGGGCAAGCGGCTAAGACAATTCCCAAAATACCTTCATACAAATATAAATATTGGGATTGTCTGTGGGGATTGTCAACAAAAAACTATGGTTAGAACTAGACGCCCACGGTCAACGGATACCATTAGTAGAGCACCTGTTCTATCCTCTCATCACGATCATGTGCTCGAGGAGATTGTTCACCCCTATGGGGATACTCCCCATGAAGAAGTGGATGGCCCCCAGCCAGTCACACATCGAGATTTGGAGCAATTGGCTAGTAGGATCAACGATAACTTGGATCGTAGTCTAAGGGCTCTCATTCTCAACATGAGGGATGGAGGTGAAGGGCCTTCTCGCAGGACAAGAGACCCCCTTCATCCAAGGGAGACGGCTCACAGGCAGGAGGGATCCTTAACCAGGAACCCCCCCTCAACCACAGCCATCACCACCCCCTCGGTCAGCTCAACTAGGAGATGCCAGAGAAGTTATCATTGAGAGACGGTTAAGACAAGGTACTCTTGATGCTCGGGATATCCTCAACTTCAGGCGTGACAACTCTCATCGTGAAGGACCCCGTCAACAAGAAGAAACCGAAGCTCAATCTCGATCTAGAGACCCCAATCAACTCTCTCGTCATGGATCAACTAGAAACCATGGTACAACAGCAAACTCGACAACCTCTCATAGAAGACAAGCTAACATAACCAATCAAGGTGGAAGAGGGAATGAAATAAGGGCTCGTAGGAATACCCCTCAGCCAAGACATCGAGATTCCCCTCCGCCTAGGCTGACGGGGTTGGGAAACCTTACATCATTGACCCCCTTCAGTGAAGAGATCATGGAGACTCCCATCTTTCCTAAAGTCAAAATTCCTACTATTTATGATGGAAAGACAGACCCTCAAGACCACCTCGCAGCCTACAAGGCGCAAATGAGTGTGCAAACGGGGTGCGAAGCCACTTGGTGTAGATTCTTCCCCACAACCTTAAAGGGTATTGCTCAAACTTGGTTCAGTAACTTTCAGCCAGGAACCATAACTCAATTCTCAAAGCTCTCGAGCTTATTCCTTCAACACTTCATTGCTGGAAAAAGACAGAGAAAAACGAATATCCACCTTATGTCCATCAAACGGGCGGATGATGAAAGTTTGAAAGAGTACATTCAAAGGTTCAATTCTGAATCCCTCCTCATCCCAGACCTTGAAGACAACGTTGCTTTCACTGCCCTCCTAGCCGGACTTAAGCAGGGAAAGTTCAAATGGTCTTTAGCTGAGGATGAGGTCTCAACATTCTCCGAGGCAATGCGGAGGGCAGAGAGGTTTATTCAAGCCTCCGACATCTGCAACCCCTCAACCGATCGAGGCAAGAAGAGAAGGAATGATGATGGAAAAGATAGAAACAAAAGAAATAGAAAGGTAGAAGGTGAGAGGGATGACTCTCGATACAGAGTCGATAGACGTGAAATTTACCTGGACATCAAGAACAAAGACATGCTCCCAAAGCCGAACCCCATAAGGACGTCGGCGGACAGGCGAGATAAAAGCCTCTGGTGCGAGTTCCACCGGGAGTGTGGACACACTACTGGAGATTGTAGGGAGTTAAAAAGAGCTCTTGATAAGCTGGCGGATGAAGGAAAGCTTAATCGTTATTTGAAGTACCCCTCAGATAAGCGGGAAGGAATGCGAAAGGAGAATGAAGATCAGAGCTGCACCATCGGATGCATTCACGTCATATCAGGCGGGTTTGCCTCCGGAGACCTAACCGACCATGCGCGCAAGAACCACCTTCGGACCCTTCGACATCAAGTCCTTGAGGTCGAAACTCCCTCAGCAAGATCAAAAGGCCCTCGGATGGTGTTTGGTGATGAGAGTGGCAGAAATGTTCAAGTACCCCACGACGACCCTCTGGTGGTTGAAATGAAGGTGGCCAATTCTCTAGTCAAGAGAGTTTTGGTAGATAGTGGAAGTTCAGCTGACATCATCACGTGGGATTGCTTGAAACAACTTCAATACAAGGAGGAAGATCTTTTACCCATCAACCAACCATTAGTTGGGTTCGGAGGACAATCCGTCTATCCCGTTGGTACAGTGAAGCTGCCGGTTCGATTGGGTGAAAAAGGAAAGGGAAGGAGCCTCCCCGTCAACTTTTTGGTAGTGGACATCCCTCTGCCATACAACCTCATATTTGGCCGACCTCTTCTAAATCAAGTTAAAGCTGCCATCTCAACCTATCAGCTACTCTTGCAATTTGAAACTGATGATGGTTCAGTGGGGAAGTTGTATGGAGACCAACGCTCAGCAAGGGAGTGTTACGTTAACAGCCTGAAGAACCTTGGCAGTAACTCCTCACCAAAGGATGACGGGAAGTTGAAAAGAAAAGAGATGGAAGTGGATGAACCCCCTTCGTCAGTATTAAACATCTACATGTCAGAGAATCCAAAGCAATACGGACGTCCAGAGCCGGTAGAGGAAGATGATAAGGTCCCCCTCGGAGATGACCCTACTCGAACTGTAAGAGTTGGGAAAAATCTAAGTCCAGATCTGAGAGAGTCCATCATTCATGTGTTGAGGGAGTATAAAGATGTATTTGCGTACTCAGCTGAAGAGATGCCAGGAATTGACCCCTCGGTCGTGACCCACGAGTTGAACATCAAGGAAGGATTTAGGCCGATCAAGCAGAAATTGAGGCATGCTGGACCCGAGAGGAATCAAGCGGCATCGGCTGAAGTCAAGAAGCTACTTGAAGCCGGCTTCATTAAAGAGTGCCAATACACTGAATGGCTCTCAAACGTTGTGCTTGTAAAAAAGCCTAACGGATCTTGGCGTATGTGTGTTGACTTCACGGACTTGAATAAAGCATGTCCGAAGGATGACCACCCCCTACCCAAGATCGATAGGCTGGTGGACTCAACTGCTGGGCATGCTCTATTAAGCTTTATGGATGCAAATGCAGGATACCATCAGATCCCTTTGTCCGAAGAAGACCAAGTGCATACCGCCTTCATCACTAACCAAGGGGTATATTGCTGGAAGGTAATGCCATTCGGCCTAAAGAATGCGGGAGCTACCTACCAACGCCTAGTCAACAAGATTTTTCAGAAGCAAATAGGCCACAACATTGAGGTGTATGTGGATGATATGATAGTGAAAAGCAAAGAGGCTCTTGATCACATAGCTGATCTAAGGGAAACATTGGAAACCCTTCGAAAATATGGAATGAAACTTAACCCAAGTAAATGTGTCTTTGGAGTGCAAGGAGGAAAATGCTTGGGATTTCTAGTTGATCAGAGGGGTATCGACGCTAATCCGGACAAAATACAAGCTATCTTGGATATGAAGTCCCCTCGCAACTTGAAAGAAGTTCAAAGGTTGACAGGCTGCTTGGCGGCCCTTGGACGATTCCTATCGCGATCTGCGGATAGGAGTCTGTCATTTTTCAAGGCTCTCAAAAGGCCTAAATTCATGTGGGATGAAGAGGCAGAAATAGCCTTCCAACGGCTGAAAGAGCACCTCGTAACAATTCCCAAATTGGCTAGTCCCTTACCGGGAGAAACTCTTCATGTGTACTTGGCTGTTTCAGATCATGCCCTCAGCGCGGTCCTTGTAGCTGAAAGGGAACAAGGCCAACAACCTGTATACTTTGTAAGTCATGCACTGAGAGGGGCTGAATCAAGATACACCCCCATTGAAAAGGTGGTTTATGCATTGGTGATGGCTAGTAGGAAACTTAGGCCCTACTTCCAGTCACACCCTATCAAAGTTCTTACAAGTCAACCTATACGGAAGGTATTGGAGAGCAAAAACCACTCTACAAGAATGACGGATTGGTCAGACCAACTATCAGATTTTGGTCTAGAGTTTGAGCCGCGAAAAGCTATCATGGGGCAAGCCCTGGCAGATTTTGTTGCTGAGTGCTCTCATAGACCACCTCCCTCAAACACAATTTCCCCTTGGTCTCTATTTGTGGATGGCTCCTCTAGTAGAGTGGGTAGTAGGGCTGGAGTAATTATCACCTCTCCAGAAGGAGAAAGATTTGAGTACGCCATCAGATTCTCTTTTCATGCCTCGAACAACGAATCTGAATATGAGGCCCTCATATTGGGACTTCACTTGTGCCTCTCCATCGGCGTTAAATCTATCCAAGTCCAATCTGACTCTCAACTGATTGTGGGCCAAATCTCAGAAGAATTTGAAGTGAAAGAAGACAACATGAAGGCATACTTTGAAAAAGATAAGAAATTAGTTGAGAAATTTCAAGAGTTCAACATCAAGCACATCCCTTGGTCTGAGAACCAACAAGCGGATGCTTTAGCCAAGCTGGCTAGTTCAGCTGAAGGAACCATGCCTCGGAACATAATGTGGGAGGTACTGGAGAGACCAAGTATCCACGAGCAAAGTGCTATGATGCTCGACCGAGGGGATACTTGGATGGATCTAATCATAGCATTCAAGAAAGGAGAACTCTCCACTGATGTTGCTGACTATCAGAAGATAAAGAAAAGAGCTGAGTGGTTCATCTTGTATGACGGGATGTTGTACAAAAAATCTTTCACACACCCCTTGCTCAAGTGTATCACACCAGAAGAGGGAGACTATGTATTGAGAGAAATTCATGAAGGAGCTTGCGGGAGCCATCAAGGAGGACGGACGGTTGCTGGGAAAGCACTGAGAGCCGGTTTCGATTGGCCGACCTTAAGAAATGATGCAATGAAACTAGTGAGAAGTTGTGAGAAGTGCCAAAAACACTCAAGCCTCCATCATTCACCAGCAAACGCCCTCACCGGAATCCAATCCCTCTTGCCATTTGATAGATGGGGCATGGACATCCTTGGGCCGTTTTCGACGGCCTCAGGCCAAAGGAAGTTCTTAATTGTGGCTGTTGACTACTTCACAAAATGGGTGGAGGCTGAACCCTTAGCATCCATCACTGATAAACAAGTTCAACAGTTCATCTGGAAAAATATCATAACACGTTTTGGGGTCCCTCGGATGCTCATATCAGACAATGGCCGGCAGTTCAGTAGTCGTCGAACAAAAGCTTATTGTGAACGTTTTGGAATCCAAACTAGGTTTTCAGCTGTTTGTAGGCCTCAAACAAATGGACAGACGGAGGCAGCTAACAAGGTGATACTTAATGGGCTAAAAACAATGCTGGATGGAAAAGCAGGTGCATGGGTCGATGACCTTCCGGGTGTGCTCTGGTCTATTCGTACAACTGAGAAAGAGGCCACTGGACATACCCCTTTTGCCTTGGTCTATGGAAGTGATGCCGTCCTTCCAGTCGAAGTCGGGATCCCATCTCCCCGAGTAACTTTCTATAATTCAGAGAAAAATGATGAGTTGAAGTCTATCAATCTTGATTTGCTCCCGGAGATCAGAGGGGATGCCCTGCTCCGATCCATGGCTTACAAGCAAAGAGTCGCTCGATACTACAACAGTCGTGTCAAAGCAAGGCCTTTAACTCTAGATTATTGGGTCCTCAGAAAATGCGAAGCTGCTGGAATGCCCCCTGCTTTAGGGAAGCTAAGTCCAAACTGGGAGGGACCTTACAAAATCAAGGAGGTAATTCGTCCGGGAACCTTCCGCCTACAAACTCCTGAAGGAATAGAACTTGCAAGACCTTGGAACGCAGACAACCTCAGAAGGTTTTATGCTTAGTCTTTAATTTACAATGATGTCCTAGGGGCAATAAGATATAAGATGATGGAATGAATGTTCATGTTAATTTAGCACATCATTGTAATTTTTAAGTTATGAATGAATGAAATGTCCCTCGGACGTAGTTAGCCCCCAGTCGAATGTATTCATACTTTTTTACTCATGTTTTACATCTTCATGATAATTAACGAAACACTCCTCCTAACCGGAGAAAGAGATCCTTCACAACTGGACGACGTCCATCAGGCAATTTGAGCCCCCCCCTCAGCAATAAGGTTCCAGACTTTCCTAAGTATAAAGGAAGGCTCTCGGACACCCCCTCAGCAATAAGGTTCCAGACGTTCCTAAGTATAAAGGAATGCTCTCGGACACCCCCTCAGCAATAAAGTTCCAGACTTTCCTAAGTATAAAAGAAGGCTCTCGGACACCCCCTCAGCAATAAGGTTCCAGACGTTCCTAAATATAAAGGAATGCTCTCGGACACCCCCTCAGCAATAAGGTTCCAGACGTTCCTAAGGAATGCTCTCGGACACCCCCTCAACAATAATTTTGCAGACTTTCCTACGCATAAAGGAAAGCTCTCGGATACCCCCCCCCAAGAGATAAGTTCCAATCTAGCGCTTGGGGCTCATTTTTAGCCCCTGACAATACGCAAAGAATACATCTCCCTTAACTGAGAGAAAGCATTTGGTCAGTGCACGGGATCTTTCCTAGCCCCTCGTCAGCACATAAATCACATGGGGCTCGGTTTGTCGCCCCTAAATGATAGAATCAAGGTGGTTCTTCATTCAAGCAAAGGAAGAAAAGATAACATTGCAATGAGATATATGGGCAATTCAATAAGCCAAAGGCACTTTCATTACAACCAACTAAAGTTCAATAACACGAAGTTCAACATGTAAACAACAAATAAAGATAGATGGTGATAAATCACCCTATGCTCAATCCCCGTCAATGGTCACATCGGCAAAGGTAGTCTACATCGAGGCCAGGGCTAACTCATCAGCTTGCCTCACCATCTCATCGTACTTGGCCTTCACATCGTCCCATGAAGCCCCAGTTGAGAGGCCTCAAATGCATCCTTCATTCTCCCCACCGCCTCATTGGCGCCGATATCAAAGGAGTCAGCTCCAATTTGGCTGCAATGATGAACATAGTCGGGAGATTTCTTCCAAGCTTCCACGGCCTCAGCATGAGCCTCATTCAACATCCGAGCACTCTGGCTAAGTTGCCCCTCAGTCAAGTGTAACTGCTTCTTCACTTCCATCCACTTCTCCTTGTAGTCCTCTTTTTCTTTCTTCAAGGTCTTCAACTTCTCTTTCCATGAAGACATCTCAGCATCCTTTGCCTCCATATCATCTTTGTAGCCTTTCGTCAACCTATCTATCTCACATTCATACCTTCGCACTTGCTGTTTCAAGTCAAAAGCTGTTTTCCGGAGTTCTGAAAGCTCCTTGCGTAGGGCGGTGGAATCATACAACTCCCCATTGCGAAACCGCTCAGCAAGAACGCTCATGCAAACAGAAGCCTACAAAACAACATATTTTGTTAGGAAAGCTTAACGAAGTAATGTAAGGAAAAAGATGGGTTGGCGGACATACCTGCATCCAATGGTCGTACATGTTGTCAATGGCGTTCACCCCTTCCCGCTGGACGAAGTCTGCGTCTTGTGGGCTGTGCAAGCAACTCACGACCTCACTAATCCGGGGGATTCTATCTTCCCAAGAAAGCTGTAGGAAAGGAGTAGAGGTGACTGAATGTACATCCCCTTGAGCACTAGAGCCTCCAATCTCAGAACGAGAACCACTCCGTGGGCGCTTACGACCCTCAGGCTCACCGTGAGGTGTGTAAGTAGGAGACCCTTGTGGTTGAGGGGTCGGAGCCATCACTCCTTCAGAGTGTGAGGGAGATGAAGGCAAGATAACTGTTTTCTTCTTTTTCATTTTGAGTGGATTCTGCAAAAAGAGGACACGTTAGTTCAAAATTTAAGTAATGGAATTTGCGAAGATCAACAACGAAGCTTACCGGCGGGGGTGGAGGAACTTCCACCTTCCCCTTCTCCATTGCTTTCTTCAACTTGGCCGCTCGAAGGGTGTTAGCGTCCATGGTCTCTCGAAGCTCTGACGATAGACGGCAGTAAGCAGTTCCTGCACATGTATTGGATTGGATATTAGTTGCAACATAATAACATAAACAATGGAGGAAATTAGAAGAGATCTATCGTTTCCTACCCCTATCATACATGTTACTAAGTCCCACGGCACTTAGGAAATGCTCGTCCTTGAAGTGGTTGTTCATCGGGATCCATTGAGTGGGTTGCTTCACAGGATTCTTACCATTCGGTGCTTCCTTCTTTATCGAATGGAGCCAAACAGCCGCTGGGGCATCCTCTAGACCCATTGATGGAACGTTGTAGTTGAGACTATCAACAGGAAGCCCCTTATGATCTACTGGGATCCCCCAACGCTCCCCTTGGTAAATGAAGAGGAATTCATAACGAAAGTCCCTCTGCTTTACGGGCTTTCCCCTAACAGTTAAATATTCATCTCGGTTGTGAAAAGAATACCACCCACTCCCATGGCGATTCCCCGGGATTAACTTAATCCTATGAAGATTTCTAAACGATGTCAAAGTACAAGGGACTTCTAAAATACTACAAACAGCTATGTACGAGTTGATAGTCAACCAAGAATTGGGAACTAATTGAGTTATACACAAGTTATACGCTACTAATAACTTTTTTACAAAGGGGTGCAAAGGGAATCTTAAACCATTTTTCAAGCTCGTTATATACACAGCAGTACAACCAGGAGGAGGTCTATCTACAGAGGCATCGCTAGTATGGCGCACTATAAGAAAAGGGTCTCGGATGCTATACTTGGCGCTCAAATGTGTAGTCCCTTGAAGGAGACTTTTGGCCAAGGGGACGCTTAAATGAAAATCAGACGGTCCATCCCTCTTACATTCTTGAGTATAACCGATGCCCAAGGGGACGTCTGAGTGGAAATCAAGCGGACCATCCCTCTCACATTCTTGAGTTACAGTCAAAGCCCTCATACTCTCATATATTACCTCTGAAGAACTCGAAGCAGCATCATCATCACTATCGGCCATCCTCACAACCCCGTCGGATAAGAATCTGTCCAAATAACTTCTAATTGTTGGACCAGATGCAATAGAAACTTCCCATGGTAAGGGAACATGCTCAACAATTTCAATAATATCAAGTTCAGGCTCATGGATGGGGGGTAGTACATGCAAAGGTATTCCCGTTGGTATATATGGGTCTACAGATTTATTAGCTGCTGCTACAACTAGCTCCCCCTCAGACCAAATTTCCCCCATGGGTCATACAAAGGAAAAAATGGCAAAGTGTTAAGATAATCTTGAGTAGTTGTCCATTTATTTTCCATAGCACAACAACAATACTACTCAAGATTATCTAAGTTTATTATAGTAGTACATTAAATTTGATGAGGGGCTACAAGGCGTACCTCAAAAGAAAGCCCTCGGTCGGGTAAGATAGTCAACAAACAGAAGAAACCCCAAGTGATCGACGATAATATAATATGCCCTTGGTTGATGAACCCCCGTTGCTTGACGTAGAACAAAGCTCTCACTCGTGGATAAAGAAAGCAAAGAGCTAAGCCCTCAACACGCCCGTGCACCAAGTACTCAAAGAAGGGCCCTTGGTATGAGCAACAAGGCCCTTGGTATGAACAACAAGTTACTTAAGAATTTCTAGTGAGAGAAGTGCTTGAAGAGAGGGAAAGTTAAGTGAATGAAGTGGATGGGATGAATGAAGAGCATGAAGGGATGGAGTATTTATAAGCAAAGGAATCACATATATCAGAGCATCCTCTGTCAGTCATGAAACAGGCGAAATTTAGATGGAAAAACATAAACGGGCCAAAATCTCCATGTTAGAGTCCTTTTTTGGAGAAAATACTTGGCCAAATCCCCTTCGAAAAAATAACCAATTTGAAAAAAAGTTTACTCAATTCGGACACCCGAGCGCAAAGTTATCGTCCGTCAAAGTTTTAACAACGAAAAAGCACAAAGCCATGCGTGCATCCCCGTCAGCCTTGGCTATCCGTCAGCTATCATCAAAGACACCCCTCTCAGCCTTGGTCTACCCCTCAGCCTAGCTTATACTCAGCAACAAGCAAGCCCTCAGCAACAAGCAAGCCCTCAACCATCAGTATTAAAGCAACCCATGCATTACCCATTAGATATTAGCAACCCCTCAGCTTTGTTATCCCTCATCACAGTCAATGAGCCCTCAGCCTACAACACACCCACACCCCCTCAGCCTGCCACAAAGCACCCCGTCAGTCAGTATGCTTATTGCCCAGCAGGGGTCTTCAGCCTATTAGGCCTTCAGCAGCTATATGTCAGCAGGGGTCTTCAGCAGCAGCAGCACGTCAGCCTGCATCCCTCCCCCCTCTGCTTGCAGGGCTCCTTAGCTATACGTCAGCAGTCAACATGTATTAGTCGCCATCAAGCCATCGTACGAAGCAACGTGCCAACGTACAAAACGGCCTGCCATCATACGATTCATACGTAGCTAGTCGTTCTACATTCAACGTAAATATTTTCAGCACATATTATTCCGCTTGCTACCCGATCGTCATACGATTTTGATCATGCATCACGCGTGGGGCTAAATGTTTGGGCTAATTCAGGTCTTAGCCCAATTAGGGTTTAAATGGCTAAATTACCCTCACTAACACTAAGCTAAGCCCATTATTCTTAAAAAAGCCCGAATACTCCTTATTATGGAATTACCCTTGATTATCTTAATAATTACGGTTCTGTCATCAAAGTACCCTATAAATACCTGATTAGCATCATAATTTCAGGTAACTTTTTCTGATCACTCTAAACTTCCTTTTCATACTTTCTCTCTACAGAAAATTAATCTGACTTGAGCGTCGGAGAGGCGATCCCGGAACCACCTCCGGGGTAGTCTATCTTCGTTGTTTTGCAGGCTCTTAGACATCCTATTGCGGGCAAGCGGCTAAGACAATTCCCAAAATACCTTCATACAAATATAAATATTTCTGTTCCGGAAACAGATCTCAAACCTTTTCATAATCATGTAATCCATATTTTATGAAAAGTATAAAGCTTTTGTTTTGTTTTATTATTCAAAGGGTTCATCATTTGTGATTATGTAATAAAGGTGTAGTATAGTTTTTATTAAAAGAGTTTTATTATTTAAATAATTTGAAAACTAGTTTATAGTAAGGTTTAGAATTGGTTTTGTTTTTCTAGAATTCTAAATTAATAACTAGATGTGAATTGAGTATTGATTATGACTCAATATATGTTTTAGGTACCCAATTGGTAGAAAAGGAGTTTTAGTACGTAGTTGTGTGGAATTCACGCTTCAGAGGTACGTACACGTTAGCAAGATTCTAGGTTAGGAATCATGTTAGTTTATTTATTTTCGTAGATTGTCGTAAAGCATGAAAAACTTAGTGTCATGATTAGAGGACTCAATTGTGTGGTCTATATGACGATAAATCATGTATTAACTGACTTGTATGTTACGTGATCCATAGGAGTTAAGTATGAAAGTATTATAGTAGCATGTTGTTTAGTAAGTTTTATTGGAAAAGCAAGTTTATCATGCTAAGCGAGGTCTTACATGTTTATTTATGGCAAGTTGCCCTTAAGCATGCTTTATTTGTAATCAAGCAATTTTTAGTCTTTTGAGATTAAGCGAGTCAAGTGTAGTAAGTTCAATTGAGAAGTCCGAGGTAACTTCATGTTAAGTCAAGGAATTAATCAAAGGAATGTTATTTGATTACGTAACGTGATTTAAGATAAAAGAGAATGTATATGGTTTTATGAGTTGTCTTTGTGCCATGTGAGTATTTATGACATTCTTGTACGTGTCTATACTTTCATAAAATACTAAAGCACTTAAAGTGAAAGAAAGAATGGCATTAAAACTCGTAGGATGGATCCCCTATGAGTATTGAACAATGGGGGGATGACAACCTTAGTGTTGTAAATTTCTTCACAGGCTTCTACATGACGATGTAGATGACCTATAGTTTTAGTAATTCGTCGAGATGGCTAAGGTTAGCTAGACTTTCTGAGTAAGTTGATCCAGGTGAGACTCTTACTTAGAGGTATGATCATACTGACGTTGTAGGCAAGGTTATTTGATTTGAGGTCGGTCCTAGGGACGCTCTTATCACTTTCAAGGTTATTCGATTTAAGGACGGTCCTAGGGTCGCTCTTATCACTTTTAAATAGTAGTAGCCCGTACGAATCCTGGTGGATGACGGTGCCCGTTCAATGCCATTTCAATAATAAAGTCATGTAATCGTCTGTCTGATGAGTCAAGAGTCGAGTTATTAAGTCATGCTATGTTTTACCTTGTTAGTATCATGCTAGGATGTTTTGTTATGCTTTAAACTTTGTTAGTGTGTATGTACTCAGCCCGTAGCTGACGTGTACTTTCTTGTGTGTCGTCCATTGTATTATGGACCTGCAACGACCCATCTCAACCTTATGTTGTATGGCGAGCAGGATTTCTTTTCAGATATTCGTGATGAGCATCATTGGGAAGGGATCTTTCAGCAAGTTGTTTTTCACTATTATGTTAAACAACATTGATTTCATTTGATTTTCACTCAAAGAACATTAGTTATGTTTGGGACTGTTTTAAACATCAAGTTAGGAGTTTGGATATCTAAGGATTTTAATAAGGAGCCTAAAAGGGTTTCCATTTTGTATTTGTTTAATTTTAGTTTAAGACTTCCGTTGTTTTATTTTCAAAGGTTAGTAGACTTATTTAATATTTTATTTTAACCGTCGTATACGTATCACCGTGGCGGTAACACCTCTAGATACCTCTGGTTTACGTAGAAAATTATTGATGAAAATAGAGAGTAATTTGGGGGTGTTACAGAACCAGTCTGCACCGGAATAATTATGGTCTGGTTTTAGTCCATAAATATATAATATAGTGATTTCGTCTTCGATCCGATTTTGGACTGTTGCACACCCCCATATGATGAAAATTTTTAGATTTTTAGAAGGCAACAAATTATTTAAATTTAATATTTTTGGTAAATATTGATCAAGTTTATCATAAAATAGAAAAGAGAAAAAAAAAATTAGAGCACAAAATGAGTACTATAAATTTGTCATAGTACATTTTTATCAAACAAATGAATACCAAATTAGAGGCTAATTGACCAAATTGGTAAAAGAAGTTGATGCCTCTCGCCAATTTGGTAAAAAAAAAAATTTATTTCGGTGACCAATTGGTAAAAAAAACTTAGTTTCGGACAACAAATTGGTAAAAACTTAGCTCCGGTGACAGATTGGTAAAGAAGTATGTTTCAAGGCCAATTTGGTAAAAAAAAGACTGTAAATAAAGATTTATGAGAACTTTTGGAACAATAACAAATTTAATAGTTGATAAAAAAATTGATAGGAAAATTGATAACATTTTATTTTGATAAATATTTTGGGGACAATAACATATTATATTCGCAAATTATAATGTACCTTGCGGTAGGTACACCCGGGTATTAAGATATATATTTAACGCGTGTTTCTTTACCACAAGAGTGTTTATAGCCCAGTTGGTAGCCAGCATGTTCCTGAATACATTGAGGTCGGGAGTTCGACTCCTTACATCAACAAAAAGTGTTTCATTTAACTATTTTTTCATTTAATTTATACTAATTTGTACAGTTCTTACTTATTTGGACATATTCATACTCATTTATGAGCGTTTGAGTATGTTTAATCAATGAGTTCATAAAATTCAATTGAGTATCTTATTTTATAAATCAAGAACAACATGATTAAATAATTAAATAAAACCCCAACCCAACTCATACTCACTTGACAAACTCATACTCATTTGAAAAATTCTCATTAGACTAAGTCATACTCATTTCGCTAGCTAAGTCATACTCATTTGGAAAAAGCATACTCATTTTAAAAATTTCTCTTAAAGCTAACTCATACTCATTTGCTAAAGTCATACTCATTTGGAAAACTCGTAGAAAAACTCATGCTCATTTGCCTTCATACTCATTTAGGTAATTCGTACTCATTTTGACCAACTCATACTCATTTTGCTTCGTTACTCATTTTGACCAACTCATACTCATTTTGCTTCGTACTCATTTTGCTTCCTACGCATTTTGACAAACTCATACTCATTTGGTGTACGTACAGGTACGTACACCAAGGTGTACCTTTTACTTACTATATTATATTATCCATATAATTTCTCAACAATATTAAAGATATGACAATACATATTTAATATACTAATGTTAACTGGTATGGGAGAAGAGAAAATAATAATTGAAAGTGGTTAGATAAATAAATGTATTGGAAAAGGTCATAAAATTTAACAAAAGCCAAAAAAAACATTGAAAAAATAGCAATTTACAAATCAACTATAGATTAAATTGGAAAAACTTTAAATTAAATTTTTTGTCAAGTTTGATGCATTAAGTAAGAAGTTTGGCTTGTGTTACCAATTGGTAAAACTGGCAAAAAGTTTTCATGCCAACAAGTTGGTTGAATAAGAAATTCGGTGTCTTTTAGCCTGTGGTCATATTTGACTTCAAAATTGACAAGATCTGGCTAAAAACACTTTGGCTTGTGTGCTAAGACATTACCAGAATTAATGGTTTTTTGTATCATAAAGTCACATTTGGAACTTGAACAATAATTGAGGGTTAGTAAGGAGAACAAAAAAAACTCAAGGTCACCAATGGGAAACTCAAAAAATTGTAGGTCACCACTGAGAATTTCCTTTTTTTTGGGCCTAAATGCGATGAAGTTCATCTTTTTTTTCCAATTTGTCGCCGAAGCTAATTTTTTTTACCAATTTATTGTCCGAACCTAAGTGTTTTTACCAATTTGTCATCGAATCAAGTTTTTTTTTACCAAATTGGCAAAAGTGACAACTTTTTTAAAACAATTTGCATGGTCAATTGGCCCCAAATTATAACATATTTATTTAGTGAAACTATTGGGTCAGACCGTCTGACCCAATATATTTCGTCGGACGAAGCCGCGAGAACGGCGGTGCTGCTCTTTCTTCTTCTTCCTCCGCCGTCGCGCCGTATCACCACCATATCCTCCGCCGCCGCCGCTCCATTGTGAAGGTCATGACGGAGTTGAGGATGACGTGGTTCGGTGGTGAGCGTTGCCGCAATGGATGCTGAGTTTGTGTGTGGTAGGAGAGAGAAAGGTTGCAAATGAATGGGGATTGAATGAACAGTGAGTGTGATATAGAGGATAGAGCGGTGGGTTTTAACACTGAACATCAGTTAGCTGAAAACAGTTCAGTATGTTTTAGTTACTCCCTTTTTTTTCATTTGCTTCTAATTTGCTTTCATTTACTCCCTCTTTTTTTTCATTTGCTTCTAATTTTCTTTCATTTACTCCCTCTTTTTTTTCATTTGCTTCTAACTTGCTTTCATTTACTCCCTTTTTTTCATTTGCTTCTAACTTGCTTTTATTTACTCCCTTTTTTTTCATTTGCTTCTAACTTGCATTCATTTCGAACTTATGTTAATTCATTTACTTAAGTGTTATTTTCAGTTAGACTAAAACACGTAAATGAAACAATAAGATAAGTAACTGAACTTAAAAGACATCCAACTGAAATAAAAAAGATCAACTGAAAAAAAGTTGAAACCAACTGAACAAAAATTGAAACCAACCGAATAAAAATTGAAACCAACTGAAACAAAAATGAAACCAATGGAAAAAATGAAACCAACTGAAAGTCATCCGACCAAATGTTATGGTCGGAAGTTGGACGCGTCTGGCCCAATACCTTCTCATTTATTTAACTAAGGTCCTCTATGCACAATGTACAACTCGTTAGTTAAACCCATGTACTTCCCAATATTCAAGATATACTCCAATCCATAATAATTTACTCATTTAGCATAGTACATTTTATCAAACAAAAGTTGGGATTTGATTATCAGATCAACCAATATAAATATATATAAAGGAGGGATCATTGAGATTGACACGTAAAATTGTCATGTTATAAAATGTATTTCCTAGTATTCTATGAAGTGCAACTCTTTGACTTTTACACTACTCACATCCTAACTTTGACCGTGGTTTTTTTAGTATATAAAATAAAATATTACCATATAATGTGTTATTGAATCTGTCTAAATATTTATTTTTGAAATATAACTTTTACAATATTTATTAATATGTAATTAACAATGTTAATGATCAAAATCTTGCATTAACAAACATAGAATCAAAAGACTTTGAGGTGTGACGTAAATTTATTTTGTTACAATTTGGAAAGCAATCAAGTTTGAATTTTCAAAGTATCTTACGACTCAAACCGATAAAATTCAATACTATATATTTCTAAGTACTTAAAAAGCTTACCAAAATACTCAAACCCTAACCATTCCTGTGCCACTAATTCCCCTCACCCTGTAACCTCTTGTTCCCTCTAATTCATATATCCAAAGAGAAGTCACAATTTAAAGTTTATGCTCTTTGAATGAATAAAATTGAATCAAACTAAACTAAATGCAGCTGAACAGAACTAAATGAATTGAATTAAATTCTAATTAATATTAAATAATATTTATCAATAGTGAATTATTAAATAATTAGTATTATTGTTTGGTCTAGCCCGTGATTGGCCCAATTTGGGTTAAAATGACACTGAGCTTTCTTAAACTATTAGGCCCATTACTATTAATAAAGCCCGTAATACTCCTTTACGGAAATACTTTTGATCAACTTAACAACGACTGTTCCATCATAATGGTACCCTACAAGTACCTGAATTGCAGCATAAGTTCAGATATTTTTTTATTACTTTGAACCCCCCTTTACGGAGTAATTCAGACTTTAGCGGTGGAGGGGTATTCAATCACCCCATAGTAGCTTACATTCGTTCTTTTGCAGGTTCTTGGTCCTCTCATGGGAGATAGCTCTCGTTTCTCCTGCAGTGGGCAAACAATTAAGGCAATTCCCTTCTATTCGATACAAATATACAACTATTTCTGTTTCGAAAAAAGCTGGTGCCTTCAATTTGTGGGGAATGTCAACAAAAAAAATATGGTTATGGTTAGAACTAGACGTTCCCGTCAACAGATACCACTAGGACACCCCAGGTTTTATCCTTTCATCATAATCATGTATTGGGAAGAGATTGTCCACCCTAGTGGCAATACTCCCCTGGAAAAAGTATGCCTTTGGTTTGAAATGATATGGAAATTACTACCTATTCGTTTTCTTTGGGATTAAATATGCCTTTGGTTTGTTGATAGGTAAGTGCTAAAAATTATTATGAATGAAGTTTTAAATCTATAAAATACACCCGCACCACATTATTGTTGATTGCCTACAATTTCTTATTTCTCTCAACGACATTTTAAGCCATTGATTTTTCTCATTCTTCTCAGGGAAGATGGCGCAATTTCAAAACAACACAATTAGCTTATGCTATTTTGTGGGTTCTATGCAACACAATTAGCTTATGCTATTTTGTGGGTTCTATGTGACGTTGTCCTAAGATTATAATTTTACTCATTATTTAAACGCCTAATTTTTGCTATAGAAGTTGTAATCATCAAATTGGGTTGAAAATCCCAACACATTAATACAGATTGAATAGGGAAAATTGCCACACATTTAGATACCAACCCAAATCTAATAACTGGACTAACCTATTCATTTCCATCTCTATACAATTTCAGGTTGCTAGCAATCTTCGACATAACATAACACAATAATAAAAACACGAAGCCAACAAAAAGGCAATATCGGACACATCACAAAAACAAACCACAAACACAAAAGCGGAAAGGTTCAATGTGATTTAATTTGCGTGTCATTGTATGAATTATACTATATTTCATGACCTGTGAACACTGGATAATCCATTCGTATGAATTGCCAACTTCATTCTCAAACCACTTAAAACACATGCTCAAGCTCAAATGCTGGATGTCTGCCGAGGAACTTAATATGGCCGGCAGCAAACTCGTAGAAAAAAATAAGCTAAAAAATATGCATCTCGAAGAAAATTATGTACTCAACCAACAAACAGGTTGAATGATGAATGTTTATTATGAACTACAAAGTGAGCATTTGCTTGATAAAGAAATCAACTCTATCTCATTTTGAAATACTTCCTACATCTTACTCTGCATGTCAATTCAAAAGTACAAGGACCCAGATTCGTCTTCAAAAAACAGCATCCCTTGTGTAGAATCCAATGATCAACTTTCACTATACCCAACAATCGGCAAATCTAGCTGATAACTTTTGAAACCACACCAGCACCAACTGTTCGACCACCCTCCCTCAAAGCAAATCTTTGCCCTGTTTGCAGATAATGAGCTAGGGTTATCTAAAGCTGAGAATTTATTTTTAAGACAGACATGGGTGAACCAAAGAGAAGAACCGAACATCCAGTTCAACGTTACAGTTTACAGGATAGAGCTTCGTAGAAAGTCAGTTGCAACACCCCTCCCTAACAATAAATAATCATTAATAACACCTCTTTTTCTGTGATTTTGTCATATCTTCCTAACCACTTCCACTTTAGGAAATGTAATTGATGCTTACTTAGGGCTGCATATAGCATTTCCCTTCTTTTATAATGGAAATAAACCTTTCTTTAACATGAAATGTTCTGTGCTTACAATTTCATAACTCGCTTTCTGTCACAGATCACTGTTACCTTTGAAACCCATATGCAAAACAATCTACCGTAAAAAATCTATTTATTCTTTCAGTTTTGCCTTATCCTACTTCAATTGTAAGGACACCAGAATGTATTACAGCCAAAATGTATTGCTATATTTGGCAACACTTGTTTTGTAAATAAGCTGAAACTGATAAGTCATACGAAGCTGAAGATACACCAGCTAAAAGTAACAAGATAGTTGATTTCTGAGTTTATAAAATTATTTGTTCAATCAGCTGAAAGTTTTGAACAATTTTGAGATAACAGAAACAGATAGAAAACAAGGATAACAACAAAAGTTTCAGCTATCTTACTTTGAGAAGCTACTCAATGTAGCATCTCGATTTTAGCTCCTATATAGAGTATTTGCCAAACCTGTTTAGTTACTTATAACTTAATGTACCTTAAAACATTCTAGCTCCTAATCATTTCAGGCAGCTGATGAGAATTACCAAACATACTTGATATAGACTAAAATTAATGCAATGAATAGACAAAAGCATGCAGTTGACCAGAACTTGTAAATCACAAATATTGAAGCTAAATCTTTAAAATCCTAGCGGAACCATATGCTTCTCTTATGCAATATAGAAATGGCACAAAAGAGGTACACATACCTGGTTCAAGAGGGACAGCTGATATTAATTCGAAAACAGCAGTCACATTGTCACCAGGCATCACCATCTTTACATTCTCTGGCAACTCAACTTTTCCAGTAACATCTGCTGTTCGCAAATAAAATTGAGGTCTGTAGTTGGAGAAGAAGGCTGTATGACGCCCACCTTCATCTTTGGTGAGAACATATATTTCTGCCTCAAACTTTTTGAAAGTTTTGCAGCTTCCTGGTTTAGCAACCACCTAAATGTTCGAAGAAACACATTGTATCATGAGTTAATATTCTAATATCATGCACAACTTGAAGTAAAACGAAGCTTTAACAAAACAATAAAAAACCCAACTTCAAAATATGAAGTACAAATTTCATCAAAAAATCACGTTCAAAGGATTTCCTTATTCTTGCAGATCCTTTGAGGGGGTCAAATGAAGCATGAGATAAACATTAAAGTGTGAATTACAGGTGATAGCGAAAGTCAGTAATAAGAAAACATGTATGGTGAATGCGGGAAAAAGTATGACAAAGCTTCATCTGGAAGCAATCTTCTCAACAATAAATAAGCTGAACGCCTATTCTTCCAACAATAATCCCAAATTCCCAACTACGGATTATAATGTTATGATCCAAACAACAAAGATTACCTTCTAAAAATGATCCCAGCTTACTGGTAAGTGGTAACTTGCTAAACAGATTGTTTATTTTTCTTTTTTACAATGTGACCCACCTTCCCAAATTTCGTAGGCTATCCTCCCCCTCCCCAACCTCTTCCCCGTCATTAGCCTCTGTTCCTCACCTGCATTTCTTTTGCTGCTTGGCAATTGGCACCATTATCAATAATAGTCAACAAAGTGAGTATACCCAGCTTACATTCCTCCCCTTTTGTAGGATTATAGAATTTGCTGATCTTCATGTAGGGCAACTACTTGAAGAATTGACAAAGCAAACTTCAGTGTTCCTTTTTCTTCCACTCTTTCTATGTAGCACTTAGATAAATTTCTATTCAATTCCCAACCTTACTGAATTGTCAGATGAGAGGACAATGATTTTATATTTTTCTTTATGTTGCACCAAAATTTGGGCGAGTTTTCTGATCATAAACAATAGATTCATCAAAATAAGCAGCCTCTTTGCGTGCCACTGATGCTAATTGCTGCAAACTTCTGTCAAATGATGGTAGGAATTAGACATGGTGATGTATAGAATTGTCAGATTCAATCGCTTTGTGAGACCTTTACTGATTTTTTTCCATAAGAGATATTCCTTGCTAATCAGCTTAGAAGGCTGAAAGTCTTTAGGCAATGATGTTATGAAAGGAGAAAGAGAAAGCTATGAAGCCTGCCATTAGATCTTTAGGGGGAGTAGGTGGTTGTTACAACTTACAACAACCACATTTTTTACAAGGGGCTGAGGGAGGGATAAGAGTGGTGGTGGATAGGTTGGAAGAGAAAAATTAGTAGTTATGGTGGACCAAAAGAGGGAGGGAAAAACTAGGCGGCAGGAGAGAAGATGGATAAGAGGCTGTTGGTTATCTCATAAAAAACAACCATAATGGCTCAAATGTTCTGTTATAATGGTTCATTTAGGTCACACTTCATTTCAAGAAAGCAACTTCGATATTTAGGATTATATCTGAATAATTTATAGATGGATTCTTATTGGGAAACTAGATTTAGTTTCGATTATTAATGTGATTTATTCCTTATTTATGAGGTTTCTTAGAATTTAGAAAACATTTGCAACAAGACTTCAAAGAGTGACTTAGGTCCCCAACTCCACATGTTCAGATTGATCCAAACAAGAATTTTTAATGCTCAAGCGAAACATGGTACGATAATAACATGCAGCTCAGCCAACCGTTAAAAAAAGGCATCAATATCCCTCATACTTTCAACAACTACCATTAACGTACAGCGCCTTAAGTGATATAGAATAAATATAGTTGCTTTACTTCTCTCCATGACCCCAGAAGTTCATCTCCGCCGATCTTTCACCATCAAATGGAACTAATAGAGAGCGTATATCACCTAGATACAACCGTTTTGTGTCGGTGCAATATGACTCGGACTCGACTACAACATACGTGTTAAAAATGTCAAGTTGCAGTCGGATACGGTGAGATCTGGGAAGAGAAAAGCCAAAGAATAAAGGAAAGAAGACGAAGGTTTACCTAATGTGCTCTACGCACCATGAATCTCATCGATTTGGCAGATGAATAGCACCGAGGGAATAACAATAAAAAGAATTATTGACATCTAGGGTTTGCATAGTAAATCTAAGTGAATTCTTTTTCTGAGATGGGGGATTTGGATTGAAAGGTTGAGAGGCTTGCAATGGCTTGAATTTCGATGTCCCCATCTTTGTCATTTGTTTATTGGCTGTTTCTACAATGATGTTGAGAGAAAGATACAAGTGTAGAGAGAGATACGAGTGTAATGACTTAAATCTCATTCTTTTCAATTTCCTTTTCTTTCCTCATATGGAGGGGAAAGAAAGGGGTTGATACTACTTGATAACACATGGAATATAGTTAGCCGTTGTTGTGCGGAAGCGTGGGCGTAAGGTTTCCACAGGATCGTTGCAGACAAAAGAATAAGACTCTCTCACACGAATTAGAATTGTAATGCAAAGTATGACAAGAATTAAAGGGAATATGAACAAGTGTTTAATGAGGAAATTTAAATTTCCTCCCCTTAAATAATATTATATTATTGTATTCAACCTCACAACAATAATACAATCCCTCAATGTATGTGTGTGTCTCACATCTCACATCTCTCAACAATAAAAGACTCCCCTATTTATAGCTAAACATAAACCCTTAACCTATTAGGAAAAGTACTTCTCCAAGTCCAAATCCCAAAAGGATTGCCTACCAAAATCTATCTTATTTCCCCAATTACATCAACCTCTAGTGAATAGGAAAAAGATAGAAATAGGAAACAAAAAGATAACAAATAAAATAAATAAGGAAATAAAGAAAACAAGATAGATACGAAAAACAACAACAGATGGACCGCGACCAGTGGTGAGGGCCGCGACCAGTGGTGGGCGGACCGCGACCCGCAGTGAAAACCGCGATCAGTGGCGGGCTCTCGCCAAAATTCCGAGAGCCGCCTTCTTCTCCGCGAGTCGTGTTCCATCTTCACGTTGCTTTCTTCTTCTTCCTTGTTTGCTTCCACTTGCTACGTGTTGACACATTGTGATTGTCTCCCGACAAATCTCCCCTCAAGTTCAATGTGTTACACGTCTCCCCTTGAGCCAAAATCCCTCCACGCTCCATCACAAAAAGATTTTGCTCGTTCCTTTTTCCATGCATGATTACCACCTCCTCATTGGTAACCATTAGAAGTCCATTGCGCATTTGAACCTCATACCCCAATTTATCCAATCTACCTAAAGAAATTAGATTCCTCCGTAGCCTTGGGACATGTCTAACCTCGACTAAAGTTGCAACATGGTCGTTTTGGAGCTTAACCTCCACAACACCAACCCCCTCAATCTTCACCTCCTCTCCACTAGGCAAAGAAACATGTAATCCCTCAACATGCTCATAAGAACTAAACCACTCTTTCTTAGAACACATGTGAATCTAAGATCCATTCCTCCTCATGACCTTTTGATTCTTCCACAATAAGACACATATCATCTTCAATAACGGCAATAGAAGCAACACCACCCCTCACATTCTTCAATGCTCTAAGTCCTCTTTGTACTTTGAACACTTCGTTTGAATGTGTCCATCCGCCTCACGGTACCAACACTTGATGTTGGTGTTGTTTGCCTTCTTGCCTTTCCTCTTGCCTCCTTCGGCTACTAACCCCGCTCCTTCATAGCTTGACGATGCTCCTTGCCTCATGAACCTCTCCGCCTCGATTAGGGCCACCACAGTGTCGTCCAAAGCAATAGTAGTCTTCCTAACAAGCAAACTTGTAATAACAGGGTTATACTTCTTGGGAAGAGACGCCAACAAAAGTATTGCTTTGTCCTCCTCCTCAATTTTCACATCCAAACTCGCCAATTGCGTGATCAAGCCATTGAACTTATTTAGATGATCTAGTAGCGATGTCCCATTCTCCATCTCGAGAGCGTAAAGATCTTTATTTATTCAGGAGCAACTTGTTGGCCAAAGACTTTGACGCATACATCTTCGTCAATTTGTCCCACAAATCTTTTGGATTTGTTTCATCCAACACGTTGTACATGATTTCCGGCGCAAGAGATAATCGAATCGTGCTAGTAGCTCGAAGTTGCATATCCTCCCACTTGTTTTTATCCACCTCGTCCGGTTTCTTGTCCAACAAGTTTTTGTGAAGACCTTGATGAATAAGAACATCCTTGATAGTACTTTGCCACAAGGAATAATTAGTTTTTCCATCAAACAAATCTACTTTGTATTTAGTCTTTAAATCTTCTATGGCACGAAACTATAAGCTCTTGATGCCACTTGTTGTGCGGAAGCGTAGGCGTAAGGTTTCCACAGGATCGTTCTCTCACACGAATTAGAATTGTAATGCAAAGTATGACAAGAATTAAAGGGAATATGAACAAGTGTTTAATGAGGAAAATTTCCTCCCCTCAAATAATATTATATTATTGTATGACAAAGAGTTTACAGTCAAGAAGAGAAAGAGCAATGGGCTTAACTCAATCAAGCATTCAACAGATGGAACTTGTAATAAGATACGATAACTCACATGACCTTTTCTTTACTTTTTAATCAACAATGACCTAACCTTTTAAAATGCAGCAAATGAAACAACTTAAAGTGTATATTTTTTATGAAAATAATATCTTCCTATGCACCTTACTAAATTTATTTTCCATAACCCTTTTATTATCTTACTGATGATATGTTCTTTGAAGAAATTGTTTAGTAAGATGGAGTATATAATCATATCCCCATACCAAAATCCAAACTCATGACGATGTAGCATAGGGCATATGTTGCTTATTAGTTTGGGGTTACCTCGAATTGAACACCATACAGAAAATAAGCAAAAAGAAGTTGTAGCAGAGGGTGAAATGTTGGGAAAGGGAAGCTCTATTGACAAGAAGACAAGGTCCCTATACCTGTCCTCGTTGTACATCTTCCCTCTTCAGCCCACGCAGAAGTAGACCCACGTTGTCTCCAGCCTAGGATACACAAGTGCAGAAATTTGAGTTCACATGCTAAAATAAACATTTGCTACTAGTAACTCCCTTAATCCATTAGTTACCTGGCCGTTATCCAAAATTTTCTTGAACATTTCGACACCTGTGACAGTAGATTTCAGAGGACCACCCTGTAGTGTGAATAGTAGGAGTAAACAGTGTTAGATTGGCAAAAGCTTCTATGCCAAGTTCGTCAAAGAGAAATGACTTGAAATTTCAGTTGACATACTAAAAGCAGCAAAATTAAAGCATGGAGTTTCAATTATAACCTGCATTAACCCCAATATTTCTACATCCTCTCCCACTTTGATGGTGCCTTGCTCAATCCGGCCAGTCACCACAGTTCCACGTCCCTGCATCACGAGATAAAAAAATTACAGCTGGTCACTCCACATGTTGGTTACACTAGATTATCCAGACATGAATCTTCATTACATGTCTGAAGAAACCACTTTCAGCAAGTACAGTTCACAAGAAACATGTCGATCTCCCATGAATTAATCATCTCCTAATATATGGAACCCCAAAGAGCATTTATAGACTATTTACTCGAACTTGGAAACTCAGACACAGGTACAAGATCAAGTGTCAAATTCAGCCATTGTATAAAATTTGCCCCAACTTGAAGTGTTGAAGCGTTCATATCCATGTCGAAATTTGGAAGATCAACAAGGGTACTTAAGGTAAAATGGAGGGTCCAAGTTATATCTTTCATGGTAAATTTCTTCTGCCCCAAAACTTGCAGATAAGTGATTGCTTTCTCTCCCCTCAGAGGCTCTTTACCTTTAGATAACAGATTCACGTAGAATGAGATCAAGTGATCTGATGTTGTCTTCGAAGATTTCTCTCCATTCGACGCGCAAGATTTGGTAGCCACATTGATAACAGTATAACAAGAAACCTAGAGATATGCTAAGAGTACCTTTTATTTTTCAGAAATACCAAAGAAACAAGTCTGCTGTACCTGGATCGAGAAAACGTCTTCAACTGGCATCAAGAAAGGTCTGTCAAGTACGCGAACAGGGTCAGGAATGTATTCATCCACAGCATCCATAAGCTTCAAAATAGCTTGCCTCCCTATTTCGTCATTAGTTCCCTGTAATGCAGACAAGGCTGAACCCCTAACAATAGGGATCTCATCACCAGGGAACTTGTAAAAGCTGAGAAGTTCTACAAGCCCCCCAAATTTAACAAAGTCAGACAACTATGGTGATGTTAAAGAAAAAAACCGTACTTCCTCTTTCCCATACTCTTTGCCCCGATGCTTTTTCACACTCTCGACGACATAACTTTGACCATTTCTAGTTACACAGTGTGAAAATTTGATATTTTGAAATAAAATCGAAACTAAACTAACAAGATCAAACTTGATGTATCCTTTCTTATATATCAAGAAGAGTTTATGGTCAATGCTAATAAAGTTTGACCTCTGAAATTCAAACGGAGAAAGATTTTTGGGACAGAGGGAGACATAAATAAAAACTAATATTATCTTATATGTTATATAGTCTAAGAATTGAACTTACCCCGGAGTTCCATTTCAACCAATTCAAGGAGCTCTGGGTCATCAACAGCATCAACTTTGTTCAAAAAGCAAACCAATGATGGCACACCAACCTACAAGGAAATTCAAAAACATGTGAAAACATATAAATAGACATATCTGCTAGTATCTCAACAAAAAATCATCAAGAAAAGGGATCCACCAAAACAAATAGGGGAACATTCCCTGTGCAATTTTCTCTCAGAAGGCGATCAATCTCTACAAAGGCCAGAAACTAATTACTAAACCCTATAGTGTTCCAGCAATCTGCATTATACGTGCATCTATGCTGCGTCTCTGAAACACATGCCACATACTCTACAGAGCCCAAATTTTTTTTGGTCGTATTTCCCTTCATCTCCTTTTTTTGGTGTTAACTTTTTGGATGCTCTTATTATGCGCAACAATTAAAGCAATAAGGCACATGGTAAGCTCTATCTGAGGAGAGAGGGATGCAACCCACTATAGAAAGCCGAATACAAAATATTCTCACAGCAACACACCTGACGTGCAAGTAGAATATGCTCCTTGGTCTGCGGCATGGGCCCATCAGGAGCAGATACAACAAGAATACCTCCATCCATTTGAGCAGCTCCCGTAATCATGTTCTGCATATCAAAAAATCATGTGTTAGAGGTAACTGTACACAAATTACAAATAGACTCATCAAATTCATAGGTAGAAGCTGATAGTTAAGCAGCTTAAACTAAATTCCTCCACTACACTTTGATGTCAAACAATATGAATTACATGATAACAAATTAACAATCCTAGACCATTAGCTCTCTATTAAGATATATTTCACTTGTGTGGCACATAGGACACCCCCAAGGCCCCAACACTGATAGTAAAGCAACTTGAACTACATTCCTTCACTACACTCTGATGTCAAACATTATGAATTACAAGATAACAAATTAACAATCCTAAACCATTAGCTCTCTATCAAGATATATTTCACTTGCGTGGCACAAAGGACACCCCTAACAAGCAATAGCAGCGAATGCAAAACATCAAAGCGGAAGACATATTATCATGGTCTTCAACAGGATTTCTAAATAATACACAGAAACAACACCGAAGAGCAAATGATTGATATATAAAGTTAGCAATTGTACAATGCAAAAGCGTTCGCTTGAACATAAAATAGTGGTATACAAGACTTCCAGAAAAGCCTATATAAGATATTACTACACCTTGCACACAAAAAGATGCTTATATGAGATTAAATTTGGCGCAAATAACTGCTCATGCTAATATAGTAAGGAATCATACTTCTCATCTTTCTCTCTGCTATCCCAAACCTACTTCTTAAACTTTTATGAAACGGCTTAGTTGACCCAAAGCATAATCCACATGAGATTGAACTCCATGACAAGCACCCATAACTCAACTATTGAGCACAGTCGATAAAGCGTACCATTATATGTTTCAGAGCCGAACTTTAAACCCAACCCCTCAAACCTTAGTTTGAAAATTATCAAAATCCTACTAACCTTGACATAATCAGCATGTCCAGGGCAGTCGACATGTGCATAATGCCGCTTTGTAGTCTCATACTCCACATGTGCCTGTGAATAAGCATTATCTTTCATTCAGTACAGTCAAGTAGAAAGACGGAATAGCACAAGCAAGCAGTCTGCTAACCGTTGCAATAGTGATTCCTCTCTTCTTCTCTTCAGGAGCTTTGTCAATTTCATCGAAGGCAATAGCCTTGGCTTTCCCTTCTTCTGCCAAAACCTAGCCAAGTGAAGATCACTATTTCAGTAAAAAAAGCATATGAGATCATCAGAAATTAATTTACAATTTGACAACACTATTTACATCCAAGTTGTCCTACTCGGGAAGGACGAATAAACAAAGAACTTGAATGCTACAGAAGTAACATGCCACAAGAGTAGGGGGCAGGAGTAAATGAAGCATGAAGCAAATAAAAATAGAACAATCAGAAAGGGCATAGAAGTAGCTCAATCCACCTTTGTAATTGCGGCAGTCAATGTTGTCTTTCCATGATCAACATGTCCTATAGTTCCCACGTTGACATGAGGCTTTCTGTATTGTCATGATAAAAAAAAAACAATCTGAGGAAGGTGCACAAAGAAAAGAGCCAAATAACGGAAACTCTTGTTGCACTTTTACCCTATAACAAAACTCTTGTTGCACTGAATGTACTCTTATTCAGTAAAGATGCCTCCAACAATTAGATGGAATTAATTTCCACTTGTTGTAGCTAACTGGCTAATGCTAATGCCCCCAATTTCCTTAAAAGTTCTAGGGCAGATATCCAGCCAGGAGCATATTGTGCAACATGTACATGCTCCCATTAACATTTCATCATAACTCAATGTTCTGTTACTCAACTTTTTTTTTACTATACACCATATGTTCCTTGACAAATTACAAATTACTTTCATATATGCTCTTTTACTTAGAAAAGTATGTGCTTAAGATCCCTTGTTCAGGATATAATTATAATAGATGATGATAGCATGTACCCTAAATTGCATCATTACAATCGCTAAATAACGGACGAATTAGGTCTTCACATTAACTCAAAAGGATAACATCAAGTATAGGAAGGACTTCTTACAGGAGTACAGGACAACACCTATATCAAGGATGGTAGCTGACTAGCACTCACAAGAAGGCACTGATGGGATGAGTTCCTTGATTAGCTAATCAAGGGATTATCCGAAGAGCTACTACTAACGATTCACGAAGGAATTTCCTAACCATGTAATCGAGTAGACTCCGCATTAGACTCAGAACCAGATAATTCAACGGCTAAGCTACCATCACATTTCACCGAAACACTCTTCCGAGCGCGTCCAATCTAATCCAGCACGGATTAAAATAGCATCCTGAGTAATATATTACTGCAATAGCGGGACTAATGGTATCATCAGCTCATTGTTCGATGATCGACTTCGGAAATGCACATTGAAACAAGCAATAAAACGTTGACTGATCTCCGGTAAATTTCAGTACCGAAGGATCAAATCTCCATAAATAAACTAAAAATATCATGAATTAACTAGGCTTGATCCGCTTGATCTTGCAAATACAGACAATGAGCATCAAATAATTCATAAAAACTCTTCCGTGTGTGCACATTAATCCACAGCGGATTAAAAGAGCAGCCTGAGGAATACATTACTGAAATAGCGGGACTAATGGTATCATCAGTACACTGTTCGATGATTGACTTCGTAAATGCACATTGAATCAAGCAATAAAACGTTGGAAACTCATCCTAAAATCTAACTGATCTTCGACAAATTTCAGTACCGAAGTATCAAATCATTCCAACAAAATAGTAAATCTCCATAAATTAACTAAAACTATCATGAATTAACTAAGCTTGATCTTGCAACTACAGACAACGAGCATCGACTGAATCAATTACAAATTCCTGATACAATATCCTATAATGTCATATCATTTCAACATTTGCGACGTAAGACCAAAAAAAAGAGAGAAGAAACATACGTTCGTGTGAAAGTAGCCATAGATCGGCACCAGGAGGAGAGAGAAGCAGGAGAAGTAGATTCATTTCTGGAAAGTTGTTCAGCAATGGAGGAGGTAGAGGTGGGAGAAAGTAGAGCTCTGCAAGTGGAGGAGTAACAATGAAATTGGTGAGAAGATGAAGTGATGAATCGTTTTGAGTTAGGGTTTCGCAGAGCTACTGACGCCATTTTTGCGATTTAAGGTTAAGAGAGAGAGATTGGAGAAGACGACGGATAGGAGTGAAAAAAAAGGGTTTTAGACGCACCAGAAAATGGTAAGAGAGGGTTTTAGGCTTGACGAAATTTTGGGCCTTTTTGGGTCTTTGTGATTGGGTGGTGGGCTGCCAATTTGCGTTGGGTAAGTGATTTCTCATCGTCTTTGTTTGCGCCACCAAGTCGGCATGTGACATGTATAGGTGGCAATTAGGACGTTCGGGTTGGGTATGGGTCAGGTTAATCGTATTGGGTCATTTTCGGGTTGAATATGTTAGTTTTGGGCCATTCGGCCTTCATGTATGTCGCTTTCAAGTTGGGTCATTGCCTCAGGCCCCCAACAACGATACAAGTTCTTGATCGTTGATCGAGGGATTGGCCGTGTTAGGCTTAAGGGGATGATTGGTATCAGAGCATAGTCTTTATCTCTATACTATAGGGAAGAGGTGGGGTGGACACCAAAATTAAGAAAAGAAAAAACATTTAAAATAAATGAAGGAAGTTATTAAAAAATTAAGTTTTATTTCCAAACTTAGTCATCAGATTTTTAGCCAAATTATTTTAAAACTTCAAACTACAATATCTAAACATCTACAAAGTAATAATAATTAAAAAGTATATCAATGGTTATATTTTCTTGCAATCTTTAAATAGACACCCACATTCCTATATTTTTATACACTTTTAAATTTTTTTGTTTTTCAACTACATGAGTAGTTGATTGCTCATGAGTGGGGGTGCATTTGATCGAATTGATCATGAAACATGATAAATTATTTTGGCATGAGTGAGAAAGTGGTAAATGAAGAGCAATGGTATATTTTTTTATGACATACTCCTTTAATCTTTTGTAAAAATTTTGGTCTTTTTATGGCGTTTTGTTTTTAAATCACTATTGTTAATCTACTTTCTAATATTTAGTACTCATTTTTATGTTTTTAAATTATTTCACTATTTAAACTCTTTTGATATTACAATTACACCCTCTAAAATAACAAAATAACTAAAACTTAACGATTACTTTTAAAAGTACGAAACATATGTATACACTTCACTCAAGAAATTATACAGTGTAGTTTCTCCCAATCCTTAATCTTATTAATCTTTTATACAAGGCACGCATCGCGTGCATATAAGGCTAGTATAGTCTATGCCGAGGCTTTACTTTAAATTAAAATATAAATTATGTGCTAATGCACGGGTTATTTGGGATACAACGTTGGGCACCAATGTAAATGAACGATAGTATAATTTATTATAATATGATGGAAATGTAATATAGTTTAAGATGGTATTTTCTAAGGAATATTTTGAAATGTTTGTCAACTTGATGTAATTATGAGTTATAATAAATTTAATCAAATTTATACAATGTGATCTCATAAGATGTGCTTTTAACTATTTTTAAAACTTCTCAATAAAAAAAAAATCAATCATGACAATACCATAAATAGTAATAGTAATAATAACAATAATAATAAGAAACTAATATAATAATGTAAATTATATAGTTGAATGGAGTCATATTGAACTTACTGGAGTGTAAAGTTAGCGGAACTGAATTGAAATTAGTGAAGTTGGACTAAACTGGATTGAAATTAATGAAGTTGGACTAAATTGAACTACAATTAATTTTCATTATTTTAGTCTAAAAGAACAGGTCTAAGTGAAAATGGCATCTACATTTCACTCCCTTTTATGCGCCTTTAATTTTTTTGATTTTTTTGTCAACACGCCAAGATTCGTTGGCCATCATCTAAGGTGATTAATCCAAAGTAAAATATTCAATCAATATGAACTTTCTTTTAATGAGTTTACCCAAAAGCAATCACCATTAATTGTTGACAATGGTATAAGGATACATGGCCTATAAGTACCTCTTTAGGTATATAAAACGATTCATCAAAAGAAGGGTCATAGGAGTAGTAATTATTCCAATTTCTATAAATATTGAAAATTGTCTGGTATTGTCTTTCTTACATAAAATATTTCCCCAAATTTCAGTCATCGTCTCTCCAATTCCATCATCTCTCTGTCTTCCCTTCATTCAAGCTTAGCAAAAAAAATTTCTACAGACCTCACGATTGCGGTTAAACCACTAAATTTAAACCCATCAAGAATGATGTATTTTTTTTGATAAGTTAAGGGCTTCAATTTTGGGCTTATTATTCGTTTACTGCATGATTTAATAAAAATTCTTTAAGGGCTTACTCAATTTTTATTTAAAATAATATAACTTATCGATAATTTTATGGTTTTTTCCTTTGGTTTTTTGTTGAATTTATGGGTTTATTGTTCGTATATTGCATGCTCTACTTTAAAAAAAGTTCATGGTTTTATTTGATTTTTCCCTGAAATTGGAATTTTTTTTTCCCGGACACATTGAATTTTGGGTGATCTTAAGTCAATTGCCTCTAAATTTTGGTGTGATTGTAACTGAGAGATGGAAGTAAAAATAGATTATATTTACCTTTTGTATAGTTTTAGTAGTTGAACTTGTAATTGACATTGTGGCTCCTCTTGGATTAAGGGGCTTGGCAAAGATATCCTGTATATAAATTAAAAAACACACAAAAATATAATGTTGGTCTTATAAAATATCATTTGTATAAGTACTAAGAACAAAATATACAAAATTAGACCGAAATTTTACATATGAAATTACTTGATCTTTCTTTTACAGGGATTGAAGTAAAAATATGAAAGGAATTATGGATATGGGTTGAAAGTTTTTCTGGGGAGGCTACTAAGTTCCCGAAAGAATGTGTTGGAAGTTTTTTTTTTTGGAGAAGTTACCGACTCCCTGTACTGGTTAGTGGGTTTAATTTTGTTTTCAATTTTTATTGCACTAGTTAACACTATGTATGTGGTGTTTTACATGGTTACTTTTTGTGAAATTCTATATGGTAACCCTCAAGTTTTTCAAATTATACCTGGTGACCAACTATTTTTTCGATTCTCTCAAATGACCCTTAACTTATTATTTTTATTTTCTATAGCCCTATCGCATTTTAAAAAAACTTTGAATTAAATCATTTGAAATTAATAATTAAGCTAGATAAAAAATGAAAAACAAAATAGTAACCCTATACCCCATCTCCAACCCACTGTACCACTACGCAATATGCAGCCATTGCAGCCTCACGACCCCCTCCTCCCTCTAAACCACCGCAAACACTGCAAGCCTGTTGGAATATCTCGCCTGAGAACTGCCCAATTCAAACAACCATTGTGCACCATCTACTTCCTCCCTCTTGGAGACCCTCCTCCTTTCATCTATCTCTAAACTAGTCATGGCAGTATAGCAGCACCCTTGAAAGAATTGAAAAACATCATGGGGAAACTCTTTTTCCTTGATTGTCTACATTGCTCTTTGTCTAATTTTCTTAACCGCTCAATGGGAGTGTTATATTCGATGTCGTGGTAACATTTTTATTTGTCTAATTCATCATGAAAGTGATCGCTTATGTACGTATGGCCGCATTGTTGTCCCATACCATTTGTTCTACCACATGGTTCACCATATTACACATTAGATTGTGTGGTATTTGATGAGTTTGAGACGACTATGGGGTATAGTAGCTAGTAGGAGTGTTGTTTTGGTGGGGCATGTCATGGTGCCATGGTGGTTTAGGGGTGGAGGTGTAGTTGCAGCGGGTTGTGCAATGGTTTATGAGGTGGGGATGAGGTTGACGGTTATTTGTTTTTGTTTTCTTATTTTTTCTTAATCTATATTTTAATTTCAATTGATTTTTTAAATAAAAAAATGGTTATATAAATTAAAAATATATTTAAGAAATGCAAAAAGACTATAGAAAATAAAAATAATAATGTTGAGGGCTATTTGAGATAATTGAAAAAACAATTGGTCACCATGTATTATTTGAAAAACTTGAGGGATACCATGTAGAATTTCCCTTTTTTTTTCTTCTTTTCCCTCTTATTACTTTGTAAAATGGTTATAGAATTTAAGTTTTGTTGTAATTTGAATTTTAAAAAATCATTTTGTCGGGATGCATTGAGAGCAAAGCAAAACCCATTTCAAGCAATTATAAACTCCCTCTATACTTTGTAATGATAATATTAGATGTAAATTATGGATAAATATTATTCGGGTCAGTACTGGTCGGGTCAATTTCGTGTCGGGTCAATCTTGGGCCAAATCAATTTTCGGGTCAAGTCTGTTTCGGGTCATCATGTTTTGGGTCGGGTTGGGTCATTTCGGGTATCGGGTCATTTCGGGTTTTGGGGCGGGTTAGCTTTGCAACGTCTAGACATGGGGCTTGGGAGCGGGTTACACATTAATGTGCTCACGAGTTTTAATAATAGCTAGTTTGTGGCCCCGGCGACGCTCAGGGTCCATTTTTATGTTTAATTGAGTTAGATTAATATTCTTCAGATGATAACTTTTTCATTTGTAACAGTTTAAAAATTAGACATATAATTTAAGAACTAATGAAACATTTTAAATGAGTCATGAAATATTATAGTGAAGGATATCTCTTCACTTTTTACCAAATCTTGATTAAGGTCAAATGCATTGTTAATTGATATTTGACAAGCATAAAGGAATATGTCTTTGTGGTAGCGCCTATGACATTCCAACTAAGAAATCGTATGTTCAAAACATATTACTTTCTGGAAGGATTACTCTGGAATAACTCTTGATCATCTCCACATTATGTTTTCTGACCTTTTGTATTTTTTCTTTTCAGTTTCCTCCCTCAAAGTGAAGTGAAGGAGTCCACTATCTACAGAGAAGTCTCCTTTCAAAACCCTAAGGTTTTAACCCTTATTGAGCCATTTAAATGGACTTGGTGTCACAACTCACAACCCATCAAGTAATAGTTCTAACCATTCAGTGTGTTTTAACTATTAAATAAAAATTGTTTCAATTAAGCTAACGAAAACGGGCTAAATAATTTCTAACACAAATTAATTAAAATTAATTAAACAACAAATACATAATGAGTCAATAATTTGACCTTTAACCCATATATTATCCAATATGACAATTTGAAAATTTTAGTGCCTACAATGTATAGATATAGATTAGAAGAAAATTTTAGATGTGTGCGTGAAATTTAAGATTCATGATTTAAATTTATACATCATTGAATTTTATACAATTATTTTGTAAAAGTATACTCATCACGAGGTGAATAAGTAATTAATTTTATACTATTATATAGTATTATTGAATTTCATTACTAGGTGAAATGGGCAAATTAAAAATTATGAAAATCAGAATATTATTTTTGGACAACCAATATATAATAAAATTTCATTTAGCACTTAATTCACTTAGATGCCTTCGGTCATTACATATAGAAGGAAATCAAATAAGGGCATTAAGGTAATTTTATGTAGACATCAAGTTATCTATTTTGCTTGTATATATCTGGAATAATTTAGGAAATCTTTCTAACTTAATCATTTCCCATACTTTTAAAAATTATTTTCCCTTAATAAAGATTAGTCTTGAATAAAGCATGTAAAGTTTGATTATGGAAAGGAGAAAAGGGAGAACTTAGTTTGTTTAAACAATTAATTATTCAGAGAAAGTTATTCCATTTAGTTAGGAAATAAAAATTTAATGGTGATGTTTTGTGTCCCCCTCATTTTCCCTTATAGAACAGATAATTAGATTTGTGGCCCAGGCGATGCCCCGAACCATTTTGTCGTGTTTCTTTTGTTTCTTGTTTTATTTCTCATTGAGTCGTTTGTAGTCCTTACATTTTGTGTTTTTTTTAATGTTTGTATTTGTTATTGATTTTTCCTTTGGTTTTCAGCGAGTGGTTTTGTTTGTTTTAGCTTTTT
The DNA here is from genome assembly GCA_947645195.1 of Patellifolia procumbens. Taxonomy (NCBI): domain Eukaryota; kingdom Viridiplantae; phylum Streptophyta; class Magnoliopsida; order Caryophyllales; family Amaranthaceae; genus Patellifolia; species Patellifolia procumbens. The sequence continues at coordinate 592,379 of CANSGD010000353.1, forward strand.
TATGCATTTCCTTATTACCTCTTTTTTTTGCCGATCTTCTTGGCTTAGGCGACGACAATTGGTCATTTTTGCTTCGTTAGGTTTTGAGTCATTTTTTGTTTGTTTTGTCATACGCTGCGTATTCTTATTTTGTCATATGTGCGTAATTTTATATTATTCTCTAGCACTAGACCGTTCAATTTCCTTTTGGACCATTTGAGATGTTTATAAATATTTTATGAAACAATGCATCGGTTTTGATTAACTGCCAAGATCAAAGTAATACCTACATTCAACTTCAATCGATTATAGGATGGCAAAATAGTCGGGCGAGTGCGAGTAGGGGTATAAACGGGCTGAGTTGGTCTCAAGCTTAATCAAGCTTGGCGCAACTCAATGACATATTGATCGAGCTCGAGCTCAACTACTTTTTCTCGTAGCTATTGGTTAATAATGCCTTGACAAACAAAAGAAATATACGCAAAAATTGAACAAAGATTAATTTAATGAAAAAAAGCCCTTCACGTCACTTAACATAAAAAATAAAAAATGTTAAGAAAACAAACAATGTAATTTAATGAAGTAGTTGAAGTTCAAAATTTAGAAATAACAAAATATATTCACAAAAAGAGCCGAGCCGAGCCTTATTGGGCTCAAGTTTGGGCTCGAACATATAAGGCACAATTTGGGCTCAAAATTGACCGAGCCGATGTCGAGGACTCTACGAGTTGACTCAGATTAGTTACACCTCTTGGTGCGAGGACCCCCTCCTTTATATCCATACCCACCTAAAATTCTCATACACACTACCCATGACTGGTACAAGTCTCATACCCACCTAAAATTCTCATACACACTACCCATGACTGGTACAAGTCTCATACCCACACTAGCTTGGCATGCCCACGTGAGTATGTCTCTAAAACCATCTCATCCCCACTACTCAACTAGATATGACCACCTACCTATCAACGCCTCGTACCAAACCATATTCGCCTACAGGATATCTTTTAAACAATGAGTTTTATCAATCAAATCATGAAAATAACTCCCTACTACGTCGTTGAAATCGATGTTTCTCCATTGGTGTCACTTAATGAGCCCCCTGGTTCAATTGACTAATAAAGTCAATATGACAAGTGGGTATTGAGCAAGCGGTTCCAGACTGGTTGATACGAGACGAGTATGCCTTCATACCCACCTACCTAGTACCCGTGAGTTCGTGACGAATATGACTTTTTATACCCATGCTGCCATGCACACACCCATCCCTTCCCCAACTAGAATAAGAGGAAGGGCGTATTAATCGACGAAATTCTTCCCGTTGTGCGGGCCCCCGGCGGAAGGCCCACTATGCCAAAAGCGAGGGAAACCCATACGATGCAAGACCCGCCAAATTTTATACGTTTGTCATCCCAAACCCAAAAGGTAGATGTTGCACTCGAGAGTATGATGCGTATCATACTCTCGACCCAAAACGCAACATCCTACAAATAAAACGCGTGACAAAAAAATGGGCAGGGGGAAAAATGTACATAGGCTTTAATGTTGTGAACACAACAAATTTCAAAATAATAACTGACATGATAGTTACTGTAGATGATGTATAAGAAAGTATAATGGAAAGTGAACCGCCTTTTTCATTTCACTATTCCCCAAACCTTTTCGCTCTCAACTGCAACTCTCTCTCTCTTCATCTTCTTCATCTTCTTCAACTTCATCCCATATTTTCACCCAGAATCCTTCAAAATTCTGGGCTTTCCTCAAGAAATTCCAGTTCCATCATCTTCATCAGCGTAAACAAACTCCAAAAAATATTTTTTTTTTCCCTAAATAACAAGAAGAAGAAGATAGGGCCAAGGAAGCTGGCGAAAAACAAGGAAGCCAAAAACTAAGGTATACGTTAATGAATAAATTTCATTTTTTTGAACTATTAGGAAAACAAAATGTACATTACTTTGCCCTAGTTTTTGTTTTACAAAGAAAACAAAAAACTTTTTTCTCTAACCCTAGTTTTTGTTTTGTTTGGAAGCATTAATGATGAAAATAGACCACTTTCAACCTTTATTCAATTTCGTAGGAAGAAGGACGCAACAAATGATCCCATTGTGGACCCCCTGATCTTGAAGGAAATACAAACTGAACATGGACAACAAACTGAACAGTAAGTACAATCTTGACCTTTTTCCTTCGTTCCTTTTAGTTATGACATGCAAGTTTTGTCATTTTTGTGTAAACATGTTCATAATAAGTTGAAGCATGTACATATATGTTTAGATGAAGTTGAAGCATGTTCATTTTCCTATTAAACGTGTACATTGTATGCAATATGGTATTAAATATATGAAATAATGTGTAAAATGGTGGGTCTCTTTGCTAATTTTATAACGAACATGTACATTATCAAGTTAAACATGTATATTATGAGATAAGGTATGTACATTATAAATTTATGAATTGACGAAATGGTTTGTTCATATATGTTAAATGAAAGTACATATGTACATTAATTGTGTACATTTTATGTAGTTTGGTATGAAATATAAATGAAGAATGTTGCTTCTTTTCCCCTTTGATTTTTAAAGGAGCATGTACACTATAAAAAGAAGCATGAACATTACGGTGTTCAGCGTGTACATATGGTTTGTTAGGTTTCAAGCAGTGTACATTTTTGTTTGGGGCATGTAAATTTAACTAAACTTATTGTTTGGGCATGCATGTACAATATTTGCAAAGAAATGTACAATGATTGAAAATCCTCAGGTTTTAGGTGTTAGGGTTTAATACCTCTTTAAAGTTATACATTAATCTAAACTGCCTGTACCCAAAGTTGGGGAAACATGTACATACTTTTTGTGACTCTGGAAATTAATTTGCAGGTGGTTTGTTGGAGGCATGTACATTTATCTAAACTACATGTACAATATTTGCATAGAAATGTACAATGATTGAAAATCCTCAGGTTTTAGGGTTTAGGGTTTAATTCCTCTTTGAAGTATGTACATTAATCTAAACTGCCTGTACCCGAAGTTGGGGGAACATGTACATACTTTTTGTGACTCTGGACATTAATTTGGAGGTGGTTTGTTGGAGGCATGTACATTTATCTAAACTACATGTACACTATTTCTGTTAACCCATAATCATTATTCCATTAGTGTTCCTTATCCTTAAGGAAATGTACATGCTGCTTAGATATTTATTAATTTTAAAATTAATAATTATTGTTACCTAATGTAACAGGGGCTCAGGAGACAACCCTGGTAATAAGGAACCGGGGTCTGCAATGGCGGTTTCGAAGTCAAAAAATGAACCAAAGAGGAGGCTGAGGGTTCAAAAAATGTAAAGAGAGAGGAAGGTGGTGAGAAGAGACAAAAGATCCAGAAGAAATCTAAACAGATAGTTGAAGTACAATAAATTTCATAGGACGACAGCCGGGTTGTGCTGAAACCTAGGCACAACGTACAGTTAATGCAGACTGTTTTGGCTGCAATTGCAGAAATCCCAGAGAAGCGGCAGGCCGTTTTAGATATAGGTTTCGGTTCGCTTTTCATGCTTGACTTTGGTAAAAATGAAAAAGAGTTTGCTGCTGATCTAGTGGGGAATTTTTCGGCGGGCAGTAGTGCCATCATGCTGCGAAGAGGCAGGGAGGTGCGTGTGGGAGAGATCGATGTGCATTTGGTGTACGTGCTGTCCCTGGGAGGAAGGGAAATTGATGAGTCCCTCGAGGAAACCTATGAGTACCATGACATGCTCGCGGATTTACGAGCTTATCATGGTATAGAGAAGAACATGCCAAAGGTCACTGCGTTGGTGAAGCACCTGAGCGATCCCTCCGTCCCCCTGACAGACAACTGGAAGAGGACCTTTCTTCTAGTAGTGGACAACTGCTGCATGAAGTCCAATACCAACCACCAACCTCAAACCCTCTGCCTTAAGGCTGCTATTGATGTTGAGCAAATACGCCTCCACAACTGGTGCAAGTACACTCTAGATTCACTCATAGAAGGTGCTTGTTCTTGGCAGGGCGATACTACCCGTTTCTTCACTGGTCCACTGCCTTTCTTAATGGTAATAAATATTTATCTATGCATGTATCTTCATAATATTCATTGTGAGTTTGTTGAGTTGTATCTATGTATATGTTTGTAGGTATGCTATTTTGATAGATGCCAGAAGGCAGCTCTGAGGCATCGACGCGCCTTCCCGCTAATCTCAGTGTGGGGTAAAGACCTCATCGCACAGAGGGTGCATCTTGAGAAGCTAGATGGATTTGGCATTGGGATCATTATGCCGAGGATATTTACTGAGGAAGGATATAGGCATCTACAGCAGGTACTGATATGAAAAATATAATCTCCTATATACATATTTAATATAATAAATGATCTAATAAATAATTGGCAACCCCAACAGCATCCAGAACAGCAGGAGGAGGGGCAGGGACATCTACTGTGCCAACTACGTACAGCACCAGCAACAACAACAATAAGAACAATACCACCAGCAACAGCAACAACAACAACAACAACAGCAACAGCAGCAACAGCAACAGCAGCAACAGCAACAACAGCAACAGCAGCAGCAACAACAACAACAACAACAACAACAACAGCAACAGGTAATTTCTGCAAGTTGAATCATTTTCATAAGCATGTACAATTTAAGATACATAATGAACATAATCATTCTAAGTGTGTACATTCAAATATAAATATTCTATATAATCTGAATTATTTGAAATGTGTGTACATAATTGTGATGACTATGTACATTTCAGTGTGCATGTTCATGCTTTCTGTAAATAATTATTTTGACTATGTACATAATTGTGATGACTATGTACATAATTGTGATGACTATGTACATTCAATTGTGATGACTATATACATACATATTGATAAAGTAGATAATGTACATTGTTTTTGTTATTATGTACATTCACTTGTTTATAATGTACATAATTGTTTTTGTTTATAATGTACATTCACTTGCTTATAATGTACATTCACTTGTTTATAATGTACATTGTTTTTGTTTATAATGTACATTCACTTGTTTATAATGTACATTATGTTATGTTGCATTAATCTTTATGTACATAATTGTTTTGATTGTGAACATGAATGTGATGACTATGTACATTTCAGTGTGCTGTGTGTACATAGTTTTACCCAACATGTTCATCCTTTCTGTACATAATTATTTTGACAATGTACATAATTATTTCAACTATGTACATATGAGTGTGCAGTGAGTACATAGTTTTACCCAATATATTCATGCTTCTTTATGTACATAATTGTTTTGATTATGTACATAATTGTTATGACTATGTACATTTTAGTGTGCAGAGTGTACATGTTCTTTCTTCCTATACTAATGGGAATGTACATTCCAATATACATTGTGTACACTGTTTTGGCTTAAATGTTCATTCTCTTGAACTTTATCAACTGTGTAATCATTCTTTACTATTGCATTGTATTTTACAGTCCAACAGAGTTCCCCCTGAACATCATGATCACATTCCACAACCTCCGCGCGACCTAGAGGTATATAATTTCAATAAGGACATTTAATCATTAATTTATGGCTAAATACTAATTACATTCTTTCTTAGGCTGGGAAGTCTAGGTTCACGGAGGCTTGTTCAAGGTTAACAGCTAACTTGGTGGAGTTGACAACTCTACTAAGCCAGGGCCCAGCTTAATTTGGAGCAGCTGAACATAGACCCCACCGTTGACAACATTACTCCTTCTATTTTAGAACACATATGGGCGCAGTTCGAGACAGCCGATCATGCTGTTCCCCAATCGCAGCATGAAGAGGAAGGGTTCTCAGTGACCCAAGATGAAGCTTTCTTCCTAACTTCCCAGCTTTTGGCCATGGTGGACCAGACTGTTAACACCCACCTTGGAGTAGATCAACCACCGGCAACACCCGTTGCTGCCCGAAGATTGGACTTGAACTTGGAGCTTGATATGGGCACGAGTTTTAGCCCACCATGGCCAGAGGCCAATGTCTTAAGGGAGCAAGAGAGCCAGGTTGTCAACGCTCTCTTCCAATCAAGTGCAGAGTTTTCAGGGTAAACATCGTAGCATGACCTATTAGGCCCATATTCATTTCATTTATCAAACAATGTACCATTGGCCAATATGGCCTGATTTTGAATTATCAAACAACCAAATGTTAAGAAATAAAATCAGTGCCAATTGGCCTGATATTGTGTATCATTTGTGGATTTATTATCATTCAATTGACTTATGGTTCATGTTCCCCATTTACAAAGACCTTGTTGGTAAAGGTGCACAGCCGACACCGAAAGATACAGAAGAGAGGTTCCTTCCATGATATCTTAAATTTATTTTTGAAAATCATTCAATTGACTTATGGGTCATTATCTCATATTTGATATAGAATGTACATTTTTTCATATTAAATGTCCACATTTTAATATTGAATGTTCATCCTTTTATTTTGATTGTACATTCTATTATATTGATTGTACATTATGTGGTATTGGATGTTCATTGTATCATATTGAGTACATGGTATATTATATGATATTGAGTGCACATTATGTGCTGTTGAATGTTCATTCTCTGATGATGATAGTACATTCTATGACATTGAGTGTACATTGAAGGTCTTTCTATCATATTGAGTATATTATGTGATGTTGCATGTTCAGTCTCACATGATGATTGTACATTCAATGAAATTGAGTGGACATGCTGTGATATTGATTGTTCATTCTTTCATATTGATGGTACCTTGTCATTCATATTCAGCTATCATGGTGAGTGTACATTCTTTGATGCTGATTGAACATCCTATGCTATTGACTGTACATTTTTCCATATTAAATGTTCACACTTTAATATTGAATGTTCATCCTTTTATAGTGATTGTACATTATATTATATCGATTGTACATTCTTTTATAAGTATATTTTTTTATGGCTTAGTCCACTACGCAATGTGGAAACTTATGATCACATTGGAAGCCCACCAACACACACCCAGGAACAAGAACAACAAGACAAGAGGTACTACCAAATAATGTTGTCTTTTATATTATATGTTCTTTCTCTAACATTTAATGTTCATACCTTAATAAGTATATTTTTGGGGGTTTAGTCCACTCCACAGTGCGGAAGGTTATGGAGCTGATGATCAGCTTATCAAACACCAAGAAGACCAAAAACAAGACAAGGGGTACTTGGTCTAAAAAAGAGACAAATGAACTTATATCTTCTGTATGTAATATGATTTACTAATTTCAAACCTTATATCTTGTGCACGAAACAAAAGGTTGTACCGAGCGCCCCGCAAGGACGGCCAGCACGTCGAATTCAAAAGACAGCAATTTTCAAGTCTCCGTTCTTGGTGCAGTACTCCCATTTAATTGAAAAGAAGAGAGCAAGGAAATCAGTTGACCTCACCTACATTGCCGATTATGCTTTTGGAGCACCGGATGATGAATAATTTGTATACCACACTTGCTATTTAAATAACTCTTCTAATGTTGTCACTTACATTGAATCAATGTCATTGGCAGTGAATTGTTGTACGACGACGGATTCTCCTTCATTACCAGAGAATCTTTCCGCGTGCTTGGTGATGATAAGGAAATTTTC